>OU896712.1:33111125-33760218 GCA_918026855.4 Phaedon cochleariae | reverse complement strand
TAATTATGATCCAATCAAAAAATAATTTCCTTATCAAGAAATCTGATAAATGTAGGTACCCGAAAATGAGGTTGAGGTAGAAACCAAAGATTCAGCAATTCAAAATATATATGTATGGATATAAACAATAAAACAATTTATGTTGCAATAATATAAATATACATGAAATGGAACGATAAAACAAGGTAGACCTATTCACGAAATAACGATTGGAAGTTCGTGGTTCGCTTTAGTGTTCGTACCTCCAAAACACATGGTCTCTGTTAATAACCAGATTTACATGGTATGTGGTACTTACTTAATATATAGCTCTAAGAAATCCCATCAAACAACGCATGCAGAACTGTATTTTGATACTCAAAATCCTATACACATTTGAATGGGAGTATTTCTATGATTTCTGTCATCTAGGAGCCAAATAATAATTCATATATCACATCTGAAAAACTTATCTAAACACTTGCTTATCTGGTGGACAGATAAGATAAGATAAGATAAGATAAATTTATTCGTCAATCAAAGATTATACAAGGTATAGCTCATATACTCATACACAATGTACAAAACTTATCAGACTAGTCAAACGAAGAAATGGTTACAAATAATACAATGCTAAAATAGTGTACCTATACTTAAAGTCACAGAGACAAAATATAAAACACTCATACATACACATTAGAAACTTTGACAATATTTGAACATCAACAATAATTATGAAACTACTCAAAACTATAAAATCCACTTTCAAGAAGAAAATTCTTCAATTTATTTTTGAATGAAATATCATTCATGTTTACATCTATTATGTCTCGTATTTTATCGAAACATTTGATATCCATATGCTTCGGTGAATTTTCACAGACTGTCAATCTTGAATAGGGCTGTCGAAATTTTTCTTTATTCCTAGTATTATACATATGCATATCTTCATTTCTCATGAATTCATTTTGGTTCATTTTTATATACATAGTTAGTTCAAGAATATACAAACATGGTAGGGTTAGTATTTGAAATTTCTTGAAGAGTGGTTTACATGTTTTCATTGGATGGGCATGACAAATTGTTCTCATTATCCTTTCTTGTGATACAAATACCCTTTCAAAGTGACAAGAGGACCCCCAAAATAGCAGGCCATATTGCAGAGTTGACTGAACCAGCCCAAAATAAAGTAACTTCAGGATGTTTGTAGATACAGTATCTCGCAGATTTTTTATTACATAGCATGTAGTGCTTAGTTTCGAACATACAGTGTTTATGTGTGCTTCCCATGTTAGCTTACTATCCAAAGTAACACCTAAGAACTTGATAGTCTCCACTGATTGTATAGATTTTCCAGACAAGTTTAGGTATAGGTCATAATTTGGATTTGCGTTTTTTGGCAGGAAACGGACATAATTGGTTTTGTTTGTATTCAAAATGAGACCATTTTCAAGGCTATACTTTGCTATTTCTTTAGATGCATTGTTGCTCAATTTTGTAAGTTGGTCAATGTTGTTGTGTGACATTAGAATATTTGTATCATCAGCATATATTATCGTTCGATTTGCGGAGGTACAAGTGTCATCAATGTCGCTCAGAAAGGCAATGAACAGTAGTGGTCCCAAGATTGAACCCTGTGGAACTCCTTTATTTATTGTTCTTGATTCTGATTTCACATTATTCACTACCGTTGTCTGAGTTCTGTTTGTCAAATATGATGTTATCCATTGAAGTGGAACACCTCTAACTCCTAACCCTTCCAATTTGATGATTAATAAATCATGATCAATAGTATCAAAAGCACGACTAAAGTCATAGAATAGTCCTAGAACATTTTTTCTATCATTTAGTGCCTTGTAGATAAACTCTAAGCAGTCAGAGATTGCCGAGCAGGTTGATTTATTTTTGCGAAAACCATTTTGATTTGCTGGGAGGAGATTGAAGTGTTCCAAGTACTTGGTCAATCTAACACAATAAGATGCTTCAAATATTTTAGCAATTTGACTCTGTATGCATATAGCTCTATAGTTATGTATATCACTAGCGGATCCTTTGTTTTTGAATATGGGTATACATTTCGAATCCTTCACATCTGGAAATGTTCCAGATGTGAAAGATTCGTTTAGTAAATATGATATAATTTCTGCTACAAGAGTACAGACAAATCCTGAGATTAAAGCTAACCGTGAACTACACTGTTTATTTCCATCGAACCATTGAAGGTGCCTTCTACACCAGAAAATGAGCAAACTAACCCTGGAAGAGCTGAAATTAATTACCCAAGCTGGTAACACAACCATAAGGAATGAAATAAAAGAGCTGAAAAGCGAAATAGTTAGGGAAGTAGACGAGCTCAGAATTAAAAACCAAAAGCTGGAAGAAGAAAATAAAGAACTCAACAGAAAACTGCAAATTGTTGAGAAACGTCAGAAAAAATACAACCTCGTTATATACGGATTGAGAGAAGATGAAGAAAATTTATATGAGCAAGTCGTAACGGTGCTCACGCAGAACTTAGAACTCAATTGTCAAGAGCGGGATATTAGAGATACCAGAGAAACCAACGATAAAGTACGACCAGTATTGTTAGAAACAGTGAACTACAAACTCAAAGCAGATATTCTCATCAAAGCGAAAACTCACTTTCAAGACCTAAAGAAGCTCAAAATATTCTTCAGTCAGGATTTCACCGAAGACGAGCAACAAACTAGAAGGACTCTACATAAACACCTGAAAGCTGCAAGAGAGAAGAAATACTCCGCGTTTATAAGGAAGAATAAACTTGTAGTGAATGGAGAAGAATATAATTATGATAACTTGAAAGCGATGGAAAATGCCAATGAAGCGCCTGAACTATCATACGGTCTGAAGCCTACAGAACCTACCCGTAACGCTCCTAGTACCCATAGTGCTCCGAATACTCCCAATTCTACAATCAATTCTGGTTCCAGATTCAACCTGGAAGAACCTCCAAAGGCATCAGGGTACAAACAAATAAAAGTGAATACAAGATCACAAATCAAAAAATAATACAATCTCAACTAAGTACACACTGACTTATCACTACCTTTTTTTTTTAATCTATTATTACTCTATCTTATTTGTACATACGTCGGTGTTTTTTTTTTGTGCTATATATTATTCTCATCACATGATTTGTAGATTTAGTTATTTCCTGATTTGTTACCTATTGTAAATCAATGAATCATAAGGCAAAATTGTCTCACTTGAATATTAGGTCCTTGGTACCACATTTTCAAGAGTTCAGCGAACTGGTGTCAGACAAGTTTCAAATCATTGCTCTATCCGAAACATGGCTTTCTAATCATATACTGAATGATGTTATTTCTCTTCAAGGTTACAATCTCTTCAGAAGAGACAGATTGACTGGCAGAGGTGGTGGTGTATTATCTGATAAGAAATATGCCCTTGGTGTTTTTCATCGGCCCCCCTCCTCTTCTTTGGAAGAATTCTTCGTAGATTTCGAAACTTCAGTTAGCTCGCTTGCCCCAGAATTTGACGATATCCTAATCACGGAAGACTTGAATATTGACATGTTCGGATCTGAAAACTACTCCACCAAACGACTGAACAGTATTTTGATTTCTTATGCCCTTGAACAGGTTATATCTGAGCCCACTCGTTTCGGCCCATCCACTGCCAAAATTATTGACCTCATAATTTCATCAGAAACTATTCCAGTTGAAAATACATCCGTACTTGATGTGTCTCATGTTTCTGACCATTGTATGGTTATTTGCTCTTTTGGACCAACCACTATTTCGAAACAACCTTCGTTACACACATTCCGCGACTTCAGAAACCACCATATCTTTTCCGGAAGATCACCTTTCGCACTGATATCCATAATATCAATGTCCGTTTTAAATCTCGACTAACTCCACCTATTCACACCACTAGTCAATATCGATCATCATTTTCTTACTCGATTTCAAAGCTGTACAACTGGATTCCAGAAGCTCTGAAGAAAAGTAATATCCTGGGTTTCAAAAGTCGTATGAAAAAATTGCTTTCAACTTGTGAACTGCAGTTGTAACAGGTCCATAATCACTTCCTGATCACGTGTTAATATTGGCTGTAGCTATATAGAGAGCTAAAATTTCTTACTAGATATAAGTTTAATGAATTGTCTTGTATTTTGTTTTTCTCTTTTTTTTTCTTTAATTTTTGTTATTTCCTATTATTATTTATATTTAAGGTTGAGTGGAAGAAAGCACTTGTCTGTTTTCTTTGGGATCAGACAAAAGCTAACTCTGCCCTTTGGTAGAATTGTAGCATTTAAATTTTTCACACTTTATTTTTATGGATTTCAAAATATTTGGAATATAGCTTTTCTCAATATTAGTATAGCTTTCAAGTTTTTCACACTTTATATTAGGCTCAAAATGGAATCAAAATATTTTTTGAAATTATTGTATTGTAAATATCAAAGTTCATCAAGGAAACGTCTGAAAATTCCACAACTTTATTCAGTTCAACCTACCTGGTACATCTGAAAGGTTTAAGAGTAGTACATACGAAACATAGTGATGACAAAATGATTCTTGGTCAATCTCGAGGTTGAATTAGCCAATTTGGTGATGAGAGGATGAATACTTTTCCTAAAATACAGGATTTGTATTATTTACATTATCAAGCAGAGTTGGCAAACTACTCACCAGAACATAACAGGAGTCCAATCTACGATGATGGTTCGCAGGATACCTTTTGGAAATTGGTATAAGGTCTTGTCTCATGTGGGAAATACCTCTTCAGTTCGGTTGGGCCTTTTTCACAAGTTTATTTCCATTGTTTTGCTTTTCATCCCATTCTCAAAAGCAGAGTCCACCTATCCATCACTTGTAGATTGTCATCACTGTCACCTCTGTCACTCCATCTAAAACTCCTCCCATTTCTCGCACCAAGAATACCAAAATCGAGGTTGCCAGATTTATTCTTGGAATTCCTAAGAAGTTGTTGAATTTGGTAAGAGTAGTGTAGAATCGTGCAGGTGTAGATCATAAATGGTATCACAGGATTGGTCAGTTCAAAGGGAAATTTGCGAAAGTCACTATTTTCTGCTCCTTTTCTATTCTGGTCTTCCAAGACAATAGAACAATGGCGAGAGATCCGTTTCCGGAAAGATGAAAGGTACTTTAGTACGTTATCACGGGCACTGTGGTTCTGGTGTTCGAAGAGATCAGATGTGCTAAGGTGCAACTTCTGCAGTGAGGTAACAGGTTCAGCCTGGATTTTGTATTCCCGCCTTCCAAGAGACAGTGGAAACCTCATAGCTGCTACCACCAGGATCTTTCCAGAAACTCCAGCCGTTTGATTTGGTTCCCGGCAAGCCAGAAGTCTCTGTCCAGGATCGACCACGTGGACCTGGGCAATTTTTTTTTATCTCCGGTTGTACCCTTCGAAGAAGGTGAGTCCTATGGAAGTTTATTCCCACTTTTCTCTACCAGAAATCGATTCCAGGCGTGACCGGTATTTTTTTTCTTTCAAATAGGGTTTTTTGTGAGGGCATTCAAGCCCACAATTTTTTGATCCCGGCATACGATGCTGTACAGTTCAGCCATGTGGTTACTGTACCATGCGGTCCTCCACGAGGTGTCATCATCAGATGTATCATCGTCATTAACGTCGTCGACTCCAGCTGCTAGCTTTCTACATCGTTCAGCTTCAGCTGCCCTTCTGTCTGCTCCAGCCGCCAGCTTCAGCTGCTAAATTGTCAGCTTCGTCTGTCCGCAGCGTGATGGAAAATATTCTTTAAAAGGGTGGTAATTATTGATCATTCAGGTATAATATATAATAATTTTGTTTTGACCAAATTTCTGTCCCTATGATTTTTATAGGTATATAAATTGATTTTTGATTTATTTTTTTGACCAAGTAGATTGGTGAGATACCAATAAGCAACTTCAAATGCTTAAGTAAGCGAAACATAGTACTATGCGGTAGCCCCTGCGAATAGCTGATTTTTTTACTACTCGTTTGATTATTTATACTAGACATCACCTAGAGACTTGGTAACATCAGAATATGCATTTTTTTTGATTACATGATTTCCTATATTGATCATATACCCATCCATCAAATGATCATCGATTGATCACATTTTTTGTCAGTAAAATATTATATATAATGAGTTTTAAATTGATAATATCTACATCTATCACATGATCAACGATTGATCACATTTTTTGTCTGTAAAACATTATATAATACATATTCATATTGATATTTACATCTATCATAATTATGTGCATCGATTGTTCTCAATAATTTTTTGTCAATAGGATATACCTAAATTTTCACCCATCACGTTGTTGTATATATGTATATAATATATGTGTCACGTCTATTATGACTTTTATTTATGGTATGATGAACATTCACTAATTTTATAATTCTCAAATATCACTAATATGCAGTCAAATATTCTTTATAAAACTTTTTCTATTTGGTTCCTTAACTTTCCAGATAGCTACTTGTTACCCATGGGTCAATAGTTGTGATAATTCAAAAGTTGAGTGGCGCCTAATTTTTTGATCATTGAGTTATGCAATCTTTTCTATTTAACGAACCCATAGTGCTTCTCTGACCAACAGCTGCCGTTCGCAAGTAACCATTCTTTTTGTTTTGCTTCAAAATATCTTAATTTTGAATATAGTGAGGTTACAGAATTGCACATATTTTTGTAACTATTTTGTATATTTATTCTTGTTTCTACCAATAAAAGCGTTTATTATTATTATTATTATTATTATTATATACTGTGTGATTCCAGAACATAGGGATTGGCTTTACAACACCTCCCCTATATTTTTGAAGATTGTACCGCTTCTGTGTACAATTTTCACCAATTCCACAAGCAGATTGGGGATTCGAATCTTCCTCGTTTTTCTGAGGCGGCTTGGAAATGTCTGATGTCTCTTTTTCACGTTTTGTCGGGAAAAACTTTTTATATATTAGGTAACTTGCAACCAAAAGTATTGTCAAAATTAAAATTGAATACGTTAATATGTTATGAAAATTGTAAGAATAATCAAGATTCGATTGGTGTGAATCATACGAATTTTGAAGCTTCTGTAAGGAATCAATGTCAAAACTTATCTTTGCTAATGTTGTCGAATCATCGTGACTAATCATTAGTGGTTTATTCCCAAGAGATAGATGAGGTATGAATTATATCACCGGTTCCCATAAGCTTCCTAAAAACTGAAGATTCTGCACCGACGTTCCCAGGGACCTCTTAGATTTCGCTGACTCTTCAAAATCATCTTGTTGCATTTGTTCATTCCAACATTCAATCAGACTTATAACTTTGTACGATAAACATCTCATAAAATTCGCTCTGCTTTTGTTCTTTGACAAATAAATTGTTTTTTAAAAAGAGACTTTGCTAGTTCAAAAATGAAATTGGCGCAGTCGGTAGGATAGTCGGGATTAGTGCATCGTGCATTAGTTTTGTTTCTACAATTAACCGGCTATTTCAAAGAACTTTCGAGTGGTTTTCGGACATTTTCGTTGGACAGAGTGGCTCCTTGAACTTCAGGCAACCCAGTCCATCGAGGACCTATCCAGTGGAAATCAACCAGAACCAACCGAAGAGGGGAAGAACACAAATCGTCTTTCTCTGCGAGGCAATTGACCAGGTGAAGACACAGCAGCAGAACCGACAATTCCTTCATAAGTTAGGTGAACGATGAGCAAAGTCATCTTTATATTGTGAGTACAGTACATGTCTTTTAACTTGGAAAAGCTTTTTGAGAATCTATCTTTGGCAACGTCTTCTTCTGACTCAGACGGTCCAGATAATAACTTTTCAAATACACACACTACTAGTAATAGCGATAGTGATAATCAATTAATAATCAATCACCCAAATATGGCTCCTCAGGATTTCAAACCCGATTATTTGAAATGTGTCCCTGAATTTACGGGAACCCTAATGAACTGAACAGATTTTTTGTTACTTGTGAGAGTATAATCAATAATTTTTATGATAATACTAATGCAAATAACTTCTTGAATCCCTTTTTACTTCACTCACTGATTGGCAAATTGACTGGCAACGCCCGATTGATGGTAAATATTCAAAATGTTAGCAATTGGCAGGAATTAAAAAATACCCTGTATCGTAATTTCGCAGATCAAAGAGATGAGGCTTGTCTCAATAGAGATTTGGTAATGGTTAGGCAATCTCCGAATGAGAAGCCCCAGCAATTTTTCGATCGCGTTCTTCAGCTTTTGAATTTATTGTGTTCATATATTGATGTTCATGAAACTCCAGGACCCGCAGTTTTATTGAAGAGAAATTTGTATAATAAACTAGCTTTAAAATCTTTCTTGAGTGGATTGAGAGAACCACTTGGAAATACGATTAGATGTATGCGTCCTAATGACTTGAATGAAGCACTTCAATTCATAACTGAGGAAGAAGATAATCATTATTACCAGAATAATTCACAAAATAATTCTCAAAGTACCAATCGAAATATTACTAGACCTAATTTTCAGGTCAGACCAAATTTTAGGCAACAACAAAACAGCTATCAGAGAAATCAAAATTATTCAAATTTCAATCAACAACCAAATTTCAACTCCAGGCCAACATATAATCAATCACAACAAAGTAATAATCATTTTCCATCACAACCAATTCATTTACAACCCAGGCCAAATCAACCTCAGAGATTTTTCAGAAATTCTCAAGTATTTAGGCAGCAACCGAATCAAAATACAAATGTTTTCAAACCGAATCCGAATTATAGACCTACATCTAATCAAACACCAATGAGTGTAAATACTAGGCAAACTTTCAATCACAGTCAACCAGGACCATCCCAATTTAGGCAACCACAAAAAAATTTCACTTCAGAAGAACTCTTTAATACTGAAGTCGATTATTCTACACCACAATCACAGTGTGATGAACAAATAGAGGAAAATAATCATTCAAAGCCATTCAATGAACAACACGAATATTTTTATGATGAAAATTCTTACGTAGATCCCCCGAAAAACAATCAGACATAAGTAAACAGATAATTTCGTTCAATAGTACGGATTCTAGTGAACTACCGTATATAATATTTCCTGAACACAACCTAAAAATATTAATAGATTCGGGATCAACCAAATCTTCCATGGACCCCGAAATCGCATTCAACAATTTTCCAAATTCAATTCGAAATGATCCATTCATAGTGTCAACTGTTTTCCAGAAATCAGCTCATAAACATAGCGCTCATTTGCCTACGTCTAGAATTTTCAATCTGCCAAAGCCAACAACCCTGAAATTGTATTTATTCAAGTTTCACGATTCTTTTCATGGTTTAATAGGTTTAGATAATTTGAAGTTATTGCAAGCGAACTTGAATTTCGACAAATCAATTTTGATTACGCCTCATGCTAATATCAAGTTATTTTATCATGAGACAAGAAACGAATTAAACTTAATAAAAATTGCTCCACGATCGGAACAAATCATTAAAGTCAAAACTTCGATAGAAAATGGTGAAATTATAATACCCCATCAAAAAATCCATAATTGTGAGATACCAGAGTGTCTTACTATTGCGAAAAATGGCGAAGCCATAACTTCCATTTTAAATAATACGACTAAACTAATCACGTTAGATTTTTCTGCTCCACTTGACGTTTTAAAATTTGATAGATGTAATATTCAAGAATTTAATTTCAACAATTTTGATGATACCCCTAAACAAAAATTAGACATTTCCAAATTAAGAACCGATCACTTAAATATTGAAGAAAAATCAAACATCCTGAATTTATGCAAAGAATATTCGGATATTTTTTATAATGAAGACACATCTTTAAGTTTCACCAACCAAATTAAACATAAAATTCGTACAAATGATGAGATCCCAGTTCACACAAAAACTTATCGATACCCTTTTATTCATAAGCAAGAGGTCGAAAAGCAAATCAATAATATGCTGCAACAAAAAATCATAAGGCCTAGTAACTCTCCTTGGTCGTCACCTATATGGGTGGTTCCCAAGAAGCTAGATGCTTCCGGCAAACAAAAGTGGCGTGTTGTTGTGGACTACCGCAAACTTAATGAAAAAACGGTAGATGATAAGTACCCATTACCGAATATAACGGATCTTTTGGACAAGTTAGGAAAGTGTCAATATTCTTCAACTCTCGATTTGGCTAGTGGTTTCCACCAAATTGAAATGGATGAAACCGATATAGCAAAAACTGCTTTTAACACGGAGAATGGTCATTACGAGTACCTCAGGATGCCCTTTGGTCTCAAGAATGCCCCTGCCACGTTCCAGCGTGTCATGGACAACATTCTACGTGGTATACAAAATGAAAAATGTCTCGTCTACCTTGACGACATAATAATATTTTCGACGTCATTACAGGAGCATATCGAACGTTTAAAAACCGTGTTTCAGAGATTGAGAGATTCTAATTTCAAAATACAGTTAGATAAGTCCGAGTTTCTAAGAAAAGAAGTGGCGTATCTTGGCCATGTTGTCACCCCGGATGGTGTTAAACCTAACCCCAGCAAGATAATTGCAATAAAGAACTTCCCTATTCCCAAGACGACAAAACAAATCAAAGGATTTTTGGGCCTTCTAGGATACTATCGAAGATTCATAAATAACTTCGCGAAGCTCACAAAACCATTGACGAAGTGCCTTAAAAAAGGTGCACAAATCGTACATGATTCTGAATTCACCGAATGTTTTGAAACTTGCAAAAATCTACTAATAAACGAACCAATCTTGCGATACCCAGATTTTTCCAAGAAATTTAACTTAACCACCGATGCCAGTAATGTCGCGCTAGGCGCAGTTCTTTCTCAAGAACATTCAGGAGTCGATAAGCCAGTGGCGTACGCCTCACGTACCCTGAACGACTCTGAACAAAATAACAGTACGATAGAAAAAGAACTGTTAGCTATCGTATGGGCGACCAAATACTTCAGGCCGTACCTGTACGGAAGACATTTTAATATCATCACTGATCACAAACCTCTCCAGTGGCTTTTTTCTCTAAAGGATCCTAATTCGAAACTATTAAGATGGCGCATTAAATTAGATGAATTTGATTATAGTATTACTTATAAGAAAGGCAAACTGAACTCTAACGCAGACGCTCTATCTAGGATTGAAATTCATACAAAAGAAACCGAGAATGTTGGTAATATAATCGAGAACCTAATCAGTACGCAAGCACAAAATCTTCCAGATCCAGGCTTGAATGAAATTTTCGGTGAACCCTCTAATAATAACCTGAATCCTAACCCTGAAATCGATAATATATCCATGCAAGTTCAACCAGATGAAGAAATAAGCGAAAATATATTAGAAGAAAACATGACGATGACGTCACTGTTCATACAAACTTCGAACAAAATCCTATAGCTGATATTCCTATTTCCGAATCCCCTGTCAACCATGGTCAAAATCAAATAATATTCTTTTCTGTATTACATTCACCAGCCAAGGTAAAACGTACCATTTTGTTCGAGAAAAAACAAAGGATTGAAGTTCAAATTTCAGAAAACCAATTCGAACAGGATGTCGTTAACTTCATGAAAAATTATGTTGTGCCTAAAGTTCAGTACCACCTGTATTTTAACGAACCAAATATGTATGAAAAATTCTCGGAAGTTGTCAGACGAAATTTTACGTGGCCTTCACTAAAGTTAAAACGCTGTAATAATAAATTAATAGATGTCACCAATAAGGACGATGTTTCAGAAATAATTAAAAACTACCACGAGAGTAAAACGAACCATCGTGGCATAGACGAAACGGAAAATCGAATAAAAACTAAATATTACTGGCAAGATCTTAAGAAATCAATTCAAACATACATTAATGATTGCGAGATTTGCCAAGAAAGCAAATACGAGAGGAAACCAATCAAAATGCAAATGAATATTACTCCAACAGCTTCTGAACCGTTCGAAATAATCCACTTAGATACCTTTACTTTAGAGAAAACCAAATTTTTAACAATCATAGACACTTTTCCAAAATACGCCCAAGCCTATAAATTACAAACTTTAAGTTTAACTGAAATAACCAATAACCTCAATACCTTCTTTTCACACCACGGTGTACCAAAACAAATAACTGTAGACAATGGGACAGAATTTAAAAATACCGTAATAACCGAGCTCTTGGCCCTCCATAAAATAAAACTTCATTTTTGCTCACCTCAGTCTAACGGTGTTATAGAAAGACTACATTCCACGTTAATTGAACATATAAGGTTGTTGAATACACAAGGATTTGATAAATCTCCAATAAGTTTGAAAATGACATACGCAATTTTGGCTTATAATCACTCGATACATTCGGCTACTGAATTCAAACCCATAGACGTCGTAAACGGTCATATCAGTAATGAAAACCCTTTTGATATAAATATCGACCGCATCTTAGTTAATGACTACGTCAATAATCATAAAGAAAAAACAAAAATCATGTATTCACTAATCTATCAAAGCCCCAGGGATAATTAAGAAAAAATAATCTCAAAATTAAACGAAACCCGTGATAACCCAAATTTATTCAAACAAGCTGATAAAACATATTTGGAAAAGTTCATCAGACAAAAAGACGCAAATAAATTTCATAAACCTACCCAAATTCAGAAAGTAGATACCAACCGTAAAACAGTCGCGACCACGTCCCAAGCTAAAGCCCATATGGATAATTTGAAACGTCCCTTAAGAAATACATATAGTTTTGATTAAGTAGTTATTTATAATATTTCAGATTCCCACTCGTGATGGGATACCAGGAAACGATCCAAATAAAAAACTTGGAAACCAACCCTGGACTTTTACCTGTTAAGTTAGGAACAGCCAAAGTGCAAGAGTACATGCATACCTTCATACATTTTTTCGACTTGAACCCCATAGTAGACGAATTATAAAAACTCGATAAACAATATGGAAAATTACTGGAGAGTCTCAGTGTCAATAAAAATTATTCAAACGATGCTTCAGAGCATTTGAGAATTCTAACTCTTACGAAAGAAAGAGCCGAGATTAGATTACAAGAAATAATTCCACAGCCAAAACGCAACAAGAGAGGTTTAATAAACGGCCTTAGATCATTTTTCAAAGCAGTTTCTGGGAATTTAGACGCTAGCGACGGCGAACGTTACGAACAGATGATAAAAGATATTCAAGGAAATCAAAACAGATTAGCAAGCAACATTGTCAAACAAAACACTATTTCTACCGATATTATACACAAATTCAACGACACAATTCGAAAAATCACCCACAACGAAAAGGAATTAGAATCTGAAATTCATCAAATTGCCCTATACATAGGACTTAGTCGAAATCTGAGTCACAGTTTGGTAGTCAAAGACCTCTTGAACCATATGATAAATGTATACGAAGTAATCAACTCCCTTTTGCAAGATATTGAGAATTCAATGACTTTTTCCAAATTAAACACTATGCACCCCAGCATTATAAGAATCTCAGATCTCTACAACGAGCTTTCAAAACTGAAAAACTCGATCAATAAAGATCAATTTCCGTTCGAAATTACTCCAGACAATATTTTGTTGATAGAAAAAATAATAGATATCGAATGCTACATAAAAAATAACAAAATTACATTAATACCATTTTACCAAACGATAGATTTCTCTTGAAGAGTGATCTGTACTTCGCATTTTTTGGTGATCTTTGTACCAAAATCGTCCCTAACTACTTCATATGCAAGAAAATCGACTTGTCAGAAGTCGAACCAGATGGCCCATGCGAAATCCAACTTCTCGATAAGAAACATCCTTCAAACTGTCAACAAGTCTCGGTCAGAATTTCAAAGCCTATCATTAGACAACTGGAATCCAAACAATGGATAGCCGTATTTCCACATGAAGAGATGGTCAGTCTGAAGTGCCGAAAACAAGAAGAATTCCTACGATTACTTGGTTCATACCTCGTAGAAATTCCTGTTGGATGTCAAGTTATAACCAACACCGAACAAATCGCCAATGAAGAGGAATCAATGAGTCAACGTCAATTGATTCTCTTTCCACAACTGAATCAAAGCCTCGAGAGGAAACAAAATTGGACCATCCACCTAGAAGAAACAAATTTGGACGATCTTCACCTTATAACGAAGAAAATCATCGAAAACCAGCCAGGCCTACAGAATACCAACATCTCTCATCTTCCCTCTATTTGGACCATCATCCTGTATATCCTCGTAGCATCTGGTATTACATATTCCATCATCAAAAATCTGAATACCATCCGACGAATCAAGAACTCCAACGACCGAAACCAAGGGATGATTTTGCAGAGGTTCAACTTCCTCGCTCCACTGCATAAGTTGAAACTTCGATGGGAGGAATTATATCACCGGTTCCCATAAGCTTCCTAAGAACTGAAGATTCTGCACCGACGTTCCCAGCGACCTCTTAGATTTCGCTGACTCTTCAAAATCATCTTGTTGCATTTGTTCATTCCAACATTCAGTCAGACTTATAACTTTGTACGATAAACAACTCATAAAATTCGCTCTGCTTTTGTACTTTGACAAATAAATTGTTTTTTGAGAAGAGACTTTGCTAGTTCAAAAATAAAATTTATGTCATAGTCTGAAATATTCGAATGTATTTCTCCCACTAAATCCAAGGGTGGAATGTAATCTAGAAGTATTGTTACAATAAGTAGGTTTTAAACACAGACGGAGGGTTGAATAGATGTTTAATCAGCAGCGAAAAATATAACGTCTTACACTTCTCGTTGAGATATAACAACTAATTAACGTTGACTACACTAACAAATTTCATTTGTTCCAATTTCAGGTTTTTCTCACATTGACAAAATAGACATACAGAGTCATAAAATATAGAAAATCAATATTCAATACTCCCACTATTTTCATATTTCGAACAATAATAAAGCAAATATAACAAATAACTATTTTTCTTTCTTGATCTGCAGAACGCCCATCATTTCCCTGAGTTTTTCAAAAGTTCCACGAGGAAGGGCCTTCGTGAGGATATCAGCTTGTTGAGTCGATGTAGGTACATACACAGGAAGAATATCTCCGTCTTCAAACTTCTCACGAATAAAATGATATCGCACATCAATGTGTTTCGTACGATTATGGAACTCTGGATTTCGTATGAGTTTTATAGCGCTCTGATTGTCTATGAACAACCTAATCGGAGTCACTATGGGTTCATTTATGTCCTTTAACAGTTGTTTCAACCATATCGCTTCTTTTGTAGCTTGTGAAGCTGATACATATTCTGCTTCAGTTGTAGATAATGATACACTGTGTTGTCGTCTGCTCTCCCAAGTGACTGGTCCATCACAATATTTAAACAAATAGCCTGTAGTGGAGCGTCTTGTTTGGCAATCACTAGCGTAGTCTGCATCCGAAAAACCTACCAAAGTTGGAGTATGTTTTCGTTTTTCATATTTGATGCCATATTTCGAAGTTCCATGCAAATATTTGATAATTCTTTTCACTGCATTCCAATGAGCCCATGTATGATTGTTAAGGTAGCGACTCACTACTCCTACTGCATTTGCTATGTCGGGACGACTTACAATAGCTGCAAAAATTAGTGATCCTACGGCCTGTCTGTAGGGTACTTCTTCTTCACGGAGAAATGGACCGATTTCACCAGATAAATTACAGTGCGGGTCTGCAGGAATACTAGTTAAATTGGCTTCGTCAAGTCCAAAACGTTTCACTATTTGTTGGATGTAAGTTGATTGACTTATAAAGATGGAACCATCCTCATCTTGTGAAATCTCTAGACCAACGAAATAACTCACTCGACTAATGGTGACTTCGAATGTTTTCTGTAATTCATTCAAAACAGTTCGAATGGCAGATTGTTCTTCCGATATCAAAAGTCCATCATCAACATAAATTATCAGCAATACTTTCACATTCTTGACATATCCTCGGTATACACACTTGTCTGCTTCACCTTGGTTGAATCCAAAATCCTTCAAGAACGTATCGAACTTTCTATTCCAGCACCTTGGTGCTTGTTTCAAGCCGTATAAAGATTTTCTGAGTTTACATACTTGATTTGGTTCGGCTTTGATTCCTTTTGGGATTGTCATGAAAATCTCTTCCTCCAGGTCACCATATAGGAAAGCAGTTTTAACGTCAAACTGCATAATTTTGTAGTTATTATGTGCAGCTACTGCTAACAGCATCCTGATTGAATCAAACCTTGTTGTCGGTGCAAATATTTCTGTGTAATCTACACCTTCCTTTTGAGCAAAACCTTTTGCACACAAACGAGCTTTATAACGAGAAACAGTCCCATCAAGCTTACGTTTTACTCGAAACACCCATTTGGAGTCAATTGGTTTCCTGTGAATAGGTTTGAAAACAATTTCCCATGTGCCATTCTTCCTCAGGGCATCAAGTTCCTCAGTTATGGCTTCTCTCCATTTATCGGCATCTTCACATTGTAGACCTTCTTTGTAGGTTTCTGGAATGCCAATTTCAACTAAATGCAACTCATAATCGTTGAATCTTGCAGGAAGCTGAATATTTCTCTGTGGACGAAGGTTTGGAATTTCTAGATCAACTGGAGGTTCAATTTGTCTAATATTCTCTACTGGAAATTGTTCATCTGGCAAGTTTTCTTCAATTTCTGTCATGCTGACATCGTCACTGTCAATAAGCATTTGTACAGTATCTTGCTTTTGAATATCAACTTTTACCTGTTCATTGAATAAAACATTTCTTGATATTGTGATCTTCCTTGTCGAAGGATCGAATAATCTATAATTTGTGGAGTTATTCTCATACCCGACAAATATCAATTGTTTACTTTTTGGTTGAAGTTTAGTCCGTTTTTCATCAGGAACATGCATGTATGCTTCACATCCAAAAATTTTAACATGCTCAAGTATCGGTTTCTTGCCACACCAGACTTCATAAGGAGTACTATTTGGTGTCTGACTGGTTGGAGTTCGGTTCAAAAGATATATTGCCGTGTCAACAGCCTCTGCCCACAAATATCTTGGAAGATTCATGTTGTACATCATTGAACGAGCACTTTCAACAATCGTTCTGTTATCTCGTTCCATCCGTCCATTTTGTTGTGGTGTATAAGGACCTGTGGTTTCCATCTCGATACCTTCCTTAGCCAAATAGTCTTTCGTATCCTTATTACAATATTCTGTGCCATTGTCAACATGAAGTATTTTCATTGAACTGCCAAACTTATTCTTCAATTTGAGGTTAAAAGTCTTTAGACAATCAAACACATCTGCTTTATGCTTTATAAAGTAAGCAACACGATAACCTGACCCATCATCCTTGAAAGCTACAAAATATTTTGATCCTTGTACAGAGGGAGTTGCCATTGGACCACATAGATCACTGAAAATTCGCTGGCCTGGTTGCATCTTCACGTGATCAGCTTCTTGGAAATGGAGTTTGTGTTGCTTGCCAAATGCACATGCTTTACAGAAGAAATTGTCTATATCACTGAAATTCACTCCTGCAACTAATTGTTTCTTGACCATTTCACGTAATGACTTGACATTCACATGGCCAAGGCGCTCATGCCAAATTCTGAGGCTTTGACTGGAAACTGTATTTGCAGCTAATACCAATGTACGAAACATCATTTTATACAAATTATTGCTGTCCTGAATAGCACAAGCAACTAAAGTATCTTGATCGTAAATTTCAGCCTGATTATCTTGTTTGATGATTTTCATTCCTTTTCTGACAACTACGCCCTCAGAAAATAGATTTCGTCTCAGTTGAGGGATAAACAAAACATCATTTATCGTTCCATTACACCATTGTCCATGAATTAGTCTTTGTAATTTCACTGTACCTTCACCCTGTACATTTAGGGTTTCGTTGTTGCCAAGTACTACAGTTGAATAACATTCTTCATCAAGCTTTGAAAAATATTCACGGCGATAAGTCATGTGTGCAGATGCACCACTATCCATGATCCAGTAATCATCTTCAAATGAAAACTGATTGATGTGCTCCGCGTTGAATGCAGTTTCGTTATCGTCTATAGAAGCTGAGTTTACTAATCTAGGTGGTACATCTTCGTGTTGACTGCTGCTAGCATTTCTATTCGAATTGCTTCTTCGAGGTTCTTTGCAATTTCTAGATAAGTGACCTTTCTTCCTACAATTGTAGCAAGTGACCTGGAATCTTCTTGGTCTTCTTTCATTATCTGTTTCCAATGACATAGCTGCTAAAGCAGTTTCATTTTCTTCATGAGCAGATAAACTTGCTTCTTCATCCAAAAGGCGCGCTGTCAAATTATCTATAGTTTGCTTCTTCTCATCAAGTGACAACCATGCTTGCCTCAAATTCCTGAACTTCGAAGGCAACATTCCTAGTATTTTTGTCATAATGGCTGTTTCACTTATTGATTCACCTGATTCCTCAACCATCTTTGCGAGGTTTTCAACCTTTGATATATGCTGTGCAATACTATCATTTGTGCTCATTTTGTATTGATGGAATCGTTCGTGCACCAGCATTTTATTCAATTCTGACTTTTGTTGATAGATGGAATCAAGCTTGTCTAGCACTTCCTTGGAGAATTCACAGTTTTCTATCAGGGTGATCTGAGAAAAATCCATGGCAGCAGTTAACGTGAACATGGCAAGTGCATCTTTCTTCAGCCACGACTCCAATTCTTGAACTTCATTAGCAGTCGATGTTTCTATAATGGTTGGTCTAAGGATTGTGCCATCCACATGTCCGTACAGTCCTTTTGCTTTTAGAGCACATTTCATCTGAAACTTCCACTGCTGGTAGTTTTTCCCATCAAACTTATTGATGTTTGCTACGTCGACTTTCTCCGACATTTCGCTCTGCTGAACGGCTATCAACTTCAAACGCACGTCAGGTAAACGAATCCTGAATTCAAAACGACGAACGTATTCAATTTGCGTATATCAAAAATGTGTTTTACAAGGTTCCAGCGATATCTGGGCTCATAACCTGTTACAATAAGTAGGTTTTAAACACAGACGGAGGGTTGAATAGATGTTTAATCAGCAGCGAAAAATATAACGTCTTACACTTCTCGTTAAGATATAACAACTAATTAACGTTGACTACACTAACAAATTTCATTTGTTCCAATTTCAGGTTTTTCTCACATTGACAAAATAGACATACAGAGTCATGAAATATAGAAAATCAATATTCAATAAGTATACTACTGGAGTATTGTTGATGCGGGTTAAGAATCATTGACTTCGTAAATGCTGTACAATTTGAAGATATATTGAACATTCCAGTACCAATGAGTTTTGATGATATTCTTTCGTTACTGTTTTTACAACTTCTTCTTCTGAAGGAAACACGTACAACCAAGAGTTAGCATTTTCTAACTGAATTATTATTGGATTTGTTAATTTGGCTATTCTCTTATCACAAGATTCAGGAATATTTGTGCTTAAACTAAATAGATTAGCTTCACAACCACCATGCAGATGAACCAACCATACTGGTTTCTTCTGCTGACAAATGAACTGCATCTTCACTAGCTCAGTGCACTCGGAAAATTCGAATCTGTTCATCATGAAATAATGTTGCCTTGGAGTATCGATCGATAAAAATTCACTATGTGGAACAACCATTGCAAAAGTGGAATTTGCGATAAAAATTGGCAAACTAGAAACCTTAAAAATTTCAATTCCGAGTATCCATCTAAGAAATAAGAATTATAAATGTCAATTTATCGTTAGAAAAATATAGATTTGTCCTAACTATATTATATAAAATATGCATGTTTTCCATAATTGGTCGAACAGGAAATTCTAATCCATTTAAATAGTTCTGAAGGTTAGAAAGTTGTGCTAACAATTTATCTGGACTAATAACTAGTGGGTGTAAAGATCCCTTCTGTGCAAATATTATGATTTCCCTAAGATTATTCTGATTGAACTTGAATGATAAAAATAGCATGTTGAGAACTGACACTAATTCATCCATTTTCATTAATACAGCTTCCCTTTTTCGAAAATCTGTTTCATTTCTATTTATTTTATTCAAGAACTTCACGATTTCGGCTACTTTTGTATCAAACGATAATAAATATCTGGGAAATTTCGAGGAAGTGGAATTTAATAAGTGAATAGTATTTTGAAGTATCGAAGTTTGTTTTCTCAAAAGATTTGTCATGTGAGATTGACTTATTTTGAGAGATTCGATTTGGTCGCCGTAGTATTTGGCATCATCAGAATCCAGAGTTCCAAATAATGTTTCGGAAATAGAGCCTGCAACATTTATCAACCCTCTTTTTTCCAACCTTTTATTCTCGTCAATACCCAGGATTTCTAAAATTATTTCATTTTGAAAATTTATATTTTCGAGAGAATCAGATATTGTTTTATCAAAAACATTACATTCTGATGAACCTATAGAGAGTTTTCTTGTTTCGGAACAGAGATAATAAATCTGCTCAGAAAAAAAATCGATATGTTTCAGTTCTTGTCCATAATTGTGGATATCTAAATAGGTTATCAATTCCCACTCATCATTATACCTTGAACCTACTTTCTCGTAATACAATCCGGGGCTTTTAGTAATGGAAAAATTATGAAAAACTGCAGCGTTTGAATAATAAGTCAGTTGAGTAAGAAAGATTATATACCAACAATGTGTTTTGGCCTTGAGATAGGTCATGGTGAAGGTATGGATGACCCTGAAACAAATAAACATAGAAATGATGCTATCGTGCAGTTTTTCTCATTGTTTCTACTGATTGAAAAGTTTCAGACGATTGAAATGAACTTCAACCCTTTTGCGATTTTTCAAAATAGTGCAGTTCACGTCGGAGTTTATTTCTATTACTTCATATGGTCCAATAAATAGTGGCATTAGCTTCTTTGATTTTCCCTTAATAATTGTCTCATTTTTTAAAAAAACTTTATCTCCTACTTTGAAAGATATAGGATTCACGTTTCTATCATAGTATTCTTTTGAATTTACCTTTGCTTTATTTATTGTTTCTCTTGCGATTTGACTTGCATGTTGCATCCGAGATTTCATTTCGTTATAATAGTCATCATAGCTATACAGGAGTTCAGGATCTCGGGTAAGGGCTGTTGGAAGAATTGCTTTTCTACCATAAAGGAGTTCGAAGGGTGAAAAGTTTGTAGATACGTGAGTAGTAGTATTGTATACGAAGCATGCGTATGGAATGAATGAATACCAATTGTCCATATCTTTATTGATGAAATGACGCAAATATTTTATGAGAGTTCTATGTGATCTTTCTAATTGTCCATTACTCTGGGGGTAAAAACTTGTAGTTGAAATCTGTTGGATTTTAAGAATCTTACACGTTTTTTTGAATAATTCGCTCAAGAAATTGGAACCTTGGTCGGTAATCAAAATTTGCGGGTTACCGTACAGACAAATAATTTTTGCGACGAAATTTTGAGCTACTGTAGTCGCTTCTTGATTTGGAATCGGTATGGCTATCGAGAATTTTGTAAGATCGCATTGAAAAGTTAGTAAGTATTTGTTGAAGTTTTCTGTTTGATTCATGGGTCCAACAATATCTAAAAATATTTTCTGGAACGGATAAGAGGATGTGGAAGTGAGAACCATGGGTACTTTGGTATGTTTGGATATTTTGTTTTTCTGGCAATGCAAGATTGCAAACGTTGGGATTTTGACTTAATAATTCGTGTCTACTATCATGATATTCAACAGTACTTGAGAAATTCTTATCAGTTGAATAAACGACGCTGGTTTCCTTAGATGACGTTGTGAGGTCATCTTCGGAATCAGTAATATTCTCATTCAAAATGACATGAGATTCAATATATTTCAAGTAATTTTGATATGATAGTATTAGGTTTGCAGATATTCTATTGATTGTTGCTGTTGATTCCAAGATTTCTGTACTCTCAATAGGATAGTTTATTCGAATAAGGGCATCAGCATTTGAATTATAGCGGCCTGGTTTGAAATTTATTTTATATTTATAATCCTCAAGTTTTAATCGAAACCGCATTAAACGAGATGATGGATTTGAAATAGAAAAAAGATAGATGAGGGGTTTATGATCAGTTACGATATTGAATTCCTTCCCATATAAATATGGTCTAAAATATTGGCATGCCCAGCATATCGCAAGGAGTTCCCTTTCTATGGTGCTGTAATTTTTTTCCGCTTTGTTAAGAGTTCGTGAAGCGTAGGCGACGGGTAAATCTTGCCCAATTTCGCCTTGTGACAGGACTGCACCAATGGCGAATCCACTAGCATCAGCAGTTAGATTGAATTTTTCAGAAAATTTCGGATATTGAAGTAGAGGAGGAGTTGTCAAAGTGTTCTTCAATTTCGCGAAAGATTGATCGCAGATAGGGTTCCAATTATACTCAACACCCTTTTTCAATAAGTTATTGAGGGGTTGTGCTATTTTAGCGAAATTTGGGATGAATCTACGGTAATAGGATGCAAGGCCCAAAAAAGATTTCATATCCGTTTGATTTTTTGGAACTGGAAAATCTTTGACTGAAACAATTTTATTAGGATCAGGTTTTATTCCCGATTCCGAAATAACATGACCAAGATATATCAGTTCCTTGCGGAGGAGTTGGCATTTACCGGGTTGTAATTTGAGGTTATGCTGTCGTAGTGATCGCTCAAACTACTTCCGTATACGCAAATGTCGTCGAGATATACAAAACATTTTATTCCATTTATTCCAGTTGAAACGTTAATAATAAGGCGTTGGAACGCTGCTGGACTACCCTTAAGGCCCATGGGGAGTCTTTTGTATTGATAATGTTCGAAAAATGAAAATGCAGTGAGAGGTCTTGATTCCTCACTCAGCAATACTTGGTGAAATCCATTTGCTAAATCTATGACACCAAAATATTTTGATTTTCCGAGTTGGTCTAGAATTTCGGTGATATTTGGGAGTGGGAACGCATCTGCCTCGGTAACATCATTCAATTTCCTAAAATCTACGACTAACCTGAATCTGCGGTTACCATTTGAGTCGGGTTTTTTGGGTACTATTAAAATTGGAGAATTATATGGGGAATTACTTGGCTCAATTATGTCATCTTGAAGCATTTTATTCAGCTGATCTTTTATTTCTTGTTTTTGATGGTGAGGTAGGCGATAAGGCTTTACATGAATAGGTTTGTTTGATAGTAGAGATATTGAATGTTTAAGGGTATCTGTATGAGTTAAAGTATCACCCTCTAGGTAAAATATATCACTAAACTGTTCACAAATTTCCCAAATAGATTCTCGTTCTTCTGAGTTCATGCTCTCTAAGTTTAGTTCAGCTTTCAATTTTGAAATTCGGTTTTCATTAGAAGTTGAGAAATGAAAAACATGATAATCGTTAATGTTGTTGAACTCAATATCATTTATACTTATGTGCACCGAGTGTTCATTGGAATTAATTACACTCACAGTAAGAATTGATGATTTCTCCTTCATAATACAATTTGGAATAAAAACACCAGGATATATCTCCTTTTGTGAACAGATTCTTTCGAAATTTTCAGGAGGTACTTCCATTTTCAAAATAACTTCACAGCGAGGGGGAATATGATAGCTCGTATCATTACACTGTGTGGCTGTAATACTTGGTGAAGTTAGTTGAAAAACAAAATTTTGTTCAGAAATTGGAAGGGTGACGGTACATGATTTGTAATCAATGATCGCCCTATATTTCTTTAGAAAATCGTTTCCCAAAATGCCCCCACTTGGAATAGAAAAATTCTTGGGGACGATATGGAATACGTGTGAGACAGACGTATTTTCTGAGAATTGAATTTCGCTATAGCTGTAACCAACTGAATGCTTTGATTCGCCTGTGATCCCTTTTAATTTTATCTTATCATTAATATAGACCAGAGCATTATCTTCAACAAAATTTGCTTTCAAGATACTCACATCAGCACCTGTGTCGATCAATAAATTTGCTACCTTTGATTTGGATAGTGATAGAGGCAGTTTGATATAGCCGGGACTTTTCTCTGCTTTAATTGATAATATTTTGTTTTCGGATTCTAATTCCGCGGGATTGAAAAATACTGATGAATTGGGATACTTGTTGTTGGTAGATTCAGAGGAGACAGAGGACTCAGAGGATATGGAATACTTGTTTTTGGTAGATTCAGAGGAGACGGAGGACTCAGAGGATATGGAATACTTGTTTTTGGTAGATTCAGAGGAGACGGAGGACTCAGGGGATATGGAATTTGAAGTTTCATCAATTGATTCAGTGGCTTCGAAATAACTTTGATTACTACGATGAACTGAAATAGGATCTGTATGGCTGGACGCTAGGTGAATTTGATTTAATTTCACATTTGCGAATTCTGAATATCGCGCCCCCTGACTACGCCGCTGTGCGATGCAGCCAGGGTATCGGCGTTTCCCGAATTACGCGTAGTTGACATATATTAAGTTCTGGTTAGTAATTCACGTGATTGTCTGAAGTTGGAATTGGATGTACTCGGAATGTTTGTGGGACGCTCAGGATGCGGATTAGAAACAAAATTTTTTCGAGAATTATTGTATGCTCTTCTCCTGCAATTATCTATCAAGTGACCAACATTATGACAATATCTACAGACTACTTGGTCACTATTTACATCAGCTTCACTTTTTATCAACGGATATCGGCTGCTGGGATAATTTGGCAAGGTTCGACTGGAATTGAAATTAGTATTCGAGCTGTTAGAATAACATTTATCTGCAGTGTGATTGAGTTTTCCACATTTAAAGCATTTTTTTACCTTTTGCGGACCCGATTGTGAATGAGAGTGTTGTAAATTTCTTTGAAATTTCATATTTCTTTCTTCTTCGCACGCAGCTTCAACAGCTTCATCAAAATCTTCGAATCTACTAGCCTCAATAATTAATTTTATTGGATTTTGAAGGCCCTCAACGAAAGCTTTAAGTGATGAATCCGCGTTTAATCTTTGGATGACTGGGGCAGCCTCTCTGCCTTGACTCTCTATACAAGCATCAGTGAGATCAATTGTCAAACGTTGAACTCTATTTGCATAACATCGGACTGGTTCATTTGGATTCTGACGAGAACTGAGTAGCTCTGTTTGGAGCTGAGCAATGGTACGCTTTTCCAAATATTGTTGATTTATTATTTGTTTCAATGTTTCATACGAATCAAGATCCTTATATTTTATCAAATTATAAGCTGAACCAGATAATTTTGTTTTTATAACATTCAGAAGCATAGCCTCTTCTTCGCGAGTTGTAGTCATAGCAGCGACGATATCGCAACATGAAATGAATTTGTGTAAATTCTCCCTATCTCCAGAAAATTCCGGGATGATTCTAAGAGCTACGTCTAATGATAAAACCAATACAAAAGGACAATACTAGGTGAACAGTACAGTATAACGTAAAAAGAGGGTATTTACCACAATATTGATGGGAGCTATAGATTCCTAGGAGCTCTCCTGGTTGATCTCTGGATGATGTGGAGATGCTGGCTTCTAGGGACAAGAACGGCGACTCCCTTATTTGTTGTCTTCGTTTTCAACAGGATTGACTCAGGAACTCAGAAATATGACGATGATTTGCTGGTATACGTATTCAACGGGGTTGAATGCAAGAACTTCGATGAACGGCAGATTTACTCTGAGATGTGGATGCTGGGGTGTTGACTGCTCTGTCACACCAATCGGCACACTGAACAACACAATTTGCACAACAAGTCACTTCGTAAATCTATCCAAGGTACTTTGATGACCAACTAGTGGATATGAATATGAAACGAAGTATTCTGTGTAACAATTCCTAACTCCTCTCCAACAGGACTCCACTAGACACGTCGTCTTCTTGATGGGTCCAACTGTTTTTGGATTGTACTAACAGGCAATTTTCACAAATTCTCCTTGACTTTTCGCTAGTACATCCCACCGCTGCCACCAATTTATGTTGGGGTAGTTAGGGGTTGGTGTACAATGATACTCGAATCTGGTGTAACTTCAAGTATATAATCAACTTTTCGGCATTTGATAATACTGTTCCACTTTCTTGGATCACGTATTCTTAAATCCACACCTAACACTCTACAACTAAGTGTTTTGAAGAGCGGATGAATCCTTGATTTACATACTCAAAGAACGTCAAATCCATGACGCGTTCCGCGTTGGACGTAATCAACCAATAATCAATGATCGTCCGATAATTATGATCCAATCAAAAAAGAATTTCCTTATTAGGAAATCTGATAAATGTAGGTACCCGAAAATGAGGTTGAGGTAGAAACCAAAGATTCAGCAATTCAAAATATATATGTATGGATATAAACAATGAAACAATTTATGTTGCAATAATATAAATATACATGAAATGGAATGATGAAACAAGGTAGACCTATTCACGATATAACGATATACTGTGTGATTCCAGAACATAGGGATTGGCTTTACAACACCTGTATACCTCTGGAGTTTTTTCATTCTTGAATGGCTCGTGACGTCATCAGCCACCTGCTTACAAAATGAGGTTTCAATATTGATGATATCTCTCAGCGAGAACAAAGGAGGCTTTGTTGGATGACTCATCGGCCACCTGCGTCAGAACAATGGACCCATTGTTCTCACACAGATAAGGATGATGCAATCGGATGAGGTTGTTACGTAATCGGACACCTGCAAACAAAGGCGGCATTGTTCTCGTATATTGCGTCGCAATTTCCGAATAGCCGGAATTCCAAGAAACGCTGACAGTGGCATAGAGAGAACAAAGGCGGCATTGTTCTAGAGGAAGGCTAGATAACATATGGCAAACAAAGGAGGCATTGTTCTACGAAATCGAGATAAGGATGACTCATCGGCCACCTGCAACATGCATATCGGGTGACCTTGGAACAAAGTGCTACCAATTGTAGTAATGCCAACCTGAATCTGGTGGGCAAAGTCACTAGACTGTGACGTCATCAACTACCTTTCGAAAAGAAGAAGAAGAATGTCCTAGGACACGCCCATAAGCACTAGAGTCTAGAGTCCGGAGTCTAGGGGGCTAAGTTCAGAGTACTTCAACGTGTCATCTGTCACTTGTCATCTGTCACCTATCGCTTGTCATCTGCCACTTGTCATCTGTCACTTGTCATCTGTCATCTGCCACTTGTCATCTGTCACTTGTCATCTGTCATCTGTCACGTGTCATCTGTCACTTGTCACTTCTAGCGGCCATCTTGTGACGTCACTTCCGTGCAGCCAACACCTCCTACCAGAGGAACGGTTGTGACGTCACTTCCGGCAGCAGCCATCTTGGGCTCGTGCGTAGGTAGGTACACTACTTCTGAATGTCCTCAATACGTCCATTTTTGGTTACAAAAAGGTCCTAATCTGGACCTAAAATGGACGTCCCCAAAACATCCTCATTAGTAACAATGGACGTCCCCAAAACGTCGATAAGACGTCCGTCGTCCAGAAATGGACGTCCCTAAAACGTCCTGAATGTCCAGAGAGGACAATTTTAAAACGTCCATAAGACGTAATTGTGCTGATTGGGTACGGATCATCAACTCAACTGGATGTCCTAATCAGTTATGCAAGATCTGGTCCTAGAGGGACCCAGAAAAATTCAAATTCAAGAATAATTCGTACGTCCCTGGGACATCCTATGGACATCCAATTGATATCCCTCAGCATTGCTGCTAGGTTGCCCTATGGATGTCCTATGGATGTCCCAAGGATGTCCTCTGTAGTGCTTGAGGAATACTGTAGGATTTAGGTGTTCGATAGTTGTCCCAGGGACCTCCCTCAAGGACGTCCCTAGTTGGTCCTCAAGTGGGACATTTATGCGTCCCACAGACGTCCAATGGACGTCCATGGTACCAAATTCGAACGTCCTATGGACGTCCTGAATGTCCCGACAGGACGTCCTAAGGATATCCATGGGACATAAGTGTATGGTAAGGTGTTCAATTTTTGGGAAGTCATTGGTTATCAGCAGTCTCCTGTCTGCGAAGTCTAATTAGCGCCAGCTATATTGTTTGGGAGGAAGTTAAATTTACTGGATATTTGTTTCAGCGAGTTACCAAACTTAGAGTTAGATCAACGTTATGAGCTTTAATTATATATTATTCCATAGCAAGACATTGATCAAGTAAACTTTATCACTTGAAAAAATCTCCGAGGAGTTGGCCTGGTATTCTTAAAAAAAAAAAAGGTCGTCCGATATCTACCCACGAATTTGAGGTAGATATTTGATTCTCGATCCCATCCGAATTGGAACATTTTTGTCTTTTGCGACAGAGCAGATAATTAATTATCATTAATTTACTGCAAAATTTGAAATAATCTTCCATAATGGCGGAGAGATAATAATATGACCTGTTGAACACATTCTCTGAGACAGTAAGAAAATCTAGTATCTAGTATAAAATTATTATTATCATAGATTAATGACTCCCGTTTCATGTTAATACTGGGTGTCCCAAGTTATCGTAAAGGTACCGGCAAAAACTTGCTTACTCGACAAGATGAACAAAAAATAGTAAAAATGCTTCAAATGACATCATAGAACTTTCTTTATGACTCAAAAAAAAGTGTATTAGATTGGACAGCCACCTGGTAGCAAATCCTCAATTTTCATTTGATGGACTCCTTGTATATTGTCATTGAAAATTGCCAATCATCCTATTTCGGGAATGAACGATAGCACATCGGTACTTTGTATCTTGTTCATTAATAACAACATTAACAATAAAAATTTTTGACCTCATTTACGTTACATGGATTGAAAATTGCCTCCTCGCATGTTCGTAGAAATGTCCCACAATGAAATTAGATTAATTATTACACTAGGTAGGTACCGTCTGCAATGATTGATGTGCTGCAGTTCAAAATGGAATATCTGTCAATAATATTTTGAAACAAAAATGCAATCCATACTTCTTATTTGTGAACTTCTTGAACGGGTGAAAGCAATTTGTCATTTGAGTAACGTGAAAAAGTCACAAAATGTTCATGTTTTTGTTGTTATCAAGAACAAAACACCAAGTATGTGCTATATCGTTGTATTCCAAATAGATTAACACGCAATTTTCAGAGACAATATGCTACTAGAAAATAAAAACTGATCAGTATCTACCATCCGGGGGCTGCCAAATATACCACATTCTTCATAAGCCATTAGGAAGGTTATTTAATGCCATTTAATGCAGTTTTTTAATGCTTTCGATATCTTGACGAATAGGCGAGATATTGCCTGTAAACGATTACTTGGGACACCCAGTATTTGAATTATAAAGGCTATTGAAAAAAAACAACACAATATTTTCGTAGGAATATTCATTAATTATTCAGGTTATGTTTGTGTATGATTACTTCATAGGAGCTCGCAATAGGTCGCGTGCAAGAACTGTCAGATGACCGACCCTGGAGGCAAAACATATTTGTTTACAAGTGATCGAAATAGTTTTCCACAATTATTTTGGCATATGAATCGTATTTTTCCGCTATTCATCAATTCGCTGTTGTGAAATGCACAAAAACTGCAGCGGAAGATGAAGAAATCCGGATGGTACATTATGATTCAAAAGTAAGTACCTACTAGAGTCACTCAATCACATAGTTTTCATTTTTGAAATTTGGTTATTTCTCTGATTTCTCATCGGAATTCCTTCTGCAATAGGATCATCTAATAGAAATATACCTAAAATTTCTAGAATAATGCAAGAAGATTGGATTCATGCAATCAATCGGTAGGACTGGTCTGACATGCTGACGATCGTGTGTGTTGTAGACATTTTCAATCTATTAGCAGCATAAGCTCGTATTGCAGAAGGGCAGAAGGCAGAAGGAATTTTAATAAGGAATGACAACATTCCATAATGATAACTATGTGAGATTACTATTAATACTATTTACCTGAAAAATCATATTCCCTAGTCTCTTGCTGCATTTTTTGTGCATTGTACAACAGCACAATGCGAAGGCATGCTTGAATTAATGAATAACGCAAGAAACACGATTCGTATGCCAAAATATTGTGAAAAAACTATTTCAACCTTTTGATTCCTCTGTAACCAAATGAAAAAGTGAGGTTGTGTTTCAATAATTCACAGAAGAATGAGGTTGTGTTTCAATATTTTGCCTCCAGGGTCGGTCTTCGTGCACGCGACCTATGGGAAATTCCCGATCTTGTTACGTCCAGGATATCCTTGGGTGCTCGCAGAAAGAAATGCCTATTGATTTCCTGTTATAGATAACCTCAAGGATTCGCAATAATGAGGAATATATCAAATCTGAGGCGAGATCTCCGCGATTTCTTTCGGACGACTCCAGAGAGTATTTCCCATGGTGAGAGCCTATAGTGATCTTTGGCAACTCGCAGGAGGATTTCGCATTTTGATCCTGAAGATAACTACTTAGAGATATTGCGGAGAGTTCCGTGTTTCCTGGGAAGAAGACCTAGAGATAGTAAAAGAGAAGATGAGGCACAATAAACTTAATCAGGTCAATACCAATTAGGTAGGTTCATTTTTATACCAAACTATTATATGCATACCTACTACCTATAACATCTACATATTATTTTTCCAGTGAAACAATATGGTGATACTCCAATGCATGATGAGAACATAACTACCTATTTATGGAATAATTCAGAGATTGGCCAACAATTATTTTGAAGGTAAATTCAATGAAGTCATCCCTGAGGGGTATTTCTAAACTATAATATATACAGAGTGTCTACTTAAGTTGGCTACATATGGGGCACTTTTTTATTATCAATTTTACGAAAAAAAGTTATTATTCATAAAAAGTTCTGCATGGCCCAAAACTGACAATGCAAATATCAGATATCTGATTTTTCCAGTCATGTACTAGGTATGTCTAAAACTATCAATTTTGTTCAAGAATAAAGTATACCTTTATTTTTGACAATATCGAAAAGTATTATGGAGAAAAGTTTACTGCAAGTGGAAACTAGGTTCAAATATCTAATCACATCTACCTATGATGAAGAGCAGGTTTTACTATTTTTTTTTAATTTCTGATCAATTCACATGGAAAACTTTCTTATCAATTTTGAGAGAAAAAGTATTTCTTCATGAATAGTTCTGCAAGGCCCAAAACCAAGAATTCAATTTTTTTTTTTAGTCTTCTTGACATGCAGAAAAAAAGGTACTCATTTCCTCTTGAATAGAATAGATATTTTTTTGACATACCTCGTTTAAAACTGAAAAAAAAACATATCTTATAATCACATATTTGGTGTCAGCCCATCCAGCATGTTTTATGAAATATAACTCCATATTATAATAAAAGAGTTCCTCTTTATATGTAGGCAACTCAAGTAGACATATTTTATATAATTGTCATAGATAAACTGATATGTATATGAAAAACATTTTTGTTCCAGATGCTGTTCTGAAAATGACGTATCTGTAAAGAAGTGATTAGTCTGGATCTATACTTACCTACTTGGTGAAATGAGGATATTGATAATGAAACCTTTACTCAGATGTACTTTCATACAAGTGTCCAGTGTAATAAAATCTCATCAGGTGAGTTATTTGAAGTTGCGAAAACGACTTTCTGAATAAATGTTTCCTGTTACATTTTTTCAATTTCTTTTCAGGTTATACTGAATAACATCTGGGATTATAATATGTTTGACAATTTCAGGGATGGCCAGAAAGTCGTGATCGAAGAACTGAGGCAATAATCACCATACAAATCATGAATTTGTTCGTTATTGTTGTATAGACATACCTTTTAATAATAAAATATCTCCAGAGCAAGAATATTTTCTGAATCAAAATTGAAACCTCAGAATATTCTATGGATACCTACAGAATATTCAATGATTACTATTGGATGATCGATTTGGAATAATCCATAGATATTAGAAATATTTGATGAAAAGATATTCCAAAGGTATCCCATGAATATTCTGGATTATCCAATGAATATATTCTTGTCGGATATCTATAGAATATTCAGAAATATTCCCATTTCCATGGTCCATAGAATATTCTAAAAAGAATATAAATATTTAAAGTGGGTCTAGAAAATATTCGAACATCCGAAACGGAATATTCTTAAGATGTCCATAAATTATCTAGTGCTATCTGGGCTGGCACGCATGCGTTCTACGGTTGCTTTACATAATCAGTGATTCATGGTCAAACTTCATAGGTATCATGTGATTGAAGTAATATAATTGAACATAACTATATAAGTAGGTAGGAATCAGATAAAATCATCAATATTTCAGATTCATAATATTAATAGTAGAATGAAATTCAATATATTGATATAGCTGATATATAAAATATTTTTTGAAATCATTTATGTCGATATCCAATTCAATAATTCTAATTCCATAATCAATAAATAACTATACCTATACTTATAATAATTAAACTGATATACCGTAACCCAATCAGCCAAAGTACGTCTTAAAGGCGTCTTTAAGACGTACATGTCGGGACATAGGTACGTCTTAAAGAAGTACATATTACGCCCAAGAGACGTCTTTAAGACGTCTTTAACACGTACATTTTCCACTAATATGTACGTCTTTAAGACGTCTTTTTTAGGTGTTTTTGGTCCATGACCTCAAATTGATCTTTCAAATTACGGAAAAATCACATAGTTTCAGTTTATTTTCACCTGTGCACTGAAGTTAGCAACAAGTGCAGACAAGAAAAAAAAAAGGGGGAATAAACGACTTCAACGGCTGTGACCAAACGGTAGACACAAGCGGTCACCCATTCAAGTACTACTCGCGCTCTTTGTTGCTTGACTTCGATGATCATACCATATTCACTTCTTCTGTTACTCTGTTTGTTCTATATATCACATAAGAAGCTTTTACTTAGTTTAACATGTCCTTGTGTCTGTTTGTAATCAAAACGTGCAAGTTAAATTTGACTCACTTTAAATCGTCCGATTGATTTGAAATTTGGCAAGTAAATATTATTCCGGTGACAATTCGTTGTGATATTATTATTGAATGGAAAAAACAGAATGGCGGATCCAATATGGCGGACGATGTGGCATATGGTTTTCTGATTATGGTCTGATCTGATTCAAAATTGGCATCTGAACAATTTCGGGATCAGAGATTATAATTCCTTTTGTCGAAAATGAAAAATCCAAGATGTCGGCTTCAAAATGGCAGACGAGTTTCGTGATTATAGTCCGATTTTATTCAAAATTGATTACTATGGGACTTTTGGGGTCGAAGAATATGATTTTTTTTGTAAAAATTCGAGAATCTAACACGAAGGCTCCAAAATGTCGAACGAAAAAATTCAAAAACATCACTTTTGTTGAAAATAAGAAAAAACTGAACAATTGAAAATAAAAAACGTGAAGAGATGACATTTTGTTTTTCTTCAGAAAATAACTTACATTATTGTTCTATAAGTCGAATTGACGTACTGGAATGTACGTCTTTAAGACGTCTTTTATACGACATGGGAGGAACGACGTGGATACGACCTAAAATGTACGTCTTAAAGACGTAAATTCGTGTACGTCTTTAAGATGTACATGGATTTACATCTTAAAGACGTACTTTATACGTCCCTGGACGTGAAGACGTGAGTGAGTCGTAAAATGTACGTCTTCAAGATGTCTGGTGCTGATTGGGAAGAGTCTGTGAACTGGACGTTATAAAGACGTCTTCTTCTGGACGTCCCGAGTATGTCCAATAATGGACGTCTCAAAAACGTTCTCAGTTTTCAGCAGATTATAAATAGGATGTAGTAGTGAAGATACATCAGGGATCAATTTCGAATAATAGTTCACCATTCCCGTGAACGAACGTACATCAGTCACAGTTTTGGGAACTGAGGCATCAACTATTGCTTTGATCTTTTTTTCTGTTTTCCTAATTCCTTCCTTGCTGATTCTATGCCCTGAGTATGTTATTTCTTTTTGAAAAAATACACATTTTTCTTTACGAAGAGTAAAACCTGCATTCAATAATTTTTTGAAAACCTTTTCCAAATTCTTCAAGTGAATTTCTGAAGTCTCACCTGTTATTACAAGATCGTCTAAGAATGAACAAACCTTGAAGAAGTTGGTCCATAATTTTTTGAAAAATACTTGAAGCTGTTTTAATTCCAAACGGAAGTCAGTTCAACCTGAATAGTCCTAAATGACAATTCCATCATTTGCATCAACAAATTATTTATGCTTGAGCTTTTTTTGTTGGGTTGAGCAATTTTTTGTTCAACCAGATACATGATTATTCCATGGAAGCAGCTTGTTCAAATCAAGAATGTAGTCTAATTGAATCAACAGTATAATATCAATTCCATCAACAAAATATATGATTTTCTCAAAAACAAATTAAACTGCCCTGCCGAAAATGTCTCATAGAAACTTATATAAAATTATATATGAGAATTTATGAGAATGAAGTTGGATAGTGAAACAGTAATTCCGTATAATCCTCTATAAAGGGTGTTTTCGAAATTGGGGTAATAAATGAGATGGGTAATAGAACACGAAAAGACGAAACGAAATGATCAGATACATTTTTGTCAAAAAAAATTATTTTGGAAGATATTGCCATATCAAGTTTCGCAGCAACTTTTGAGAATATCTTCCCAGAGGTTAACGGCCCGACACAAATGCGTAATGCGAATGCCGACCGACTGCATTCGACCCATATAATCAAGGGTTCGACAACTGATGCGCGCAATGTTGCCGGACGTTCAATATTTATCTAAGATTAAAAAAAACAATTCCAGATACGATCGAAATCAGACATAAAAGAAGAATCTTACGAAAATAAAGAAGATAGTAATTGACGGTATGTCTGGAAAGGGTTACCCAATCAGCACCAGACATCTTAAAGACGTACATTCTACGACTTACTTACGTCTTTACGTCCAGGGACGTATAAAGTACGTCTTTAAGATGTAAATCCATGTACATCTTAAAGACGTACACGAATTTACGTCTTTAAGACGTACATTTTAGGTCGTATCCACGTCGTTCCTCCCATGTCGTATAAGACGTCTTAAAGACGTACATTCCAGTACGTCAATTCGACTTATAGAACAATAATGTAAGTTATTTTATGAAGAAAAACAAAATGTCATCTCTCCACGTTTTTTATTTTTAATTGTTCAGTTTTTTCGTCCGACATTTTGGAGCCTTCGTGTTAGATTCTCGAATTTTTACAAAAAAATCATATTCTCCGACCCCAAAAGTCCCATAGTAATCAATTTTGAATAAAATCGGACTATAATCACAAAACTCGTCCGCCATTTTGAAGCCGACATCTTGGATTTTTCATTTTCGACAAAAGGAATTATAATCTCTGTTCCCGAAATCCTTCAGATGCCAATTTTGAATCAGATCAGACCATAATCAGAAAACCATATGTCACATTGGATTCACCATCTTGAATATTGAATTTTGATTCGAATCAGAACATAATCAATGAGAAAATCGTCCGCCATATTGGATCCGCCATTCTGTTTTTTCCATTCAATAATAATATCACAACGAATTGTCACCGGAATAATATTTACTTGCTAAAGTTCAAATCCATCGGACGATTTGAAGTGAGTCAAATTTATCTTGCACGTTTTGATTAGAAACAGACACAAGGACATGTTGAACTAAGTAAAAGTTTGTTATGTGATATATAGAACAAACAGAGTAACAGAAGAAGTGTATATGGTATAATCATCGGAGTCAAGCAACAAAGAGCGCGGTTAGTACTTGAATGGGTGACCGCTTGTGTCTACCGTTTGATGAAGTCGTTTATTTCCCTTTTTTTTGCTTGTCTGCACTTGTTGCTAACTTCAGTGCACAGGTGAAAATCAACTGAAACTATGTGATTTTTCCGTTAATTTGAAAGATCTATTTGAGGTCATGGACCAAAAACACCTGAAAAAGACGTCTTAAAGACGTACATATTAGTGGAAAATGTACGTTTTAAAGACGTCTTAAAGACGTCTCTTGGGCGTAATATGTACGTCTTTAAGACGTACTTATGTCCCGAAATGTACGTCTTAAAAACGCCTTTGAGACGTACTTTGGCTGATTGGGTATCTACAGTACGAGCAGGCAAGTTTCAGGCTGACGCCAAAGGAAAGGCAAACGCCTATTTTTGACATGTACCTACCTAATTTCAAACTTCTCAGAACTGACGGAATTTTCAAAAAGTCTTAGTCACTTCACGTAACAGTTGCGTGAGGTAAGATATTACATAACTGATGATGAATTGTTCATTTTAACACCAGTTATGAAATGAAAATATGGATGGACGAAGAGAATAGTGCATTTTGAGCTTCCTCCTCGATATCACTTGGAAAATCTGAACTTGAATCAGCCTATTTCCACTAATGTGAATATCAAACGAGTCTATTTCTTGAATTTCGTCGATGATTTGTGACCATATTATTGTTTGACGCCTACTTCAAAGTGACGGGCGAAGCTAACTTGCATACTAAGAGCAATAAGTTTTTTATATAATCGGTAGAACTGGTCATTATTTCTGTTCAAGCGGATTTTTTTTAATTAAAATTAGAAAAAATATTGCACGTAACACGTTAGGAAACGCATTTTGTGTAACTCTGTGTTTTATTGTGGGATCTCGCTTCGCTCGTACTGCAAAATTCCATCATTGTCACTCAAAATGACGCGTCACATGGTTACATGAATATCTATTCCAAATGTTATTTACAACGTGTTTTAGGCAACTTGCTACTTTCTCTACTGGATTCACAATCGAACTACAAAAGAGGATACCCACATCAAAATCAGTTTGAAAAATTATTCGTTTTTATGCAAAGAGCTCTTCAATCATACATTAGAGGGATATCCCAGGTAGCCAGACTGACGAATGTGACGTCTATAGGACCGCTATCTAAGGTCTCTTTTGGTCTCATACGACTTTTGACCAAATTATGACGTCATGCGGACGTCATTGATGTGACGTCTCATAGACAGCCACTGTTTGACGTCGTATAGACGTCAATCTATGGTCTTCATATTTTTTGGGTATTATTATCATTATCATTATCATTATCATTATCATTATCATTATCATTATCATTATCATTATCATTATCATTATCATTATCATTATCATTATCATTATCATTATCATTATCATTATCATTTTCATTATCATTATCATTATCATTATCATTATCATTATCATTATCATTATCATTATCATTATCATTATCATTATCATTATCATTATCATTATCATTATCATTATCATTATCATTATCATTATCATTATCATTATCATTATCATTATCATTATCATTATCATTATCATTATCATTATCATTATCATTATCATTATCATTATCATTATCATTATCATTATCATTATCATTATCATTATCATTATCATTATCATTATCATTATCATTATCATTATCATTATCATTATCATTATCATTATCATTATCATTATCATTATCATTATCATTATCATTATCATTATCATTATCATTATCATTATCATTATCATTATCATTATCATTATCATTATCATTATCATTATCATTATCATTATCATTATCATTATCATTATCATTATCATTATCATTATCATTATCATTATCATTATCATTATCATTATCATTATCATTATCATTATCATTATCATTATCATTATCATTATCATTATCATTATCATTATCATTATCATTATCATTATCATTATCATTATCATTATCATTATCATTATCATTATCATTATCATTATCATTATCATTATCATTATCATTATCATTATCATTATCATTATCATTATCATTATCATTATCATTATCATTATCATTATCATTATCATTATCATTATCATTATCATTATCATTATCATTATCATTATCATTATCATTATCATTATCATTATCATTATCATTATCATTATCATTATCATTATCATTATCATTATCATTATCATTATCATTATCATTATCATTATCATTATCATTATCATTATCATTATCATTATCATTATCATTATCATTATCATTATCATTATCATTATCATTATCATTATCATTATCATTATCATTATCATTATCATTATCATTATCATTATCATTATCATTATCATTATCATTATCATTATCATTATCATTATCATTATCATTATCATTATCATTATCATTATCATTATCATTATCATTATCATTATCATTATCATTATCATTATCATTATCATTATCATTATCATTATCATTATCATTATCATTATCATTATCATTATCATTATCATTATCATTATCATTATCATTATCATTATCATTATCATTATCATTATCATTATCATTATCATTATCATTATCATTATCATTATCATTATCATTATCATTATCATTATCATCATCATTATTATTACTTTTACTATTATTATTTAAGTTCATATAATTCCAGTCACGACCCTGCGGCCTCCGACGTCACGCAGAGTCGTGCTGGATAAAATCCAGTGTACCTATTATTATTATCATTATTATTATTATTATTATCATCATGTATGTATAGGAAAACGAAGTTATGAAATTAATTAATTAATTTATCCAAATAACTGTATATAAATGTATGATAAAAATGTAATTTATTCCATAGGCTTCCCTTGATTTTCAATGTTTAAATTTAGCGCCAAAGACAATTCTCACTTACCGACCAGATGGCCAATGGCGATCAAGTAATTACGCGAAGAGATTGTGTATGAGACTCGCGACCATCTCGCGACACTAGAGTCTAGCCATAGCACCAGTGCGAGAATATTGCGCCTGGTGCGCAGGTCGCTGGGCGCGAGAAATTGCAGCGAAACAAAAATAAATAAGTCATTGTGAAATGATATTGCGCGTCGCTCGCTGCTCGCTGGGCGCGAGAAATTGCAGCGAAACAAAAACAAATAAGTCATTGTTGTGAAATGATACATTAGACAACTGCTTTCCTAGTTGTTGATACCATGTTACAGGGTGATCCCTAGAATCGTGACACACCTCAAATCAATTTATTCAAATTGAATTAACACTGTACTGTTCATAATTATTACATATATATATCCCCAGATAGCACGAATATTCTCAGAATATTCTTACAAGCTGCGAAAATGTCATCTTCTAGAATATAATATTCTGAAGAATATGCATAGAAAGTTCTCAGTATGTTGCGAATATTTATAGAATGTTCCATGCGAATATTCTGATAGTATTACATGAAAGTACATTCCTAGAAGCTCCTGGGATATAATATTCCAGAATGTTCATTAAATAATATTTTCAGAATATTGTGAACATTCATGGAATACTTTGATGTCCAATATGCGTTTTTGTGTAAACAATTTTGCATGTACCAGTAATAATATCCTTGGTCACTTTGATGGAAGCAGGACAATTAGAATTGATTTTTTTGCTGCCCTGTATTTTAACTTTCCTCTTTCCAGTGCTCGTCGAGTGAAAATTTCCCGAACGATGACAGTGAAAATATTGTCTCTCTAATTTGGATATGTTTTTCTCGTTCCTCTAATCTTGATGAAGTAAGTTCCTTCTTTCTGTTCAATGTCATTTTTCCATTCGATATATTTTTCATAAGATGGAAATTCAATATTTTCTTTAACCAAAGTTAAGTCATGTGAAATTTCCAAATGTCTCTCGAATTGTTTACTCAATAATTTTTCACTGCACATTGGACAAATGGAATTACCTGTTTCTTTCATAGTATTTGTAGATGAATTGTTACATTTCTTTGTATGCATTTTTAACTCCCTCTGATTTATAAACTGTTGTCCACATTTATCACAGGAAAACACTTTTTCACTTTTTTTCGACGGGGCTATCTTTATTGGATGTAACTTCAAACAATGAGTTCTGAGATTTTGAAAAGAACTGAATGTTTTCGAACATTCTGCACAACAGTTCGATTGCATTTTTAAAGTGTGAAACGCTAGACTTGGAGGTCAAACGATAAATGAGTACATATTCTGGAAACAGTTCGAATGGCAACCAACAAATTTCCTTCCCGTGATACATGATTCGCCGCCAATTAAGGGTATTGGGTATTCTTTTACCAATGATGATCTTTATTGTTTCGCTCCAATATTTGTCCCGCGCCGCACGGCCGCAACCCTTCTCGCCTCGCTTCTCGCGCTCGGCGAGCGAGCGAGCAAGCAACGAAATTTTCTGTTTCTCGCGCCCAGCGACCTGCGCACCAGGTGCAATATTCTCGCACTGGTGCTATGGCTAGACTCTAGTTCTCGCGACTGCCGTTAGTGGCGTTAGTGCCGTTCAGCGGTCCGTTCTGTGGTTCAGCGTCAAGCTTGCATCGTGCATGGTGCGTTCCCGTTCATGTTCATTGTCCATCGTCCAAGGTCGAATGGGTGTTGTTTGTGAACGGCGTCTGTGCCATTGGATTTGTTAAGAATGTTAAAATGTTGAGTGTTTGAGTGGTATTTCTATACAGTCTGTTTTTCACGTGAAAGTATTCAGGATGTATTGTGTAATACAATTTGATGACAGTGGAAGCAACAGTGTAGCTGTTGTTCACGAAACTTGGCTGACGCCGTTGAAAAAGGAAGTGTTTTGGCCGCCATTTAAAGACAGCGAAACATACAAAAGTGCTCTCTGTGAAGGGGAGCCATAGACGCTGAAATTTTCAACTATATGTAATACCTTACATTACTATCTTGTTAATAAAATCTTCATTCGTAGCAAATTTATTTTATAGCACAAATGATTACCTTCCTCACCAGATTATAACCATTAACCTCAAAAAAAACAGACGTCTTATTGACGTCGGAAATTGGTCAGTAGTGTCAGTTTAAGGTCCAATTTGAAAACACATACTGACGTCTAAAAGACTTTCAAATATGACGTCATTTGGATGTGTCTTACTTACGTCATTTGGACGTCGCATTTGTTGAAATAAAGACGTCTTTTGGCCGAATGTGATGCCGTCAATTAGACGTCATATATTCGTCATGTGCTACCTGGGATTTTGTACTTCCAACATTCACTCCTCCATTAAATTGCAATTTGAATGTTTTCATCACCATCTTCCACATAATTATCTTATCAATGAAGAAATAGGAAAACCCAAAAGCAGGTAATAAGTGCGGTGTACTTATCCAAACGGAAGTGTCGCCACGGGTAAGATTATGAGCTTTTAATATGAATTTAATGTAATATGAATGAAGTATGACCTAGAATTTCGGATTTTGACAGTTTCCATTCTTCAGTCGGTCGGTTAACTACCTAGTGATTTTTTTCCGCTGTGCTCTCTGTAAGACTATAAAAACATATTAGTTTCATTTGTGCAACGAATTTGTGCATTGTGCTTTTATTTAATAATTTCGGTTCCTCGATCAAGATGGCAAACGCCCACGTGTATGGAAATAACGAACTGATAGATATGCTCCTAATTTATGGCGAAACGCAACAAAATTCTGAAGCAGCCTCCCGCCTTTATGCAGAACGGTTTCCTAATCGTGTTCATCCCCGTGGTCGCAGGTTTGTCGCACTTGCTCAGAGAGCCCGCGATACAGGTGAAATATTCACTCACAGAGGCCGAGATGCCGGTATGAATAGACCTCTTAGAATTATAAATATGGAACAACGAATTTTGGACATTTTTGAAAACGATCCAACCTCAAGTACCCGCAGCATTGGTCGTCAGTTAGGTGTTTCGAATAAAGTTGTCTGGCGGACTTTGAATGAGGACATGCAGCATCCCTTCCATTATCAGCGTGTGCAGTCATTGCAGCCCGAAGATTATCCACGAAGGATACAATTTTGTGAATGGATAATAGGTCAACATGAAGTCAATCCAAATTTCCTGAATGAAATTCTTTTCAATGATGAGACAACATTCACCCGAAATGGTATTTTCAATCATCATAATTATCACCACTGGGTAGTTGAAAATCCACATGTGACTAAGCAAACTGATTTTCAACATCGCTTCTCGATCAATCTATGGGGTGAAGTAGTGAACGGAGTTTTAATTGGACTTCATGAGTTGCCGCCAAGACTGAATGGACTTTCCTATTTAGAATTTTTGCAACATGATCTAGATACTCTTTTAGAAGATTTGCCATTGGGACTCAGACAAAGAATGTTTTTTATGCATGATGGAGCTCCTAGCCATTACTGTGCAATAGTTCGGGAATTTTTGAACGGCGAATTTCCACAAAAATGGATTGGTCGGGGAGGGCCTGTACCGTGGCCACCACGCTCCCCGGATCTGAATGTGATGGACTTTTTTGTGTGGGGTTTTTTGAAAAATTTGGTTTATGCACCACCGTTTCGGAATATCGAGAACCAAGTGATTCTATAAGAGAAAAAATATACAATGCGGTTCAAGTAATGCGACAACAAGGTAGTTTTCAGCGGGCTTGTGAATCATTACTACGCCGTGCGAGACTCTGCATAGAAATGGGTGGCCTTAATTTTGAACACCTGTTGTGAACTAAAACCGGTGCTTCTCAAGAAACAGTGGATGAAAGGATAAAAACATGAGCTGGCAACAGTGCGGGAGTAGTGCGAGAGAGCCTCGGAGAGAGCTCTCTGTACAACGGAACCAAACCAGTGCTTTCCAAACTATGGTGAGTAAAATGATCAATATTTTGAAAATTTTCGTTAGCTCTAGAAATGTTTTTTATTGCCATTTATTGTGTCATAATGTGTGATCGAACACCCCATTTCATTTATTACCCCAATTTCGAAAACACCCTGTATGTATTTTGCAGATACATATATAATCAGTTTCTAATGGCGATTCTCTTCCTTTCTCTATAATAAGTATGAACTGTTTTTCGCAGATATATTCATAATCGTTCCTAATAGTAATTCCTGATTATTTACATATGAGAATATATCAGAGTCAAGTTGAATAGTGAAACAGTAATTTATAAGCTCGAAATGTATTCTGCAGTTACATTTATAATCAGTTCCTAATGGCAATCCTCAATGGAGTCGATGAGATGGAACTGTAATTCACAGATACATCATACATCAAAAAAATATTTTCGAAAAATCTATTTTTTTCGTGTGGAGTCTACCATACGATTTCGCAAGGAATTATTTTCTGAAAGCATGATTCTACACATGATTACCTATCTTCCTGACCCGGAAGCAGCTGAGCAATGTTTTGCAAAAGTATCGAAAAAAAATATTTTCGAAAAATCTGTTTTTTTCGTGTGGAGTCTACCATACGATTTCGCAAGGATTTTTTTTTCATAGCATGATTCTCCACATGATTACCTATCTTCCTGACCCAAAAGCAGCTGAGCAGTTTTTTGTAAAAGTATGGAAAAAAAAATATTTTCGAAAAATCTGTTTTTTTCGTGTGGAGTCTACTATACGATTCCGCAAGGAATTATTTCCTGGTAGCATGATTCTACACATGATTACCTATCTTCCTGACCCGAAAGCAGCTAAGCAGTTTTTTGCAAAAGTATCGAAAAAAAATATTTTCGAAAAATCTGTTTTTTTTGGGGGGAGTCCATACTATACGATTCCGCAAGGAATTATTTCCTGGTAGCATGCTTCTACACGTGATTACCTATCTTCCTGACCCGAAAGCAGCTGAGCAAATTTTTGCAAAAGTATCGAAAAAACATATTTTCGAAAAATCTGTTTTTTCCGTGTGGAGTCTACCAAACGATTTGGCAAGGAATCAATTTTTGATAGCATGATTCTACACATGATTACCTATCTTCCTGACCCAAAAGCAGCTAGTAGATAGTTTTCACCGGTTCTGGGTCTCCGCCCAAGGCCAGAGGAGTGCGACCTTGGGCGGAGTGGCCTTGGAGGTGACCTTGGGCGGGAGTGACCTTGGACGGGAGTGACCTTGGAGGTGACCTTGGGCGGAGTGACCTTGGTAGTGACCTTGAGGGGAGTGGCCTTGGGGGTGACCTTGAAAGGAGTGACCTTGAAAGGAGTGACCCTGAAAGGCGAGAGGAGTGGCCTTGAGAGGTGGCCTTGAAGGCGACCTTGGGGTGATCTTGGGGTGACCTCGGGAGTAGCCGATTAGAGTGCTTGATGCCCTCGAAGACTGAGTCGACCTTGGGGGTGTAGTGTCCTTGAGAAGAAGAGTAACCTTGAGAGGAATAACCTTGGTGAAATGCCCTTCCCCAACCTTGTATGCGCATAATCGTTGTCGACCTTGTCCCTCCCCTATTGAAGGCTTTATCGTGAAAGTGGGGTGGGTTAGTAGTAGGGAGCGTTATGGCACAGCTCCTTCACATATAAATTCTTCATCAAACCACATGTATCACAGTTTTCTGAGCATCGCCGATTAAGAGTAGTGCTCGCGTTTATATCTTAATCAGCCAGAATGTTGTTCTGTAATGTTTGCGCCCAATCGTTCTCACGCAGTGATAACTTACGACGCCATCAAAGAGTGTCATGCATAGGGAGTGCTGGTCCATCTCTTTCGAAAAAGCCTCGGTTAGATGCTACACCATCAACATCTACTTATTTGGAAATATGTGCATGTTGTGACAAAACTATTCCTGCCGATAAGATGGCGGCCCATAAAAGAACATTGGAACATCGGACGAATGCTTGCTCCAATTACATGAACGGTGTATACGTGATTGAGAGCGCATTCAAATGTCGCATCATCAGCTACAGATTAGAATGTAGGAGTGAAACATTGGATTACAATACATTTTTCAATGAGAATAGATCAACAATAACTTTGCTGTTGGAGAATATGCTTTCGATTCATCATTCCATCAAAGTCAATATGGAAATGTTTGGTAGATACGTTATTGAAGCCAAGAATATACGTGATAATAAGTCCTTCATGACGCCGAACCATATAATCGACCCATCATTGGATTTGGGGTCTATCATCGATACGTTCAAGGATATAATTATCAACCTAGCAACAGAATTCGAGGAACGCGATTCCGGTAAGTTCAATTCATTTCAAGATTTGTTTCCCTATGAGTAGTACCCATCTGATTATGGAAAATAGTAGCTGAATAATGATATTGTTACAGGTTGGGCTCTAGAGAAGATACTGTTCCTTGAAATCAATGTGAACAAATATAGCCCACTACGCGGGTGTTCCTACATAAAACTCCCTGGTTTCATCGAGAGCAAGAAGGCGGTAGTGAATGTACGCAATCAGGATGAATGCTGCTTTGCTTGGGCTGTCACGTCTGCACTGTACGCAACAAACACCAAACCTTGTGAGATGTCTTCGTACCCGCATTTCTCTACGGTTTTGAATCTGGTGGGTATAGAGTTTCCTGTTAAAGTAAAAAATATTCCGAAATTCGAGATTCTGAACGATTGTTCCATCAACGTTTATGGTTTAGAGAGTATATTTGAGAATCAAAGGGTGAAATATCAGGTGGTTGGCCCACTCCATTACGCTAAGAAAAGGTTCAGTAAGCATGTTAATCTATTACTTGTCTCAGACGATTCTGGAAATAGCCATTATTGTTGGATAAAGAATCTATCTAGATTAGTGTCTAGTCAAATGAGCTCCACTGAACATAAAAAATATTTGTGTGATGGGTGTTTGGTGAATTTTTCAAATGAAACTAAGTTGTTACGCCATCGATTGAGCGACTGTAATCTCACATTGACCACGACGCCCACAACTGAATTGAAAGTTGATAAATTTGGTAATGAGATACCCGAGAATATTCTTAAATTTGAAAATTTCGAGAAACAGATGAAGGTGCCTTTTGTAATATACGCCGATTTTGAATCAGTCTTGAAGCCAATACAATCTTGCGAGCCAGATCCGAAAAAATCGTTTACTAATAGAACATTCATACATGAGCCATACTCTTTCGCATATATCATTAAATGCTCATACGATGATTCTATAACAAAATTTGTTTCATTTCGTGGAAAGGATGCAGCAAAGAAATTTGTATCTAGCGTAGTTCGCGACTCGAAAAATATTTACAACTCATACCTGAAACATATAGTTCCAATGAAGAAATTGACGTCAGCTGAAGAGGCAGATTTTGCTAATGCCACCGCATGTAATATTTGCGATAAAACTTTCGAATACGGCGATATAAAAGTAAGAGATCACTGCCATTTTACCGGAAAAAAAAGGTTTGGAGCTGCACATTCTGCATGTAATCTGAATTACAAGGTTCCCAATTTCATTCCGATATTTTTCCACAACATGAGTGGCTACGATAGCCACCTCTTCATCAAGGAACTTTTCGATCGCGAAGAAAAAGTGGATTGTGTAGCTCAAACCAAGGAGAAGTATATCTCATTCACTAAACATATTTTAGTGGGTGAATATTCGGGCAAAGATGGTCAGACTCATAATATTTTTCTGAAACTGCGATTCTTAGATAGTTACAAATTTCTTTCGCAACCCCTACAAACACTGGCACAAAACTTAAATACAGAACAGCTCGTAGAAACTGCGCGAAATTTTCAAGATTCTAGACAATTCGATGTCATGACACAGAAAGGCGTTTTCCCATATAGTTTCATTACTTCGATGGCTAAATTGAATTATAATGAATTGCCAACCAAAGATGATTTCTACGACAATCTTTCGAATCAACATATATCTGATGAGGATTATCGAAGAGCTGAGACAGTATGGGCTTTATTCAAATGTAAATCGCTTGGGGAATACTCAGACGTCTACTTGAAATCGGATGTTCTATTACTATGCGATGTTTTCGAGAATTTCCGAAAGGTTTTCTTACAAACATATAAACTCGACCCATGCCAGTATTATACAGCACCCGGTTTATCGTGGGATGCTATGTTAAGGTATACGAAAATCGAATTGGAGTTGTTGACCGACATAGACATGATACATTTTTTCAAAAAAGGTATCAGAGGGGGAATAAGCCAATGCAGCTTAAGATCTCATGTGGCAAACAATAAATTCACACCAAATTTCGATCCTAATGAGCCCACATCATACATTATGTATTTAGACGCAACCAATTTATATGGCCATAGCATGTCTCAACCGCTACCAACCTCTGATTTTAAGTGGCTGTCTACTCAGGAAATTGCAGATTTAGATCTCATGAGTATCGCAGATGATAAATCATGCGGGTATGTCCTTGAAGTCGACGTATACTACCCCGAAGAATTACATGACGCTCACTCAGATTTGCCATTTCTTGTGGAATCAATGATACCTCCTAATTCATCATCCAAATTACCAAAACTAATTCCAAATTTATTCCATAAAACAAAATATATTGTTCACTATAGAAACCTGAAACAAGCAATGGATAATGGTTTGGTGTTGGTTAAAATACATAGAGTATTAAAATTCAATCAATCGCCGTGGCTGAAAAGGTATGTAGACCTCAATACAGAGATGCGCAATAAGAGTCGAAATGCGGCTGATAAGAATTTATATAAGAATATGGTCAACTCAGTATACGGCAAAACAATGGAAAATGTTGATAAGAGAAATGACATCAAACTCATCACACACTGGGATAATATCAAAAAGAAGTTGGGTGCGAATGCTCTGATTGCTCTCCCCAATTATAAGACATGTAAGATTTTCCACGAAAATTTCGTAGCAATCCATATGGGGAGAGTCAAAGTGCATTATGACAAACCACTATATCTAGGTTTCACTATATTAGACGTGTCGAAAGTTGTCATATACAACTTTTTATATGAGTGCATTAAGAAACATTTCGTCGGTAAATCATGGCTTCTATACAGTGACACAGACTCCTTAATCTTGAAAATTGAAACAGAAAATTTTTACAACTTCATGCGAGAGAATATACGATATTTCGACACGTCCAATTACCCTGCAGATAATAAAATGGGTATTCCAATAACAGAATCGGTTGTTGGAAATATGAAGGATGAATTCCCGGACGATCCTATTATTAGCTTTTACGGCACTGGAGCCAAGGCATATTATGTTCAATCCTTGAGTAGCGAATTGAAGAAAGCAAAGGGTGTTTCAAGGTCGGTCGTCAGAAGTCAACTTTCGATGGATGATTATAAAAGTATCGTCGAAAAAGGGGGTTTGATTTTAAGGAAAATGAATTGTTTTCGCACTGACCACCATGACATATACACAGAAATGAAAAACAAAGTTGCTTTATCATACCATGATGATAAACGATACATCATACCAAACACCACGAAAACCTTACCGTGGGGCCATAGCGATATCGAATTCTACAAATCAAGCCCTGAACATAATTTGCTTTGGTTACAGCAAGCTATTACTGAAGTAGAAACGAACGACTTCATAAATTTGTTAGAGATGGAACAATCGAAACTTTAACAGCGGACTCTATACCTGAAAATATTAGTCAGTAGTCAGTGGATATCATATTTTGCTGGATCATCTCTATATTCGCATTAGTTTTGAATGTTCAGAGGATGCCTATATTAAATTATTCACATATTTGTATATATACCCTTATTAATTTATTCACATTTTTTGTATATATATATATATTCTTGTTATGAAATCATCATCCAAGTAATTTTACGCTGATATTTACCGAATTAAATATATATTTATATGGTAATACTTGCTACTTTTTTTCTACCCTCCATGGAATACCTCGAATTAGCGCTATTCAAATACTCGATGGATGGGGGGGGGGTTTGTCAACTATCAAATAATCAATTCTAATTAAGTTAGTGCACGTTGAACTGCTGTAGGTGGAAGATGTATAACGCTATTGATAAATTTGGTCGCAAGAAGAGCAAATCAATGTGTTCGCTGCCCGGGCGACCTGGAATCGGGTTCAAACTCGACGAAAGTGGAAATTATGACATATTGGGTAAGCGACTAACGAATGTTGGTAATCCATTGAGTGGTGGGGATTGCGTCCCATTGGAGTTTCTCAATCAGCAAATGTTTGAGATGATGACAGCTCTCGAAAAATTGAAAATAGTTACCAGAGATTACAGACAGTTTTCTCAAAAGGTGCTTATGATGTCAACAAAAGTGAATCAGTCAGTAGATGATATAAGTTCCATGTCGAAACAGATGGAGGAATTGAGTTTGAAGTTTGAGAAGAAATCCACTGAATTCAGCGAACGATTGCTCAAATTAGAAGTGGAATTGGCGTTGAAGAATGGGAAAGTCTTCACCAACTGAATGAGGCGACCTGGGATGGAGGAAAAACCCCGAAATGGGCTTGGGGGAGGAATAAAATATATATTCTCATACTCTGTTAATGATTTAATGATATCAAATTGTAATAAAAAATATTAAATTCATATATTATTTGTTTTCTCTTCCTTTGTTGCCTTTCTCTACATCAGCTCTCATGTTGGTAGTGAACGGGATTGGGTGAGACTTGTTCGTAGTGAAATCCTTGAGAGGATAGAATATGAGTGGGGTCAAGGTTGAGACTTGACAGTGGAGATAAGTGGGGTTGACGGCGGGATTTGGAAGTGGTGTTGAGTGGGCGGAGCCTGCGAAGGGATGTGAAATGAGTGGGGTTGGGGGCGATGGTTTGATAGTGGTGGAACCGCTAGGTGGGTGGAGCCTGTGAGTTAGTGGGGAGGGAGTGGGGTGGAAAGTGGGTGGGGTGTGAGTGTTTAAAACAAGAGGTGCACACACTGACTCCTCATTCTGTTCGCAGACTTTGTCTTCTACCAGAACACCTTCAGACACCATTCGTCAGTTTTAATTACACTACAGCGTCTTCGAACATCAGTTGAGTAAGTAATATACTATGATCGAATGGCAGCTATTTTATTCCACATGTTATGTGAATCTACAGTATATATATATAAAAATGTTATTGTTTCAGATATGTCCAACGTTGAAACCGATCTGAACACCGCGTTCGTTGGAGAGGCCGCGACGGTTGGAGAAGGCTCCACGCCACCACTTCCTCTCTTAGGTCAGTATATTTTTCCAATCATCGCAATGAAACAAAGTATTTCACCCCCATTGTCTTGCTTTTTCCAGACCTCGATGATGACGACATCATTGCCATCGACACCCCCGTCGATGTCGGAGAAAGGGGTATCAATGATATCCCCTTCGACCCGGAGTTGCAGACGCCAAGTCAGAGGGAGTGGCTCAGTCAGGCAGTTAGAGATCACCTGGAGGAAGCAGGAACCTGGGAGAACCATGCGCCTTCAGGTGTTGATGGTGGGATGGTGCCGGCTCAGGACTCATCATCCGGTGTTGAGGGTCTTGGTAGCGACAGTGGATTCGTGAGACCTGCGGCTAGGTATTCCAAAGGCTCCAAGAAAACTCTTAAGCAACCGAAGCCGTCAACACCGGAGAGAGTTTCCATCAGGAAGAGGGGTCGGGATGACGATAGCGACGATAGCGGTGATGATTTCCAAACCCAGCAACCCGGTAAGAGGGAACCAACAGCACCACCATCGACGCAGTCGTCATCGAGTACCTCCTCCTCCTCCTCCTCTTCGACATTGTCACCTCAGATTTTCAAGGGGAAGAAGATGAAGAAGAAGGTGGAAGTTGGACCGTCAACAACCATCCTTGGAAAGTTGCTAGGTAGCCGCAGTAAACCGAACCCGTACCGAGGTGGCAAGGTTTCGCCGTGGTACACGGCTCACAAGAAAGCCGTTCCCTCAACAAGCGGGACGCAGCAGCAGCAACAGCGACGTCCAACCATCAATCTGATTAGTGTGGAGGTGGTGCGTCCAGCCGATCTACCCGAGAGTGTGGATGAACCACTTCCTTCACAGGAATCAGATGTCGTGGGAGACAACATTGTTGCTGCCGCTGCGGATGTGGCCGATCATGATGTTGATATCCACATACGCATTCCATCGCCGCCAAAAGAGCTCATCGACCACGTCAGGAAATATGATGCCGATTTGAAGCGATGGAATGCGAATGTAGATAGTCGGATTGCTGTGAGTAAGAGTAGGTTGCGATCTTTCTCACAGCAAAGAGAAGCTCTACTTTCGCGGCTTGCTGAAATAGATCGACAGATAGAGTCTGAAGAAAAGTTTCAGCAGGATTGTGAAAGGGGTAGAACTCGTTTCGAGCATTTAGATCGGCTCAATACGGGGTATTTGGCAGATACATAAGTCAATTGTGTGTGTGTGTGTGTGTGTGTGTATATATGTTTTATATCATGTTTTATATTATATTATTTTCTTGTACCTGAATGAATGTGTTCTGTATCATATTATCCATGTAAATATATTTTTTTATAGAATGTTAACTGTTATTATTGTAAATATAAGAGATTACCCTGAATATATTCACTATTCTGGACTATGGTGTTTTCAATATTTTTACCCCCACCACTTTTTCCACCACCATTTCACCCTACTACTCATTTCAACACCACGCCCACAACTCTCCTCCTCCTTCTGCCACAGATAAATTCAACAGCTTCTCTGGAATCATTCAGTTGAAGTTCAGTATCAAAAAATGAATACTACAACCATCTGTGCAGCAGACTCCACCACTACCAGCCAAGGCAATGCCTTGTCATTCAGCCACCGATTGGAGCCAGCATCGGAGGGACCTTGCGACTCTTCCTCGGATGTTGTTGAAGTGGAGGATGTCTCCTTTGAGTTCGATTGGGAGGATGATGTCATCGTAGTCGAAGACAGCGATGAGGCCTCCGACTTCGATGACGATGACCGAGGAGACGACTCCGATTCCGATGCCACACTCATCCTAGGTGGCATTGGAAGAGAAGAAGAGAGCGACACCGAGGAGGAGGAGGACCGTCCATTGGCGAGGGGCGCTTACCTGGACCCCATTATGATGGAGGCGATGGAAATGGACGCGCTGGACGAGCGCGATTTGTTTGACTTGGTGGAGGATTATCTCAGATAATCTTTTTGTATATAGTATTTTTTTGTATATAGTCATGTAGTTTTTCGTATATAGTTATGTAGTATTTCTGTATATATATAGTTTCAATAAATGTATTAAAAGATATCAGGTATTTAATTTCTTAAAACATTCCTTTAGCCGAAAAACTTGGCATACGTCGCAAAAAAAAAAATCAAAAAAATAGTTAAAAAAAATCGGAAAAATTCCACCCGATTTTTTTCTTAATGGCAATCATTTTTTCTTCATATAAAAATTTTTGTCACTCCTTTCAATATGGTAGTTTACTACGAATCATTTTTAACGGGAGGGAGGGGGTAAAAATTTCATGATAAAAAATTTCTCGCAAAAATTCAACTAATACATTGCCACCATAAAAATCCCGGATTCTTACGTTTTTTTTTTAAGGACGAAAAAAATTGGATGTGTCGGGGTAAAATTTTAGATTTTTCAATGATTCAGTTGATAATGATTCGATTCTAAATTTCTCACAAAAGTTCAACTAATACATTGTCACCATAAAAATCCCGGATTTTTACGTTTTTTCTTTTTTTTTAAGGGTGAAAAACATGATAAATCTTCGCCTCGTTAAAAATTTAAAATGGTTAAAAAAAATCGGAAAAATTCCACCCGATTTCTCTCTTCATGACAATCATTTTTCTTCATGTAAAATTTTTTGTCACTCCTTTCAATATGGTAGTTTACTACGAAACATTTTTAGCGGAAGGGAGGGGGTAAAAATTTCATAATAAAAAATTTCTCGCAAAAATTCAACTAATACATTGCCACCATAAAAATCCCGGATTCTTACGTTTTTTTTTTTTTTTTTTTTTTTTTTTTAAGGACGAAAAAAAGGTGACAAATCTTCGCCTCGTTAAAATTTTAGATTCTTCAATAATTCAGTTAATAATGACCCGTTTTTATTCAAAATTGGTATCTGGGGGTTTTCGGGGTCGGAGATTATGATTCTTCTGTCAAAATTTGAAAATTCAAGATGGCGGCCAATATGGCGGACGAATATGAATATTATCCGAATTCATTCAAATTTGGTATCTGGGGGTCTTTGGGGTCGGAGATTAAGATTCTTCCTTCAAAGTTTGAAAATTCGAAATGGGGGGATCCAATATGGCGGACGAGTTTTATAATTATTATCCGAATTCATTCAAATTTTGTATTGGGGGGTTTTCGGGGTCGGAGATTATGATTCTTTCGTCAAAATTTGAAAATTCAAGATGGGTGATCCAATATGGCTGACGATAATGAATAAAATCGATGAAATTCTTCTTATTTTTATTATTTTATTTCGAAAAACTTATAATTATAAACACAATAATATATAAATCACATGGAATATGGAGAAAATATCCATAATCAACAATATATATATATACATATATTAAAAATCATTCCGCATTCTCATCGCTGCTGCTGCTATTTTGCCAAATGATGTGATCCAATGCAGCAGGCGGAGCTTCAACATTCCCCAGTGCCCGCCTCTCATGACGCACGCACCAACATGTGGAGAAATGGTGGTCCACGCTACTATAGAAGTAGCCGACATTCTCACAGAAGTACGACCCCATATTGCATCCGACGCATACCCCTTTCCAACAATCATTCCTATATGCGTCGCATCTGATACAGCGTTGAAATCGCAGGCGTACCTCCACGCTGCATGCTCTACACACATCCCTGCAGATGCCCATGTTGTTATTTTTGAGCAGCTTCGAACAAGTCTTGCATCGCGGTCTGTTGTCGCCATCAAGCTGGTAGCTCCTTCTTGGGGGATCCGGTGATGTTGGCCGATTATGTTCCGAACATCTTTCGCAAACTCCCGTACTCGGGTTTATAGCTTTAGGATTGAAAAATATCTGGCAATTATGGCAAATTACAAAATATTGAGCCAATCTCGATGGTCCTACTGCCACCACTGGTTTCAAATCCCATGATTTTGGGTATACCATAATGTTATATGATTTATTTCAGTAGAACTGTTCGAGGACTATGGAACACTATGTTGGAAATAGAAACATCCGCAGCTTTTCAATACTCGAATCTACCCCCACTCCTCTTGAACTATAAGAGGGGCGCGCATAATGATTTGGACATTGGTGGTCAGTGGTTAACGCCTTTCTCCTCCTCCTCAAACCTTTACACCTAACACACCTCAGGTGGGGGAAAGGTGTTAAAAATAGTTTTGAAGGATTGGTTGCCACCACCACCACCACCACCACCACCATATCATTCAGGGTAGAAACCACTCCCCTTCATTGAAAGGAGCATCAACCAGTAACAATCACGATTGCAAATCCACCACCCTTTTCCCTTTCCCTTTCACACACACACACACACACACACATAAAAACCACAGTCTTTGGCTGTACAAAATACTCTGATTCTACTATTCAGAAACACTCAATTGAATATCTGAAAGGAGAGTAAAATGGCTGCTGTCAGTGAAATTGTGAAGATGTTGGCGAAGTTGTCTCTCATAGATGAGAATCGCTTAGTTGGTGATGCTGGTGATGCTGCTGCTGCTGCTGCTGCCTTTGTAAGTATCCCCTCATTCACATAATTTTCAATTAGAATATCGTTCACCTCTTACGTCCTTCATGAAAGTTTAATTTCCATTCTTTTTCAGGAACATGGAAATGCAAATATTGGATTGGGTGCTGGCGGTGTGGAGCAGGGGCGCGGTGACGAGGGTTTCGATGAAGAATGCGGTGTGGGCGAATTGTGGATTCGGCTACATTCCGAGATGGTAGACGTGGCTGAAATTCGAGACCGGCATCTGGAGATGACGTTCTGCGTAAACGTTGCTATGGTGACGTTGGATACTACAGAGGGTTGGAGGCACCTATGCTATAGATGCTTCTTCCTCTATTCCCTCCGACCCCTCGTCAGAGGCAAGTATCTACACGCCTCATCGCACACAAGGGCGACCTTCCGCGAAATAGAGAGGATGTACTCGTGTGCAGCGTGTTCGATTCCTCTCCACCAAATCCATTTGATGGACATGTGTACGACTTGTAATAACTTTGAGGAGAAATACCATAGATTTTAAGTAAAATAGATGTAGTTTTATTCACATTGTATATAATTTTCCTATTCGAATACTTTTGATTGAAATAAAGTTCATTTCGATGCATTTATGAAGCGATCTTATTTTATATATAAATTAGATTTCATTGCATGCCCATCACCATTCCAGTTGAGGGGTAGTGAGTGGAGAAGTGGTAGAAAAACAAGGTGAATTCATTGCTTAATGGGTATTTATTCGAAATTATCGATTTTCACACTTCAAATAACTGCAGATTTGTCAATCCAAGAGTTGTGTTGGTTAGAGAATCCAAGCCATTTAACATATATTCTACCTCCTTTCTCCTTCAAGACTTTCTCTACCAAGTATGCGTCTAGATTGGCGGTTTTCAATAACTCCAATTCATAAAATGATCCTTTGATCAACCTTCCATCCACATCTTCAAGTCTGTAAGTTCTGGGATTGGTAGCATTCACTTTGGATATTTTGAAGAGTTCAGTGGAAAAATTTGCGGTATAGCCCTTCTCGAATACACCCTTATACTTGCTTATACGCACCACATCGCCAACGTGAAATTTTGCCTTTGGCACGATTTTTGGGTGGCTATAGGCGCGTAGTATTGTAGTAGCTGTTACGTCGGCGGGTTTCATACCAATTGTTCTATGTACCCTGTTATTATACATATTAGTTAAGTGTTGTAATTTATCACACCACTTGTATTCACCTCTTGCAGAAAATTCCTTATAAATCCAATTCTTTAGAGTTCTTATCACCCTCTCCACGATTGCGGCCTTCATCGTGCTATATGTGGAATAATGATTGATTTTATATTTAACCATCAATGCGGCGAAGTTGCTGTTATAGAATTCCTTTCCGAGGTCACTCTGCACATTTTTCGGTGAATAGTCAGCCTTTTTCAATACTCTCTCCATGGCCCGTGTAACTTCCGAACCGGTTTTATTTCTTATCGGTTCGGTCCAGATGTATTTAGAATAGCAATCGATGACGAATAATATATAACGGTAACCACTATTCTCCTTGTAATACGTTTGCATCTCAGCCAAATCAATTTGCCACAAGTCTGCAAAACCTTTTATTATAGTTCTCCTTCTCGCAAAGTTGCGCCTCGCAGGTTTATGTAATTCATCAACAATCTGTCTTTTGGTCACACTTATTTCCATTATTGTGCTATTTCTCAACCTCCGAACACTTGCGATCTCTTTGGTTCGCATTGATATACTAATGGTCTAGCTGTTTTAAATTGTGGTTATATATATATGGTATCAATACACAATACCTTCTTCACGTAACTCCTCAATGATTGAGACTATTTCATTATCGTGCCCAGTATGACCAGCCATTTTCGACCCATATAATAGTCGAAGGCGGTCCACTAATTCAGCAGCCTCATTCCAATAGACGTACTCTTTCAGATGATTACTAGCAATCTTTTTAATAGATTCTGATTGCTTTATTCCCCCACCACCTTTCACTTTACGCTGCTGCTGACTCCTCATGTTAGGCGGTGTGCTAATTATTGGTTTGATTATTTGTAGATATTTCTTTGATTTCGTACTAGCATTCAAGCCTTCGCGTATATCGTAATCCTTATATGGCGCCCTTGTAGTTTGTAGTAAATCAGCGTATAATCGCATGTCTCGATCATCGACAGATCTTGGTACATGTTTCATGAATATAAGATTGTATAATTCATATGTAGCTGGAAACATCACACTCTTCTTCTTACTACGCCATAATTCAATTTGTCCATGAGGAAAACGAATTTTCATGTTACCCATCATCATGTCTCCCGTAGTAGGATCAATGCGAACGCCATATGTGGTATCATAATTGGGGTCTTTGGATTTCAAATTTTTCAAATGCTCTTTCAACTGTTCATCTAATCCACTAAAGATTTTGCTGCCAGTCGGTGTTTTATCGAATGGCATGAGTGAAGATGATGATGATGATGATGGTGGTGGTGTATCCATCATGGTCACATAATTAGATCTCCCTTCTTCTTCACGTGATGGAATTTCAGCGAAAAAACTATGTGGTTTTATTGTGCTTTCAGGTGTTTCCATAGAATTTGATTCATTTCCCGACATTGGTGTGGAATGGAGTGTAGGTTTCATCATGGTTGGTCTACGTTGTTTGGTGATACTTTTCATTGTCGTTGCTGGAATATGGTTACTCATAGAGGTTGCTGCCGCTTTTGAAATTGTGTTCAATGGTTTCATCAGTGGTTCATACATTTTTTCCAGCACTATTTGATTACCTATACGATCACTCTTGAGACTTTTGAACTTTTTTCTCACTGCATCAGTTGCTTCAACGAGTTCTCGTTTGAGGTCAATTTCAGATGCCATTTCAACCTTTTTATCATTAGATGTGCTCATTGTCGCTTCTGGAGATTGAATGAATGGAATGCTGCTGAAATATTATGGATATATGAAGTTATCGAATCCTTTTCTATAGCGCCGCCCCTCATGGATTTCACTATCCTTATCGATAACAAGAAATCCATATTTATCAGTCCAACTTTGTGCACACATATCTTGAAATTGTTTGAATGTCACATCTGGGGATACGTGATCGGAAAAAATGTGGTGTAGATTCATGTCATCCTGTTTGAACATCACAATGAAGTTAGAATTGTCTCGAATAAGCTGTTTAGGCACTCTAGAATATGTCTGCGCCAAATAGAAACAATCCACGCTCTTATGTCGACCCATGGAGAAATACGACCTTATTACATCTTGTTTTTCGCAAATGACATCGTCGAAAATGAAAATACTATCAGGTTTGGCGTCTGCCGGTTCCACTATATCCACATTATTGTCGAAGGTGTGGAATCCTAGCCCTTTTATTGGCTCCAAAACTTTTCTTAGATATTCATACTTGGGTTGGTATAATGATTTTGAGTAAATGTAGATATTGGCGAATCGTAAACCATTTTCATTGGTGAGTAACGATATAATGACATTCGTTTTACCACAATTCGATGGACCTATTATGAGCCCGCGTATTGTATTTGGGAATAACACCCCATGGCGACGTTGTTGTATGATGTTATTTCCTAATCCCACTTTTTCATCGAAATTATCCACATTGAATATTTCTGTCTGTTGAACAATCCGCATTGTATGGTGGTTAGATGGTATATAAAGAATCACAACCTGTGTTCGACTCATTTATATTATGACAGCGAAACGTTGCACATCGATAAAGAATAATAATAATAATAATAATAAAGGGAGAAGAAGCAGACGGGGAAAGAAAAAGGGTGGTGGAGGAATTGTTAACACTATAATCAATAAGTTACCATTCGAATTACACATTCCTGGAGGCTATCAATATTGCGGCCCGGGAACACGCCTACAGAAACGGTTGGCTCGCGGTGATCCAGGAATAAATCAATTGGATAGAGCCTGCAAAGAACACGATATTGCATATCTCAAATATCCAAGCGACCTATCTGCCAGGCATTCAGCCGATAAAAAATTGGAAGAAGCTGCCTGGGAGCGGGTCAAATCAAAGGACTCTAACGTGGGGGAGAGGACTGCATCTTGGTTAGTTACCAATATCATGAAGGGGAAGAGGCGTTTTGGTATGGGGTGCAGTGATGGAGTGAAGCAGTGTAGAGTGTTGAGGAAGAAGAGGAAATCAAAGCGTAGTAGAAAAATCGCATTTGGTTCTGGTATAGTTCACAAAGTTCGCAATGTGGTAAACCGAATGGGTAAAAAAAGTGCTATTATCAAAAACTTAGCCAAAACTTCATTGATGGCGATTGGGGCTGCTCGAAAGTTTGTGAAAATTGCTGGTGGAAAAAATAATATCCGAACACCTAGAATAATACCAATTCCTAAGGTTGGTGGAATTCTCCCGCTTATACCCATTTTCGCGGGTTTATCGGCATTAGGTAGTTTGGCTGCGGGGAGTGCCGGTATAGCACGAGCCATACAATCCGCTAAAGAGAGTAGAGAGCAACTCTCCGAAGCAAATCGGCACAATAAGCATATGGAGGCGATCGCAATCGGAAAAGTTGGTAAAGGAGTCTATTTGAAGCCATATCGAAAGGGATTAGGTATCTATCTAAAACCCCATAATTCAAAAAACTAGATGATTTACCTCGGAGGGCTTTAACAGACATTGATCTAATAAAGCAGATAGATAGAATAAAAGTACCACACTTCCGAGGTATATTTATGAGAGATAACCTACCCAATTCCGGGCCAATGCGTATAGAATCAGCTATTCTGAATTTAGATAGCAGCAAAGGCAGTGGCACACACTGGGTTGCATATAAGAAACGTAATAGTGTAGTGGAATATTATGATAGCTATGGAGATTTACCACCCCCAAGGGAGTTAATAGAGTATCTGAAGAGGAGATCGAAACCGTCAAATGATATGAAAATCGTATATAACTACGAGCGACATCAAAATTATAATACAGTGTGGTGCGGTCATTTGTGCCTGAAGTTTCTCTCCGCAAATAGTTAGAGAAAAATACTATAATATGGATAGAGAGAGCATCAAACGAATGGGTCACTCATTACTGGCTTACTCAAGAGTGCGCTCTTTGTTGAAAATGAGTAGAGCGCAACTTGCCGACATGCCGAAGGAAGTCATCATCAGCTGCGCACCGCATGAAATAGCTTTAGTGTGGGAAAAGTTACCTGAACAATTACAGAACGATCCTGATATATCAAAATATTAATTTTGTATGGAACACTTCACGGAGGAGGAGGACAGCCAACATAGCGTTGATGCTAATGATGGACCAGTGCCGAGAAGATTATTCTGCTGTTTTTGCCAAATTAAAGATGTAACTGTTGTAGCTGAAAATAAATTTGATATTAATAATTAACTTTGCGAAAACTATGGCATTCTTCATTGTTGCAAGCAGCGATAAGGTTGTCGCTGTTGCTGCTGCTACATACATTGATGTTTGCCACAGTTTTCATAGTCTTTGATTAATCATGTCGCAAACTTTCACCATATCTGGGGATCGTAGTGTATTGAGCGCCAACTTTTATCCACCTATTGAACTCGATGCGAGGAAGACCTATGGATTAGGATTGCATGGTTTCTACTCATACAACTCCATACTCAATATAGATGAGCAGAATAATCGATTGGGTATCAAGTTCGGACCTACTTTCACACATGAAATGATTACGATACCACCGGGTGCTTATGAAATAGATGAGATCAATAAAGCTTTACAAATGGCTATAGCACGTAGGATATCATTGAATGGAGGGAGTATGGATGGTGTATTCTCTCTCCGTGCTAATAATAATACCATGAAATGTGAAATGAGTAGCATGTATGAGATAGATTTGGCGTCTGACACATCTTTAGCAAGTGTTTTGGGATTCGAGGAGAAAAAATATTCAGCCAACGTGTTGCATGAATCCACATTACCTGTGAATATAATAAAGGTGCGCCTCATAAGGGTGGATTGTAACATTACCACAGGAGCATTCCTCAATGGGGAGGAGGTACATACGCTATATGAATTCGACATCGATGTGGAGCCTGGATATAAGCTATCAAAGGAACCGCAAAATATTATATATTTACCCATCAGCCCGACTGGGTGTCAGTTCATCGACAACATTACACTGAGAATATTGGATGATAGCGGACTCTTAGTCAATTTTCGTGGAGAAAAAATCATTGTAAAATTGGAATTGAAGCAGCTTACGTAACAATCCATCATTCCAGAAGGAAAATGGGGTTTTGTTTTGGGAACCAATCAAAACATATGTTCAGAACTGAAACTGCCACCTACCGTAAAAATATCAATAAGAAGAGAATGAAGAATGGTGATGTATTCATTCGTACAGAACCACCCAAACGAGTCAGACATAGGTTGTCTGCAAACGATATACACTTTTTGCAATCCATTGGTCTGAAGTTGCGTTGAATAGCAAAAAAAAAATTAGCTAGATATAATGGTTGTTACATCGTCTATAAGCAGCACACAATTGGAAGTGTTTGATGAGCCGATTTTGGATCATTCCCTGATCAGTCTACATGAACACACATACAAACCATATGGTTCACCATCATTCAAGAACTCGGATGAAATAAGGATCGCCGTCAACTTCCAAGATTTACTACTCGATATTTCAGAAAGTTATATCTATATTGAGGGAAAATTCACGCCGAATGATCCTACTAAAACATGTTATTTATCCAACAATGCTTTAGCATTCCTTTTCGATGAAATACGTTATGAGATGGGTGGTGAACAAGTATGTATGATTCGAAAACCCGGCATCACCACAACCATGAAAAGTATGATTTCCTATAGTGAGGTGAATGCAAAATCCTTAGAAACAGTTGGATGGGGTCTAGAAAATGGGAAACAGTGTATTTTAGATGAAGCTAGCCGCGTGTTTAGCGGTAAGCTACCTCTCAAATATCTGATGGGGTTTGCTGAAGACTATAAAAAAGCGATTCTAAATATCAAGCAAGAGTTGATCCTCATTATAGCTCGTTCATTCAAGAATTCCTACATGGGAGAAGTTGATGCCGCATTGGAGATTAACAAAATCGAATGGAAGATAAGGCATGTGGCACCATCAGATAAACAGAAATTGAAGTTGTTGAATCGTTTGAATAGGAGCACCACTGCAAGAGTAAAAATTGCGTACAGGATGTGGGATCTTTATGAGCTACCAACAATCCGTGAAACAGCTTCCGATATTTGGGCCGTTAAAACAACCAATAGTCTCGAGCGACCGCGATTTATCATCATAGGATTCCAAAACTCCTCGAACACAGATGACAGGTCTAAGGATGTCACACAGTTCACCCATGCAGGAGTTAACAATATTCGTCTGTATCTGAATTCGGAAGTTTATCCATACGAACGATGGAACTTGGATTTCGATAAGAAATTGGATGCGGTAGCCTACTATGCATACGAAAATTTCCAGCGTAGTTACTATGGGAAAGATATGGGTGAACCAATGATGAGCATTGAAGAATTTCGCGCTAACCCGCTATTCATCATAGATTGCAATCATCAACCCGATGCAATGAAATCCTCAACTGTCGACATCAAGTTAGAGTTCGAAACACGTAAAACGAAGTTTCCATCTCACATCAAAGTTTACGCACTGATTCTCCATGATGCATATTTGACTTATAGTGCATTGGACGGTTCCATTCAGATGGGTGCTATATAAACACTTGAAATGCATCGTCAATACTTTTATGTTTATAACATTAGTCTTGTGTAGTTCGCGAACGAACTAGTTCGAAAGAGCGCTCCCCGAGGTGAACTACGCGAACTAGTTCGTTGTCAATCTGGGTTTCAGTTCGTTAGTTCACTGAAAAATGCAGCAAACGTTGACCGACCAGACCGACCGATCATCTCTCTGTCACTGTCACTGCCGAGCGTGCGAGCGTCGAGCGAGAGGACCGAGACTTGCATCAAATGAACAAGCGATTCAGCGATTGGGATCGTGTAATGCGAACCGCTCAACTTCCCGGCCGGTCACTTTTGTCATTTCACAGCGTTCGCAGTTCGTAGTTCGTAGTAGAATCGTTCTGCGACTGCGATGCGATCCATGCTCTCGCGTAAACAGGTAAAAGACTGACAGGAGGTCACATCACATAGATAGCAACAAAACATCAAGCAGAGTGTATTGAGCTCGTCGCGCGCTTTTGTTTGAAATTCAATCTAAGTTTGAACAATTTGGTTTTGCAACGTTTCTGTAATAATTGATTGTAATAGTGTTATCATTTAATAGGGTAAGTATAATAGGTGTTTGTTAATATAATAGACATAAATAATATGAAAACCTTCTAGAGTTCCTTGTGACATTTTGATATGAAAGTAGAATATTTCAAAAATACTTTTTTCTTCCAGTTCACGTACTACAGTAGTACGGTATCATGTCATCTAAAAGAAAACACAGTTCTTCATGGGCACATTTCACTGAAGATACATCAGAGAGGAAGAGAGCAAAATGTAAGTACTGTTCGACGTTCATCAGTATTGCAGGAGGGTCGTTTGGAAACTTGAATCGGCATATGAAAACGAAACATCCTCTGATTCCACTGACTATCGAAAGGCAATCACCGGTGGATGTACCTGATTCGAATTCACCCCAATCGAATAGAATTTCGAAATCTCCATCGGAAGCATCACTACCTGCTGCACTTCCTCAATCGTCAATTACACAATATATTCGCAAACCACCACCAATTCGAAGAGTTGAGAAAATTGATAGACAAGTGGTCAAAATGGTTGCTAAAGGTCATCATGCTCTTCGAATTGTTGATGAAATAGAAATGAGAACATTAATCGAGATGGTATCACATTGTCCAGGCTATCAACTTCCCTCGAGAAAAACGTTGTCAACGAATTTGATGGTCAATATTTATAACGAGGTGATGTTGGATGTGAAAAAAAAAATTCAAGATGCTCCTGCATTATCTCTCACTACTGATGGTTGGACCTCCAGTAATAATGAGAGCTATATTGCAGTAACAGCGCACTTCATAGATGCCGACACTAAACTCTGTTCAGCTTTGCTTACTTGTATAGCTTATAATGAAAGGCATACAAGCCAAAACTTATGTAAGTTTTTAAAAGATGTCATGGTAGAATGGAATATTTCTCATAAAGTTGCTGCTGTCGTTAGTGACAATGCCGCAAATATAATTAATGCTGTCAGAATTGGTGAATGGAGGTCAGTCGGATGTTTTGCTCACCTTTTAAATCTTGTTGTCCAAGACGCTATCAAGGACATTTCAGATGTTTTATCCCAAGTAAAAAGTGTAGTTGAGTATTTCAATCGCAGCACACAAGGGTTGAAAAAATTAACAGCGACACAACAGCAAATGAGTTTGCCTGTTCTAAAACTAAAGCAGGACGTACCAACTCGTTGGAATTCAACATACGACATGCTTGAGCGAATAGTGCAGGTAAAGGATGCTGTAATTGCAACCGTTGCACTTTTACGCTCTGATTTGAGCATAAAAGAAGATAGTTGGGAAATAATAGAAGGAGTTTTGCCTTTACTTAAACCATTTTATGAAGTCACCGTAGAAATAAGTGCTGAGAAAAATATCACCTTGTCGAAAGTAATTGTATTGAATAACTTAATTCAGAGTTTTCTACAAAAACATAGTTCTCAAAATGATAAAGTAGTAAGTGTACAGTCAGCTCTGAAAAGAGGAATGGAGAACCGCTTCAAAGATTTAGAGAACAATGTTCTGTACGCTGAATGTACAGTTCTGGATCCAAGATTTAAACAAAAAGGGTTCAGAAACCAGAGAGCTTATGACTCGATAATACATGGGCTCAGAAATAAAATTGGCAGGGTACAATTACCTCAAAGAGAAGACCATCAAGCCTCAACAAGTACTACAGCCCAAGACCCTACATCATCAAATTCAGCAGATACTACAGAAAAAATAAAGTTTAGTATTTGGGAGGAGTACGACGATGATATAAAAAAAACCATCAGACCAGATAACAAAACTGCGGCTGGTATTCGTGAACTAGATAAATACCTAAATGAAGAATACCTTGACAGAAAAAAAGATCCACTTCAGTGGTGGCAAGAGCGCCGCCACATATATCCTCATTTGTATGCATATGTTTTGAAAAGGTTTTGCATTGTTGCAACATCCGTTCCTTGTGAACGTGTGTTCTCTGCAACAGGACAAATTATTCGACAACGTAGAACATTATTGAAACCAAACAAAGTTTCAAAATTAATTTTTCTGCATCATAATATGTAGGTGAACATTTTCATATAAATTAGAAAGTACAGGGTCTCTATAAATGATCGTAGCATCGTATAGTGACCGTTGAACTAGTGCCTCTCTCCTCTTATGAAGATCGAACTATACATTGAAACGACCGATTCAATGCTCGTAAAAAACATAAGCAGAGAGCGGCACTATTTCAACAGTTATTACGATGCTACGATCATTTATAGAAACCCTGTACCAAAAAGCTATATCGATGATAGTGAATGATATAATATTCATCAGTGGTTTTGTTTTTTTTTTAAATAAATTTTTCTCTATCTTCGTGATCAGGGCACAAGCATAAAACTTTTTATTTTCTATTTTATCGATATATAGATATTTTTTTTTGTTAGTCAATGCCGAACGCTATTGTGATATAGGTAGCTACGTTCAAGACTGGTAGGTTTAAGATATATCTGAATGTTGTACGATCTCAAATGTTTTGTTTTTCATATTTTTTTCAAATATTTTAAACCAATAAAAATTTAAATAATATATAACTCTCGAGTCGTCATGAACCAAACTGTTAGGTACAGTAGCCTACAAAATAGCCATCATTTATCAATATTTAATCAATTTTTGACTTCCTTTCCCTTCCTATTCCTGATTTTCAAACACCGCAATCGTAAAACTAGCTATTGTACACTTGTACAGGGAACGCAAACCGTAGGTACAATATTTGCAGTTTGCACAATAATTTTCAATCCCCGATCCGGTAAAAATACGGTGTGGCTTGAGGCTGTGACAAACACGGGACACGGCAGCTAGACATTTCCGTTCTCGCTCCCGAGTCTGATCTATCTCTACTCTCTAGTATCTCTACGCTGCGGTCGTTACGTGTCTGCGCGGCGATCGGCGAACGAAACGAACTAATGAACTAGAAGAGTGAACTAGTTCGCCAATGGAGAACGAACTAAATTGAGCGATCTCTGAAGTGAACTAAAATGCCCAACACTATATAACATTGGTTGTTTCTCGAAATATGTTGTAATACTAAATAAAAACCGAATGTGTTGAAAATGTTGCTTTATTTCACACTCCAATTAATTATCATCAATATATACAATGAACTAAGAGGATTCTTCAGCATCAGACGTCTCTGGAGTTATACCAATACTATATCTTCGAACGAGGTGGTTTGGTAGGAAATCTGAAATTTCATAAAGGAATTGCACCAAGTCCTCTTCAACCATTGCTTCCACGAATTCCTCAACATTAATGTTTCCATATTCGAATCGAGCACATAGTAGGAAGCCCAATTTGTATTGATTAGCTTGATTGTAGAGTCGTTGAACTTGTTCCTGATCGAAGCATACTCTCGTGTCATAATTCATTTCATATAGTGTTTTCTGCTCCAACTCAGTAAATCGGCATTTCAACCTCCTCACACCTGAGGTGATATCTTCCGCTATCGGCCTTGATTGACTGGTATAATGCATATCTGGATCATTCATCGAAAAAGTCTATGTATCCTGCAAAATAAATACATATTACGCATGTGATCGATGTTGGGTATCAGCTATCGATTCATGATATTTCTATGACATATCACTCACCATAATAATAATTTTCATCATTATCAATACGTGGTAAGTGTGAGTATGTGATATGTAAGGTTTACTATATAATATCCATGTCCCTTTCTAATATATATACTAAATCTATCGAATAAAATTAACTATTGAATGCTAATTATAATTATTCATACTTTTTTGCAATCAAATTTAATGAGAGCTCTGGTCTTGGCACCAGCAAATATTGGCTCACTTTGCCCCAAGTACGTTAGAGTATAAGACCCATTAGAAGAATTCATCTCATCGATATCGTTGTCTGTCAATTGATCTACAACTCTCTTCGGTAGCCAACATTTCAAATTCACTTCAGTCTCTTCATCATACAGAATCACAGTACCACTTCTACCGAATCTAGTTCCACATATGGAAATTTTATTGATTGTGTAACACTTATTGAGGGGTAGTGATGAAATTAAAATTTGCTTGATCATTTCATTATCTTCATTGATTTTTTTATTGATTGCGACCAAATCAATTTTTGCTACTGCCATTATTCCTCGAAGGTGAAAGGGGACTGGAAAGTATATGAATAAACGTACTTACACAAAACAGATCACCTCTTAGCACACTGAAACTATTCTAGGTAGGTATAATATTCAATATTATTACGAGAACTGTGTTCCGGTTAGTCGGCGAGACCGTATTTATAGAAATTAGGCATGTGGCGTTTCACACCCCACTAATTCACTAAAATGCCTCCAATAGGAAACAAGGTCGACAACGATTGAGTGTATGCGCATACAAGGTCGGGCATTCCACCCAAGGATTCTCCTCTCAAGGTTACCCTTCTTCTCAAGGACATCACACGAGGTCACTCCCTCTCCCAAGGTCGACTCAGTCTTCAAGAGCGTCAACCACTCCTCCCTCAAGGTCGATCTCAAGGTCACCTCCCCCAAGGTCACTCCCAAGGTCACTCCGCCCAAGGTCATCTCCAAGGTCACTCCCGCCCAAGGTCACCTCCAAGGCCACTCCGCCCAAGGTCGCACTCCTCTGGCCTTGGGCGGAGACCCAGAACCGGTGAAAACTATCTACTGCAGCTAAGCAGTTTTTTGCAAAAGTATCGAAAAAAAATATTTTCGAAACATCTGTTTTTTTCGTGTGGAGTCTACGTACCATACGATTTCGCAAGGAATTATTTTCTGATAGCATGATTCTACACATGATTACCTATCTTCCTGACCCAAAAGCAGCTGAGCAGTTTTTTGCAAAAGTATACCCACTGAGCAAGAAACATCCTTAGGAGGTTCATTAACGTTAAAATATTGTATCCCCGGCGACGTTTCTGCGAACACAGCACTTGTACGTCATAATAACATAACTATGTGACATTGTTACTTTTAACGAACCTTCTATATCATAAGTTAAACTTTGCTACTTTATATTAACGTCACTAATGTGATTGTTATGTTGGTGGACATATAACGACTTTAAGACGGTCTTTGAGATGTCGATAGGCCTTCGACCAAACGTTACTAGTATGTTTTTTTGCACAGTGGGTACCTACCTATGGAAAAAAAATATTTTCGAATAATCTGTTTTTTTTTCGTGTGGAGTCTACCAAACGATTTGGCAAGGAATTATTTTCTGATAGCATGATTCTACACATGATTAGGTACCTATCTTCCTGACCCAAAAGCAGCTGAGAGTGAGAAGTTTTTTGACAAAGTATGGAAAATCGAATATTTTTTAAATTTTAGTCTTTCATATGCCTATGATTTGGTAAAGAATGATTATTTTATAGACCCAATAGAGAATGATTCGAGACCCAGAAGCAGCTGTGCAGTGCTTTATACATCGCATCATCGCAAACAAAAGCAGTTGAGGAATTTCGATATTCCCTAACCTAAAAGGGGGGAAACGTGTGCCACTGGTCGATCGGGAAAGTTCGGAAATTCTGGCAGCCAGCTTTGGCAGCCCACTTCACGTAGGTCTGGATTCTCGGGTCTCATCGGAAATCGTAGCAGTCAGAAAATTTAGCAGCCGGCTGTTGCCTGACAGTCAAGAGCCAAGTTCACATAGCTCAATTTTCCTGTTTTGGTTTTTGAGGTTAGTGGTTAGTTTGATTGTGCATGGTGCAGCCGGTCTACTCCTTACTCGTTATCAAATTTAATTAATGTTTTGAAGCCCCAAGTGGCACACAAAAATAGGAAAAAACTATTATGATGAAAACTGATATCCACGATATACCTAGCACAAGCTCAGGAACTACATCTTCAAAGTAAGTAGGTAATATTTCATATAACAGCATGCAACTGCCCAGAAATGAATTGAAATGCAACGTGCGCTTTTGAACTTCACCCTCGTTTTCTAGAATTTATTTACTAATTTTTGGATTAGTAGGTATTCACCAATCTCTCCAGATAGACCAATGCGCCAAGAAAGTCCTGGGACAAAAGGTAGAGGATGGGCATTCAGTCCTGGGAGCCTAGACTATCTTGACAATTCGGTTGATTTCATCAATTCATAACCAATATACTGCACTTTCAAATTGGTACCACCATTTCTAGCAAGCCTGAAGATATAGATTTTAAATCAACCATGAGTGAGTCAAGGATCCCAAATCTATATTATTCTGCTTAGTGTGTCTGTGCACACACATACTTTCCACTGTTCATCTTCTAGAAGCTAGATTATACAGTGGCATGCTGAGATGTTCAAATTCTCATGATTTACTATTAGTCATGTTTTATGGAAAAGACAGGTAGCCTATTTGATTCCACTTAGTTCAACCTAAAATGGCTCCCTATCTTAAATAGGCAAATGTGTACATGTACACTCGCGTGTACATCAAGGGGTAAATCTCATTGGAAGTCTGGTGTACACTCCATTGGAAGTCTTTGGAATTCTTTGGAAGTCTGGTAGTCTTTGGAAGTCTTTGGAAATCTTTGGAATTCTTTGGAAGTCTCTGGAAGTCTTTGAATGCCATTGACAGTTTTTGAAATTTGAAGGAAATAATCCAGAAATAATTCATGGTTATTGAACTTTTTTTAATATTTTAGGATTGGATAGGAACAAATCACCTCCAATTGGATTGACAATGAGGTACCTACTTCTTAATGACTAAAAAAATATTGAAAAAAAAATCTCAGTGAACTATTTTATACTCCACTATATTTTATAATGCACCTAAACAAGCACATGGGTCCTTGGGTATTAGGTTGTAGGCTGGGTTGTAGGTATACATATACCATTTATCAAATTTGAATTTCAGTGACTCCCATGGAACATGTTTTTGTGATTTGATCCTATATACGGAACCAATACAGTGTGTTGTGATATTTAACAGTCTATTATAGCCCTCCTTATACAGTGTGTCCATTTAGTGCCTAATTCTTTGCTATCTTGAAATCAATTATCACAAGAGAAAAACTTTGAAGAAAAAACTTTTTCAGTTACTGAAGTTGCTCATTTCAAAAATATTTCCAACAATACTGGGTGTTTAATAAAAGCAGGGCAACTCGAAGACGAGTTTTTTTAAATGGAACACCCAGTGTTGTTCATTCAAAATTTATTTCACTAAGGTTCAGCTCTACATTGCTGTAAAAAAATTGAATTTGGTTGCGGCGTTGCCAAGTTATAATTGATAAACCCGATTTTACTCCTATCAAAAGGTCATTTTCAATTGGGTATGGTATATTTATTTATTGAAATTTCGAAAATATTTTTGGCATACAGTAGTATGCAAGGTCTCACGTATACCAATCCAGTTTTCTTGCGAGATAATCCTTTACAGGATGCTGAAATTTACATTCTGAATATTGTAAGATTCAGACGACGATCATAAGAATTTTTCAAATGGAATACCCTGTATTTTTCATCACAGATTTATTTCTACATCATTAGCCTTTTCATCGCTGAAGAAAAAATCAAAATCGGTTGCGGCGTTTTCAAGTTATTAGTAATTTCCTTATTTTTACTACTATTTCTGGGTAATTTGTACGTCATGATGGTTCTTTAATTCGATTTGAGTGTGGGAATATTGCTTGCCACATGACATTCGAGGTTCTATATAGATCATTCAGGTATTTTTGCGATATGTGCATCGTCCAAATTTGAAATATTCTGTAATCTTGTTACTTATGATTTAAATAATATGTGAAACAAACAAACATACCGAAAGCAACGCCTGTCTTTGAAACAACTTCTAATGAAAGAACTATGACATACAAATTACCCCGAAATAGTAGTAAAAATAAGGAAATTATCCATAACTTGACATTGCCGCAACCGATTTTTTCCCCAGTGATAAAAAGGCGCAAGATGTCGGAATGAATTGTTGAATAAAAATACAGGATGTTCCATTTGAAAAATTCTGATGAATGTCATCTGAATCTTGCAAAATTCTGAATGCAAAATTGAGCACCCTGTTGAAGAACATTTCACAAAAATAATTATTTGGTATACGTGGGACCTTGCTTCTACCATATGCAAAAAATATTTTCAAAATTTGAATAAATGAATATTCCATGCCCAATTCAACATGACTATTTAATAATGGTAAAAATAGATTTATCAATTATAACTTGGCAACGCCGCAACCGATTTCAATTTTTTTTACAGCGATCGCAGACGGCACAATCATTCCATGAATATCCTATGCATATTGCGTTGGAATATTACCATATGCTATGGATATTCCATGTCCTCCAAAACATATTATATGGATATGCCAGGAATATCTGTGAATCTTCCGAAAGAGATTGGTGGCATATACTAGGAATATGTTTTTTGTATATGCTTAGAATATGCTTTTCAATCATTACTAGAATGAAATATCTATCTGAAATGTAATTTATTACCTATGTAAAAGATAGAAATCAACATACAGGATGTAGGTATGTGAATTACTTGAAGCTTGCACTTTATATATCATATCATATGATTTTCTTCTACTCTTGAACGGTAGCGGTGATGAATTCAACAGGATCTGCAATGATTATAACATATATTATAGCAAATACTAGAATATAAAAATTTATTGAATTCACTCACCTTTGCTTTGGGCGTGCTACAAAAGTTGGAAGAACTAGATACTGAATTTGTCAACATCTGAGTTAATCAGCTGATTTCAATCTATTGTTTATTTCTTTGTCACGTTTGTATCTTCAACAACAGGAGTATTTCCTGGATTTTCCATTTGACAGATGGGTAGATATAGGTAAGTACTGAAAAAAATGAGGTGCATCTGCAGGGTGTATCTAATTAACAGAGAAAAATTTCAAGTGGTGATTTCGTGATGAAATTTGAGGTGGGTGTTTGGTATGCATTTTTTTTGAAAAATCTCACGGAATAGTAACACCCTTCTCAAAATTAGAAAAATGGTTTTTCTTTTTTCATCTCCTCTGTATATGGCTAAAGGCACAGAACTAGTTAATATTATTCATCAATAAAACTACCCATTTTGGAATGTTTTCAACCCTGAAGTATGCTTAGAAGGGCTTGAAATATTCAACGCCTAAGATATTTTTTTTACAACTTTTTTTTATAAACACTTTTTTTTCTTCAAAAACACATGGCGAATGCTGTTTTTTTAAAAGTTGTAAAATAAATATATTTCAACCCCTTTGAAGCATACTTCAGGGTGTAAAACATTTCAAAATGAGTAGTTTTATTGACACATGATATTTATCAAGTTTCGTGTCTTTAACTAAATATACAGGGAAGTTAAAAAATGAAAACCATGTCTTTTTTATCTTCGGATGTGTGTAACTTATCCGGGATTGAGAGGGTTATCAAAAAATTCTATACCAAATACCTTCATTTTCATCACAGAATCACCCCTTTCATTTTTTCGATGTTATATAGATACACTCTGTATATGAATTCATTAATGTATAATCTTAGGTATACCTCATACTGGTATTGAGTGCCATTGAGTCTCCTTATTGTGATCCTCTTCAGTTTAATGGCGGCCAAAAGAGAAGTGCATCCTAAGTTAATGTTCCATTTTTGAATTGTAACTAACTTCAAACGTCTGAAACTTTATATTGATGTCAACACTTTTCACAGTAATCGATACACATTCTAGCACTTCTGCTTGACCTAATAATTCCATGCTCTTCTCGTCTGTTTATAATAAAAATAACAATCGCGGCATATTCGCGTCCATGTTGATATCACGTCCTTCACTAGGTGACTGTGGAATGTGGAAGAAAAGGCAATGACCCACAGACTCGTGTCGTGTCCATTCGGCATAGGTCGACATTCCGAAAATCTGCTTTTGAAATATTCCTGGAATTTTCGAAAAGCATATCTAATGGATATTCGATAAACATATTCAGGGAATATTCTTTGGGGATATCTAATGAATATTCGAAAAATATATTCCAGAAATATTCTATGAGGATATTAGATCAAGCACATATTCATGGAATATTCCAGGGATAATGCAATATTCATTGGAAAATTGGATGTAGTTGTTTGTTTCTGTGTATTTAATCTTTTATACTAAAAGATTCACTTGATAATAAGGGATGTATTTGATATAGGTTGACAATGGAGTTTTAAATAACACTCATGTTACTAGATTGGAGGTCTATTGAAAAGTGAGTCTGTCAGTGATATGTCTTATTACATTCAATCTTTGACTAAGACATCTGACATGGAATATAAATAAAATACAAATGACATGACACATGACATTCTGACATCTCCCTCCTAATAATGTAAATAAACAAATTAACAATTATAATATACAAACACATGACATTCTGACATCTCACTCCTAATAATGTAAATAAACAAATTAACAATTATAATATACAAACAACATTAATAATTATAAATTGATTTAAATTTCACACATAGGATATGCAAGATGAATGATCAAATATACATACACTTTACAGATTGTTTAGTATCTAAATATTTATAAATTCAGCCTATTTGGAGTATTTACAATTCTCCCAGACCTGGTTATTATTGGATGGTTCTCATTATCATTATTTATCACATTATCACCAGTTACAATAACATTGTGTGGCTCTTCAATTTCAAGGTGATTGTCAATATTATATGGATAATGTATGTTTATGTCATCTAGGCTATTTCCAATATCTGTATTGATTTCATTTACTTTTCTAAGATGTTTTCTATTTCTTCTGACTATAGTGTTATTTTTAAAAATCTTTACTAGGTATGATCTGGGCGTCTCAAGTACATCTATTATTGTTCCATCTAACCATTCTTTTCCTTCAAAATTTTTAACTTTTACTTTATCTCCCTTTTTTAATTCACATAGTTCTCTTGCACCTTTGTCATAGTATTTTTTCTCAAGATTTTGTTTATGGAGAAATTGTTCTCGAATATATTTACCTTGAACTAATTTTGGTTTTAATATTGATTCTCTCACAGGGATTATACTTCTTAATTTCCTGCTATTTAATAGTTGTGCTGGAGACGGAATGTTATTCGAAATTGGTGTGTTTCTGAATTCTAACATGCACAAATATGGATCAGTTTTATCTTTACTGGATTTGTATAGTATATTTTTTATAGTTTGTACAGTACGTTCTACTTGTCCATTTGATTGTGGATATCTGGGACTTGAAGTTATGTGCTGAAAATTCCATTTCTTTGTAAAATCTTTGAAATCCTCTGAATCAAATTGTGGACCATTGTCACTAATAAGTATTTTTGGAATTCCCTGTCTACTGAAAATTTGTTTGAGATGGTTAATTACAGACTTACTAGTGGTCGAGAGGAGCAATGAAATTTCTACAAATTTTGAAAAGTAGTCTATTACTAAAAGATATGAATGTTGTTCAAAATGAAATAGATCGACACCAACTTTAGTCCAAGGTAAGTATTCAATTGAGTGTGGGGCTAAAGGTTCTTTGTTATTATCATTTTTAAATGAGTTACAAGTATCACAATTACTAATTAAATTTTCAATATCATTTGACATGTTTGGCCAGAAGACTATTTCTTTAGCTGCAAGTTTCGTTTTTTCTTTGCCTAGATGACATAGATGGATATGTTTTAATACATCTTTTCTCATGCTCTTTGGTATTAGAAGTCTGTCATTTTTGTATATTAATCCCTGAAAGTATGTTAGCTCATCTCTAAAAGACCAGTATACTTTGAATTCATCCGATAGTTTTTCTTTGTTGTGAGGAAAACCTTCAATGATAATTTGTATGAGATTTGTTAAATGTGGATCATTTGCAACTTCTTTTTGATAAACTCTTAATTTATAATCTGATATAGGTAAATTTTTTACTACCATAAACAGCTGAGAGTCGATTTCTTTACATTCATTTTCAAAGCATTCATCGAATGTGTTCAAATAAGCCCTGGACATTGCATCTGCTAAAACCAGATCTTTTCCTTTTTTGTAAGTCAATTCAAAATTGTAGCACTGAATCATTAATAGCATTCTTTGTAATCTTGATGGTGTTTGAACTAATGGTTTTTTAAAAATAGCTACTAGAGGCTTATGATCAGTCTCTACTGTTACCCTATTATGTGCAAATATATACTGATGAAATTTTTTACATGCAAAAGTTATGGCAAGCATTTCTTTTTCAATTTGAGCATAGCCTGTTTGTGTATTTGTGAAAGCTTTAGAAGCATATGCAACAGGTGCATTATTTTGAAGCAGAACTGCACCACAACCGCTTTGGGAAGCATCACAAGAGATAACAATTGGCAAATCTTTGTTGAAATATTGCAAAACTGGTGCTTTGGTTAATAGATCTTTAAGCACATCAAATGACTGTTGCTGTTCACGTTCCCAATGCCAGTTGATATCTTTTCTGAGCAGAATTCTCAGGTTTTTTGTAATTTCTGCAAAATTTGGAATGTATCTGTTTACGTAGTTAACTATGCCAAGGAATCTCTCTAGTTCTTTCACATTTTTAGGAGCTATCATTTGTTTTATTGATTCTACCTTCTTTTGACAGACTTCTATGCCATTGTTACTCAGAATATGACCCATATAATTTACTGATTTGACACCAAATTTACATTTACTCTTGTTAAATTTCAGGTTATTTTCTTTAGCAATTTTCAGAACTGATTCTAATTTTTTGTTGTGCTCCTCAAGGTTCTTCCCCCAAATCAAAATATCATCTATATATATGCCAATTCCTTGAACACTATCGAACAGTTGTCTAATATGTTTTTGAAAAACTTCTGAAGCTGATGCTAAACCATAAGGCAGTCTCATGAATTTGTAACGTCCAAATGGGGTATTAAATGTACATAAATTGCTGCTATATTCATCTAGTTTTATCTGCCAGAATCCATTGGAACAATCAATTACAGAAAAATAGTTTGCGTTTTTAATCTGACCCAGAATGTCATCAAAAGATGGGATGTAGTAGTGTTCTCTTTTAACTGAATTGTTCAAATCTTTTGGATCTATGCAAATTCTTATATCTAGGTTAGGTTTTGTTACCAATACTAGGGAATTTACCCAATCCGTTGGTTCTGTGACCTGCCTTATGATATCCATCTGCTCCAGGTTGTCCAGTTTATCTTTGAGTTTGTTATGAAGTGCAAATGGAATCTTTCTTGGGGGATGCACCTTTGGTATGGCATCATCACACAGCTGAATGTGATATTCACCTTTTATGCATCCAATACCCTGAAAAACATTTTTATATTTAGATATTATCTCATTACAACATTTATTTTTCTCTTCCTGGCATGTTTCTTTAGTTTCATTCATTTGATGAACTTGGGTTTCTTGAGGATTGTTTCTGACAATGTAATTCAACATTTCACATGCTTCTAAACCTAAAATAGCATCTAATTTCGTGTCTACTATGTGAAATTCCAACATCAATGTTTTGTGTTTGTTTTTTATATCCAGGTAACATAATCCTATAGTTTTTATACAATCACCACTATAACTTTTTAAATTCCCTTTAAATTTAATCAATTCATTGTACTGAATATTTAGTTTTCTGAAGATATACAGTGGTAGTATGTTACACTGTGCACCAGTGTCTAGTTTGAAAGGAACTTTAATTTTATCATTAACAAGAAAAGTTTCTATCCAGTCTTTATTACTATTGGAATTTTCAATGTTGCCTAGAAAAACATAATTTTTTGTTGATTCATCAGCAAAATCATCACTATCATAATCATCACAGTATTCGTTGACAGTACTGAGATGTTTAAATCTACACATTTTTGAAAAATGGTTAATGTTTTTACAATTCTCACATATTTTGCCAAATGCTGGACAGTTTCTATAACTATGTGATGAACCACATTTTTTACATTTGTAATTATTACTGCGAGTATTTCTAAGTTGAGAATTGAAATGGTTGGTACTCATCTTTTTAGTATGCATTTCTTTTGCTGCTGTTTGGCCTTCTGGATGGGGTTGGTTCTGGTAGATGCTTGACTGATACTGTTTGCTTGAACTGGGTGCATTTAAGTATCTCTGTTTATGTTGAAATATTCTGTCCACTTCTGTTGGAGCTTCTGCTGACTCACTTCCTTGTATTGTCTTCATCTGTGTTTCAGTCCTTTCTGCAACTCTACAGGTGTCTATTGCTTTCTGTAGGTTCATTTCTGAATCTCGTAGCAGGATGTTTTTCAGGCTAGCATCTTTGATTCCTAGTATTAATCGGTCTCGGAGCAAACTGTTTTCTAGTTCTTTGAATTCACATGTGGCTGCAAGGAGTTTCAGAGCTGTTAGGTAACTATCATACGACTCATCTTCACGTTTGTCCCTTGTGAAGAAAATGTGCCTTTCGAATGTCACATTTTTTGTAGGAACAAAGTATTCATTGAACTTTCTCACTACGGCTGAGTAGCTTGTTTTTTGTTGTTGGCTTTCAAACGTGAAACTATTATAGATTTTTAACGCCTTGTCACCAATATGATTAAGTAATAAATGGCATTTGTATCCATCATTTTCTGCTTCTAATTTTCGTACCTTCAAATATATCTCAAATTTCTGTTTAAAAAATGTCCAGTTTTCTTCCATGTTTCCTTCATTTTGTAGCTGGCCCGGCGAGTGCACGCTTTCTGCCATTTTAGGTTATGTTAGTGGGTTCCAAGTTCCAATCTGAGTGTGTATATTTTCATTCAATACCATCCTTGTTTTTACCTTTTCGACTGCGCCATGTTTGTTTCTGTGTATTTAATCTTTTATACTAAAAGATTCACTTGATAATAAGGGATGTATTTGATATAGGTTGACAATGGAGTTTTAAATAACACTCATGTTACTAGATTGGAGGTCTATTGAAAAGTGAGTCTGTCAGTGATATGTCTTATTACATTCAATCTTTGACTAAGACATCTGACATGGAATATAAATAAAATACAAATGACATGACACATGACATTCTGACATCTCCCTCCTAATAATGTAAATAAACAAATTAACAATTATAATATACAAACACATGACATTCTGACAGTAGTAGGCATATTCCAGGAATATGAGGTGCCGTCTGGGATGTGAAGGTGAACCTCAGCGGAATTAATTCCGAATAAACAATACTGGATGTTCCATTTAAAAAAACTCTTCTTCGAGTTGTCCCGCTTTTATGAAACACCCAGTAATGTTTAAAATATTTTTGAAATGAGTACTGAAATTACTCAAGTTTTTTCTCCGAAGTTTTTCTCTATAGGTTATGGCTTTCGAGATATCGAAGAATTACGCACTAAATGGACACACTGTACATAGATATAGAAGGAAAATGAACCATTCAAGTACGTACTTTGATTTTGTGATGCACAGCAGAGAAATTCGTAATACATATTATAACATATTGTTTTTTCCGAAAAACAGACCTGTTTCCGAGCCTGTTTCCAACCAGAATTGGTATGTTCCTTTAATAAGTGAATCGTTTTGTACTCCTCCGAGTTGTACCTTGACCTAAGTATAAGTATAGCTTACCTATTTCACTCATTAACACGTTTATTATCAAGATTTCTTTAATTTTTTTTCTCGTATGTCAGAATATTCATTTTTATTTGTGGAATACAGGGTGTTCGGAGATGAAACCCACGAAACTTATGGGGTTATAGGGACTACCAATATACTGACATACAGAGTAATTTATGGATTTTCAAAAAAAAATCAATCTGCCATATTAAATACAGGGATAACCCGATTGGGTTCAAATTTGGTATATTAACTAAACTCAAATGCTTCAACAATGAGCCTTCTGAACGAAATCAGTATCAGGACCAGAATATTATTTGTTTCCTGTGTTAAGTTATTGAGAGAATGAATCACCCTGTATAATAATTATCAAAAATCTGAGGTCATATTATGAATCTAAGAGAAAAATACTATTGAAACTTGTTGAGAAAGATTTATAATTTTAATTCCTTTTATTAATTGTCGGATAAAATATCGGCAAGAATGGAAATATAATTGATATTCACGAAACCAAGACATAATTGTTGTAATTGTCTTTGATTACTCCGTAGTAATATTTTATGAATTACTCTTATAACCTAAAAAACTGTAGAATATTATTAGGGGTGGAATGAGACTTATGATTATTACTGACCTAGTATAACAATCATCATTTATCTGATCGTATAGATTCTAAGATAACTAAGTGAAATTCCTCTATTGAGCTAGCAGAACCACTTTGAATCATTCCATTTTTTCTTGGGCCATAATTCAAGGCTAATTATTTATTACCCTATTGAAGAATTTATTACCTACTCTTCGATTTATGCAAAAAAACGTGGCTTCTGCTAGCTCAATGTTGAGCTTTCAGAACCACTTTGTAAATAAAAGTACAACCACAAAACGAATTATACCATGATTCAAGGCTAATTTGAGGCTCTAATCCTTAATTTCTTCGCATATTGTTCTATCTAAAAAATCATGGGTTCTGCTAGCCTAACCATTGAGCTAGCACAACCAAATCTCAAATAGCAGGAATATAAGGATATCCAGTACACCATAATCAATTAATTAATTAAATTAATCAATTGTTATACTGGATGTCTCTGAAAGGTCTGTACAAAATCTTAGCACATAGTTCTGAGGTCAAAATAAGCCGATTTGAAGCAACTTCACGGTTGTAAAATAAAAAAATTAAAATGAACAAGTACACCACAAAAAATTATTTCGAAAAACCCACTTTTGCACTACCCATTTGCTGACCAAATTACATTCACAAAGATAACAACAAACATGCATTTTTTATTGATAAGGAATATTCTCAGATATAATTATGAACATAAAAAATGGATATACATATATATATATATACAAAGAAATACATCCGGAATTTGCATTCCCTATGTGATGAAAATATCAATTTATCATACATCAAAAAACAAATGAATTTTTTTTCAAAATAATTTAAATATTCCTGTGCAGCATCAGCTTACTTTAGCAATGTTATACAAGCACCTTTTTTCCTTAAAAATATTGAAAAAACTAAAGTACATTGAGAAAAAAGTTATGGCCCTTCTGAACCATAAGAAGTGCATTGGTAAGCACCCTCTAATGGTCATAGTGAAAATGTGTCCCTATTGGGGTTTCGCATCCTGAAGATCCCTATTGATTTCCAAAGTGAGACGTTCAAAAATGTTCATAAATTTTGAAGAAATTCGATTTTAATTTTCCAAATTTACCACCCCGTATCTCGGAAATGGATCAATTTCGGACTGAGATGAGTCTGAATTGATTTCTCGTACATATTGGTTCAGAAACCTGAAGGAAAAAAGTAAAAATGCATATTTCAAATTATTTGAAGTGCATTAGCTAGTCACCTGCAAGCTGCAAAGTCAGGATTTTTACAAAATATTCCATAAAGAAACTTACCTTTTAGACTCTGCATATATGTAGATCATTGTGGTCCGTTGGAGAAAACCCAAAATATATACAAATTCATATTAGCAGTTATCGATTCTTTCACTAAGTTTGTAAAAGTTTATCCTTGTACAGCACAGAAAAATCCAGTAGCTTGTCAGTGACAATTTGTTTAGATTTTTCTTTTAGACTCCCTGATAGAAAAATTTGTTAAACGCAGTGACATTTTGGGGCAAATCATCTGATTCGTCCCTCTACAAATATATTGAAATAATACGAATACTTTTATTTTATAGAAACGAGGAGAGAAAATCCCAAAGAACCAAGTAAAATGAATGTACCACCTCCTCGATTAACCTACAGACAGTATTAGAGGCAGAGACCTCCCTTGAATCTGAAACGTGTGTGGAGTTCGTACCCAGGACAGAGCAATGTTATTCCAAATCATCCCATCATTTGTTTATTATCATCATCAACTGACCAGAGTTTAATGCGAGCTGGAGCAACTACTTCTTCATAAGGTATCTGTTGCTGTACAAGGATAAACTTTTACAAACTTAGTGAAAGAATCGATAACTGCTAATATGAATTTGTATATATTTTGGGTTTTCTCCAACGGACCACAATGATCTACATATATGCAGAGTCTAAAAGGTAAGTTTCTTTATGGAATATTTTGTAAAAATCCTGACTTTGCAGCTTGCAGGTGACTAGCTAATGCACTTCAAATAATTTGAAATATGCATTTTTACTTTTTCCTTCAGGTTTCTGAACCAATATGTACGAGAAATCAATTCAGACTCATCTCAGTCCGAAATTGATCCATTTCCGAGATACGGGGTGGTAAATTTGAAAAATAAAAATCGAATTTCTTCAAAATTTATGAACATTTTTGAACGTCTCACTTTGGAAATCAATAGGGATCTTCAGGATGCGAAACCCCAATAGGGACACATTTTCACTATGGCCATTAGAGGGTGCTTACCAATGCACTTCTTATGGTTCAGAAGGGCCATAACTTTTTTCCCAATGTACTTTAGTTTTTTCAATATTTTTAAGGAAAAAAGGTGCTTGTATAACATTGCTAAAGTAAGCTGATGCTGCACAGGAATATTTAAATTATTTTGAAAAAAAATTCATTTGTTTTTTGATGTATGATAAATTGATATTTTCATCACATAGGGAATGCAAATTCCCGATGTATTTCTTTGTATATATATATATATATATATGTATATCCATTTTTTTATGTTCATAATTATATCTGAGAATATTCCTTATCAATAAAAAATGCATGTTTGTTGTTATCTTTGTGAATGTAATTTGGTCAGCAAATGGGAAGTGCAAAAGTGGGTTTTTCGAAATACTTTTTTGTGGTGTACTTGTTCATTTTAATTTTTTTAATTTACAACAGTGAAGTTGCTTCAAATCGGCTTATTTTGACCTCAGAACTATGTGCTAAGATTTTGTACAGACCTTTCAGAGACATCCAGTATAACAATTGATTAATTTAATTAATTAATTGATTATGGTGTACTCAATATCCTTATATTCCTGCTATTTGAGATTTGGTTGTGCTAGCTCAATGGTTAGGCTAGCAGAACCCATGATTTTTTAGATAGAACAATATGCGAAGAAATTAAGGATTAGAGCCTCAAATTAGCCTTGAATCATGGTATAATTCGTTTTGTGATTGTACTTTTATTTACAAAGTGGTTCTGAAAGCTCAACATTGAGCTAGCAGAAGCCACGTTTTTTTGCATAAATCGAAGAGTAGGTAATAAATTCTTCATTAGGGTAATAAATAATTAGCCTTGAATTATGGCCCAAGAAAAAATGGAATGATTCAAAGTGGTTCTGCTAGCTCAATAGAGGTTTTTCACTTAGTTATCTTAGAATCTATACGATCAGATAAATGATAATTGTTATACTAGGTTCTTTGGGATTTTCTCTCCTCGTTTCTATAAAATAAAAGTATTCGTATTATTTCAATATATTTGTAGAGGGACAAATCAGATGATTTGCCCCAAAATGTCACTGCGTTTAACAAATTTTTCTATCAGGGAGTCTAAAAGAAAAATCCAGTAGCTTGTCAGTGACAATTTGTTTAGATTTTTCCTTTAGACTCCCTGATAGAAAAATTTGTTAAACGTAGTGACATATTGAGGCAAATCATCTGATTTGTCCCTCTACAAATATATTGAAATAATACGAATACTTTTATTTTATAGAAACGAGGAGAGAAAATCCCAAAGAACCAAGTAAAATCTCTGCCTCTACTCTAAAACGAATCTCTCATGTCAACGAGAAATAACTTTGGAACCAAATAAGTTTGATGTCATGTGGTTCAAACTCGATAGCCAGAAACAGACGAAATACCTTTGTTGTCTCTACTTATCACCAAATGATCCATCCTATGAAGAGCTCTTCGAATTCTTGTCTCTGAAGCGTGACCAAATTCAACAGAACCATCCAGCAGCAGAAATCATCATCATGGGCGATTTCAATGTACACAACACTGCTTGGCTCGTACACTCTAACAGAACGGATGAAGCTGGGCGACAAGCCGAAGCTTTCGCCATCACTCACGGCTTAGAGCAGCTTATCAAAGAACCCACACGAATTCCCGATGCCAATAACCATTCAGCTAACATACTTGACTTATTCCTCACTAATAATTCAGCACCCTACACCATAGATGTACGAGCTCCACTTGGCAATTCTGACCACACACTCATCTCCACAACCTGCCCATTTTTCATTCCCTCAACTGCTCCGGCACCCCCACGTCTTATATGGCATTACGATTCAGGAAATTGGGACGGTCTCCGCATGTTTTTCTCCGAGTTTCCTTGGCATAGAGTATGCTTGGACTCTGAGGACCCTTCACAGTGTGCTGCGGAAATATCTGAGTTCATCATGCTCGGAATGGACACATACATACCTCATTTTTCGAAAAGATCATCACCTTCGAAACCCTGGTTCAGCAAAAACTGTTCTAGAACTGTTGCCTTGAAACAAATAGCCTACCATCGCTGGCGCAAAAACCCTAACCTCGCGACTAGAGCATCAACGTATGATGCCAGGAATAACTGCAGCCAAACAAAAGATGCTTCGAAAGAAACATACAATGCCAAGATAAGATCGAAATTCATAGATTGGCCCAATGGCTCCCGTTCGTTTTGGTCCCTTGCTAAAGCGGTCGGAAGAAATTTCACTAATAGTTCATTTCCACCACTGTCCAAATCTGACGGCACATTAGCAACAACATCGCAGGAGAAAGCAAATATTTTTGCAGATATGTTCGCAGCAAACTCTACTTTAGATTCCCAAGGAAAAATGGAATTCCACCCATTATCCTCAAAAAATGTGCACCAGAATTAACACCGATTCTCTGCAAGTTGTTTACCATCTCGTACAGGTCGGGTATTTTTCCATCATGCTGGAAGACAGCTAGAGTCCAACCAATCCCCAAAAAAGGGAACAAGAACCTGCCCAACAACTACAGGCCCATTGCCCTGTTATCAGTAATCTCCAAAGTGATGAAGAAAGCAATCAATATTGAGCTTATCAAATATCTGGAGAGCTCAGGAATCATCAATGATAGACAATACGTCTTTCGCCACCGAAGATCTACTGGAGATTTACTTGCCTACGTCACCCATTTATGGCAATCTTCAATAGAAAAACACGGGGAATCTCTAGCTGTCGCGTTGGACATATCGAAAGCATTCGACCGTGTTTGGCATGAAGGACTCCTCCACAAACTACCATCATACGGCTTACCACCTCAGCTATGCCATCTCTTATCGAGTTTTCTTTCAGGCAGACCGCTTCACGTGGTGGTGGACGGTGTATCTGTCTGGCTTTATAGCTGATATTACTTGTTGACATTATGTATCATTAGCTTTTATTGTTAGGTATATTTCAAGTCGCATCTAGCAAACTTATGTATTATTCGAACATATGTAAAACTCATGTGTAATGCAAACATGTATTATACAAACTTGTCTGAAACTTATGTAGGTATTGTGCAAACTTATGTAAAACCTATGTATTAGGTTAACATGGCACCCATACGTTTGACAAAGAAAATATTAGTATTTTTCCGAGATTCCTTTTTCATTCCTATCTTCGTTTTTCATTTGTGCTTTGTTGTTCTATATACCTTATTGTAGTTTTGTTTTTTACCTTATATTTTATTAATTCAATGTCAGGTGATTACCTGATTATCTTATGTAATGTTTATGTATTACTTATGTATCATGTCCACTAAATACAGTACTGTTGTATTATGTTGCCTTATGTTCTATTATGTTCATTAAGTTGATTGATGAGCATTTGATACTATTTTATGTTGTAAGATATTAGGTGTTCGTTGTCATAATGATTGAGGTCAATCATTCATCAGGATGGAGGAAATTTGGTATTCGATTTTTAAATTTTGAATATCACGCCGTTCTATATGGATTATAGGTTCGTCGCGGTTCTATGTTCAATGTCAATGTATGTTCTGAGTACGATATAATCTGTGTTTTCATGATGAGGAAGAAGTACAGTTGTTTCGAGAAAAACACACTCTTGTTCGCCATTATGTGAAATAAAAGCGTTCACTAGAGAAATTATGTTTGCCCACAAATATATCATGTCTTATTGAAGAGTGGCTCAAAAAGTGCTTTATTTTATTATTGGACCAACTCACCTTCTATTTTTTTTGCAGATTAGGTTCATGTGAAATTTGTGCGTTCCACAAGGCGAAATACACATGTCCGAGATGTCAAGTTAAATCGTGTTCTTTGCGTTGTAATAAAATACATAAAATAGAAGTGGGATGTAATGGTCAAAGAGAATGTACGAAATTCATACCCGTTAACAGATTCACAAATTTGGATCTATCAAGTGATTACCAGCTCTTGGAGGAAGTTACAAGGTGTTTGGAATCGTCTAAACAGATGTTTGGTCGAAGATGGAATGATATGCCTCATGTAAGTTTCCAATGAAGAATTATTACCTATACTATTGTTGAAACAATGAGCAATCTTGTTTCACGAAAAAATATCATGGACAAATCTGCTAATCATAGTGTATAAAACTAAAGCGCCGGCTTAAAGATCCTCCAAAGAGGTGGGGAACAAGTTTCTTAGGGCATCAGCTTATGTATCTTTTTTGTTCAAGCTCAAATGCTTTACAATGAAATTTTTCGGCATGTATGGGCAATTGCATATTTGAATTTATTGCCCAAAATTGTGGATACAGGTATACAAAATAAATCAGAAAAAAATCCTTCACTCACAAATACTGAAAAAACCTATGTAGATATTATATATCATGGTTTATTTTTGTTTCAAAGAGTTTTATTTCTCAATCTAAAGCTATTCGTACATGACAGACTTTTTCGAGAAATTGCATGCAATTCGATTGCTGGACTTTTTTAAATATCAACTGCGCATGCCTGTCGGATTGTTTTGATGCATGACGAAAATTAGAAATGATTCTGATTTTCGAGATCATTCACATGCAAGTTTGCATATTTCTGGTTATTTCATGAGTTTACCAACATAATTATTATGATGTTGGCAGTATCTTATTGGCATACGCAGGTAATTTTTGAAGGCTTTCAAGTCATTACAATCTATGAATTCATTCATGATTCTCAAGTTTCCCATATTTGTATTTAACCATGGTTTTTTCCAACAAGTTCTATTCCTTCGATTTTCAATACGTCTTTTAATATGAGTGGCATGAACAGCAGGGACTTTTTGTTTTTCAATATTCATTTTGGAAGGATCCACAGTACAAAATAATAGCTAGGTACATAGATGAGACACCACCTAACCTCATCTAAACTGTGTATTTGATGAAATGTCAAAAAAGTCTTGGAAAACTACAGTAAAAAGGTTCCAATGTATGAAAGCGATTTTCACTTTTCATCCGCTACTTATATTGCATACAATCGAACTGCATAAAAAAGTCTGTAATGTACAAATAGCTTGAGAATCTTCCACTGGCCTAATTTTATTGTAGATAAAATAGTTGAGTTTTGAGTGAAGAAGAGGGTCGAACTGACCATTGTAATTGTGTTCTTGTGATCCACATGGCTCATAGCGTGAGGTACCCTATGAAAAAAAATTCACTGATTAGTATATTAAAAATGAATTTCCAGACTCGAAAATCTTGATAGGAAAAAATATCTTACTCTGTATTCTTTGTCGATAAATACAAAAGGTGTAACATGACATGAATTCTGATTTTTATTTTCACCCCAAATATAAACAAAGGAAACCTGTCTTTCAAATAGAAAAAAAATGTCTTGCTCCGATTTTCATTTGGCCGCATACAATTTACCCTTTTTCGTCCCAAAAGTCGATAAAAAATCGGATAACTATCATTTTGGATGGAAAAAATATCTTGCTATGGATTTGTTTGTCAAATAATATGGAAGATATACTATGAGTTTGATTCATGTTTTCTTCTGATTTTGTCTCATCCAGTTCACCACATTTCACCCCCAATACGAAATATATAAATCTGTCCTTTCAAATAAATAAAAAATGTATCTCCCTTGATTTTTTGTGTCAAAAAATACACAAGATATCAAGAAATAAATTCATAGTGATCCTTATTTTGTCGCATATAATATATATAAATTTTTTTTTATCACACAAAATGAACTGCTACTAATGAATAATAATAATAATTGAAAATTTTATTGTCAGTCTAGTGCATGAAATTGATATAGAAAAACTACTGACAAAAGACAGAGTTAGTGCTTTGCCTGCTAACCTGTTAGGTTGGACTCTAACAATGTAGTCCACTAACTTGAAAACTGATTAAACATAAATGATTATATTGAAATCAGTGTGGTAGGTAATTTTGTCATAAAGATATGGTGGCTTTTCCGTACCTTAGGGAATTATCCTTTATGACTCGCAAGTTTTTGGCAACGTCTGTTAAAGTAAGAGGTTCGTTGGCTAGTGGAATTTTTATATTATTTGAGCATCTTTTCTACCAAATATCATTATTTTTGAGTTAAAGGGATTCATTGAAAGGCAAAATTTATTGGAAATTTCCAGTAGTAACTGGAGATCGATTTTCGAGTGATCGCATGTTATATACAAGTTAATCTCAGGGAAGGTTGTGAATAGTTGAGTATCATCCGAGTTGAAATGGGAATTACAGTAACTTAAACTCTTATGGAAATCAGATGTATAAAATTGAATCTTGTGACACCCCATTTTCCACGTAAATGAACTCCGAAGATATTCCATCTATAATTCTTCGGCAGTTTTATGGCTTCGCTGTTAAAACGTATGAAATGGAGAATAATAATTTGTGCCTGATGCGATCCAACGCTTTGGTGTAATCCAGTAGAATGAGAAAGGTTAACTGTTTCTGGTCTTGTGCTTGAAGGATATCATTGGCGACCTACAAGAGTACAGTAGTACAGCAGTATCCCTTACGAAAGCCCAATTGTGTTCTCGGTGAGATATCATTAGTATATAAGTAGACCATGATTTGTTTATGCATTATTTTCTCAAGAATTTTCGAGATTAAACACAAAGGTAATAGGACGTAATGAGCTATAGTCATCAGCACAGACAGCACCAGATATTCCATGAATCTCCCTATCATATTCCTTTTGGAATATTGGAATATTCTAGAAATAATCTGGAATATTCCGGAATATCTGTGGAATATTCTCTAAATATGCGAATGGGAATTCCTCAGATAATCATAGAATATACCCAAAAGAATATTCCATTTTGAATGTTCCTGGAATATTCCAATAAACATATTCTTGAATAAAAAAAAGTGACCCAAGTAGGGATCGAACTCGTGACCTCTAGACTATCAGAGCAACGCCTTGACCACTAGGCCAGTAATCGAATTGAATAATGTTATACATATCAAGTTCTTGTGAGAGCATTGTTCGAAATCGGATCATAAACACTTTTTTTTCAAAATCCCCTTACATCAAATTGATGTTCGAAACTTACATTTCTGAAATAATAAATGGTATTTATGTGTTGAGAAACATAGGAATATTCATGGAATATTTCATGAATATACACCACAGAATATTCAGTTGAGAATATTTCATGAATATACCTCACAGAATATTCAGTTGGGTATATTTCATGAATATACCGCACAGAATATTCAGTTGGGTATATTTTATGAATATACAACAGAGAATATTCAGTTGGGAATAATCCTGGAAGATTCATACCTGAATATTCCCTGAACATGTCCGACTATTCACTTTGGAATATTCCTTTTAGATGTTCCTGAGGCATGTATATATTCTAGGAATAATCGATGAATATTCGGAATATACTCCTCCTTTTTAGCATATTTAAAGAATATTCTATGAATATCCAGTGCTGTCTGGGAGGATTCTTCACCTTGGGAATTGGTAGAATTTTGGATGTTTTCCAGGTAGTGGGGAATACACCATTAATTCCAATACTATCTACTCCCTGTGCTTTGGATTTTATAGACAAGATCGTTTGATAGATTTCCTGTTCGTTGGTTGCTGAAAAGAGAAACTGTCTGTCTTCACCCCCAAATATTAAAAAAAATTGGAAATATGTCGTGATGAAGAAGGTAAAATGGATGCGACAAAATCAGGAGACGCCATCCATTCATTGGTATATCTTTTGTATTCTTTGACAAGAAAAATCCAGAGCATCCATCATGATGCATTTTTTATGTTGATAAATCAACTCCTCTACAGAAAACGCTATTTGACGATGACTTGGGTAATTTTCACATCGATAAATAAGGATGGACCTTTTTTATCGCTGTAAAACTGCCTGTTCCTTTCATCTAGTCGAGTAGGTATGCACCTGATGTCACTCCAGTTTCAGACGTGTCAAGTTTGATTGTTGTGTATTGTTCACGCGTTAATTAGCAACATGAGCCGTTTCAGGAAGAAATCGTCTGAAGAAATTACAAAAAAATTAAAAAATCAATTCCGCAAACTACCAGTAACACAAAATCAACAATAAAGGTAATCATTAAGTCTGGAGGTTTATCGGGGAGGTGGTACATTCATTTTTCTCGATTATTTAGGATTTTCTCCTCGTTTCCATAAAACAAAGTCGATTATTATTATTATCATTATTATTATTTCGATATATGTGTAGTAGTAGGACAAATCAGATGATTAGCCCCAAAATTTCCCTGAGTCTATCCAATTTTTCTATCAGGGAAGCTAAAAGAAAAATATATTGTTCTAAATGTCGTTTCCAAACCAAATCCTCGTCAATTACCTTGCACATACATATACATATTTTCTCCTAAAATCTCATCAATAATGCACTTCCTCCAGGTCTTACAGTTAGGATTATATTTCAAGAGATCTAATCTAGTTTTCGGTTTATTCTTGAAAATCATCTGAGATGATGTTATAACTGAACAAGTATCTATTAATGAAAGTCTGAAAAGATACAGATTTGTTATTTTTATCCCTCAGAGCTTTCGATTAACCTAGTTTGAAACTTTTAACTGTATTTTCAGCCTGCCCATTGCTAGCAGGATGGTAAACAGGAGAAGTTGAATACTTGTTACCATTGAATCAAAGAAAATCAGAAAATGTCTGAAGTAAAGGATGCTCCATTGTTCTTTACCAAAACGTCTGGCAGTCCAAAACGCGAAAAACGTTTCCTATATTCCCCAACCGTTTACAAAGTCTCATTATAAAAACTTCAGGCCATTTAGAAAAAGAATCAATAACAACTAATATAATTTTACCGTTGAAAGGACCTAAAAATCACAATGTATCCTCTCATAAACTCGATTTAATTTACTCCACGTCCACACCACAGACTTAGATGGTTCAGGACGAAAACCTACCCAAATGGAACAATGTTTCACAACGTTTTCAATGTCTAGGTCTAGTGAAGGCCACCAGCAATAAGACCTGGCAGTTGTCTTCATTTTAACAATACCTTCATGGTTTGCGTGTAATTCCTTCAATAATTCATCTATAAGTTTTGAAGGAATAACTACTCTATTACCCACATTATTATATTATCAATATATGATTGATTTTTTCTAGAATAAAAAGGTGTTAAACCTTCCTTCCTGTTAGAATTTGGAATCCCATATCGAATATAGTTAAAAAGTTTACTCATAATTGTATCTCTTCTAGTTTCTAAACGAACTGAATATGTATTTGTTCGCCAGATGTAACACATTATCCAGAATTTGAACTGGTAATCTCGAGAGAACATCTGCTCTAGAATTCTCATTTCCTTCCATGTAAGAGAAATAATAATCAAAATTTGATAAAAACAAAGACAGTGTTCGTAATCTACCTGACACCATATCCTTTATGCTGTTATTCTCCCCGAAAAGTACTTCATGATCCCAGTAGTATAGCAAAGAGAGTAACTGATCGCATAGGGCTTTACTTGTTGCTAACTTCAACTCATGATCTAGAGTTCCCAATAGGTAAAACCCTATAGTGGACGCGCTTATGTTCAAAAAAGGGCTGTCGTGGGCTTGGAAAGATTAAAGCAAACGACATATTTCAAATGTTAGTACTCATTTTATAGAACATCACATCACTTCTTGGCCACCCCAGAATCGCGTCGTTCACCCCCTGTAACCCTCTGAAGGGTGAAATATTCAAATAACTATATCTCGATAACTATTAGAGCTAGCGAGTTCGTTCAATCGCTCAAATATCCATATTTTGAATATGAATAACTTTTTTCATTATCATATATACTGAATGTTCGATATTTAGTGAGCTATTTTGAAAAAACCGACAAGTCAAGTGCAGCCCCTTCAAACATCAATATATAAACTCAAAACGAGCAGTCATATGAAAAATATTCACGAGTTCGGAAATATTGCCTCTTGTTCAAGCTTCATTTTCATGTAGCTATTTGTGTACTTGCATTTGACTGAAATGGAATAATTTGAATAATAGTAGCTAGTGACTCATCCACATATTCAGAAGACACACACCTGTTGTTTCGAATGACACACAGAACTAATACATATTTACTTTATTCTTCAAATACACATATCATTGAACATCGCTTCGTCAAAAAATATCATCCAAGTCGAACACAGATCATTTCCTTCTCAAATTTCTCTTTCGTCACTAGAAACGTCGTGATCCAAATTTATAGTGTGTCGTTCTGAATTTTCACAACGCTCTTCTTCAGCTTCACACTCACACATTTCTGTACATGGTAATTAATTTGTTACACATTTGCAGTGTTTTGTATTACATTCATTCTTTCTGCATCCACATCGAACTAAGTTCAATATTTCTGGTGGTGCACAATTCTCAGTACAGAAAACAGTTACGAGTTGTCCTGCCTCATCACTCAGCCATCCAAAGTCCGTAGGATTCAACAATTCGCTCCTAGGTATGTGAGAGCTGGTCCATATCGAAAGTTGTAGTCTTGCCCTCTGAAGAGCTGGATATAAGCTGCCTTTAGTAGGTGGTAATTGATCACTTTGTTGCTGCATTTTTGCGAAACTCCACCACCTCAACTCGCCTAAAGAGCAGATATTTGACGTTGGTGCATATACTCTGCAAATAAATTTCTCCAATATGTCTGATATTATTGTTAAATCAGTGTGTTTATCCCCAAGAGGAATCAGTGCCTTTAGAATTTCGTCATCAGCTTGCTTGAATATTCTCCAAAATGATAGTTTACCTGCCAAATTGTATAATTAAATTTATGGATCAATCAAGGAGACATATCGGTTACCTTTTTTAAAAAATCCGCCAGTACTATCACAACCAGAAGTTGCATGTAATGCCGGAAGTGCTTCTCTTTGGAGTTCAGTTAGATTTCCTGACAAAATTTGTATATCAAGTTTCCTCCTGTGAATACTGGTACCAGTCACATTTGCTGCATCTCTTCTCAGAATAACAGAAGCCTTATAAAGAATTTTCAAATCGTCGTTCATCGTGTTCGAATTATTTGCCATCAAAGATCTGAATGTGTGATCTTTCACACTCTGTAGGCAAACATTTTGGGGTTTGGAAGGGTTTATTGCATTTGAAAAATAAACATCATCCTGGAATTCCTCTATTATAGCGGCTTTTAAATATTTCCTCTTCTTTCGATAATCGTAGGGCAAATCATGAGAATTGCATATTCTCAGATATAGCTCTTCAACTTCCTGCATATTCATTATAGTACCAGCATACAGAATATTTCGCAATACACTCAAATATTCTACTTCTGATGCAGCTACAGTAGTCTCAAGATGATGATTTTCTGGTAAATTGTTGGATTTTCTGAGAACATTTACCACATTTGTCGCCCAGCAAGTTCGGTGATATTTCACTTCATATGCACGAGCATCTATCTGAGAAATGAATCCAGATAATTCTTCAGTGCCTCCCAACTGAACCGCATCTCTCAAACTCCTCCCAGCTTCATCAGTTACGATTGTGTGTAAAGGGTATTTTTTTGTTTCTTTTTTGTTGCAAACTAAACAAAAATCATTCAGTTTGGGAACATTCGATCTCAAAACGCTATGAGAACCAGAAGTTGATGGAGTCAAAGCAAGCGATTTTTGCGAGGATTTTTGTAGACGCTCTAAACTTTTCTTATGGGTTATCTTACTGTCTTACTGTAGCATTCTGAATGCCATGATCCAGAATTATTTCTCAATTCATCCGTTGGTATTGTAGAGTAAATATGCTTCATATGAATAAAATCAGGATCATCTATAGGTCAATTCTTGATTTTATACACTTCATCACCATATCGTGTCTTGTAGGTTTCTTCACTAATTTCAAATCATTGTTTTTCTGACAAATAACACCCAAAGCAAAGTTAATTTCCGAGGACGAATCCATTTTTAATATAATATATTATTGTTCACTCAAATATTCAAAATACTCCTGAACGATTTACGAAGTTGTATTTACACAACTTCACATATTAACAGTGATACGTCGACTAATAAGATTCGAGATTCATCTATGATTGATTCTATGCAATGCATGACGACGCTCGCAGACATAACGTTTAGTCATGTCGAAACGTGTCCGAGAACACGCGTTCTTCCGATTTCACAGCGTTTAATACAAGTTTATATAATCGAAATTATAATAATGCTAGTATCAAAATGAAGCTGAGAGTGTAAGCAAGAATTTTCAATTGGGGCATATATTCGAAAAATTCATTCATTTCGAAGTTATTCGATAAAAATCGAATGGTATGATATAAAAATATCAGTTTATTCGAAATATCTCAACAGGTGTTGGGAAAACAGTAAATGTCTTCATATAAAACTTCATTCACAATCATAAAACAATCATTTTGGCGTCAAAACGAATTCGCTACCTCAAATAGTCATTGAGATACAGTCATTTGAAAATTTAACCCTTTGAAGGGTTGCAGAGGGTGAACGACGCGTATCTAGGGTGGCCAAGAAGTGATTCGATGTTCTATATAATGAGTACTAACAGTTGAAATAGGTCGTTTGCTTTAATCATCTTGAGCCCACGAAAATACATAAGCGCGTCCACTACTATGTGAGTTGGAATTCTACTTTTTCACAAAATGCTAACATGTAAACCCCTATGTGAGTTCGTAACCTAAAGAGAGAACTAAATCACATAGGCCTTTCAGTACTTGTACTTGCTTTAGAAATCGGAGTACTGAAAACCCTATGTGAGTCGGAATTCTACTTTTTCCCAAAATGCTAACATGTAAACCCCTATGTGAGTTGGTAACCTAAAGAGAGTGACAGATCACATAGGGCGTTACTTGATACTAACTTCAACTCATGATCTAGAGTTCCCAATAGGTAAAACCCTATGTGAGTTGGAATTCTACTTTTTCACTAGGTGAAGTTCTATGTGATTTCGTAATGTGAATATTGTCTGTTTTTTAACGAATTGCGAGAAGGTCTTAACGGTGTCGAAGGATCGTCCTGTGATTCCGGATCGCCCTGTACACGGCAAGTAGAAAATTCTGGTCGCGCAAATTAGCATTATAATGATGCGCCATTAACTCATATATTGCCACAATCTATAAAAATGTGCACTTATTTAACAGAAAAATAGACCTGATAGATACGAAATTTCTGGAAAAACAAATAAGCGATATAATGATTTGCGTCAGTAAATATTGGTGATAAGTAATTATCCATAGAAGGATTTGTCCCCAAACAAGCAAAAAGATAATCTTCTAAGGACCCTATTTAAACAAATTTCCACCGTATTATACATTTCATTTTGTCTATTATGCTTGTAAAAATTTTTTAGTGCAGCTGTAACATGGGTGAGTTGAAAATATTTCTGTACCTAATAAAAAATTGAACAATGTTCAAATTTTTACAGAAGATATACCAATCCAAGCCTTGAAAGAGTTATTGCCGGCTCAGGTCAGGGTCAGTATCTTTTATTTGGTTATTTCCCTTTCATATTGACTGATTTCCCCTCAAAACCCTTGATATCCAGTAATCCATTATGTTGAGTATACGTATATTGGAGACAGCATGAAGATCTTGGTAAGCTTATCAAATTTCAAAAGGCATGTTGAATTAGGGGGAAATTGTAAATTTTTGTGAGGATCAATTATCTGAAAAGTTCAACTACTTCAATTTGCTTAACAGTTTTTTGATTGATATTTCGTACGCTTTTCATACAATAATAATACTGGCTGTAACAGGATCATGGTACATCAAACCATTTCAATGAACTTGATTTAGTGATAAATCAAGAAATTCAACATTTTTGACAGGATTCAATGTTTTTTCATTACAGGTGCATATATGAGTACATTAGACCGATTAGAATAGTTATGGCACACTCGGATGGAAAATAAAAAATGAAATTGAAATGAATATTGAAGTTTGAAATGTCACTTATCTGGTATCATTGTATTCAGAAAACAATGCAGAATTCGAAAATGCAATGATATAGAGGGTGTTTCATTTGAAAATCGAAAGTTATTATCACTTCCGGTGAAACTGGAAGTGGAAAATAAATATTTATATGAAAACATGACGTTTATCAAGTTGATTGGTCATTCCAAATTTCAATCACTCATCTCTAATACAAAAGGAGGAAAAGGGGGTATACCATGATCCCGTTACCCCTGTATCACAAAATGTTCTATAATCAATATTTCAGTCTTTAAAAGATATACAGATCTTCAGAATTTTATCGTAATTCATTGAATTATGTCGAAACCAATTAATTTAGCAATATAAAGTGAATTTTGTATCTTTTTTAGAACAGACCAATCTTATTGCTCCAGGGGAGAGTCTTGGGGGGAGCAAGCGTCCCCCCAGGAATGTGTCTAGCAGGCACTTATCAAAATTACACAATTTTCTTTATTGAGGAGGTGGATGCGGTTTTGGTGTGGGCGATATCTGTAAAAAAATAATTTGTTCTCGATTTTTTCTTTTTTAATTGAAATTTCGTTTCAGTTTCAACAAGAGGAAATAGGGGAATAGATTGATGATGCTTTTGGTGCCTGTGATATTGGTAAAACAAAATTTTCCGATTGTTTTCTTGTTTTAATTCGAATGTTATGTTTCAGTTAGAGCAAGAGGACTTAATTTTCATTTGTTTTTGTATTATAAGGTAATTTCTCATTCCTGAATCTACTTGCATTACTCTAATTTATTTTGTTTGTTGCAGGTTTGAATAAAAATAGTTATTTCGATATGATTTCATTCATACAATATTATACACCCACCAAAATTCACTCGAATGGTTTGTTCCTACGCCTCTGGTCGTTTTTGACATCATTAAAAAAGTACTGTTGCATGAAATAGCTCGGAATTATTGGTGAGGTCTTTTCAAAATATAATCCTAGTGTTTATTTCGATTTTTGCCATACAGGGTGATTCAGGAAGAAAATACCAAATTCTATAGTAGGTAGTGTATTCGCCTCATGAAAATGCTTTTAGGAATTTTTTTTTCGTTTTCAACAAAGATAATGAGACAAAAAAAGATAGTGGAATCACTGGATTAACTCTAATAGATTCAACTGATATACTTAAAATTGAATGCTAACAATTAAGAATAATTTTTTGTAAAATACTCACCTAGAGTTTGATCATCCTGACATATTTTGTATATTCCGTAACAATTTCTATGCATTGCGATTTCGTTTCTTGTTGCACATTCATTCAGATACATCCTGTATATTTCGGAACAATTTCTATGTACTGAAAGATTTGTCCAATTATCTCTTTTAGATCGCGCGTTTTACTGTCGAAAAACTGGGACATGACTCATAATATGTCTAACCAGTTTTCAGTACCGGTAGTCGAGGAACCAATCTAATGTTTCACTGGCATTATTGAAAAAGAACGATTACAGTGACATTGGATTTGGGAAGCACCCCGGGGTGCCAACGGAAACAACTGCCCTAACCGTGAACGTACTAGCGCTTTTCAAACAATTCGTTATATTGTCTTCGCGAAAAGTCTTCAGAATGAATTATACGATAATAGGATATGTAAATAGGTACCATCTGATGAATTATACGGGTAGACAATTATACAACACATGGAAGCCGATTAAAAATAATAAATGAGCGCTTGAGGTAATGGTCATGTTGCTTTGAAATGACTTTGCTATACTGGATTAATGATAGTATACAACATAGAATACAGGGTGATGAAATAATTGATATAAATATTATTTTTGTATTGATGATCTGAGGGGTATGAACACAGAATACAGGGTGATCCAATAATGAATCGAAATATTATTTTGGTATTGATAATTTGAGGGGTATGAAAAAAAAACAATAATTTGTGTATGCAATGCAATTTAATTTTCTCCCAAGGTAATCGTTGCATTCATATACATTTTCTTAAATTTTAAAATGACATGCAGAATATAACACAAAAATAATATAATCAGACTACTGAATATTAAATACAAAACAATTAAATAGGTATCTGAATAATACTCTCTTGACTCACATGTTTCACGATAGATCAAATTTTGCCAGTTTTTCGTATCTCCCACAGTATTATCTTGGAATATAATTCTGTACTTATGGAAACTAGCGTTTTGTGGTACATCGGTCATTAATACGGGTAGATGACCGTTGTTGACTAATAGTGGTAGCATTCAAGTCCAAGTGGAAGGCCAGCTGTCATTAAACAAATAAAAACTTCTCTGGCATTGTAGGGTTGATCAACATACAATATATTATGGACAAGCGTGTTCAATATTATATGAGTCGAACTTGATGAGATAGTTATTCTGTTGTTGAATTCTTCAAATCATGAATAATGCACTAATTATTTCTGAAAAATTTATTAAACACAATTTACATTATTTTCATTACTCTCACATAAAACTATCCTTTTGGTAGTGTTGCAATTGAGATTTTAAAATCGTTTCTTGTTGTTAAAGACTTTCTGCAATTTATGAAGGTCACCTGGAGATAGATTTTCGTCCCCTGATGGTGGTTTCTTGTTGTCCAAATACAGTGCCAAATTTTTGTTTTACTTCATCACCAATCCACTTTGCTGTTGGGCACATAGTGATATAGTCAAATTTCGAATCTGCTTGGTCATTTCAAAAATATTGGTACTTGTTTTTAACTTTTTCAAATTCTCAATATGTTAATTAATGGGATCTGAGAACATTTCTTTCTAGCGGAACTTGGCGATCTGAACATTTTCACTTTGGTACGTTACTTTTTGTAAAATTTCACTGTGGTAGGAGACTTGTTATCCAGGAATGCAAATTCTTGCACTCACATTGTGATTCATGCACAAAGGAATGTCCGGTTTGAATGTAGTGGTCGTCATTATGTTATCGAAAGTTTCAACATTTATGATTTTTGGTCTGGCACATGGAGACAATAGTCCAGTCAAAAATTAAAATTGGTATCCTTTCACATACACAAAATCGACATCTTTCAGATGGCCCAGTAGAATATCGTTCAATTCCTCGTAATCAATCAGACCTGAACTGTACTTAATTCCATTATGATATTTCTCAACGTAACGAACCTGTTTTTTATCGAACTCTTGTTAGTCAGAAAAAGGCACTGCAGGTTTGAATAAATAATGGTTCACTTGGTACCCATTGGAAATTGTAACCTCTTTGGGATAAAATTCGTTGGATAATGAATATCCTTGTATATCTATACTTAACAACTTCATGATGCCGCGTACAGAGAAGAACTGACTGATGTGATCAGGGGAATTTGTTTAAATAATAAAATCTATTAAATGATCATGTTTTATTCAAATTGGTTACAATATAAATGAATAAATTTCATAATTGTTTCACAATTTTCGTCAGGGGATTATAACTGAAAAGTCTATCGTGTAAAATGAGACAATACCCTGTTGTATTATCTGGAACAGCTTTATCAGTTTAGATTTCTATTCTCAATGAGACTGATCCTGTCTGCATAGATTCCTATTGATGAGAACAATCAATGTGGACCATAGGGATTGATTCGACAAATTCTTTCGGAGAAAATATTGGTTCCCTTTTCAATCCATAATATGACTCTCTAAAATTCATGTACATTGAATATAATTGAGATGTTTTGTTCTTACTGAAGTTCAAATGTAAATCATTATATGGATATCGGTCGCTGTTTAGAAAAACCCGAATATTTGATAGGTCGCAGCTGTCGAATTTGCTCATGTCGGACTGGACCTTACTCTTCTTGTCTGTCTGGAAAAATACAATTACGTGTCGAGGAGTTTCAAGCAAATTTGAAACTTTCACATTCCAATTGAATGATTTCGTCTTCGATAATTTCGAATGTTCCAAAAGCTCCCAGCTGCGGAATGCTAACAGTATATCTTGTCCCTTCTCCACAACTTTTGTGAATTTGAGTTGTTGAGGTATATTGACAGATATATGCGGTATGCGCCAAAACAGTTTATCGATATGCACTTTCGGAATTTCCTTGGAATCAGTACAATAGATACTGTCAAGGTCATCATTATTTCGAATCAGTACTAATTCCTGTTTCATGTTCAAAATAACTTTCCTGTAATCGTCGAAGAAACCAAGGAGCTGGAATAATGGGAGACATACGGAATAATTCCCTCTGTTATCAACTCGTATTTTCTCATCTTTGACGAAAAAATTCAATTTCGGGAACCATCCAGCGTTTTGTAAGGCGATACTCTCGTTAGCACTGTATGAGAGGTAGCTTTTAATCGTTGATACTAATCCTACATTTCTCACTGAATCGATAGTAACGCCATTTAGTTCATACATCATTTCTCTGAAGAGAAAACTTATGGCGTTATTGATGAATCTGAGTTTATCGATAGGACTGCAATCTTCTTTTGTTAAACGTCCTTCAATATACAAGTAACTTTGACATGGCAAAGTATACAAATCCAAAGTAGGAACTTGAATTCTCACTTCATCATTGTAATCAATTTTTTGTGTGAATGGTTGATACGAATGATATTCTATTTCCTGAACTGATTGGTCTATGAGCGGTCGTTGATGTATATTCAAAATATCCATCATACCAGAACTGTAAACCCTAAAGACGATTAGAAGACGTTAACTTCTTGGTGTTTTTTCTGATACTGGATGTTTTTCGCAAGGGTTTCACCTCCTTATAGAAGGACTGATTTGGATAGAATATTCTATTATATCTGATAACCATTCAGGTTTCTAAAGTTTTTTCAAGTGATGACTCACGGTTATTGTTTCACCACGGAAATTCACAAGTCTTCCGGTTTGGTCCAATACTTTTATGGTAATATTATTTATTGTCTTGACACTTATTTTGAAATAAACTACTCAACACTAATTTCGTCGCTGGTTCACACTGTTCGATAGCCCAGTCTTCTGCTATAATCTCGTACTTCATTGAAACATAAGAGTATTCACATAAAATCTCTACATGGTGTTTTCCGACACTGTGCAAAATTTCGGAATATTCAAAAGGCTCTCAAATGGTGAAAAAAATTGTTTTCTCAACTTCGACAACAGAGACATGATGATGATCTCATTACCCCGAGATATTTCGCGAATCAACTTCCTATATCTCTTATTCACAGAGTGATCTCAAAAAATCAACTTTTTGGTTTTGCAGCCATAACTTTTTTCCACGTCAACCGATTTTGGAAATCTTAGGCTCATTTTGAAGATAAAACTTCAGATGAAAAGATCTGAATATCAGAATTGACTCAAGATGGCTATCAAAGATCTAGAGTTTTTTTGAAAGTGACCCAAATCTGGAACGCCCTCCGAATCTCGGTTGGGAGGAGAATTGAATGAAAATCAACTTGTTCTCGGAAAAACAATTCTTTCTGGATGCGTCCATATTTTCCTCGCTCTCAGTACTCAAGAATGTGCGTGAGAAAACACAATTGAAACATGTTCTTGCAAAAACATCAGACCATTTCTCTTCTGTAATGCATGGCCCGTAACCAACGTTACAAAAATCACAGTAAGTCACTGACAAGTCAGGTTAGACGTCGTTTTCGAATCATAAACAGATTTTGATAGTTTCGATGCCGCATCTAACGCCCGACCAGTTGGAACTGATTCCACAAATTAGGGAACAAGGGTTATCTTTCCTCCAAATCGCGGATCTGCTAAACACGACAGTCCGATCCATTCAAAGGGCTTATCTCCGACACGAATTGTTTGGTTATTACTGTCGATTCGTTCGGCGCATTATTGAAAACTTTACGTAATTGGTAAACTGTTTTCGTGAAACTTTCACCATTTTTGAAATGCGTTTTTACAATAAATAAACGTTGTTTGCTTGAATACTTTTCCATATTCTTAAATCGCATGTTATGTACGTGACAACTGTTAAAAAAATCACTTTATTGAAAAAATCAAAATCCATTGCTCTTGTTGGTACACCATTTATGATGAGCCTCAGCTGGTCGGGTTTGTCAGTCACTCATTGTGATTCTTGTAACGTTAGTTACGGCGGGCCATGCATTACAGAGGAGAAATGATCTAATGTTTCTGCAAGAACATGTTTCAATTGTGTTTTCTCACGCACAATTCTTGACTACTGAGAGCGAGGAAAATATGGACGCATCCAGAATGAATTGTTTTTCCGAGAACAAGTTGATTTTCATTCAATTCTCCTCCCAACAAGTTGGGAAACATTTTTTTTTCACCATTTGAGAGCCTTCTGAATATTCCGAAATTTCGCACAGTGCCGGAAAACACCATGTAGAGATTTTATGTGAATACTCTTATGTTTCAATGAAGTACGAGATTATAGCAGAAGGACTGGGCTATCGAACAGTGTGAACCAAATTCAAATTGTTCTAAACTGAAAAAAGTTATTCACATTATAACAGGAGCGACATTTTGGTGTGCGACGAAATTAGTGTTGAGAAGTTTATATCACGGTTTCGATGTTCAGAACAATCTTATAACCAGGAGCCACTGTCGGAAAAAAAGACAATGGGCTTCTTTGCCGTTATGGTAGCTGCCTGTTGCTATGTTGCAATATATACTAATAGCATTGACACCTAAGATGTTCACTAATTTATCAGACGTATGTTGTTGATATGCTTCTAGAATACGATTATTGAATCCCAGTAATTCTCTAATCGTGCGGTCGTATTTCTTCTATTTGTATCGATGACTACTTTCAATGTATTGAAACTTGGTATGATATTTATTTTTGCATCCTTATCGATATCTTTAACTCGTGAAGAAATAATTTCATTGAGACCACTGATTTCGTATGAGCCCTCAGGAATTATAATGGAGTTATAATTGTTACCGAATACGAATTGATTGTTTTGTTCATCAACATTCGGGATGACATTGAAAGTTTCAAAGCCAATCAATCCAATACTATATTCTGCATTTTCTTCTGAATAAATGGGAGGGTTGAAGTCAGAACTCAAAACCGAGGAGGTGTCAGAAAGGGAAAATGATAATGACATTTCTCACCACTTCCAATAATGGACTACTTGAATTTCAAACATTATATTCATTATATAAAAATTTGAGACATAGATGACCACAATTGTATGGATTATTTGCTTGAATATTATCATAATTATATTTTATTATATTATAGCTACCATCACTATTGAAATATTTGAGGAGTTCGAGAGGTGGTCTCAGGTCACCGTAGCTGTCAAAGTAAGAGATATGACGTCCGGATTTTTTATAACACACCCAATGACTGCCTTTCTCACTTTTTCTGTTGAGGTTAGCTATGCCACACTCATATTTCCTGATTTTCTCAGGAAATTCATCCAAAATAAACACCCCTCGAAAATACGGTATTTGTAATTTTTTTACAAATTTCAATAAATCTACGTTGGTCAGTAGACAGTGTGGTAGCTTCCAATGGGGAAGACCACTGAAGGAAGAAATCCGTGCAAACCTCTCTCAATCGACTGATCATGATTTACGTTTTATGTGAAATCAATATTATGAGTTGAAGTTGAAGGGAATCGTTTCAAAATCAGCATATTTCATTCGATATTTAAAAAAGCCAAATATGATGGTGAAGCCGTGACGTATTAGTCCCGAACTGTAGCTTTTCCTCTCTGATACCGCGTCATTCTGCAGTGTTGCAGTGTAATTGGTCAGTTCAAGGGCAATAGGCGTGTTGGGACTAAGACGTCGCACCAGTCACACCAATGAATTGACAAAAATTCAAATGGCACAGGAATTGTGTGTTTTGAAATGGACGTATTTTAATTTATTTATTTCATCGTCTTAGCATGACTGAAAAAATTCAAAATTAATTCACTGGTAGTTTTTCAGTATAGAGTTCACAATAATGTCGTTTTAAAAAATCAGTGGTCTCCCCCATTCAGTTTTTTGGATACGGTTCCAGAAACAATCCTAGACCATGTTTGTAAGGTTTCCTTAATAGGCCTTTTCCCAAGGCGGCCTGCTCCATTTTCAAATTGTGTCTTTTGTTCTCTTCGAGTTGTGCTCTCGCTGCTTTAGCTTCATTTATAGCTTGTGCAATTCCAGCAGCACCACCACTCAAGCTACCGAGGGCACCAAGTGCAGCAAAGAAGGGAATCAGTGGAATGAAACCCCCCGATTTGGGAATGGGATTGATTCTTTTTCTAGGCTTCAAAACTTTTCTACCACCTATTGATGATAGTGCCTGTTGGGCAGCCTGGATAATATCAATATTTCTTTTACCTCTGACCCCTTCCTTTGCTTTGCGAATTGCTCGAGTGAAACTGATTGCTCCTCCCACCTATTTTTGCGTCTTTTATTTCTCTTCCTTCTTTTTGCTACCATCATCCCATTATTCAATCCCATACCTAATTTGCTTTAAGTTTTCATTATTCCTGCAATGCCAAGCGAGGCAATTCTCTCACCAATCTTTTCGTTCTTCTCACTCAAACGTCTTGATGCTTTTTCAGCCAAAATTCGGTCTGCTTGGTTCCTTCTTCTCAAATCCGCCTTTTTAGAATATACTATGTAGTTTTCTTTACAAGCTTCGTCTAGCGGGTTGACACCTCAATCCCTACGTTCAAGTCTTTCGAACAACTTTGTACCTGGCCCACAAAAATTGTAACCAGGTATATGAAGTTCAAAAGGCAACTTATTTATGAGAGTGTTTAATAATCCTGCTCCCTCAGTATTCTTTCGGTTACTGAATTTTTCATCGTATACAATCATTATATAAACCACGTAGAAGTTCTATTTGATACTGGAGGGACACTGTTCTTCAACACTATATTATAATAATGAGATTTCTATATGGATTCATCAGTAATAATTGGGATGTCAGAGATGAAAGTAAAGAAACATAAAGTAATTCTTCCCGTGACCAATCATGATAATTTGTTAATTCCACACCAGCTGAAGAAACATGCAGATATATTCGAAGGAAATTCTAAAAGGGGCCTTCTGGTAGGTTCATCAGGATGTGGAAAAACCAACTGTATGATAAGTTTGCTCGATGATCCGAACGGTTTGAGATTTTAGAATATATATGTGTACTCCAAGTCTCTCTATCAGCCAAAATACGAATATTTGAGAACTTTCTTCAAACCTCTTAAAGAAATAGGATGAATACAATGATGGTGATAAAGTGATATCCCCGAACGAAGTAGCCCCGAACTCAATAATCATATTCGATGATGTTGCAACATGCAATCAAAATATCATCAGAGATTTCTTTTACTTCGGACGTCATAAAAATACTGACGATTTCTATCTATGTCAGACTCACAGTTCTATCCCCAAAAGGTTAATAAGAGACAACACTAACCTCATCATCATGTTAAAAAAAAACCGTTTTTTCTGTGACGGGAAAAAAGTTTGGCATTTCATCTCTGTAGACAGGTTATAAAATGACACTTTTCATAAATCACTTTTTTCCCGTGGGAAAAAAGTGAGTACTTTTTTCCCGGATATATATCACATATATATATACTCTGTTAATGGGTTTTGTTGTGCTATAATTCCGAAGAATGAGTCAATAATACCGTCTCCGAGAAAGAACTGCAAGTCCTTTTATCTTCCATTCCACTTCGCGGTTTCGTATATTACTAAACAACTACTGAATTCGCAATTTTTTGAAATCAAATCACAAAAATGAACTGACAGAAGTGACATCAGATATTTGATTACTTCAAAAGAATGATAAAGATGCCTATAAAACGCAGGTGTCCCTACTGTTAAAAACTTGAAATTTCACGTCGATAAATTTCAGATTTCGAAATAATGTAATATCTTCCCAATATTGATTCGTCCTTCCTTCTGTCACAGAAAAAAATAGTGTATTACACACGGGAAAAATATTAGATTTTAGCTCACGGTTTTTTGTCTCCCTCCGCTACGCGTCGGGAGACAACACAACCTGGAGCTAAAATCTACTACTTTTTTCCCTTGTCTAATAAATAACTATTATTCTCCAAACAGGTATTACACCCAATTACAGGACAAGCAACATAATCAACACAGCAAACTTAGTACAAGAATGATGAATAATAAGTTACAATTGAATATAAATTTACATCTCAATTCTGAGGAGAGTATTTCTTAAACAATTTTTGAAACATCCTATTGATGTTGAAAATAGATCTATTTGATTGCAGATATTATTAAAATTCTTACAGATTCGGTTTACGGGAGACTTGGCTATTATATTTGTTCTTGGTGTTGTGAGATAAAAACACGTTTCATTTCGGTTATTCGAGCGAGGCTCATAGAAGTTGAGTTGTGAAAATAGATCTGGGCAATCCACAAGATTATGTGTAAGCTTATAAATAAATATACATGAGTAATACTTTCTTCGGTCTTCGAGAGAGAGTAACGAAAATCTATTCAGCAGTGAAGCGTTGTCTATACCCTGTTCAGGGTATATCCCATCAATTTTGAATGCAATATATTTCATAAATAATCTCTGTACTGACTCTAGACTCTGACTGTATGTTGAATATATAGGGGACCATATAAGGCAACCATACTCTAACCGCGATCGCACATATGAGTTGAAAAGATTTATATAACTTTCTTGATACTGGAAGTCTACAATTCCTGAATATCATGCCTAACATTCTTTAAGCTGATGATATAATTTTAGTAATGTGTGGCAAGAACTGAAGTTTTTATAGTGTAATTAAATTCAATCATATTGACCTTCAGTGAATATGTTGCTGAGTGACACTTTTTCATGTTGAGTGGTAATTTATTCTCAATGCACCAAGCAACCACTTGATTGATGTCCTTTTGGAGCATTTGACAATCAGTAATTGAGTTGATGGATCTGTAAATTTTCACATCAGCGAAGAGAAGTATCTTACTGGATATATTATGCGTAATATCATTAATATACCGAGAGAACAGCAATGGAGCCAAGTTACTGCCTTGAGGTGCTCCACTAGTGGCTATAAAAGAAGGTGATTTGTGTCCCATATATTCAACATATAGAGATCGATTTGTTAGATAAAAGTGAAAAAAATTCAACAAATCATCATCGAAACCTGAAGTTTTCAGTTTAGATAAGAGTATTGAGTAATTCATCTTGTCAAATGCCTTCGTGAATTCCGTGTATATTGTATCGACTTGGGAATGTGCGTCGACGGCATTGGGGAACAATCTATTGTATATACAGATTTCGAAGGCCTTTGCGAAGTTTGACAAACATGACGTCACCAATTTGAAACATATTTATGACGATCATGTGAATGTTGATATGTCATTTCGCAAATTTACAGAGTTATGTTCATTTTGTTGGAAGCAGATATATGGCTTTGTAGTAATCGACCAGGATGGAGATATAGAGAAGGGTCGATATAGGAGAGGGTTTGATGAAATTCTCATAGTCTGATATAAAACGATTCTATTCATGATAGTGTACTTCAGTATCGTTTCAACATAGATGCTAGTCTTGCTAAACAGTTGGTAAAAGCCAGACAGTCAGTCAAGAAGAAATATCAAGCCCTCAAATCGGATATTGCCAAATCGAAAACTTCATTAGAAAAAAACTTACGAACCAATTACGATTCCTCTGAAAGAATTGCTGACATCAATCAAACAGACAGTAGCGCATCCCAAAGTGGAAAAAACAGAACCTGAATCGTTTTCTACACCGCAATCGCAGAAACAGTATTATAAATTGGTGCCAGGACAGGAATCAAGTCCTCAAGATGAAGAAACATTCATTTATGAACCTGATGCAAGTTATTTCGATCAAAGTCTTGGTCAATTACGTCAAGAAGTAGAGAGTCTTCAAGAAGCTGCTAATCCCGAGTTGGAAAAATACTTGGAAAAATTTCGGAAACCTCTACCAAGAGCTTACATCGAAGATATTTTCAAAGGGGATCCAGATGATTTTGACCATACTTTCGGAGCCAGATATGAATTAACGACTGATAAATGGATGATAGGAGATAGTACGGTGGAATTTCTTGGGTCTCATTTCCATATAAACGAAATAACCTATAATGGTTCCCCAGATCTATATGAACTGATGTTCAAGAAACAACCGATCGGTTACAAGCCCAAGGATGTTGAAAATTACATTGACATAGTGAGAGACACGAAGGCGATTTATTTGCATCATAATACTAAAAACGGTTTGTCTACTTCGTATTCTGAGAAATTTGCTAAGATGATCAAACCAAGAGTAACGTCTCTCCATTCGATGTCTAAGAATGTAGGAAAAAAACTGCTTCAGCAGCGTGTTCATATACCTTCTGCAGCGAGTAAATCTAATGCATCAGCTATCCTAAGGCTCCACGAATTCATACTAGATCCCAGTCTGTAGCAGGAAAAGGTGTCAGTAAATTATCAATGATGAAATTGAACAACAAGAAGATAGAATACAAATATTTTGATGATTATAATGGAATTGTGGAAAGATTGAAATTACTGATAGCAGAAAAATATGCAGGGCATACGGGTCATGAACATGAAATCATGTCTATGATTAGTGAGCTCAAAGAAGTCAACATTATCAAATAAAGCTTTATGTACTACAACTTTGGCGTTTATTTAGTAGGGTTTCTTAGTCTAGGTACGATGCCTAATTGATAAATTCAATAGACATATGTTGCAACACCAAAGAGTTGATCAATCTCAGCTCAGCTACTGTGTGCACCAACACCCTATTAATCTGTCTCTATTATACAGTGAGTGTGTCATCACAATCAATGGAAGAATAACCGAGGAGACGAAAAAGCACCCATTGCCCTACGTATATGAATTACAAAATAATTCAAACGAATATATCTTCCCCTTGTAAGAAGGTATAATAATTGGTGTCGATTACTATCCGGGACTATCATCAGTCGTACTAGATAGTTCAAACACAATAGACATGACGGATATGATTGGTCAAAGACTTTCCAAAGGAACGATTTTGAAATTTTCCAACAAATCCAAATCATCTAAAGATAGTATGTACGTTCAATTACTTATTCATTCTCCAATCGTCAAGTATGTCTGATATTAAAAAAGAAGTGGTAAATGAACTCCATGAGCCATCAAGAAGACGGTTCCGAATAAGGAGGGTTATAATCAAAGGGTTGAATGATTTATGGGAAGCTGATCTGGTTGAAATGATTCCTTATGCAAAATTCAACAAAGGATTAAAATACATTCTGGTTGTTATAAATACTTTTTCGAAATTTGTGTGGTGTGAGCCAGTAAAAAGTAAATCAGCCAAGGATGTTACACTTGCGATGAAAAAAATTCTGACACACGCAAAATCCCCTCCACAAAATCTGCATACTGACAGAGGGCAAGAATTCTAGAATAAATTGTCTGGTGAACTCATGCAGATATACGGGATTAACCATTATAGCACTTTCTCGAGTACGGAAGCCAGCATAGTGGAACGTGTAAATAGAACATTAAAAAATACCATGTGGAAACAATTTAGTCTCCAAGGGAATTATAAATGGATCGACATATTGGAAAATATCGTTTCTACTTATAATCATACTAAGCACAGGACAATAGGAATGAAACCGATTCAAGTTGATGAAAATAATGAGAAGTTACTTCTCAACACAGTTTACAGTCATTTGAAAACAAGTTATCCTGAATTTCCCAAAATCAAAGATAACGATTATGTGCGAATAAGTAAATATCGTGAGGCATTTTCGAAATCGTACACTCCAAACTGGTCGAATGAGTTATTCAGAATAAATAAAATTCGTGCAACCAATCCGACAACTTATCTTCTGGAAGACGATTCAGGAAATTCTATTCAAGGGGCATTTTACGAACAAGAATTGCAAAAAGCAAAATATCCATTCATCTAGTTGAAAAAGTTTTGAGAACCAAAGGAAATAAAATATATGTCAAATGGCTTGGCTTAGACAAATCTCACAGCTCATGGATCACCAAAGATAGTTTTGTATGACATTGGTATACAACTTTCATGAAGGCCATTTGATAAGTAGCAAAACACATTAACGCTTAATGATGAGCGATAAGCTGAGGCTAATTATCATAAACAGGTTCAAACTTGTTTTTTCCTATGATATATAAATATCAACAAATTTCCAGCTCGATCAGTTCTGTACTCATCTTTGCCTATAACAGTTCACGTGATAATATTAATCCAAATATTGAAGAGTCGACAAGTTCAACCACAAGTGGCTACAGTAGTGATTATTGGGCTGAAATAGAGAAAGTGAAGCACCACTATATGGAAAAAATCCTGGAAGAAGGGACGTACATCATCAATTCCGATTTCATATCAATGATAACCCATTTACAATTTGTTGCGGATTAAGGGTGGCCAGATGCTTCGAACCTGCAGTGAAATTGATGAATACAAGTAACAGATCTAGTATATCCTTCAATGTGAGTGAATGGTCAACTCTAACTTATACACTTCGACAACTGCTGATAGAATATTTTGATGCAAATGGTGAAGAAGAGGTTAATGTGCCGCAGCTGACTTATAACGCACAAGTGAAAATAACTCCAACAAAGTTCATGGGAATCAAGATATTGAAAATGGAAAGTGCCCGCTGTACATTGTATTTCAAAAAAGTAATTATTAGAGAAATCATCAGATTAGATTTTGACATAATTGCATATAAGATCAACACGTTGAGAAATATATATATATATTTTTTATTTCTTTCACAATATTCTTGATCTTACTAAAAATCTTCTAGTACGTACAAATCATGAAGTTGATGGTGAGTCTGTGATTAAGACATTTTGTGATATTTTGAATGATAGCATTGAGAGCTACTGTTTAAGAGAATGTTTATTGTACTACAAAAATGAAATTATGAATGATCTGAAAAGGAAATAAAATGAGATGAAAAATTAGTTGTATTGTTGTAAACTTGGAAGTACCTACCTTTTTGTTTTGATTGGGTGTTTATGAAATAAAACAATAATTAACACAGTTAGGTTATTGGCATTCAAAATGATAATTCAATACATTATACAGTGTGTTTCAAAAAAACCTAACCCCCTAACTAGGGTAGGTAGAACACTGCAAAATAAGTTGGGTTTACTTAGTAAAAAAATTTCGTAACAGCATCCGTTATCAAGATACAAGGTGTTGAAAAAATATTTTTTTTACACATTTTTCAAGATTTTGTCGAAACTACTGGCAACATTGTGATGAAATTTTGTATGGATGTTTCTTGGAATCTGACACATCGCATGCATTCGTTTTTATATCTGAATCTCATAGAGGGCGCTAGTTACACGGTTCGTACCAAGTAGTTTTGAACATAACTTTTTTGAGGTTAGATTTTTCGATCCAAATTTGATGTGAACTTAGACATCATTCAATTTAAAACCAAAAAGGTACTCTTGGTAAAACTCGATACTGTGTACCGTTTTCAGAATATTTCGATTTGAAAGTTTATGCTACATAGGTAAATTCACGTCAAGAGTTGTAAGACATAATTGTACATCATTCAAATGACCTAACAGCTGATTCTCAACTGTTTAAAATAATAATACATTCTCAAGAAAAGAAATTAGAATCGTGTATTCGCCGAAACGTAGGACATTTTGAACACTTACACTAACTGATTCAATATTTCATGTTTCTAGTCAAATATCTCTTAATTTACTACTTATGACTCTTTGTTCCATCAATAACTCCAGTGCAAGAATGATTTTATTGTTTTTGAATCTGAATAAATAGGTAATTGAACTCAATAATATTCATTTTATACCAGCATAGCTATTGCTCCATTATTTTCAAATCGAAATATTCCGAAAACGGAACATTGTATCGAGTTTCACCAAGTGTACCTTTTTGATGTAAAATTGAATGATGTTCAAGTTCATATCATATTTGGATTGAAAAATCTAACCTCAAAAAAGTTATGATCTAAACTACTCGGTACGAAACGTGTAACTCGCGCCCTCTATGAAAGTCAGATATAAAAACAAATTCATGTGATGTGTCAGATTTCAAGTAACACTCATACAAAATTTCATCACAATGTTGCCAGTAGTTTCGACATAATCGTGAAAAATGTGTAAAAAAATAATTTTTTCACTGAGCAAACCCAACTTATTTTGCAGTGTTCTACCTACCCTAGCAAGGGGGTCAGGTTTTCTTGAAACACCCTGTATATGAGATCAAATTGAAAGGATTCCATTGTGAAAGTCTCAAATTTTACATAAAACATTCTTAAGACGAATTTGACTCAAATGAATCAATCGAGAATACTGTAATGACCATATGGTAAAGTGTCAGTGGTGTTTTTCAACAAATATCGCTTATCATCATGAGGACTTAGTGCCACTTTGGTTTGTTCAATGGAATATACTCTATGATTATGTGACTGAATAGACCTTTGACTTTCATGTTTTTCTTTATTTTCTTGTGAACATTCTAAATAGTCTTCAAAAGTTATTTTCTGTTTAACTACATAACACTTCACGCCTTTTGCTTTCTTTATGCATTTTTTCCACTCATTTTCACCCCTTCTACTATTTTTGTTGACACTACCGTCAACCAGAAATGTGTATTGTTTCGATCTCAGCCCTACAAAATCTGTCATTATATCGCCAGAAGTCTCATCTTTAAATAATCCAGGAACTTTTTTATTAACCAAGGGTATATTATACTTATCGTCAGGAGGATAATCACTGGTATCAAACTTATCTATATCATTTTTGATAACTTCTTCGTAGACATCATCACAGTGCAATTCATAAATTAAGCTATCTGTATCGGTGTTAAGCAATTTGCAATTCTTTTGGTCAAAATTTTTCACCATATATCCATAATGAAAGTCATAAATACATATTTTTGAGATTACTAATATAGCCATACCAATATAAAAGGGTTTATTGAATATGACATCAGTTTTTTTCATCTCAACAGCCATGAGGTTCTCATAAAAAATTGATCCATTATGAAAATTTGGACAGAAAATCAAATGTCTTGCCCCATATCGACCTTCCCAACTATTCACCAGTTTCACGATTCTATGTTTACGAACATTTTCCATAGTCTTGCCGTAAACAGCATTGCTGAGCGTTTTGAAAGTCTGTTTGCCATACTCATCTGTGGATTGGGTTCGTAATTTAGTGTTCAATTCAATGTACGGTTTCAAAAATGGAGCTTGGTTGAATGAGCCCATTAGTTATGCATTGCTTCAAACTTCTTTAGTGCAAAATATATTTTTCCTTATCATACAGAGTGGTCATCAATTTTGGTAATTTTGATTTAGGAGGTACAAGGTGTTCGGCAGCGAGAGGTTAATCTTTATGGAGATCATGAAGAGATTCCGGATATTTCATATCAACTTTAAGTATATATCCTACACTCATCGGAAATTGCAAATACATCGAAATTATCGATGTTCTGCTCCCATTCGAATCCTGAATATGGAAGATATTGGCACATCGCCCATCCATAGAGGTTATTAACATCAAGATAAAGTAAATATTTTGAAGGTTCGTTGATTTTGAAATTAGTCATATATTTATTGTTCGCAGTTGAATGCCTATTGGAAAATTGGCTTATGCCCCCTCTAATGCCCTTTTCAATAAAGTCAAAATGTATACATCCTGAATAGTTTCGACATTTTGTATATTTCAACATACAATCCCAGGTGAATCCTGGAAGCGTGTAATAGTATGCAGGATCTAAATTATAATTTGCATGACACATACTGCGAAAATTCTCGAAAACATTGGCTAGTAATAAAATGTCAGTTTTGAGATATAAATCTGACTAATCACCTAAAGTTTTGATTTGAAATTTATTTCAAACATTATGGGCATGATCGTAATCTTCATCTTTGATACCGGGTGACCAGTTATATTCTGACCCATTTCAAATGCTTATATCTCTGAAACCATTCAAGTTATCGTTGTGCAGTTTGGACTAGTCTATTTTGATATTTCTCAAGTTTTTTTTTGACAGGTTCACCTTCTCTCTTGAACTTCCGGTTCTACCGGAAACAAACTAGCCATTATTCAGGTATAGGGCAACTTTTTTATTTCATCGAAGCATTCTGTATATTTTTGCACATTCAGAAAGACTGGTCTTTTCTCTTCTTAACAATGTATAAAAATTTATGTTTTCTTAGAAAACTATCAGAGTTATAACTCTTTGAAGCATCTACTGCATATTAGGATGTTATCCTGAAATCGACCTGAAATGCTGAATTACCGTATATTGAGTATAAATCTGATGCAGATTTATGATGAGATCATTTGCTTTTTCAGTCATAGTAAACATTTTTTCAACTCGAAGAAAGTGCAAATGCTCGACAATCTTTATTTGACAGATCTAATCTGGCATTTCATGTGTTGTGATCTGGATTTCCGAAGACGACTTTGGTTACATTGCAAAATCTCATTAAACCATTCCACATGCAGTAGTTGTTTCAAACAGTTATAACTCTGATAGTTTTCTAAGAAAACATAACTTGTTATACATTGTTAAGAAGAGAAAAGACCAGTCTTTCTGAATGTGCAAAAATATACTGGGTGATTCAATGAAATAAAAAAGTTGCCCTATACCTGAATAATGGCTAGTTTGTTTCCGGTAGAACCGGATGTACAAGAGAGAAGGTGAACCTGTCAGAAAAAACTTGAAAAATAGTAAAATAGACTAGTCCAAACTGCACAACGATAACTTGAATGGTTTCAGAGATATAAGCATTTGAAATGGGTCAGAATATAACTGGTCACCCGGTATGTTGATTGGTTAAATTACTATAAAAATATTTTTTTGCTGGCAATTCGGTTTCATTGGGTTTTTCCAAATTATCTAAATAGTCATAACAGAATACTCCTTTTCTACACAGTAAATTCAGTTTATCTTCATGAATCCCCAGAAATTTATTTCTCAGATTTACCAATGCTGTTTTATCGAGGAAACTCACTAAATCATCTAATTTGAATGGCATAAATCGGTATGAATCCACATCTCAATTCCAATTTTGTTTCTGAATTATACTGTGAAACTGATATACCTCTCTTTATTGATAGGCCTGCGAATGTTTTGCTAAATCTCTGATAATAAAGTGGCTATCGTAGCCAGATAATTTGTGGAAGAAAACTGGTACAACGCATGATTTTCTGTAATTAAGATTACAAATAAAATGACAAAATCCACGAAATCTCCCTATATAGTGCTCGTGGTCACGTACGATAGTATCAGATATCGTGAAATGTTCTTCACAAATGAAGACACAAGTGGATAAAGGGTTCAAGTCACACAAAATTAATTTGGAGCAAATGATGTTCAAAGTTTTTGATGCCGCAGTTTTTTGTATTGCGTTGAATGAAAAAAATAATCGCTGGTTTGAATAGACCTTTATTACACAATTTTGCATAGTACATCTGACACTGGTATATAATACAGTATAAGAAAAAACTCAAAAAAGGTACATGAATCCTTCATCCTTCAAATAAACAGAGTTTGTTTCAAGTACCCGACAAATAGAATAATCATGGATGAAGGATTCATGTTCATACAATACAATGTACTTGAACCCTTCATCCAGTGGCAATGATAGAACATAGGTGAACATAGATCTTTCATCAATATATAACTTTCTTATTTTGTACAATAGATGAACGGTATTAGTAGGGAAAACATTCTACTCACTTAAATCCTTTATCCACCCAAAAATCTCATTTTTCATTAAAATGTCACATAGACCCTTTATCCACTCGTGTCTTCAATTACATTTCAAGTAATTACCTACACTGAACGCTTTATGTTTTTGATAGCGAGCTGTTTTTATAAGCTTTTTTCTGTTTTTCTTCGAATGGTATGAGCAAAGACTCGGAATTCGGCATTAATTATGAATGGCAATTTTTCTTTATGGTGAAAATTCTTGAAAGATATGTATTTCTCTTCTGAAAATGATATTTTAGATGTGTTCACTTTTTGACAATGAATACTGTGTGAATCCAATGTATCTTGTTTTGTAAAATAGTTCAAACATCTATCACATACATACTTATTACCGTTATGTTTTCCTATTTGACTAGAAATTAATCGTGATACATTTTTGATCCAACAAAAATGATATTTTGTATCGACAACATAGTCATCGAAAAATGATGGTTCTTCAACATCTCCATCGAATGCCCTCAAGTTTTCCCTGACAACATATTCGTCTTGAATCATCAATAAATTGACATGTCTTTCTGGTATCTTATTCTTAGTAATCCTCATTGGGACCGTAGTCATCTGTTTATTCCGATCCATTTCCAGAATAACCACATAAACAGATGAATTGTTCAAAACTTCGAATTTTGAAATCTGGTTCAACCTCATAGGAAATTGAATACCTGTCACATTCAAAACCTCACTGTAATGCGGATACGAAGAAGTTCTGGAAAATTACGTTGTGCAGGAAATAAACATGAAGTGATAGCCCATGCAAAACAAGCTTCATCTGAATTTTTCACATTTACATTGGCTAGGAAGTTCAATGTAAGATGCACCTCCATTCCCCATTTCCACCTTGTTTATATTGACTTCTAAACTAACTATTTTGTGTGAGATCCAACCACTATCACGTTCTTGGAACTCATCTAATTTATTCAAGAGAACGTCAATTACATTGTTTTCATACCATTTTTTCAAATCAATACCAATGTCAATGATGAAATTTTTCGTATTGAGATATTTGTATTCAATTATTACTCCATCATTTTTATTATTCTTTATGAATTCAACACAAAAAGAAGTATTAACTTTCATAACATAAAAAGTTTTCAACATCCTCTTTATTCTGTTTTGAAAAAGAAAAAATGATCTTCCAAGAACTGTTAAACTTCAAGGTGTTTCAAATTCATTATTATTCCTGATCGAATGCGTCCTAGAAAAGCCGACTGTTTATCTTCCCACCTGATCCTTTCTTTCCTCGATTTTCCCGAGTTTGCACTAAGTCGTCTGCCAACATGCGAAATGCAAAGATCATTAATCAATTTTCTGAATCGTTTCAAGTGTCCGATATTTTGACCGTGTGGTGGTCGGATTAGAATAACCCCACGGTAAGTCCTGCCTGTCGTAGAAGGCGACTAAAAGGACGCCAATAGGTGGAAGATGGTTAATGCCATCGCCCGGTGCGATACCACCACATCAACCATAGGCACTGTGAAATGGGTATACTTACCCGTGTTTCAGTAGCTGGTTGATGTTCCGGCCAACCCAACCCAATTTCCTTTTCCTTTCACGCCAACCTCCCTTCTTCATACAGAATACGCGATGATGAGTTCTCCTCAAGTAAAATTATCCGGAAGTGAAATACCTCTCCATTCGGATTTCCGGGCGAGAGGTGCTAGAGGGGGTTCACCATCGGCTGAAAAAGTCCTCAAGATAGACCTATGTAACATCCGAGGTCTAAGTAAGAACATCAACGATGTCCATCGACACCTTCAAATTGAAAAGCCAGACATATTGGCTCTTATTGAGACACAGGTCAATTCATCCACCAATACGACCTATCTGCTCTGTCCTGGGTACGAACTCCACACACGTTTCAGATTCAAGGGAGGTATCTGCCTCTACTCTAAAACGAATCTCTCATGTCAACGAGAAAAAACTTTGGAACCAAATAAGTTTGATGTCATGTGGTTCAAACTCGATAGCCAGAAACAGACCAAATACCTTTGTTGTCTCTACTTATCACCAAATGATCCATCCTATGAAGAGCTCTTCGAATTCTTGTCTCTGAAGCTTGACCAAATTCAACAGAATCATCCAGCAGCAGAAATCATCATCATGGGCGATTTCAATGTACACAACACTGCTTGGCTCGTACACTCTAACAGAACGGATGAAGCTGGGCGACAAGCCGAAGATTTCGCCATCACTCACGGCTTAGAGCAGCTTATCAAAGAACCCACACGAATTCCCGATGCCAATAACCATTCAGCTAACATACTTGACTTATTCCTCACCAATAATTCAGCACCCTACACCATAGATGTACGAGCTCCACTTGGCAATTCTGACCACACACTCATCTCCACAACCTGCCCATTTTTCATTCCATCAACTGCTCCGGCACCTCCACGTCTTATATGGCATTACAATTCAGGAGATTGGGACGGTCTCCGCATGTTTTTCTCTGAGTTTCCTTGGCATAGAGTATGCTTTGACTCTGAGGACCCTTCACAGTGTGCTGCGGAAATATCCGAGATCATCATGCTCGGAGTGGACACATACATACCTCATTTTTCGAAAAGATCGTCACCTTCGAAACCCTGGTTCAACAAAAACTGTTCTAGAACTTTTGCCTTGAAACAAACAGCCTACCATCGCTGGCGCAAAAACCCTAAGATCGAAACTCATAGATTGCCCCAATGGCTCCCGTTCGTTTTGGTCCCTTGCTAAAGCGGTCGGAAGAAATTTCACTAATAGTTCATTTCCACCACTGTCCAAATCCGACGGCACATTAGCAACAACATCGCAGGAGAAAGCAAATATTTTTGCAGAGATGTTCGCAGCAAACTCTACTTTAGATTCCCAAGGAAAAGCGCCGCCAGACATTCCACCCGTTGAGAGTCGAATGCCCGAAATCGTCTTCCGTCAACGCACTATCAGACGAATTTTGCTTGGTCTCAAAACGAATAAGGCTAACGGTCCTGATGGAATTCCACCCATTATCCTCAAAAAATGTGCACCAGAATTAACACCGATTCTCTGCAAGTTGTTTACCATCTCGTACAGGTCGGGTATTTTTCCATCATGCTGGAAGACAGCTAGAGTCCAACCGATCCCCAAAAAAGGGAACAAGAACCTGCCCAACAACTACAGGCCCATTGCCCTGTTATCAGTAATCTCCAAAGTGATGGAAAAAGCCATCAATATTGAGCTTATCAAATATCTCAGGAATCATCAATGATAGACAATACGGCTTTCGCCACCGAAGATCTACTGGAGATCTACTTGCCTACGTCACCCATTTATGGAAATCTTCAATAGAAAAACACGGGGAATCTCTAGCTGTCGCGTTGGACATATCGAAAGCATTCGACCGTGTTTGGCACGAAGGACTCCTCCACAAACTACCATCATACGGCTTACCACCTCAGCTATGCCATCTCTTATCGAGTTTTCTTTCAGGCAGATCGCTTCACGTGGTGGTTGACGGTGTATCGTCTGATACCATTGGCATCAATTCCGGCGTTCCACAAGGATCAATTTTGGCACCAACATTATTCCTGCTTCATATCAATGATCTGTTGGGAGTAACAACTTGCCCCATCCACAGCTTTGCAGATGATAGTACCCTCCATACTGCGTTCTCTGCCAGAATTCCCATTTCTTCCTAGGAAACTAAGAACTCACGGCGCTGGCAGGTCAATGCTGTCAATGAAGATCTTGCTGAAATCACAGCCTGGGGAACAAACAACCTAGTTGAATTCAACGCCACCAAAACTCAAGCCTGCATTTTCTCTAGAAAGGCGGAACTCAGTATGCCCGATATTGTAATGTCTGGCTCCACCATCCCCACCAAGCCCACCATATCTATGCTCGGTATTTCCATCAGCAACATTCTTTCATGGGACAATCATGTCAGATCCATCGCAAAAGCTGCTTCACAAAAACTCGGATTCTTGTTCCGTGCGAAAAGCTACTTTACACCTCAACAGCTTCTCATGATCTACAAAGCGGAGATACGGCCTGTTCTAGAATACTGTTCCCACATATGGGGTTCAGCACCAAAACATACGCTGATGCTCTTAGATTCCATCCAGAGAAGAGCCATTCGCCTGGTGGGTGACGCCACACTCACTCACTCTTTGACATCATTGGAACACCGTAGAAAGGTCGGCGACCTTTCACTTTTCTATCGATACTTCCACGGGAAATGTTCTTCGGAAATCTCTGCTATCATCCCTTCACTAGCAATACCAATCAGACGAACTAGACAAGCCCAGTCAGCACATCTTTTCGTTGTCAACCTCGAAAGATGTCGAACAGCACTTTATCAAGACTCCTTCATCCATAGAACGGCTAGGCTCTGGAATTCATTGCCTGTGGAAGTATTCCCTACAACATATAATCTCCAAAAGTTCAAAAAAAATTCCAATACCTACCTCCTGTCCCTATCCTCCCTAGGAACGCACGATGTTCTTTGAACATTATAGGGATTCCCTTTCGTGCGCTCCAAGCGATAAAAAAAATATATTAGTTTGAAGTATTTTCAAAGATGAAACATTCATATGCGTTTCTCTGATAGCTTCATTGAATCACCTCTGATGGTGATCATTCAATTTGATCCAGTGTTTTTTGGTTGCTAAATTAGTGGAATCTGAAAGCAGCTTGAATGCTTTATTGAATAAACCCACGATATAATCACTTGCTTTGGCAATATGAGATTCCTCCATTCCACTTCTTCTTATGACACCACAACTCTCGATTTCTACGTACAATAATAATATACCGATAGCACTTCAAAAATTATTATATAATTTGGAAATTAAATTATTAAATTTCTTTTTCCTGGGTGGTTCTGACGAGTCTATGCCTCCACAATTATCTGAGTTTGAATGTTTCTTTTTTGGTGGTTCTGATAATTCAAATACCACAGATCTATTCGAGTCAGCACTACAACCTTGTTGCATATAATTATTTTCAAATTAATTTGTTAGGTTATTTCCAGATGGACTATCTTGTAACGTTTCTGTCATTTTAAGAACAATTTTTAAGAACAATTTTAGTACAAGTTTGTATTATCGACTCCTAATTTTTGTTTTTCATCAGACGGTTTCGAATTGTATGCTGCTTGAAGATTTGATAGAGTAGAGAGAAAATTATGCAGACCTATAGAATTTTTACAAAAACGATAATATCTTCCACAACGGCAACAATATTGAGTGTATATATCTAAATATCATCAAAATTTCATTTTAAAACGCACTCACTCGGAACGCTATTTCTTCGCAATTTCAATCAACTCGAATTGAAATGCCTCCTTCGGTTTTCCTACGTCTTTAAGTCCTTTGTATACCAGAGAATACTAGCCCGGAACAAATTTTGCTTCTTCTCCCTTCAGCAAATGTGTTACTCTGTTTGGTAGAAACACAACGTTGTTCTCCAGCTCGACGAGAATGCTATTACCAAATCGCGTCTTGACGACACAAAGTGAACTTATTGCATATGGTTCATCAGCATGCCGATCTGACAACTTGATGGTTTCTTTTCTAGCCCAAGATCCTTCTTTATTTATTGCTTCGAGATCCATCTGCAATGAAGATGGAAATTTTGTAGAAATATTCAAATCATCTTCAAAAGTTGAACCAAATCATAAACACTCTTAAGACAATATTAACATTACTTACCCTTGAGAATGTTCTATTTGAGTTTTCACGAGTTTAAGAAGAACTTTCACTGTAGTTGATGATGATTTGAATGTATAACAAAATAAATTAATAAACAATAAAGTAGAACCTTCAAAATTATCAACACAACTTCCCAAGGTGATTATTGTTATTAGATCTTATTTTATAATATTAGCAAGGTAAACATATTAATTAGGACACATAGGTAGGCAGAGTAAAGATCAATCTTTTAGAAGCATATACTAATAAGACATGAATGAGAACACTGCTATGTACTGCATGAGTGATGTGAATTAAATAGTTCTTATTTGTCTAATATAATACTCACTGGATGATACATTGTTGGGAGAGCCTGAGTTATTACATGGCGCATCCTGCCAGTGCCAGTATAGCTTCACAGACATATTGAGAAGAAATCCAAAGAAGAAACCACATCAAAGCAGACTGAATCTGACGAATAAGTCGAGAAATGGGAAGTACGACATCCAAAGAAGAGGTGATAGTCAGTCAAGCAGGAAACAGTGGAGGAATATCGGCACAGGGTGGTATTACCGGCAATAATTTTACCCTCGCAGAGGTCATTGGAGTAGTTGCCGTTTGTTTGCTGATTGTTGGAATCTTGCTGTCCGTAAGATGCTGGAGAAGAAAATTCGTCGGGAAATAACGAGGCGTCACGAACAAGTATAAAGCAGGACACTAGGAGAGCAGAATAGTTTCCGGCAGAAGGAAAACCAAAGACACGAGAGAATGGACAGAATATAAGATAAAATTAAATTTCAGTTAGAATAAAAAAAAAGGAATATTTACAGATTTATAGGTTAGATGTGTTCAAAGAGTTTTATGAGGGCATAAAAGTATTTAAACGTTATATTGATAAAGATAACCAATAAAGACGTCAAAACATAAATGTATCAAAAGGTAAGCTTGCAGAACTTGAAATTATAGTTACAGATTTAGATAATTTGAGGAAAGATTTCAATAAGTCACCAAGTGATCCTGATATAATAAAGCAGGCCAACATTTTTGTTAGAGGTAGCGAAATAATTATTGCTGATATTCGAGAAAAACTCTCAGAAAGACTAGTTAGGACCAATTCAGAAAATAGTGATAGGATAGAAAATTCGAATATGGGTGAAAAGTTTGATTTGAAAACGGCAACGTCCTTATTGCCTTGCATATGGACGGCACTGAGGAAAAGACAAATCAGTTAATCGATGCTATCGAATTATACAGTGGATTATTGGATAATAATGGTAAAAACCTCTTGATTAATTATGTTTTGAAAATAAAACTCTCCCATTGTGCAAAATTACGGTAAGAGAGGTCATATAACTCAACATAAAATTTGATAAACGATATGAAAGTTCTTCTTATAACGAAGAAATTCGCAACAGCGTTGTCAACTGAGTTACATTCAGTTCGACAAAACGATCAGTCAATTGAGGAATATGGGAAAACTATTGAGCAACTTATGGTGAATTCAACCTTGGCCCAGGCAGATCATGATGATAATGCAATAGGAACACTCAAAAAAGTTAACGAAAAAATCGCTGTTGATACTTTTGCCAATGGCTTGAGAATTAGTGAAATGCGAACTATAATCAAAGCTAGAAATTATTCAAATTTAAAAGAAGCGATAAATGCAGCGAAGGATGAAGAAAATTCAAAAGCAATTATGTCTCAGCCTCAAATGTTTCACATGAGGGAAAGAAACAATTATTATTATTCATATTCCGGTAGGGATCATCACCGGGGTAGTAATAGAGGTTTGAACTCGGGTAGTTATAGTTACAATAGGAATGGCAGGCAAACATATAGACAAGATAATAATGCTGTCCGTAATTATTCAAGTATAACGCTGGTAATAATGATAGGTATAGACATAGGGGACATAGAGCGTATTATGCAAATTCGGAGGAACAAGATACTAGTACCAGAAAAGCTGCAGGACCTTCAATAACAAACGAGCGGTTTTTTCGTTTCCAATCCGAGTGAAAATGAGAAAATTCGAGATGTTGTTGTGTTGAGTATGAGTGGAATGAATTTTATAAGAATGAAATATAGAATGAATGAACTTATTTTTTTATTAGACACTGGGAAATCCATCAGTGTTGTTTTTGAAAAAGTTCTTGATGAGCAGGAAGTCATAGATAATTCGAGGAAAGTAAAAATCAATGGTATATCAGGTTCAACAGTTTCTAAAGGTTGTACAAATATTTCTTCAAAGTTAGATTATGTGGACATAAATCACAACTTCCTAGTTGTTGATGATTTTGGAAGTGGCATGCATGCAGTTATCGGTTCAGATTTCTTCATCAAATATGCCACGACTATAGATTATAGCAAATTCACATTTTCGTTCTGGAATAATACTGATAGAATAACATTACCATTAGAATCTGAATTCGATCGTTTACAGTCACTAATGTTTCTAAACAAACAATACGCTTGCAAAAAGATGCAGGTCCTGTGTATGTTAAGCCATATCGGTTGCCACACGCACAAAAATCTGAAATTCACAAACAAGTAGATGCAATGTTAGGCGATGAAATAATTGAAGAGGCGAAATCAGAGTGGTCATCACCCCTTTCAATTGTACCAAAATCAGCGTCGATCGAGAATTCTGACATTTCAAATATATCCTTCGGGTACTCTCATTAATTAGTAAATATTTGAATTTCTTCTTATGACAACCCTTTTTACTCATAGCAAATTCACTACTAGGAATTCCACCGCAATTCCATCGACCCGCTAGGCCGTTTTAACAATTCCACGAATCCAGGGTGATCAATTCTGTTCTCTGTGGAATTTGTTAGTTCATCATTTTTAGTTTCCGCTTTTTGATTGGTTTGTGCTCGCGTCAGTACATACATATTATTATTATCATTTGTCACTGCATTAGTCATGGTTTTTAATTCGCTCGAGTCTATTGAAATACGAGACAGCGCGTCTGCTGTTACGTTATCAGAGCCCTTAACGTATGTTATCGTAAAATCGTATTCCTCTAACATAAGCCTGAATTTTGTTAACCTACTCGATGGGTTTGTCATACCAAAAAGATATATTAAAGGTCTGTGGTCCGTTAAAATATGGAATTTTCTTCCAAATAAATATGGTCTAAAATGTTTCACAGCGAAAACAATAGCTAACAGTTCCTTTTCGATAGTCGCAGAATCCAATTCCGATTTATTCAATTTACGACTTGCAAATGCGACGGGTTTATCATTCGAATTTGAGAGGACTGATCCTATTGCAAATCCAGAGGCGTCGGTTCTAAGAATGAATTTATTACTTTCTAGAAAATCTGGATATTGTAACACAGGAGGGTTCATGAGCGCATTCTTTAACGTTTCAAACGAGTTTTGACAACTTTCGTCCCACAGAAATGTAGCATGTTTCCTTGTTAACTTATTCAGTGGCTCTATAATGTCCGCAAAGTTCTTGACAAATTTTCTATAATAGTTGCACTCGATGCGTCGCTGAGAGATCTGATAAATGCATGCAGAGAATATAAAATTCCAGAATTGTGTATAGAAAAAACTATTGAATGCGTAGAATTACTTAAACAAATTTCTCTAATGAAAACTAAATTTGCAAATGTCGGCACAAATATTTGTATAATAAAAGGTTTGAGAAATATTGAGAATAATGAAACTAGATAATTAATTTCAAATGATTTCCATATGTTACCAACGAGTGGACATGCGGGAATCAATTGTATGTATAACAACATCAAAAAACAGTACTTTTGGCCAGGACTTAGAAAAGATGTCGAGAATTTTGTCAAAGGATGCGACGATTGTCAGCGATATAAATACTCGAGGCCCAATAAAGAGCCAATGTCTATCACAACTACAGCCACTTCAGCATTTCAAAAAATATTTTTGGATTTGGTAGGTCCTTTGAATCAAACTGAAGATGATAATCGTTACATTTTAACAATACAATGTGAATTGAGTAAGTTTGTAGAAGGATACTCTATACCAAATAAAGAAGCGGCTACAGTCGCCAAGTCATTTGTCAATAACTTCATCTTGCGGTATGGCATACCTAAAGACATTGTAACTGACCAAGGAACGGCATTTTTATCAACTGTTTTCCGGGAATGTTGTAAACTTTTAGGAGTTAATCAACTAAACTCCAGTGCGTATCATCATGAGACGCTAGGTGCACTTGAAAATTCACATAAGAACCTAAGGGCCTATTTGAGAATTCAGGTGGCAAAACACCCGGATTCCTGGAGGTCATGGGTTTCATATTGATGTTTTGCATTCAACAATACAATCCACACTGAAACGCAATACACCCCATATGAACTCGTGTTTGGAAAACAAAGTCAGTTACCATCAAATTTATCCAATCAAATCGATCCTCTGTATAATTTCGAATATCATCCTAAAGAGTTGAAGTATCGACTACAGGTAGCATGCGAAGAGGCAAGGAATAATTTAATAATTTCGAAAATTAAAAGAAAGGCATTTCTGGACCAAAAATGCAAAAAATCAATTTCGTATAAAGCATGAGATGAAGTTTTAGTAAAAAATGAAGTAGGAAACGAATTAGAACAAGTACCTATATAAAGGACCATATACAATATTGGAAGAAAAAGGGATAAATGTTGTTTTAGAAATGGAAAATAGGATTGTAGAAGTACATAAAAATAGAGTTGAGTATTATAACGAATAATAAATTGAATATGTGTAAATAGGTAGGTCTTAGAATGAAACAAAAAACATTTTTTTTTAGAAAAATATTTTTTTTTCTCATTATCGGGGAAGGTGTAGTGGATGATGCTTTGAATGTATAAAAAAATAAATCATTAATCAATAAAGTAGAACCTTCAGAAACATCAACACAACTTCCCAAGGTGATTATTGTTATTAGATCTTATTTTATATTATTAGCAAGGTAAACATATTAATTAGGACACATAGGTAGGTAGGCAGAGTAAAGATCAATCTTTTAGAAGCATATACTAATAAGACATGAATGAGAACACTGCTATGTACTGCATGAATGATGTGAATCAAAGATTCATTATTTGGCTAATATAATACTTACTGAATGATACATTGTTGGGAGAGCCTGATTCATTACATCACAATGCAATGTTCTCCACATTACCTCCTATTTCTTTTATACTTTTCGTGAAGCCTCATTAAAATAAATTATTCAGATAATGTTTTTGTTTGTACACATTTTTCTACGGATAATTACCGTTTAGCAATATTACTGACGCAACTGATTATATCGCTATTTGGTTTTTCCACAAATTCTTTCTCTAAAATAAGTGCACATTTTTATAGATTGTGGCAATATCTGAGGTAATGGCGCTTCATTATAATGCTAATTTACGCGACCAGAATTTTCTACTTGCCGTGTACAGGGCGATCCGGAATCACAAGGCGATCCTTCGACACCGTTAAGACCTTCTCGTAATTCATTAAAAAACAGACAATATTCACATTACGAAATCACATAGAACTTTATCTATTGAAAAATTAGAATTCCAACTCACACAGGGTTCCACCTATTGGGACCTCTAGATCATGAGTTGAAGCTAGTAACAAGTAACGCCCTATGTGATTTGTCACTCTCTTTAGGTTATCAACTCACATAGGGGTTTACATGTTAGCATTTTGGGAAAAGTAGAATTCCAACTCACATAGGGTTTTACCTATTGGGAACTCTAGATCATGAGTTGAAGTTAGTAACAAAAAAACCCCTTTGCGATCTGTTACTCTCTTTGCTCTACTACTGATCCGAATAAAGTTCAAAATGTCTACCGGCTAAATATTGAAAAAGCTTTTTAACAGCCCAATAAATTGGCAAAGCCTCTTTATGTACAACGAAATAATTATTTTCAGATTTATTCAAAACTCTAGAAATGAAACAAATGGGTTTCTCAGACGAGTTTTCTAGAACATGAACCAAAGTGTAGCTCCAATTCCATAACTACTTGAATCACAGTGTAATCGTATTGGTTTACTATTGTTACGTTATTCTGGTGCAGAAGCGAACACGACACTATTTATTTTCGAACTGATCCATTTAAACTAGAGAAACACTCATTTATATCGAATTTATAACTACTATTTATATAGAACGATTTATATCACGCGGTATATGAGTGTCTCTCTGATACTCTCTGCTTGACTGACTGACGACAGTTGTCCGGCCGTTTATATATGAGATCCCTTGGTAGGATTTGCTTCTCGAATGATCTTTCGTACCCTTCTTTTTGTTCTAGAAGCTTCTTAGATCAATACCTCTCCCTCTAATTGTTCCATCGATTGTTTCCAGAACATTCCAGAATCTTCTGTCACGTTATTAGTCACCGCGGCATACATTGAGTGTTCGGAAATATGCTGGTGCATGTAGGAATCATTGGGAGGTTGGAGAACAATCTGGGATACGTGTTACAGGATGATCGTTATACTCCTGTCTTCCTGATGATGTTTCTAGAGCCCCTCTAAGGGAAATATCATTACACTATTATCATAATGGAATAAAACCTTGTTTGAAACCAACTCCTTCCTAGATCTTTCAAAATATTCTTCGGAATCAAAAGACCATACAAAAGACATTCTTCTCACATAAAAGGTATAACGGTTTCAACAAAATTGCTATATTGGACATAAATTTTGAATAGTAATTGATCATTCCACAAAAAGCTTCCACGTCAGTAATATTTTTGGGAACCTAACATTGCAAAATACCATTGATCTTATCAGTATCTTATTTCAAACCCTTCAGAACTCATGATGTGGCCAAGATATTTTATTTCTTTTTCAAAAAACTACTTTTTTCCTTATTCAAACGAAGACCGGTATGCCTATTAGATTTTTCTCGATTGCCTGTTGAGAGACTGTACCAGCTGGTTTTGTTTCAAGAAGTAATCTGGCTCATTGAATATTTTACCAGATGCTCTTTCTCGTGCACCTGTAGAGACTTGTTTGATAAAAGTTGATCAGGCCGAAGCTCAGTCCGATGTTTGGTATGTTGGGTTGATACAAAATGTTACTGAGCCTCCAGAGAAGTATCCAGACTGAGAAGTTGTGGATACTTTGATATACAAGCATGTCCCTTTTTAGTCACTGGGATTTCATTCAGCACGGCTCTGCGTGGCGTCGGAGGCCGCAGAGTCGTGACTGGAATAATATGAATTAAAATGATGATAATAATCATAATATTAATCAAATATTCACAATCTTTATTGAAAATAATCAGACTTCATAGGCCTGTTCGTTTGTATTCGGTCTAGCTGATAAACTTGAATTTTTTTCTATGACTCTGTGCGATGAACAGAGACAACTATGGAAACCAAATCAACTTCAGCAAGCTCAGCAACACAAACGAACATACTTCAACACTCTACATCTCGATCAAAAACTACCTATTTAGGAGTTTTGGAAGATATTTGAGATTTTTATTTTGAACTGCAACAAAGATAATCTGATTTTTTTTTTCAGGGATTGTTTAGACTTCAAAATGCAGCCAAGTCCAGGAGAATCGATCTAAAATTCCTACCATTCAAATTTGCGCGTCGAAAACATAATACAACCACGTTTGTCAACAAAAGTAACAGAATATACTGGCATGTAGAATGGATTTTCATCAATGCAGATAATCTGAGACTATCGGATGTAAAAGTGCCAGAGGACGAGAAACTATCAACTACTTTGAGTAAATACATAAAGACAGAAAACGATTCTTTGAGAGAAAACCTTCAATTTTATCAGTCAGTTGGATTTGCAGGACTGAAATTGTTTCTAAAGGCTGAACAAAAGGCTGGCAACAAATTTTATGAATTGGATCCTAGTTTGTCCTTACGGGAATGTCTAGAGAAGAAGCTCATTATCGAATATCCTACAATACACGTTGTAATCAGAGATCACGGATATGAATATAATCTGATAGACACAGGTGAGAAAATCAAATCAGCAATATACGGGTCATCACGAGAGTTCATTATACAAAAAGAATTGTAAACAGTTCACAAACGATTAGATTTCCACATAATTTTTAAACAGACAACATGTTTCGCTCAGACAGTAGTTTCGTAAGGTGATATACTGGTACAATAATGAACTGAACCAACCTTGGCTTGCTTAACTTTTATATATGAAAGTTATATATACAGGCTGATTTTAAAATAAGTGCATATATTTTAAACACTAAGAAAGCTTGAGGTATTCTACCGAATAGCACTATTAAAAATATTATTAGGATCAAAATATATTTGGGGCAAAATACCCTTTTTCCGCCCAGATTTCTACTTCTGTCACAACTATCGTTTGCGATCCGCAGTCGACCGTGATGAACGAAGCGACGTTGCCACTCTACATGAAAATTAGGAGATATTAAATAAAATGTATAATCGAGAAAATGTACATGGGGAGGAAGTTAACCCTGGTCTTTAATTTCAGAAAGATAATACAAAAACTTTAAAATGGACTCACCCATGATTTCTACACATAAGCTCGAATAGCGTATAGCTTAACACCTCACGGTTGGAAGTTCTTTTACTGAAAAATCCTTTAGACCCTTATTCCACCTCCTTGCATCGCTACAATTTGCTTCGAGGAGTCTCATGGGCCCCGCACAATAACGACCCGACATAAGAACCATATCATTCAGCTCAATGTTTGAGAAATGCATCGTCACATTCCAAGCAAATTGTCAGAAACAAAACTTTACATTTACTAGTCAGTGTTGTTCCTGGGTCTGATTTTTTCGTAATAGATTTCCTTGGAAAAAGGTATCAGATTTGTATCGAAAGGTAATAGACTCGAAAAATCTGACATTTGACATTCGGAATGTCATTCTTGTCAAACCCTATCGCACTAATCACAGTTTTGACATGAATATAGAACATAGAACGGAACATAATTATCCGCTGAGCACAGAAATAGATTTTTTAGTATTGGAACATATTTTGGTGCTAATAGCAAATAGTAATAGATTCATGACAAATAGTAATATCGTAACAATCTTCGTGAAATAGTGATAGAACATGAATAGAACGCGAACAATCCTAGTTAGTACTGTCAAAGGTCACAGCAAAGAGGAAATCTATGGTCACAGATACTACTGTTCTGAGAAATGATGTTGACAGATAATATGATGGACTCGATATTAGTATTTGTTTATTTTGTTTGCTCTCGGGAGTTTTGCTGTTCGAGCAGGTATGAGAAAATCTACTAGGTGAGTCGATTTTCAACTTTGTGTATGTTGTGTACCTATTTATTGTCTGCTAATTTTGTATCTACCTGCTGGGGCCTTATTTTCGAATTGAAGGAAGGGGGACGTTCTATCATTCCCCTCATGTTTCTCTCCGTCTCTCGTGATCCATGGAGATAATCACCCCACAGTTCTCTCAGAAAACTTTAAAAAATAAGGCTCTTGTACATATTACATTCACCTCTATTAGTTTCCATAACCTATTCCAATTCATATTCATTCTGTGACAAATTTTTATCAGGATATTCGTCTCTGAAACAATCTGGCATCACTGTCTTGATTTGACATTAGTGAATGACGAATTGAGGATTGTCTGGGATTCCGCAGATTTCACTTGCTCCCCAGTGGCGTACTCGAATTTCGAAGCATTTTATGTTCAATTTTCAAAATGAAATTTCTCGTTAATGTGAAGACTTAGGAAAAATCAAATATTTCAGTAATTTTTGTTAGACTCTCTCATATATATGTCTTGAATATATGCACTCATTTTAAAATCAGCCTGTATATATATATATATATATGTACTTCGTTGGGATGATACACCGACATTTCTTTATAGGGTTGGGTACAATAGACAGACTTAGCCAGAATAGACAGACCTCTCCCTGAATAGACAGACTCTATCTTGAATAGATCGACATCATTGGATAAAAGTGGGGGTAAATAAGGGGAGGAAATGCAGCTTGTTTAAATATATACAGGTTGTCCAGTCATTATGCTCACCATAGGAATGTTTTCGATAGTGGTCTTTAAATCTTCGATACTAACTGATGTATTAGGCCAACTATCAAATGAATATTCAAGGAGAATTGTTCATTTCTCGATCTAGTGTTCACTGGAGTAATTTTGTTAATTATCAGTCTGAAACTTAATTGTCAGTCAGAAACGGAACCAGTCATGAATCAACTATGGATTAAGTGAATTCTGTTTTTTTTTCTCAATTAGAAGAGATAGCCAAAATGGTACGTTTATTTTGAAAGAGATTTACCTAAATCAGTCATTTTGAGTTTTTTCAGAATTTTTATTCAAAAATTGGAAATTTTCATTTTTCAACCATTTTCAGATGCCAATTATTCATAGAGAAAAGCCGAAAATCTCGCGAATATCACATTTTATAGTGAAACAGGCCGAGCTGAATCGATTGCGACCTCGACCAGGTCGCTAGAACACATAGTTTTCGAGATATTTCTGGTCAAAGTACGCTAAAAATCAGCAATTCACTTTCTTCAATTATATGAAATACGAACAAGTTATTGAGAAAATATTCGAATATTTGATGACATATTTCTGTTTTTTAGATTGAAATCAGTCATTTTGAGTTTTTTCAGAATTTTTATTCAAAAATTGGAAATTTTCATTTTTCAACCATTTTCAGATGCCAATAATTCCTAAAGAAAATCCGAAAATCTCGCGAATATGACATTTTATAGTGGAACAGGCCGAGCTGAATCGATTGCGACCTCGACCAGGTCGCTAGAACACATAGTTTTCGAGATATTTCTGGTCAAAGTACGCTAAAAATCAGCAATTCACTTTCTTCAATTATATGAAATACGAACAAGTTATTGAGAAAATATTCGAATATTTGATGACATATTTCTGTTTTTTAGATTGAAATCAGTCATTTTGAGTTTTTTCAGAATTTTTATTCAAAAATTGGAAATTTTCATTTTTCAACCATTTTCAGATGCCAATAATTCCTAAAGAAAATCCGAAAATCTCGCGAATATCACATTTTATAGTGGAACAGGCCGAGCTGAATCGATTGCGACCTCGACCAGGTCGCTAGAACACATAGTTTTCGAGATATTTCTGGTCAAAGTACGCTAAAAATCAGCAATTCACTTTCTTCAATTATATGAAATACGAACAAGTTATTGAGAAAATATTCGAATATTTGATGACATATTTCTGTTTTTTAGATTGAAATCAGTCATTTTGAGTTTTTTCAGAATTTTTATTCAAAAATTGGAAATTTTCATTTTTCAACCATTTTCAGACGCCAATAATTCATAAAGAAAATCAGAAAATCTCGCGAATATCACATTTTATAGTGAAATAGGCCGAGATGAATCGATTGCGACCTCGAACAGGTCGCTAGAACACATAGTTTTCGAGATATTTCTGGTCAAAGTACGCTAAAAAACAGCAATTCACTTTCTTCAATTATATGAAATACCAACAAGTTATTGTGAAAATATTCGAATATTTGATGACAGATTTCTGTTTTTCAGATTGAAATCAGTCATTTTGAGTTTTTTCAGAATTTTTATTCAAAAATTGGATATTTTCATTTTTCAACCATTTTCAGATGCCAATAATTCATAGAGAAAAGCCAAAAATCTCGCGAATATCACATTTTATAGTGGAACAGGCCGAGCTGAATCGATTGCGACCTCGACCAAGTCGCTAGAACACATAGTTTTCGAGATATTTCTGGTCAAAGTACACTAAAAATCAGCAATTCACTTTCTTCAATTATATGAAATACGAACAAGTTATTGAGAAAATATTCGAATATTTGATGACATATTTCTGTTTTTTAGATTGAAATCAGTTATTTTGAGTTTTTTCAGAATTTTTATTCAAAAATTGGAAATTTTCATTTTTCAACCATTTTCAGATGCCAATAATTCATAAAGAAAATCAGAAAATCTCGCGAATATCACATTTTATAGTGAAACAGGCCGAGCTGAATCGATTGCGACCTCGAGCAGGTCGCTAGAACACATAGTTCTCGAGATATTTCTGGTCAAAGTACGCTAAAAAACAGCAATTCACTTTCTTCAATTATATGAAATACGAACAAGTTATTGAGAAAATATTCGAATATTTGATGACATATTTCTGTTTTTTAAATTGAAATCAGTTATTTTGAGTTTTTTCAGAATTTTTATTCAAAAATTGGAAATTTTCATTTTTCAACCATTTTCAGATGCCAATAATTCATAAAGAAAATCAGAAAATCTCGCGAATATCACATTTTATAGTGAAACAGGCCGAGCTGAATCGATTGCGACCTCGAACAGGTCGCTAGAACACATAGTTTTCGAGATATTTCTGGTCAAAGTACGCTAAAAAACAGCAATCCACTTTCTTCAATTATATGAAATACGAACAAGTTATTGAGAAAATATTCGAATATTTGATGACATATTTCTGTTTTTTAGATTGAAATCAGTCATTTTGAGTTTTTTCAGAATTTTTATTCAAAAATTGGAAATTTTCATTTTTCAACCATTTTCAGATGAAAATTATTCATAGAGAAAAGCCGAAAATCTCGCAAATATCACATTTTATAGTGAAACAGGCCGAGCTGAATCGATTGCGACCTCGACCAGGTCGCTAGAACACATAGTTTTCGAGATATTTCTGGTCAAAGTACGCTAAAAATCAGCAATTCACTTTCTTCAATTATATGAAATACGAACAAGTTATTGAGAGAATATTCGAATATTTGATGACATATTCCTGTTTTTCAGATTGAAATCAGTCATTTCGAGTTTTTTCAGAATTTTTATTCAAAAATTGGAAATTTTCATTTTTCAACCATTTTCAGATGCCAATAATTCATAGAGAAAAGCCAAAAATCTCGCGAATATCACATTTTAAAGTGAAACAGGCCGAGCTGAATTGATTGCAACCTCGACCAGGTCGCTAGAACACATAGTTTTCGAGATATTTCTGGTCAAAGTACGCTAAAAATCAGCAATTCACTTTCTTCAATTATATGAAATACGAACAAGTTATTGAGAAAATATTCGAATATTTGATGACATATTTCTGTTTTTTAGATTGAAATCAGTCATTTTGAGTTTTTTCGGAAATTTTATTCAAAAATTGGAAATTTTCATTTTTCAACCATTTTCAGATGCCAATTATTCATAGAGAAAAGCCGAAAATCTCGCGAATATCACATTTTATAGTGGAACAGGCCGAACTGAATCGATTGCGACCTCGACCAGGTCGCTAGAACACATAGTTTTCGAGATATTTCTGGTCAAAGTACGCTAAAAATCAGCAATTCACTTTCTTCAATTATATGAAATACGAACAAGTTATTGAGAAAATATTCGAATATTTGATGACATATTCCTGTTTTTTGATTGAAATCAGTTATTTTGAGTTTTTTCAGAATTTTTATTCAAAAATTGGAAATTTTCATTTTTCAACCATTTTCAGATGCCAATAATTCATAAAGAAAATCAGAAAATCTCGCGATTATCACATTTAATAGTGAAACAGGCCGAGCTGAATCGATTGCGACCTCGAACAGGTCGCTATAACACATAGTTTTCGAGATATTTCTGGTCAAAGTACGCTAGAAAACAGCAATTCACTTTCTTCAATTATATGAAATACCAACAAGTTATTGTGAAAATATTCGAATATTTGATGACATATTCCTGTTTTTCAGATTGAAATCAGTCATTTTGAGTTTTTTCAGAATTTTTATTCAAAAATTGGAAATTTTCATTTTGCAACCATTTTCAGATGCCAATAATTCATTAAGAAAATCCGAAAATTTCGCGAATATCACATTTTATAGTGAAACAGGCCGAGCTGAATCGATTGTGACCTCGACCAGGTCGCTAGAACACATAGTTTTCGAGATATTTCTGGTCAAAGTACGCTAAAAATCAGCAATTCACTTTCTTCAATTATATGAAATACGAACAAGTTATTGATAAAATATTCGAATATTTAATGACATATTCCTGTTTTTTAGATTGAAATCAGTTATTTTGAGTTTTTTCAGAATTTTTATTCAAAAATTGGAAATTTTCATTTTTCAACCATTTTCAGATGCCAATTATTCATAGAGAAAAGCCGAAAATCTCGCGAATATCACATTTTATAGTGAAACAGGCCGAGCTGAATCGATTGTGACCTCGACCAGGTCGCTAGAACACATAGTTTTCGAGATATTTCTGGTCAAAGTACGCTAAAAATCAGCAATTCACTTTCTTCAATTATATGAAATACGAACAAGTTATTGATAAAATATTCGAATATTTAATGACATATTCCTGTTTTTTAGATTGAAATCAGTTATTTTGAGTTTTTTCAGAATTTTTATTCAAAAATTGGAAATTTTCATTTTTCAACCATTTTCAGATGCCAATAATTCATAATGAGAATCAGAAAATCTTGCGAATATCACATTTTATAGTGAAACAGGCCGAGCTGAATCGATTGCGACCTCGAACAGGTCGCTAGCACACATAGTTTTCGAGATATTTCTGGTCAAAGTACGCTAGAAAACAGCAATTCACTTTCTTCAATTATATGAAATACCAACAAGTTATTGTGAAAATATTCGAATATTTGATGACATATTTCTGTTTTTTAGATTGAAATCAGTCATTTTGAGTTTTTTCAGAATTTTTATTCAAAAATTGGAAATTTTCATTTTTCAACCATTTTCAGATGCCAATAATTCATAAAGAAAATCCGTAAATTTCGCGAATATCACATTTTATAGTGAAAAAGGCCGAGCTGAATCGCTTGCGACCTCGACCAGGTCGCTAGCACACATAGTTTTCGAGATATTTCTGGTCAAAGTACGCTAGAAAACAGCAATTCACTTTCTTCAATTATATGAAATACCAACAAGTTATTGTGAAAATATTCGAATATTTGATGATATATTTCTGTTTTTTAGATTGAAATCAGTCATTTTGAGTTTTTTCAGAATTTTTATTCAAAAATTGGAAATTTTCATTTTTCAACCATTTTCAGATGCCAATTATTCATAGAGAAAAGCCGAAAATCTCGCGAATATCACATTTTATAGTGGAACAGGCCGAACTGAATCGATTGCGACCTCGACCAGGTCGCTAGAACACATAGTTTTCGAGATATTTCTGGTCAAAGTACGCTAAAAATCAGCAATTCACTTTCTTCAATTATATGAAATACGAACAAGTTATTGAGAAAATATTCGAATATTTGATGACATATTCCTGTTTTTTGATTGAAATCAGTTATTTTGAGTTTTTTCAGAATTTTTATTCAAAAATTGGAAATTTTCATTTTTCAACCATTTTCAGATGCCAATAATTCATAAAGAAAATCAGAAAATCTCGCGATTATCACATTTTATAGTGAAACAGGCCGAGCTGAATCGATTGCGACCTCGAACAGGTCGCTATAACACATAGTTTTCGAGATATTTCTGGTCAAAGTACGCTAGAAAACAGCAATTCACTTTCTTCAATTATATGAAATACCAACAAGTTATTGTGAAAATATTCGAATATTTGATGACATATTTCTGTTTTTCAGATTGGAATCAGTCATTTTGAGTTTTTTCAGAATTTTTATTCAAAAATTGGAAATTTTCATTTTTCAACCATTTTCAGATGCCAATTATTCATAGAGAAAAGCCGAAAATCTCGCGAATATCACATGTTATAGTGAAACAGGCCGAGCTGAATCGATTGCGACCTCGACCAGGTCGCGAGAACACATAGTTTTCGAGATATTTCTTGTCAAAGTACGATAAAAAACAGCAATTCACTTTCTTCAATTATATGAAATACGAACAAGTTATTGAGAAAATATTCGAATATTTGATGACATATTTCTGTTTTTCAGATTGGAATCAGTCATTTTGAGTTTTTTCAGAATTTTTATTCAAAAATTGAAAATTTTCATTTTTCAACCATTTCCAGATGCCAATTATTCATAGAGAAAAGCCGAAAATCTCGCGAATATCACATTTTATAGTGAAACAGGCCGAGCTGAATCGATTGTGACCTCGACCAGGTCGCTAGAACACATAGTTTTCGAGATATTTCTGGTCAAAGTACGCTAAAAATCAGCAATTCACTTTCTTCAATTATATGAAATACGAACAAGTTATTGAGAAAATATTCGAATATTTGATGACATATTTCTGTTTTTCAGATTGAAATCAGTCATTTCGAGTTTTTTCAGAATTTTTATTCAAAAATTGGAAATTTTCATTTTTCAACCATTTTCAGATGCCAATAATTAATAGAGAAAAGCCAAAAATCTCGCGAATATCACATTTTGAAGTGAAACAGGCCGAGCTGAATCGATTGCGACCTCGACCAGGTCGCTAAAACACATAGTTTTCGAGATATTTCTGGTCAAAGTATGCTAAAAATCAGCAATTCACTTTCTTCAATTATATGAAATACGAACAAGTTATTGAGAAAATATTCGAATATTGGATGACATATTTCTGTTTTTCAGATTGAAATCAGTCATTTTGAGTTTTTTCAGAATTTTTATTCAAAAATTGGAAATTTTCATTTTTCAACCATTTTCAGATGCCAATTATTCATAGGGAAATGCCGGAAATCTCGCGAATATCACATTTTATAGTGAAACAGGCCGAGCTGAATCGATTGCCACCTCGACCAGGTCGCTAGAACACATAGTTTCCGAGATATTTCTGGTCAAAGTACGCTAAAAAACAGCAATTCACTTTCTTCAATTATATGAAATACGAACAAGTTATTGAGAAAATATTCGAATATTTGATGACATTTTTCTGTTTTTTAGATTGAAATCAGTCATTTTGAGTTTTTTCAGAATTTTTATTCAAAAATTGGAAATTTTCATTTTTCAACCATTTTCAGATGCCAATTATTCATAGAGAAAAGCCGAAAATCTCGCGAATATCACATTTTAAAGTGAAACAGGCCGAGCTGAATCGATTGCAACCTCGACCAGGTCGCTAGAACACATAGTTTTCGAGATATTTCTGGTCAAAGTACGCTAAAAATCAGCAATTCACTTTCTTCAATTATATGAAATACGAACAAGTTATTGAGAAAATATTCGAATATTCGATGACATATTTCTGTTTTTCAGATTGAAATCAGTCATTTTGAGTTTTTTCAGAATTTTTATTCAAAAATTGGAAATTTTCATTTTTCAACCATTTTCAGATGCCAATTTTTCATAGAGAAAAGCCGAAAATCTCGCGAATATCACATTTTATAGTGAAACAGGCCGTACTGAATCGATTGCGACATCGACCAGGTCGCTAGAACACATAGTTTTCGAGATATTTCTGGTCAAAGTACGCTAAAAATCAGCAATTCACTTTCTTCAATTATATGAAATACGAACAAGTTATTGAGAAAATATTCGAATATTTGATGACATATTCCTGTTTTTTAGATTGAAATCAGTTATTTTGAGTTTTTTCAGAATTTTTATTCAAAAATTGGAAATTTTCATTTTTCAACCATTTTCAGATGCCAATAATTCATAAAGAAAATCAGAAAATCTTGCGAATATCACATTTTATAGTGAAACAGGCCGAGCTGAATCGATTGCGACCTCGAACAGGTCGCTAGAACACATAGTTTTCGAGATATTTCTGGTCAAAGTACGCTAGAAAACAGCAATTCACTTTCTTCAATTATATGAAATACCAACAAGTTATTGTGAAAATATTCGAATATTTGATGACATATTTCTGTTTTTTAGATTGAAATCAGTCATTTTGAGTTTTTTCAGAATTTTTATTCAAAAATTGGAATTTTTCATTTTTCAACCATTTTCAGATGCCAATAATTCATAAAGAAAATCCGAAAATTTCGCGAATATCACATTTTATAGTGAAAAAGGCCGAGCTGAATCGCTTGCGACCTCGACCAGGTCGCTAGAACACATAGTTTCCGAGATATTTCTGGTCAAAGTACGCTAAAAATCAGCAATTCACTTTCTTCAATTATATGAAATACGAACAAGTTATTGAGAAAATATTCGAATATTTGATGACATATTTCTGTTTTTTAGATTGAAATCAGTCATTTTGAGTTTTTTCAGAATTTTTATTCAAAAATTGGAAATTTTCATTTTTCAACCATTTTCAGATGCCAATTATTCATAGAGAAAAGCCGAAAAACTCGCGAATATCACATTTTATAGTGAAACAGGCCGAGCTGAATCGATTGCGACCTCGACCAGGTCGCTAGAACACATAGTTTTCGAGATATTTCTGGTCAAAGTACGCTAAAAAACAGCAATTCACTTTCTTCAATTATATGAAATACGAACAAGTTATTGAGAAAATATTCGAATATTTGATGACATATTTTTGTTTTTTAGATTGAAATCAGTCATTTTGAGTTTTTTCCGAATTTTTATTCAAAAATTGGAAATTTTCATTTTTCAACCATTTTCAGATGCCAATTATTCATAGAGAAAAGCCGAAAATCTCGCGAATATCTCATTTCATAGTGAAACAGGCCGAGCTGAATCGATTGCGACCTCGACTAGGTCGCTAGAACACATAGTTTTCGAGATATTTCTGGTCAAAGTACGCTAAAAATCAGCAATTCACTTTCTTCAATTAAATATGAAATACGAACAAGTTATTGAGAAAATATTCGAATATTTGATGACATATTTCTGTTTTTCAGATTGAAATCAGTCATTTCGAGTTTTTTCAGAATTTTTATTCAAAAATTGGAAATTTTCATTATTCAACCATTTTCAGATGCCAATAATTCATAGAGAAAAGCCAAAAATCTCGCGAATATCACATTTTGAAGTGAAACAGGCCGAGCTGAATCGATTGCAACCTCGACCAGGTCGCTAGAACACATAGTTTTCGAGATATTTCTGGTCAAAGTACGCTAAAAATCAGCAATTCACTTTCTTCAATTATATGAAATACGAACAAGTTATTGAGGAAATATTCGAATATTTGATGACATATTTCTGTTTTTCAGATTGAAATCAGTCATTTTGAGTTTTTTCAGAATTTTTATTCAAAAATTGGAAATTTTCATTTTTCAACCATTTTCAGATGCCAATTATTCATAGAGAAAAGCCGAAAATCTCGCGAATATCACATATTATAGTGAAACAGGCCGAGCTGAATCGATTGCGACCTCGACCAGGTCGCTAGAACACATAGTTTTCGAGATATTTCTGGTCAAAGTACGCTAAAAAACAGCAATTCACTTTCTTCAATTATATGAAATACCAACAAGTTATTGTGAAAATATTCGAATATTTGATGACATATGTCTGTTTTTTAGATTGAAATCAGTCATTTTGAGTTTTTTCCGAATTTTTATTCAAAAATTGGAAATTTTCATTTTTCAACCATTTTCAGATGCCAATTATTCATAGAGAAAAGCCGAAAATCTCGCGAATATCACATGTTATAGTGAAACAGGCCGAGCTGAATCGATTGCGACCTCGACCAGGTCGCTAGAACACATAGTTTTCGAGATATTTCTTGTCAAAGTACGCTAAAAAACAGCAATTCACTTTCTTCAATTATATGAAATACGAACAAGTTATTGAGAAAATATTCGAATATTTGATGACATATTTCTGTTTTTCAGATTGGAATCAGTCATTTTGAGTTTTTTCAGAATTTTTATTCAAAAATTGAAAATTTTCATTTTTCAACCATTTTCAGATGCCAATTATTCATAGAGAAAAGCCGAAAATCTCGCGAATATCACATTTTATAGTGAAACAGGCCGAGCTGAATCGATTGTGACCTCGACCAGGTCGCTAGAACACATAGTTTTCGAGATATTTCTGGTCAAAGTACGCTAAAAATCAGCAATTCACTTTCTTCAATTATATGAAATACGAACAAGTTATTGAGAAAATATTCGGATATTTGATGACATATTTCTGTTTTTCAGATTGAAATCAGTCATTTCGAGTTTTTTCAGAATTTTTATTCAAAAATTGGAAATTTTCATTTTTCAACCATTTTCAGATGCCAATTATTCATAGAGAAAAGCCAAAAATCTCGCGAATATCACATTTTAAAGTGAAACTGGCCGAGCTGAATCGATTGCGACCTCGAACAGGTCGCTAGAACACATAGTTTTCGAGATATTTCTGGTCAAAGTATGCTAAAAATCAGCAATTCACTTTCTTCAATTATATGAAATACGAACAAGTTATTGAGAAAATATTCGAATATTGGATGACATATTTCTGTTTTTCAGATTGCAATCAGTCATTTTGAGTTTTTTCAGAATTTTTATTCAAAAATTGGAAATTTTCATTTTTCAACCATTTTCAGATGCCAATTATTCATAGAGAAATGCCGGAAATCTCGCGAATATCACATTTTATAGTGAAACAGGCCGAGCTGAATCGATTGCGACCTCGACCAGGTCGCTAGAACACATAGTTTTCGAGATATTTCTGGTCAAAGTACGCTAAAAAACAGCAATTCACTTTCTTCAATTATATGAAATACGAACAAGTTATTGAGAAAATATTCGAATATTTGATGACATATTTTTGTTTTTTAGATTGAAATCAGTCATTTTGAGTTTTTTCCGAATTTTTATTCAAAAATTGGAAATTTTCATTTTTCAACCATTTTCAGATGCCAATTATTCATAGAGAAAAGCCGAAAATCTCGCGAATATCTCATTTCATAGTGAAACAGGCCGAGCTGAATCGATTGCGACCTCGACTAGGTCGCTAGAACACATAGTTTTCGAGATATTTCTGGTCAAAGTACGCTAAAAATCAGCAATTCACTTTCTTCAATTAAATATGAAATACGAACAAGTTATTGAGAAAATATTCGAATATTTGATGACATATTTCTGTTTTTCAGATTGAAATCAGTCATTTCGAGTTTTTTCAGAATTTTTATTCAAAAATTGGAAATTTTCATTATTCAACCATTTTCAGATGCCAATAATTCATAGAGAAAAGCCAAAAATCTCGCGAATATCACATTTTGAAGTGAAACAGGCCGAGCTGAATCGATTGCAACCTCGACCAGGTCGCTAGAACACATAGTTTTCGAGATATTTCTGGTCAAAGTACGCTAAAAATCAGCAATTCACTTTCTTCAATTATATGAAATACGAACAAGTTATTGAGAAAATATTCGAATATTTGATGACATATTTCTGTTTTTTAGATTGAAATCAGTCATTTTGAGTTTTTTCCGAATTTTTATTCAAAAATTGGAAATTTTCATTTTTCAACCATTTTCAGATGCCAATTATTCATAGAGAAAAGCCGAAAATCTCGCGAATATCACATATTATAGTGAAACAGGCCGAGCTGAATCGATTGCGACCTCGACCAGGTCGCTAGAACACATAGTTTTCGAGATATTTCTGGTCAAAGTACGCTAAAAATCAGCAATTCACTTTCTTCAATTATATGAAATACCAACAAGTTATTGTGAAAATATTCGAATATTTGATGACATATTTCTGTTTTTTAGATTGAAATCAGTCATTTTGAGTTTTTTCCGAATTTTTATTCAAAAATTGGAAATTTTCAATTTTCAACCATTTTCAGATGCCAATTATTCATAGAGAAAAGCCGAAAATCTCGCGAATATCACATGTTATAGTGAAACAGGCCGAGCTGAATCGATTGCGACCTCGACCAGGTCGCTAGAACACATAGTTTTCGAGATATTTCTTGTCAAAGTACGCTAAAAAACAGCAATTCACTTTCTTCAATTATATGAAATACGAACAAGTTATTGAGAAAATATTCGAATATTTGATGACATATTTCTGTTTTTCAGATTGGAATCAGTCATTTTGAGTTTTTTCAGAATTTTTATTCAAAAATTGAAAATTTTCATTTTTCAACCATTTTCAGATGCCAATTATTCATAGAGAAAAGCCGAAAATCTCGCGAATATCACATTTTATAGTGAAACAGGCCGAGCTGAATCGATTGTGACCTCGACCAGGTCGCTAGAACACATAGTTTTCGAGATATTTCTGGTCAAAGTACGCTAAAAATCAGCAATTCACTTTCTTCAATTATATGAAATACGAACAAGTTATTGAGAAAATATTCGAATATTTGATGACATATTTCTGTTTTTCAGATTGAAATCAGTCATTTCGAGTTTTTTCAGAATTTTTATTCAAAAATTGGAAATTTTCATTTTTCAACCATTTTCAGATGCCAATTATTCATAGAGAAAAGCCAAAAATCTCGCGAATATCACATTTTAAAGTGAAACTGGCCGAGCTGAATCGATTGCGACCTCGACCAGGTCGCTAGAACACATAGTTTTCGAGATATTTCTGGTCAAAGTATGCTAAAAATCAGCAATTCACTTTCTTCAATTATATGAAATACGAACAAGTTATTGAGAAAATATTCGAATATTGGATGACATATTTCTGTTTTTCAGATTGCAATCAGTCATTTTGAGTTTTTTCAGAATTTTTATTCAAAAATTGGAAATTTTCATTTTTCAACCATTTTCAGATGCCAATTATTCATAGAGAAATGCCGGAAATCTCGCGAATATCACATTTTATAGTGAAACAGGCCGAGCTGAATCGATTGCCACCTCGACCAGGTCGCTAGAACACATAGTTTTCGAGATATTTCTGGTCAAAGTACGCTAAAAAACAGCAATTCACTTTCTTCAATTATATGAAATACGAACAAGTTATTGAGAAAATATTCGAATATTTGATGACATATTTCTGTTTTTTAGATTGAAATCAGTCATTTTGAGTTTTTTCAGAATTTTTATTCAAAAATTGGAAATTTTCATTTTTCAACCATTTTCAGATGCCAATTATTCATAGAGAAAAGCCGAAAATCTCGCGAATATCACATTTTAAAGTGAAACAGGCCGAGCTGAATCGATTGCAACCTCGACCAGGTCGCTAGAACACATAGTTTTCGAGATATTTCTGGTCAAAGTACGCTAAAAATCAGCAATTCACTTTCTTCAATTATATGAAATACGAACAAGTTATTGAGAAAATATTCGAATATTTGATGACATATTTCTGTTTTTTGGATTGAAATCAGTCATTCTGAGTTTTTTCAGAATTGTTATTCAAAAATTGGAAATTTTCATTTTTCAACCATTTTCAGATGCCAATTTTTCATAGAGAAAAGCCGAAAATCTCGCGAATATCACATTTTATAGTGAAACAGGCCGTACTGAATCGATTGCGGCCTCGACCAGGTCGCTAGAACACATAGTTTTCGAGATATTTCTGGTCAAAGTACGCTAAAAATCAGCAATTCACTTTCTTCAATTATATGAAATACGAACAAGTTATTGAGAAAATATTCGAATATTTGATGACATATTCCTGTTTTTTAGATTGAAATCAGTCATTTTGAGTTTTTTTCCGAATTTTTATTCAAAAATTGGAAATTTTCATTTTTCAACCATTTTCAGATGCCAATTATTCATAGAGAAAAGCCGAAAATCTCGCGAATATCTCATTTTATAGTGAAACAGGCCGAGCTGAATCGATTGCCACCTCGACCAGGTCGCTAGAACACATAGTTTTCGAGATATTTCTGGTCAAAGTACGCTAGAAAACAGCAATTCACTTTCTTCAATTATATGAAATACCAATACCAACAAGTTATTGTGAAAATATTCGAATATTTGATGACATATTTCTGTTTTTTAGATTGAAATCAGTCATTTTGAGTTTTTTCAGAATTTTTATTCAAAAATTGGAAATTTTCATTTTTCAACCATTTTCAGATGCCAATAATTCATAAAAAAAATCCGAAAATTTCGCGAATATCACATTTTATAGTGAAACAGGCCGAGCTGAATCGCTTGCGACCTCGACCAGGTCGCTAGAACACATAGTTTTCGAGATATTTCTGGTCAAAGTACGCTAAAAATCAGCAATTCACTTTCTTCATTTATATGAAATACGAACAAGTTATTGAGAAAATATTCGAATATTTGATGACATATTTCTGTTTTTCAGATTGAAATCAGTCATTTCGAGTTTTTTCAGAATTTTCATTCAAAAATTGGAAATTTTCATTTTTCAACCATTTTCAGATGCCAATAATTCATAGAGAGTCATTTTGAGTTTTTTCAGAATTTTTATTCAAAAATTGAAAATTTTCATTTTTCAACCATTTTCAGATGCCAATTATTCATAGAGAAAAGCCGAAAATCTCGCGAATATCACATTTTATAGTGAAACAGGCCGAGCTGAATCGATTGTGACCTCGACCATGTAATAAACTCTGTCTGGCACAAAAACATGCATTTAGCACATTCTGTGGTGATCCAGGGGTGGGTTGGCAGGTCAATAAAATATATGTATAATTAACCAATCGAAATAATTAAACGATTTATTGACTAACCGAATCAACTATTTTAGGAAACACAATGATTCTACCAGCTTACCATTTCATGAACAAAAAGGTGAACTAAACTAAACCGAAAGTATATTCCTAATATCTATACTAAAGTCTTTTAATCAAAAGAGTCCACATACAAGGTAAATGTACAACTCACAATTTAACATACCACAATGAATCGTACCCAAATAGTCAAAAGAAGAAGCGTACTCACAGTTCATGTAGAGTCGTTATAATTCTCATAAAGTTGAGATATATTGAGGTGTACAAACTTTACATAAATCCTCTTCGTTGTCCAAGCAGGCACCTGCCGTTTGTAACACAAACGGGTCGGGATTTGTGGACTACAGCAAAATTAGACTGACCAACTTCGTTGTCGATGGCCTCCGTCTACCAATACACAGAAGCTGTCGTCTAGTAAACATCGACTCGTACAACGTGTTGTCGACTTGTACTCTCTCAGCCGACTGCCTCGCAACTCTCCTGAGAGCTCCACCACCGGCGTCGTCCTTCCTTTCTCCTTCCCCAACACATTCCGCGAATCTCTACATGCGCACCAGAAATCGATTCACATTCACATAATACAGTCAAGGCCACCACAACGGTAGCAAATAACCAAACGGACACACAAAACATAACATCGAATTTAATACTACAAATACAGAGTGGATGCGTTACTTATATCTACAGGGTGGGCGTGCTACAACCAGGTCGCTAGAACACATAGTTTTCGAGATATTTCTGGTCAAAGTACGCTAAAAATCAGCAATTCACTTTCTTCAATTATATGAAATACGAACAAGTTATTGAGAAAATATTCGAATATTTGATGACATATTTCTGTTTTTCAGATTGAAATCAGTCATTTCGAGTTTTTTCAGAATTTTTATTCAAAAATTGGAAATTTTCATTTTTCAACCATTTTCAGATGCCAATAATTCATAGAGAAAAGCCAAAAATCTCGCGAATATCACATTTTGATGTGGAACAGGCCGAGCTGAATCGATTGCAACCTCGACCAGGTCGCTGGAACACATAGTTTTCGAGATATTTCTGGTCAAAGTACGCTAAAAATCAGCAATTCACTTTCTTCAATTATATGAAATACGAACAAGTTATTGAGAAAATATTCGAATATTTGATGACATATTCCTGTTTTTTAGATTGAAATCAGTCATTTTGAGTTTTTTCCGAATTTTTATTCAAAAATTGGAAATTTTCATTTTTCAACCATTTTCAGTTGCTAATTATTCATGGGGAAAAGCCGAAAATCTCGCGAATATCACATATTATAGTGAAACAGGCCGAGCTGAATTGATTGCGACCTCGACCAGGTCGCTAGAACACATAGTTTTCGAGATATTTCTTGTCAAAGTACGCTAAAAAACAGCAATTCACTTTCTTCAATTATATGAAATACGAACAAGTTATTGAGAAAATATTCGAATATTTGATGACATATTTCTGTTTTTCAGATTGAAATCAGTCATTTTGAGTTTTTTCCGAATTTTTATTCAAAAATTGGAAATTTTCATTTTTCAACCATTTTCAGATGCCAATTATTCATAGAGAAAAGCCGAAAATCTCGCGAATATCACATGTTATAGTGAAACAGGCCGAGCTGAATCGATTGCGACCTCGACCAGGTCGCTAGAACACATAGTTTTCGAGATATTTCTGGTCAAAGTACGCTAAAAAACAGCAATTCACTTTCTTCAATTATATGAAATACCAACAAGTTATTGTGAAAATTAGGGATGCACCGGGAACTGTTTTCTGAAAAAGCCGGGTATCGGGTACCCGATTTTAAAGGTAGGCCGGGTAACGGATACCCGGCGGCCGGGTATTATCAACCAAATAAGTGCATTGAAGCTGTCGTGTAGTTTCCATTGAAGAAAAAATTAAAAGTGAAATTCAGGCTTATCTCAATTTGAATGTTATTGATAGAAAGGCTTCTCCGTTGGGATGGTGGCAAATAAACCGAGAACATTTTCCAAATTTAGCTTTGACAGCTAGGACCTTTTTGTCCGCACCAGCATCCACAATATCGAGCGAACGCTTATTTTCTGAAGCAGGAAATGTCTTCGAGTCGACAAGAAACAGACAATTGCCAGAAAACGGAGAACAACTAATATCCCTTCATGATAATTTACCACTCCTTAATTTTGAATAATAGTTTTATCACGACCAGGTCGCTAGAACACATAGTTTTCGAGATATTTCTGGTCAAAGTATGCTAAAAATCAGCAATTCACTTTCTTCAATTATATGAAATACGAACAAGTTATTGAGAAAATATTCGAATATTGGATGACATATTTCTGTTTTTCAGATTGCAATCAGTCATTTTGAGTTTTTTCAGAATTTTTATTCAAAAATTGGAAATTTTCATTTTTCAACCATTTTCAGATGCCAATTATTCATAGAGAAATGCCGGAAATCTCGCGAATATCACATTTTATAGTGAAACAGGCCGAGCTGAATCGATTGCCACCTCGACCAGGTCGCTAGAACACATAGTTTTCGAGATATTTCTGGTCAAATTATGCTAAAAATCAGCAATTCACTTTCTTCAATTATATGAAATACGAACAAGTTATTGAGAAAATATTCGAATATTGGATGACATATTTCTGTTTTTCAGATTGCAATCAGTCATTTTGAGTTTTTTCAGAATTTTTATTCAAAAATTGGAAATTTTCATTTTTCAACCATTTTCAGATGCCAATTATTCATAGAGAAATGCCGGAAATCTCGCGAATATCACATTTTATAGTGAAACAGGCCGAGCTGAATCGATTGCCACCTCGACCAGGTCGCTAGAACACATAGTTTTCGAGATATTTCTGGTCAAAGTACGCTAAAAAACAGCAATTCACTTTCTTCAATTATATGAAATACGAACAAGTTATTGAGAAAATATTCGAATATTTGATGACATATTTCTGTTTTTTAGATTGAAATCAGTCATTTTGAGTTTTTTCAGAATTTTTATTCAAAAATTGGAAATTTTCATTTTTCAACCATTTTCAGATGCCAATTATTCATAGAGAAAAGCCGAAAATCTCGCGAATATCACATTTTAAAGTGAAACAGGCCGAGCTGAATCGATTGCAACCTCGACCAGGTCGCTAGAACACATAGTTTTCGAGATATTTCTGGTCAAAGTACGCTAAAAATCAGCAATTCACTTTCTTCAATTATATGAAATACGAACAAGTTATTGAGAAAATATTCGAATATTTGATGACATATTTCTGTTTTTTGGATTGAAATCAGTCATTCTGAGTTTTTTCAGAATTGTTATTCAAAAATTGGAAATTTTCATTTTTCAACCATTTTCAGATGCCAATTTTTCATAGAGAAAAGCCGAAAATCTCGCGAATATCACATTTTATAGTGAAACAGGCCGTACTGAATCGATTGCGGCCTCGACCAGGTCGCTAGAACACATAGTTTTCGAGATATTTCTGGTCAAAGTACGCTAAAAATCAGCAATTCACTTTCTTCAATTATATGAAATACGAACAAGTTATTGAGAAAATATTCGAATATTTGATGACATATTCCTGTTTTTTAGATTGAAATCAGTCATTTTGAGTTTTTTTCCGAATTTTTATTCAAAAATTGGAAATTTTCATTTTTCAACCATTTTCAGATGCCAATTATTCATAGAGAAAAGCCGAAAATCTCGCGAATATCTCATTTTATAGTGAAACAGGCCGAGCTGAATCGATTGCCACCTCGACCAGGTCGCTAGAACACATAGTTTTCGAGATATTTCTGGTCAAAGTACGCTAGAAAACAGCAATTCACTTTCTTCAATTATATGAAATACCAATACCAACAAGTTATTGTGAAAATATTCGAATATTTGATGACATATTTCTGTTTTTTAGATTGAAATCAGTCATTTTGAGTTCTTTCAGAATTTTTATTCAAAAATTGGAAATTTTCATTTTTCAACCATTTTCAGATGCCAATAATTCATTAAAAAAATCCGAAAATTTCGCGAATATCACATTTTATAGTGAAACAGGCCGAGCTGAATCGCTTGCGACCTCGACCAGGTCGCTAGAACACATAGTTTTCGAGATATTTCTGGTCAAAGTACGCTAAAAATCAGCAATTCACTTTCTTCAATTATATGAAATACGAACAAGTTATTGAGAAAATATTCGAATATTTGATGACATATTTCTGTTTTTCAGATTGAAATCAGTCATTTCGAGTTTTTTCAGAATTTCTATTCAAAAATTGGAAATTCTCATTTTTCAACCATTTTCAGATGCCAATAATTCATAGAGAGTCATTTTGAGTTTTTTCGGAATTTTTATTTAAAAATTGGAAATTTTCATTTTTCAACCATTTTCAGATGCCAATTATTTATAGAGAAAAGCCGAAAATCTCGCGAATATCACATTTTATTGTGAAACAGGCCGAGCTGAATCGATTGCGACCTCGACCAGGTCGCTAGAACACATAGTTTTCGAGATATTTCTGGTCAAAGTACGCTAAAAATCAGCAATTCACTTTCTTCAATTATATGAAATACGAACAAGTTATTGATAAAATATTCGAATATTTGATGACATATTTCTGTTTTTCAGATTGAAATCAGTCATTTCGAGTTTTTTCAGAATTTTTATTCAAAAATTGGAAATTTTCATTTTTCAACCATTTTCAGATGCCAATAATTCATAGAGAAAAGCCAAAAATCTCACGAATATCACATTTTGATGTGGAACAGGCCGAGCTGAATCGATTGCAACCTCGACCAGGTCGCTGGAACACATAGTTTTCGAGATATTTCTGGTCAAAGTACGCTAAAAATCAGCAATTCACTTTCTTCAATTATATGAAATACGAACAAGTTATTGAGAAAATATTCGAATATTTGATGACATATTTCTGTTTTTTAGATTGAAATCAGTCATTTTGAGTTTTTTCCGAATTTTTATTCAAAAATTGGAAATTTTCATTTTTCAACCATTTTCAGTTGCCAATTATTCATGGGGAAAAGCCGAAAATCTCGCGAATATCACATATTATAGTGAAACAGGCCGAGCTGAATTGATTGCGACCTCGACCAGGTCGTTAGAACACATAGTTTTCGAGATATTTCTGGTCAAAATACGCTAAAAAACAGCAATTCACTTTCTTCAATTATATGAAATACCAACAAGTTATTGTGAAAATATTCGAATATTTGATGACATATTTCTGTTTTTTAGATTGAAATCAGTCATTTTGAGTTTTTTTCCGAATTTTTATTCAAAAATTGGAAATTTTCATTTTTCAACCATTTTCAGATGCCAATTATTCATAGAGAAAAGCCGAAAATCTCGCGAATATCACATGTTATAGTGAAACAGGCCGAGCTGAATCGATTGCGACCTCGACCAGGTCGCTAGAACACATAGTTTTCGAGATATTTCTGGTCAAAGTACGCTAAAAAACAGCAATTCACTTTCTTCAATTATATGAAATACCAACAAGTTATTGTGAAAATTAGGGATGCACCGGGAACTGTTTTCTGAAAAAGCCGGGTATCGGGTACCCGATTTTAAAGGTAGGCCGGGTAACGGATACCCGGCGGCCGGGTATTATCAACCAAATAAGTGCATTGAAGCTGTCGTGTAGTTTCCATTGAAGAAAAAATTAAAAGTGAAATTCAGGCTTATCTCAATTTGAATGTTATTGATAGAAAGGCTTCTCCGTTGGGATGGTGGCAAATAAACCGAGAACATTTTCCAAATTTAGCTTTGACAGCTAGGACCTTTTTGTCCGCACCAGCATCCACAATATCGAGCGAACGCTTATTTTCTGAAGCAGGAAATGTCTTCGAGTCGACAAGAAACAGACTATTGCCAGAAAACGGAGAACAACTAATATCCCTTCATGATAATTTACCACTCCTTAATTTTGAATAATAGTTTTATCACGATTTTTTGTTTTGGGTTCTAGTGAGAATGTTATTTGTGTTATTAATATATTTCTGTTCTCGAGCCTTTTAGTTTTTGTCTTGACCACCGTTTATTCGGGAAAAAATACCCGGCCGGGTATCCAAAGCGAAGCCGGGTACCGAGTACCCGGCCAATACCGGGTACCCGGTGCACCCCTAATTTTTGGCATATCTCTATGAATTATTGCATTATTGGCATCTGAAAATGGTTGAAAAATGAAAATTTCCAATTTTTGAATAAAAATTCTGAAAAAACTCAAAATGACTGATTTCAATCTAAAAAACAGAAATATGTCATCAAATATTCGAATATTTTCACAATAACTTGTTGGTATTTCATATAATTGAAGAAAGTGAATTGCTGTTTTTTAGCGTCCTTTGACCAGAAATATCTCGAAAACTATGTGTTCTAGCGACCTGGTCGAGGTCGCAAACGATTCAGCTCGGCCTGTTTCACTATTAAATGTGATATTCGCGAGATTTTCGGATTTTCTTTATGAATTATTGGCATCTGAAAATGGTTGAAAAATAAAAATTTCCAATTTTTGAATCAAAATTCTGAAAAAACTCAAAATGACTGATTTCAATCTGAAAAACAGAAATATGTCATCAAATATTCGAATATTTCCAATTTTCACAATTATTTGTTGGTATTTCATATAATTGAAGAATGTGAATTGCTGTTTTTTAGCGTTTTTTGACCAGAAATATCTCGAAAACTATGTGTTCTAGCGACCTGGTCGAGGTCGCAATTGATTCAGCTCGGCCTGTCTCACTATAAAATGTGATATTCGCGAGATTTTTGGCTTTTCTCTATGAATTATTGGCATCTGAAAATGGTTGAAAAATGAAAATTTCCAATTTTTGAATAAAAATTCTGAAAAAACTCAAAATGACTGATTCCAATCTAAAAAACAGAAATATGTCATCAAATATTCGAATATTTTCACAATAACTTGTTGGTATTTCATATAATTGAAGAAAGTGAATTGCTGTTTTTTAGCGTACTTTGACCAGAAATATCTCGAAAACTATGTGTTCTAGCGACCTGGTCGAGGTCGCAATCGATTCAGCTCGGCCTGTTTCACTATAAAATGTGATATTCGCGAGATTTTCGGCTTTTCTCTATGAATAATTGGCATCTGAAAATGGTTGAAAAATGAAAATTTCCAATTTTTGAATAAAAATTCTGAAAAAACTCAAAATGACTGATTTCAATCTAAAAAACAGAAATATGTCATCAAATATTCGAATATTGTCTCAATAACTAGTTCGTATTTCATATAATTGAAGAAAGTGAATTGCTGATTTTTAGCGTATTTTGACCAGAAATATCTCGAAAACTATGTGTTCTAGCGACCTGGTCGAGGGCGCAATCGATTCAGCTCGGCCTGTTTCACTATAGAATGTGATATTCGCGAGATTTTCGGATTTTCTTTATGAATTATTGGCATCTGAAAATGGTTGAAAAATGAAAATTTCCAATTTTTGAATAAAAATTCTGAAAAAACTCAAAATGACTGATTTCAATTTAAAAAACAGGAATATGTCATCAAATATTCGAATAATTTCAATTTTCACAATTATTTGTTGGTATTTCATATTCATATAATTGAAGAATGTGAATTGCTGTTTTTTAGCGTACTTTGACCAGAAATATCTCGAAAACTATGTGTTCTAGCGACCTGGTCGAGGTCGCAATCGATTCAGCTCGGCCTGTTTCACTATAAAATGTGATATTCGCGAGATTTTAGGCTTTTCTCTATGAATTATTGGCATCTGAAAATGGTTGAAAAATGAAAATTTCCAATTTTTTGATAAAAATTCTGAAAAAATTCAAAATGACTGATTTCAATCTAAAAAACAGAAATAGGTCATCAAATATTCGAATATTTTCTCAATAACTTGTTCGTATTTCATATAATTGAAGAAAGTGAATTGCTGATTTTTAGCGTACTTTGACCAGAAATATCTCGAAAACTATGTGTTCAAGCGACCTGGTCGAGGTCGCAATCGATTCAGCTCGGCCTGTTTCACTATCAAATGTGATATTCGCGAGAATTCTGTCTTTTCTCAATGAATTATTGGCATCTGAAAGTGGTTGAAAAATGAAAATTTCCAATTTTTGAATAAAAATTCTGAAAAAACTTAAAATGACTGATTTCAATCTAAAAAACAGAAATAGGTCATCAAATATTCGAATATTTGCACAATAACTTGTTGGAATTTCATATAATTGAAGAAATTGAATTGCTGTTTTTTAGCGTACTTTGACCAGAAATATCTCGAAAACTATGTGTTCTAGCGACCTGGTCGAGGTCGCAATTGATTCAGCTCGGCCTGTTTCACAATAAAATGTGATATTCGCGAGATTTTTGTATTTTTTGGCTTTTCTCTATGAATTATTGGCATCTGAAAATGGTTGAAAAATGAAAATTTCCAATTTTTGAATAAAAATTCTGAAAAAACTCAAAATTACTGATTTCAATCTAAAAAACAGAAATATGTCATCAAATATTCGAATATTTTCACAATAACTTGTTGGTATTTCATATAATTGAAGAAAGTGAATTTCTGTTTTTTAGCGTACTTTGACCAGAAATATCTCGAAAACTATGTGTTCTAGCGACCTGGTCGAGGTCGCAATCGATTCAGCTTGGCCTGTTTCACTATAAAATGTGATATTCGCGAGATTTTCGGATTTTCTTTATGAATTATTGGCATCTGAAAATGGTTGAAAAATGAAAATTTCCAATTTTTGAATAAAAATTCTGAAAAAACTCAAAATGACTAATTTCAATCTGAAAAACAGAAATATGTCATCAAATATTCGAATATTTTCAATTTTCACAATTATTTGTTGGTATTTCATATAATTGAAGAAAAAAGGTAGTGCCATTTGACATTTCAAAGTTGGGGTGTGTCGCGCCGACGGGGTGACTCATCCCTTGACCGAAATATGGTGATTCTAGTTCCCCTCAACTCTTTAGCATTTTCGCCAAACGGCGGATTTCTAACTTTTTTCTTTCGCGAGATATTCGCATTGAAAGTTTTCAAATTTACACCCTGTATATACGGTATGGTGGAAATGTATGGAATAAATTCATTATCTCTAACGCATATGAATTTGAAGTAAAATCCTGAGACAGGTCGATTTTTATTTTCAAATTGACACCTCTTGATATACATACGGAGTTTGTAACGTCATTCGCGTAGTTGTGGTGACGTCATCGATTATTTTTTGAAATGGAAACATCCCCTTTTCATTTTATGTTTTGGAAGGTATATTCATTGTCTATCCAACCATATACTGATATTAGCAAAATAAAGTGATACAGGGTGAGAAAAAATTATTAATTATTTTATATTTACAACGGAAACAATTACAATAAATGGAAAATTCGAACGGTATACATCAGAAACAATGTATATCGTCATTCACATTGTATCATTGCAGAAGGTCACCGATTCGAACATTTATTGTAACGGTTTCCGTTGTAAATATAAAATAATTAATAATTTTTTCTCACCATGTATTTCTTAATTTTGCTAATATCAGTATATGGTTGGATTGACAATGGATATATCTTCCGAAAAATAACAAAAAAACGGAATGTTTCCATTTGAAAAAACAATCGATGACGTCACCACAACTACGCGGATGACGTTACAAACTCCGTATGTATATCAAGAGGTGTCGATTTGAAAATAAAAATCGACCTGTCTCAGGATTTTTCTTCAAATTCATATGCGTTAGAGATAATGAATTTATTCCATTCATTTCCACCATACTGTATATATTTCAAGTCGCCGCACGCAGGCGCCTCTTCGGTCGCTCTGTTCGGTCTATAGAAAGCGCCTATACGGAACTCATGTCAAAGTGAATTCAAGCAAACGGGTGGTGAACGCGTGGCGTTACCGTAGCAGTAGCACGTGACCGGCTTTGTACTATTAATTTTTTTTTTGCAATTGCATACCTCGTTGGTCCCAGCACTGGGACCAAACGCCCCATAAGTCGATACTTGTGCGGGGTTAGGTATACATACAAACACAAACATCCATGGCCTAACTAGGATTCGAACCTATGTAGGAAGACGTGGCAAGCATGCATCATGAGTGTGACAAAAGTGAGTCGCTGGGACGTCCGTGAGACGTAACGATGCGAGTCGCATGTCACGAAGTGACATCGCAGCGATATCTCAGAGATGTATCTGTGTTGCCTGGGTTCACACTTTACAGGGTTTATTTATTTCTTGTCAAACAAGTCTTGCTCTGCTATTGAACTCAATAGGAGAGAAATTTGCTTCAAAGACTATATAAGTAAAGGTTTTTAGCTTCTGTATAAGGCCTCGCAGTATCAATAAAAGCTAAATGATACAGATTTCTGCAATTGGTTTTTTATCTCCACCTAGTTATATTTGTGATGATGAAGTTGCGTAATTCTTTGTTCCTAGACAAACCGGCTGTTTACGATGTTGAGAACGGGGGCAGATTCGTGCCCGAAACGTCCAAAGATATGTGAAAATTTGATATTTTTTCTTTATACCTTTATTCCTGCTCTTCTTCAAACTTTTTTCAATACAGATTGTCTTTGACAAGCTAGTGATTTTTTCTATTAGGCTCCTGATAGAAAAATCTTTAAACGCAGTGACGATATCTGGGGCAAATCCTCTGATTTGCCCCACTACAGGTATATTGAAATAATACTCATATTTTTATTTCGTAGAAACAAGTAGAGAAAATCCCAGAAAATCAAGAGACCTCCTCGATTAACTTACAGACAGTAGATATTATGGAATCAGGTATCCGATGGTTTCATCATATATGGTCAATGTAACAAGAATGTCAGCAGAACATCCAGAAAGTTCAATGAGAAGTATGCTGATCTACTTCGAATAATGAATTTGGGAAGATTATCATTAAATTGAAGAGAAATTTTGAAATATATACCTATTCGGATCTTTTCGAAAGCAACAAGGAACTTGCCGGGACCTGTGACATTCTTATAACATTGACCATGAAATGAGAACAAATTCATTAAAACCACATTTGAGTAATTATTTTTTGCCATATTTCTTTCAAAAGAAATGAATATCAGTTCTCTGTCAGAATGAATAAGTTCATAGCCTACTATCTAAATCATTATCCAATTATCATTTGATTGAAATCGATTCAATCACATAAATGAGCATACCTATAACAAACTGTACGAGATGAATGAATTGGTGAATGTTACTTTCTGATACGAGCGGCAACACTGTATCGATGACAATATTTCAGACATATAGAGTTTCATTATTCATGCTCACAAATTTCCGAAATGGACGTCTGTCGTTCTGTTCTCCAGATACTTCTAATGTTCCATCCATCACTGTGAAACACCCTGTGTATGAATCTATTGCGATTGATAGATATGTTCTCTAAACTCTTTATTGCCTCCTGAGATGATTATGATCTATTCATTTATAAAAAATGGCAACACATTGAATTCTCAAAAACAAAAACCATTTATTGAAGCTTATTGAGGTGCGACTCTGTTCATAAGGTTTCCTGAATGAACTATGGAAATTTTTTAAATAACATGGTTTGAAAAGGCGTAGTCGGGACAATCTGTATCATGCTATTTCATATTGATTGAAACTATGTATTCCCCTCATGCCTCCATGTCGGTTTATCATACCTACGCAGAATTTCTATCAATGTCACTCTCCATCCCCTCCAAGTCGGTCTATTGTACCCAACGCTATATTTTCAGAAATATCGCATATAGGGTCTGTCTATCCTACCTAAGGAGTACATATATATATATATATATATATATATATATATATATACATCCTGCTATCATTATTGCGTCCAATCATTGCCCTTTTACATTTATTACTGCGTCCTTCTATTTATTGCGTCCATATATGGACGCGATAATGTCATCAACGTTAAACTTTGGATAGAACTGCTTGAAATAATGTAAAAAAATGTGTTTTGAAAGCCCATGCCTCCACCTATCGATAGATCTGAGATTGACTGGTCTATCTGTCCAAATACTCGAGATATGCGGAAAAGTCTTGTAGCACATCGGACGCAATATTATGCGTAAATGAACAGAAAATATACATTGTAGTTCAGAAGACTTCCGCCAGAGCGGAATATACGAAAAATATACGAAATTCCAGTATTTCTATCTGGAGTATCTTATTGCGTCCTCATGTTTGGCAACATTGCATGATTCATTTCATTTTATTTATAGTGAAAAATGGAAGTTCCAAGAGCATCTTGCGTTCCTAAAAAGGATAGGGGGAGGAGGGAGGTGTTTGAATTTTTTTGTACATTCGGAGGTTATGAGTTCTTGGGAATACTTGCACTGTCATAGAATTCCAAAGCTTTGCCGTTCTATAGACGAATGAGTTTTGTGTGAGTGTTGTTCGATTTATTTCAAGGTTCACAACGTGAGGATGTGCTGACTGGGCCTGTCGAGTTTGTCTGAGTGGTATTTCTAGTGATGGAATGATAGCAGCGATTTCTGAGGAACATTTGCCGTGGAAGTATATATGAAAAAACGAAAGGTCGCCCATTTCCCTACGGTGTTTTAGAGGAGTCAACGTATAAGTGAGTGTGGCATACCCACCGGGCGGATGGCTCTTCTCTGGATAGAATCTAAGAGGATCAGCGTATACTTGGGTGCTGAACCCCATAATGTGAGAACCGTCATCTGAAACTGCCTGTGTATGTGCTTTGTAGATCGTGAAAAGCGGTTGAGGTGTACAATAGATCTCCGCACGGAATTGTTGATGACAATACCGAGCAACGATATAGTGGTCCAGGTGGAAATGGTAGTACCAGACATTGTTAGTTATATTAGGCATACTGAGTTTTGCTTTTCTAGAGGAAATACAAACTTGAGTTTTTATGGCGATGAATTCATCTGGGTTTTTGATTCCCCAGGCCATTGTCGATCTAAATGAAAACCTAGCAGGCGACCTAGTGCGAGGAGGTATGCTTCTGCCTACTAACTACCTTACTAGGTTGTCATCTAGAACGACAATGCCCAGGCTGTTCTTCAGCAAGATCGTCATTGGCAGGGTTGACTTGCCTTCGTCGTAAGTTCTGAGTATCCTGGAAAGAAATGGGAATTCTAGATGAGAATGCAGATTATGGAAAGTTTTATCGTCTGCAAAGCTTGGATAGGGCAAGTGGATCCTAATGGAAAGCCGGAATTGATCGTCATTGACAGCATTGACTTGCCTTCGTCGTAAGTTCCCATCAGTTTTCTGAAGAGAAATTAGAATTATAGAAGAGAATGCAGATTATGAAGAGTTTCATCGTCTGCAAAGCTTGGATAGGGCAAGTTGATCCTTGTGGAAAGCCGGAATTGATGACAATGTTATCAGACGATACTTTATCCACCACCACATGGAGCGATCTGCCTGAAAGGAAACTCGATGAAAGATGGCATAGCTGAAGTGGTTTGGTGTATGAGGATAGTTTGTGAAGGAGTTCTTGGAAGATGGGTTTCAATTCCAGAACTTAATTATTTTTTTCCTGTTTTGCTCATCTTCCCCACTTATCTCTTCTTTCCTCTCAACATTCGTCAATTATTTGTATACAATATCTGAGTTATATGTTATGATAGGCCATATGAAGGGCCTGACATGGGCCCACTCAAGTTTAACCTAAACCTAACCTAACCAATATGCCTTTGCTCATAATGCCATAATCTCATGTTCCATCTATACTTTGACTTTGACGCATGTCATTGACTTTTCTGTTCTTCTAATTTTTCAGTTGGATTTGAAATACGTGTTGGCTGATTGCCTCATCAATAATTCGATATTTGCCTCAATAATTTGTGCTTTCAGTATGAAACAGGGACCATTTTCATAAACGGTTGTTCTTTTCAAAATTGCTGTATGATATTGAATCGAATATATAATTGTACGCGCTCTCATGGTACGAGGCCCTCCATCAATGAGAACCCAGGTAGCCTCGGCGTCACTACTCTAATTCGCGTTTGCTTGCTGGTGTACGTGAGTTCAATTCTCCGCTGCAGAGATGTGTCTGATGACTTAAGAACGTGTTTGGTCATCCCTTGCTCGCACAAGTCTCTCGAAGAATTCTAGGGATTGCTCGTAAGGGGCCAACCTAATGACGGATAGAAAAATTCAGAACAATTTTTCAGAACCCGTTATTATATCCTAATACATGGGCTCGTGACTATGGGCATCGGCAGGTATATCTAATTCAACTTGATAAATTTATTAAACTATTTCAACTCCAAGTGAGACTACAAAAATTTTTTTACAAAAAATTTAAATTCCTTAATACCCATATTTTTTGTATCGTACTTCAAATGGAGCTGAAGATGATCTCTAATACCGAAACGTGTCCCTGATCATTAAAAAACTGAGTTAACAACGTGCTCAAATGGTGTGGAGATGATTTTGAGCTTTCCTTCCTTCCTTTGATATATAATTCTGATTTCAATCAGTCAATCATCAAAAAACTGATTTGTTGTAATGATCTTGGGGAGAGGAGGTAATTGCAACCATGTAGGACCGCATTTCATCGGCACTCTTCCTAATGATGAAACCGCAATATTTATTATCATTATCGAGTATTCTAGCAATTTACTACCTGTCGTCGAAGTGGTCCCAATGGCATAATATGCTATATCAGGACAAATATGTAATTGAAATAGTCGAAAAATCTGCATCCAAAATTTATATAGGACGACAGCCATTCATTGAAGAGAAGATGTCACCATAAGGAGATATATGGACATGGCCAATGTGCTTGTTGGTTCATTATCATCTTTAGAGATACCATCATTGGACAGCTTTCTTCATCAACAAATATATCACAGTGCTAATATATGAGTACGAAATAACTGCGAAACCGTTTCACTGTAATCTTTGGCAATGAAGTTCCTAGAATGAATGCCGCAGTGATCATTTTCATATCTTTCGTGGGCCATTTATCTACTAAAAACTCATTAGATTGATATGACCGAATTGATAATATGGAACATCAGGTGGAATAATTTTCTTTTTAGTCGATGAGATTTCAAAATTATAATTTTTACTTAACTCGTAATAGCTGGCCGCAAATTACGACCGTCATCCGATAACGAAATGACAAATCTCCTAGAGGTATGTGAGAAAAATATATTTCATCAAACGGCACCTTCTCTATAATACAGGCCATCCAATGAATGCCCATTTCATACCTGAGAAAGATTCGGATGTCCATGGACAAGAAATAAACATCCATCGGAAGAACCAAAATGCCTATCCAATGGAATACCACTGACACTATCACAATGGATACCAATAAAAAAGTTCTGGATATCCATCTGCATGAATTTTACATCCATCAGATAAACATAAATGCTCATCCAATGTATAATTAGTGACACCTTTTCTATCGATATCCATAATGTATCTAGTAGACTGAAAGAATGCATATGACATCGCCTAGACCAAATGACTGTTGTTTCCGGAATGTCATTGGTTGTCAAGTCGTGGACAGCTGAAAATCTGAAGGGTATCTCCCATACAGTAATGAATTTGCGCCTTCGAAGTGCCCACCTGATGTCAGGTGTATATATTTGATAATTTCATTTCATCATCTGAATAATCTGAGACCTATTGGTCCCAAAAGACGGATTATGATAGTAAATATCCAAGATAGTGACGTATAGAGTTTCATGTCTGATTGTTAGATGTTTCGTGTTCAACGAGCAAATAACTATTTGGACCAAATTATGAGAAAATATATTCAAACACATAGGGGGAGAGTTCGATTCATATTGTTCAAAACGTATACATGAAGAGGTCAATTCATTCACATTGTTGTACAATTGGTGAACTGTAGTTGTCCAATTCATATCTAGTAGTTTCAGAATTTTTGTCTTATAGGTATACAATTCATCACAGTAGTTTCACAGTAGATATACAGGATGGATATCCAATGGACATCCAAACTTGCGGCCTATGGATTTACAATGAATGTCAATTAGATAGAATCTGGACATTTTGAACCATCCAATATACCGGGTGGCTACGGAAGTATTGCCTACGAAATATCTCAGTTATTGTATGAAGTAGCTTTGTGAAATTTGAAGCTTCGATATAATGACATAAGAGCTAGAATTTGAGCATATTGACATGTCGAAGTTAACTTCCGGTCTGACCGGAAGTAACATCAACTTTCTTATTTTAAATGAAAACCCAATTTTTTTTTCTTTTCGCCTCAAATTCAAGCTCTTATGTCATTATATCGAGGCTCCAAATTTCACAAACCTACTTCATACAATAACTGAGATATTCCGTAGGCAATACTTCCGTAGCCACCCGGTATATCCATGTATGTCTATTCAATGGACATCCATCGGATAGTTTCACTTAACTGAGCAAAATGATTGGGAAATTCCACCAACAACCCTACCTGTGTTACCCCTTAAGTTGGCTCAAATTCTCAGCACAACGATTTCTTTCACTTCCATGACGTGTTAAGGAGTTGAAACTGAATGCAAACACACGGGGATAATGCCCCTTCGCGAACATTCTAACTTGGCGCGATTTAACCAGATATAAGTTTATGGTGGAGCGCCAATATTTCCGAGAACATTTTGCCCCTGTCTGAAGATGAACAAGTTTATCGAACCGATGGTTCATCAGATATCTTCAAATATGAGCTAAATATTATCTGCCCCTATTCGCGAAGAGGGGATCATTTTCTTAAAACTCATTATCACGTGACGAAAGTCATTGCGAAATGACAGCAGCACAAAAATCTGCGTCAAAGATTTGACCCAGATTGAGGGAATAGCATAATTTCGATTTCGCACAGGAAAGTGCCATTTTCCATTCATTTATCCTAGAATATAGGCTGTCAGAGGTGCCGTTTGATACAATACATGCGTTTGTGACATGTCATATCGTTATCCGATTACGGTAGAAATTTGCAGATTGTTCTCCTTCTATTGTCAAAATGTCGCGCAACTTGACAAATACATATCAATACCGAACCATATTACATTAGTATTGAAGACTTGCATCATTATGAATAGTCAGACGCAATAATGTACTATTTATGTAATAAAAATATACCCTCAGTCTGGCAACATCGCTGGACGCACTAATGTATATACAGGACGCAATAAAGATCGTTGAATGAACCCCAAATATATGGCTGGATGCAATAACATTCGTGAAATTGAATGACGCAATAAGGTACGCTGAATGAAAATAAATCGTATATCTTAAAAATTAAGATAGAGCAATTCTGAATAGAGGTAAATGCTGGAAATTATGTGAGGAAAGATATACTTCGACTAGTTTCTATCCAACCTTATTCTTTCTGGTGGACGCAATAAGTATGGATTATGAAAAGACGCAACAAAGATAGTAGGATGTATATATATATTGTTATGATATGTTATTCAATAAATATGGTGAGAAGTAAGGATATCTTAACATAGATATCAATAAAATAGTATGTAAAATTATAAGTAAAAGTAATTAAAACTCAATAAAAATGAACGAATTTAAATATGGAATGAAATAGGTAAAGCTGCCCCGTCCTCATATGGGCATTTGCCCTTGTATGCGAATCCACCCTATTGTTTGAGCAAACGGCTTCTTCCATTTTCGTGATAAGATATCTGCTAAACGTTTCTGAAAAACGGTATATTCCTGGTGTAATACACCTTCAGCAGAACAAATCAATGGAGTGAAGCTAGCTCTGATGTCTTCTGCTGCACTGTCATATTTTCTATGCTTTTGCTTTGCATGATTATGGGCGATGGTATGCCAGCTTTGGGAAGTATAAGAGGCTGCGTCGGCATTAATAATGCGGTTATCGAAAAACGCAACTGTTTCAGCTTTCCATATAATGTTATTCTGATAGTGGAATAGTTTTATAGTAGTTTGATGAAGATATCATACTTTGTTTTGTAGAAGCTCAAATTTGGCTTTTATACTGGTGGGTGATATACTGGTACAATAATGAACTGAACCAACCTTGGCTTGCTTAACTTTTATATATAAAGTAGCTTCGTCAGATGAAATACTGGTACAATGAATCAAACCAACCTTGGCTTGCTCAACTTTTATATATATTGTTATGATATTTTGTGGTGTTTATTGAATTATGGTAATAGTATGTATCCAAAAAGAATCATTGTAATATGTGAAAATAGAATAGCTCAAATAAGTTTAGGAACATTCACCTGGCTTCAATCTTATACCATTTGCTTCGGTTGGTCACCAATTACCCTTAGTTCATTGCTCCAGCTCAGTCGGTGAACCTAGGAACATGATGTACTCTCTTTTTCAAGGAGGATTCCTCGAGGATGTGAACAAATCTAGGTGTCAAAATGTTTTGGTAATAAATTGTAGATATAGATTGAAATGAATTTTGAGATATAAATTGAGAAAATATAATGTTCAGAAATCAAAATTATGACAAGAAATGTGAATCATCTAATATTAATTAAAGTACCTACTCTGCACCAACTACCTTATATGCTAAGACTTCCACAACGATGACAATGAATGATTTCAAGTGTCCAAACAAAGAAGACCAGTATAACTATGATACGTTCAGATCTGCTGCAACTTGTAGGAAATGTAAAAGTTTGTGGAGGGAATATGATTCATAATGGATGAATATAGTTTTTCTAATCACTTCCGGAAATCGGTTTTTAAAAACACTTTTGATGAAAGTCCACTGCTTATGCTTTGGCTGGATATATCTTGAATGAGGAATATGGAAATCGTATGGATAAAATAACTGCTGTTTCCAAAGGACTTTTTCTCTGATGAATTTACAAGTAAATACCTTGTTGGTTTGTAACTGCTGACTCCAGATATATTTCTGATGTTTCTGAATAACTTCGTCGTAGTTTTTATTAATAAAGGTTTCGTTTTTCCATAAATACTCTTGCAATCTTCTCCACACACCTTCCAATTCTTTTTTCTTTCTTTCTTCCTGTTTATTCCTCTCCAAGTACCCAGATCCCCTTTTTTTCAATTTCCCTCTCACTTAACCAATCCCTACACTTCTTAATTTATTGAGTAAACCTATTTAATACAATCTAACTTCTACAATCACATATTTTGTTCTGAAATTCTTGTACCAATGACTTTAATCTTTTCTCATTTATCTCCTTTCAACTGTTACATAGACAAACCTCTCAAAAATGTCACTTTTTTTATACAACATGTTCAATTGTATATCAAAGTTATTGATGTATTGATAAAAGCCAAATTTGAGCTTCTACAAAACCAAGTATGATATCTTCATAAAACTATAAAACTATTCCACTATTAAAATAACATATCATAACAATTCCCCAAAATTTGTATTCAACATTTTGATACCATTGTTAGCAAAATTTTAATATCAATTTTATAACTGAAAAACAAATTATTGTTTTCTATTAAATATAAAAATCTCTATAGATCTATAGAACATTAAGAAATTATCAAGTATGATAGATATAATCTAGTACCTATAGCAAGTATGCTTCGGTAGTTATTGCTTTGCTCTTTTGTTTTATTTTATATAGAATATTTCTTCTTCAAGCTTTGAAATTATGAATACTTCCTATATTGAATATTCCTCTCAGTGTTCTGTCATTTGGATTAATCAATCTGTAACTGTATTTGGTTCCTCATTGTCCACTTCGTATGGTCCTTCAAATGGTAACTGAAGTTTTGCTCATATCAGTCTCTTAATATTTGGTACTCCTAATGCCTTGACAATCTAAATCACCTTTTTAAAATCTCGTTCTTTCAATTCTACACGCATATTTTCTTTGTTTATACAGGGTGTTTCAGAAAAACCTGACCCCCTTGATATAGGGTAGGTAGAACACTGCAGAATAAGTTGGGTTTGTTCAGTGAAATAATGGCGTAACGGCAACCGTTTTCAAGATACAAGGTGTTGAAAAAATGAGTTTTTTACACATTTTTCACGATTACGTCGAAACTTTTGGCAACATTGTGATGAAATTTTGTATGGATGTTTTTTGGAAACTGACACATCGCATGCATTCGTTTTTATATCTGACTATTATAGAGGGCGCTAGTTACACGGTTCGTACCGATTAGGTTTGAACAAAACTTTTTTGAGGTTAGATTCTCCAACCAAAATTTGATGTGAACTCGAACATCATTCAATTTTACACGAAAAGGTACTCTTGGTAAAACTCGATACTGTGTTCTGTTTTCGGAATATTTCGATTTGGAAATAATGGAGTAATAGCTGATACTCCTATAAAATGAATTTTATTGAGATCAATTACTTGTTTATTCAGATTCAAAAACAATAACATCATTCTTGTGCTGTGTTTATTGATTCAACAAAGAATCACAAGTAGAAAATCGAGAAATATTTGACTAGAAACATAGAATATTGAATCAGTTAGAGTAAGTGTTCAAAATGTCCTTCGTTTCCACGAATACACGATTCGATATTTTTTTTATGAAAGCATTATTTTTTTTAACGGTTGTGGATCAGCTGCGAGGTCATCTGAGTGATGTTCAATTCTGACTTGGAACTCCAGACGTGAATTTACCTCTGTAGCATACACTTTCTGCTTGATACAACGAAACTGTGTATCCATGATTTTAGTAAAGCTTGTTTCGATGTTATTCTAATAAATCATTGGTGAATCAAAAAGCTAAGCATTGGAAATGTATTATTTTTTTCGGTTTGCAATAAATAGGTGATGATTTTTTATAATTCTCACTCTAACACATAGCTTTATACCAGCAACAGTTATCACTTCATCATTTTCAAATCGGAATTTTTCGACAACAGAACACAGTATCGAGTTTCACCAAGAGTACCTTTTTAGTGTGAAATTGAATGATGTTCAAGTTCGCATCAAATTCGGATTGAAAAATCCAACCTCAAAAAAGTGATGTTTGAAACTACTAGGTACGAACCGTGTAACTAGCGCCATCTGTCAGAGTCAGATATAAAAACAAATTCATGCCATGTGTCAGATTTCAAGAAACATCTTTACAGAATGTCATTACAATGTTGCCAGTAGTTTCGACATAATCGTAAGAAATATGTAAAAAAATCATTTTTTCAACACCTTGTATCTTGAGAACGGATGCCGTTACGACATTTCTTTACTGAGCAAATTCAACTTATTTTGCAGTCTTCTACCTACCCTAGCAAGGGGGTCAGGTTTTTTTGAAACACCCTGTATATTTCATTGCATTTCTTTGAATTCTTGTATTCACTTTCTCCATTACATCATTTAATACTCTATTTTCATTTATCCATTCTGTCTCAGGCATTCTCCCGGTCATTATATATTCCGGACACTCTTCTGTTATGGTACTAGGAATTTTATTTAAATAATTCTCTACTTTTGCTAGTTTTTCATCCCATAATCTATGATTTTCTTGTGATGTCAATCTTAAATATTTAATAACCTCTTTTATATATCTCTCAGCAGGATTTGCTGAAGGATGTTTGATACTGGTAAATTTCAATTGTACTTCTATATTCTGCTTTCCTATATCTACAATAAACTTGGTTAATAAGTTTTGAACTAAACTACTCAACACTAATTTCGTCGCACACCAAAATGTAGCCCCTGTTATAATGTAAATAACTTTTTTCAGTTTGAAACAATTCGAATTTGGTTCACACTGTTCGATAGCCCAGTCCTTCAGCTATAATCTCGTACTTCATTGAAATATAAGGGTATTCATATAAAATCTCTACATGGTGTTTTCCGACACTGTGCAAAATTTCGGAATATTCAAAAGGCTCTCAAATGGTGAAAAAATTTTTTTTCTCAACTTCGACAACAGAGGCATGAAGATGATCTCATTACTTCGAGATGTTCCGCGAATCAACTTCCTATCTCTCTTATTCACAGAGTGATCTCAAAAAATCAACTTTTTGGTTTTGCAGCCATAACTTTTTTCCACGTCAACCGATTTTAGAAATCTTAGGCTCATTTTGAAGATAAAACTTCAGATGAAGAGATCTGGATATCAGAATTGACTCAAGATGGCTATCAGAGATCTAGAGTTTTCTTGAGAGTGACCCAAATCTGGAACGCCCTCCGAATCTCGGTTGGGAGGAGAATTTAATGGAAATCAACTTTTCTCGGAAAAACAATTCATTCTGGTTGCGTCCATATATTTTCCTCGCTCTCAGTAGTCAAGAATTGTGCGTGAGAAAACACAATTGAAACATGTTCTTGCAAAAACATCAAACCATTTCTCCTCTGTAATGCATGGCCCGTAACCAACGTTACAAGAATCACAATGGACTGACAAACCCGACCAGCTAAGGCTCATCATAAATGATGTACCAACAACCCTATGCGGTCTCGCATTGTCATCAACGAGAACAAAGTTGTCACCCACATTCGCGTTAGATGCGGCATCGAAACTATCGAAATCTGTTTATGATTCGAAAACGACGTCTAACCTGACTTGTTAGTCACTTACTGTGATTCTTGTAACGTTGGTTACGGGCCATGCATTACAGAGGAGAAATGATCGGATGTTTCTGCAAGAACATGTTTCAATTGTGTTTTCTCACGCACTTCCTTGACTACTGAGAGCGAGGAAAATATGGACGCATCCAGAATGAATTGTTTTTCCGAGAACAAGTTGATTTTCATCCAATTCTCCTCCCAACCGAGATTCGAAGGGCGTTCCAGATTTGGGTCACTTTCAAGAAAACTCTAGAACTTTGATAGCCATCTTGAGTCGATCCTGATATCCAGATCTCTTCATCTGAAGTTTTATCTTCAAAATGAGCCTAAGATTTCTAAAATCGGTTGACGTGGAAAAAAGTTATGGCTGCAAAACCAAAAAGTTGATTTTTTGAGATCACTCTGTAAATAAGAGAGATAAGAAGTTGATTCGCGTAACATCTCGAGGTAATAAGATCATCTTCATGCCTCTGTTGTCGAAGTTGAGAAAAAAAAATTTTTCACCATTTGAGAGCCTTTTGAATATTCCGAAATTTTGCACAGTGTCGGAAAACACCATGTAGAGATTTTATGTGAATACCCTTATGTTTCAATGAAAAACGAGATTATAGCTGAAGGACTGGGCTATCGAACAGTGTGAACCAAATTCAAATTGTTCTAAACTGAAGAAAGTTATTCACATTATAACAGGGGCGACATTTTGGTGTGCGACGAAATTAGTGTTGAGTAGTTTATTTTGAAATTGGTGTTCTTTGTAGAATATAACATTAGATATCAAATTGCTAACGAAATCAGTAGAAACAATTTCTAAAGGTTCACTTGTCACTATGCTTCTTGGTTCATTTCTATTAACTATTTTCTTATTTTTTCCCAATTGACATAATCTACACCTATTTATAATACCTTTTGTTGTTTCAATATCTCGACAACATATAATTTTCCCTAGATATCATCCAAGTTTTTCTTACTCCTATGTGCAAATATTTTTCATGAATATTACTAATTAGCCTTTCAGATAATTATTTTGTGACGACATACAATTCTTCCCCATTAACAACTTCAATCATTATTCCATTCATTTCTACTGTTCCTCTTTTATTTTTGTCTGTTAAACTATTTTGATCTTCTAATATTGTTTCTAGAGAGATTAATCCTGACATATTTTTGAAAACATTTATACTCATCTTAACCTATCTATTAGGGTTCACCTTGTCCATTTCCATCCTTGTTAAAGTATATGTTATTAAATTTTGTTTTCCTGGTATGTGACGAATTTGAAATTTATATTCTTGAAGTAATAAAGCCCATCTCTGTACTCTGGTACTAGCATATCTACAATTAGCTATAGACATAAGTGTTTCATGATCTGTTTCTATGAACAATAATAATAATAATAAATGTTTTTTATTGGTTAAAACCAGATGGCCATCGACCGAGGTCCTTCAGCCAGTAACAATTTTCACATATAATTTTTATAATATCAATTCAAATTTTCAGGTTATGGAAGAAAGTGAAACTTTATGAAAAAAAAAGATGTTATCTTGGACTTTGTCTTCAGTCTTGTTCACTTAGGTGTGTGATAACTTCCCAAATGGTTCTTTCCGGGTGCTTGTAGAGTGGGTGCGTCTTTCTTCGCGTTCCTTACAGTATGGTCTGAGGAAGTTGATGTTATGTTCTCGCTTTGAGAATTTGCTTGCCAGATCCAAGAAAATGTTTTGGATTGGTTTAACTTTTGTCAGTTCATACAGGAGTTCGTTTGGTGGATTGTGAAGTGTGTTGTCCGGGTGGCGAATTAATCGAATCTTTATGAGTGTTTACACGACCTAGTAACATCCAACCGAAGACTGTGTTATATGCGGTAGGTAAGCCTTCCCCTCCAACGATACGACCCTTTTTAGAGATTTGTTGGAACAAATCAGCACCAAGAAGCAAATCGATAACTCCGGGTGTGAAAAAATGCGGATCAGCTAACGTAATATTTTGAATATGGGACCACCCTGTAGGGTCGATAGAAAAGCTTGGCATATTTCTACAAATCGATTCTAATATTATTGCATCGAAGGTAAAAGAGTGATGCGCATCATTCATGGGATTGACTGAACAAGATACTGCGCCTAGAGTTGCCTGAGTTGACATATCCCCGAGGCCCTGTACTACAACAGAAGTTTTGAATGGTACCAGGGGCCGTATTCTCGACAAGTGAGCTTTTTGTCGTATACGCATCAAAACGAATGGTTCATGTGCGAGTACTTCTCCAAAGTGGTATTCTTGACAACCACTCGCTTCGCAAAACGTATACGCTGGGAAACGTGCGATCGTGATGCGATCAGAGCATCCGGCACCACTGTAATATTTCACGAAAGTCGTAAATTGGTCCGTTAATTCACGTTCTGTGAATTATAACATCTGTCAATGTGAAAAATAACCGGCAAAGATTCAAATTCTTTATATTGTTTATATTGCGACTGCTGTGTGCAAGCAACCTTTATTCCACCCTCAATCTTATATTTGAATAATAAATATGTCGTCTCAGCGAGAAAAAAAAAGTCAAATAACAGAAAGTCAGAAGAACTGCCTCATTGAATTTTTGAAAAGAAACCCGAATCTTCAATCTGGTAAGTTTTCCAATCAGTTCACATTCAAAGACGCTCAAAGGAAATGGACTGAAATAGGTACTATACTCAATAGTATGCCGGGTGCTACCAGAGATTGGAAGGGTTGGAGAAAGGTAACATATATATGACTCCAGTGATCCATTTAATGTAATTATTATATACCTACCTATGTTTTAGACTTGGCAAGACCTGAAATCCAGGACGAAGTTAAAAGTGAGCAATAAAAGAAAGCATGTCAGAGGAACAGGTGGTGGACCCCCAGTCGAAGAGGAATTGTCTAAACTTGAAGAAGACATAGTAGACATTGTGAAAGTGGTTTCCATCAAGGGTCATAAGGAAGCTTCTGAATCAGTAGTCAACTTCAATTTTTCTGATGATGAAAATTTTTTAGAGAATTCAGATGATCAACAAAATGAAGTATTGATAATAGAAGGACCATCTGCAGAAAATGATGGACAGGTTCCAGGAACTTCCAGAGAACCTGTCACAGAAAACAGAAAGGCGGAACCTACTTCAATTGAAGAACCAATTCCGAAGAAAAAGAAATCTTCAACTCTGAGGCACACTATTGATGCAGTGAATGACTTCAAAGTAGGTATGGATACAAAGATAGGGATAAAAAAAAAATATTACAGTGAAAAGATTGAACTGATGAAAAGGATGACTATTGCAAAAGAAAGGAAAGCAAATGCTTCAGAGAGAAGAGCTAATGCAGAGGAAAGGACTGCTTCTGCCTATGAGAGAATTGCTATGGCATTAGAAAGTTTTTCTGAAAGCATACTGTAATATGGGTCTACAATCTGTTATAGTTGCACTATTATTTACTATTTATTTTTGGAATGTATAGTACAGGCCACAGGGTGATTCACCATAAATATCCCCCCCCCCTCTAGCTCAGTTATTTTTGAACCGATTTCAAAATTTGAAATATCATCTCAAATAATTTTCGATAAAGTTTTTTTTTCGCTACATCAGAAAATACAGGGTGCTCGGAACAAACGGTCTACAGGGTACTATTTGATTTTTTTCAATATAACATCCTATTTTTCATTGTATTTTTAGATTCTCCCTGAAGAGCTGATTTGATCGATGTATCACACTTGGGGTCTAGCGGGAATGATTAGAGAGATATAGGGTGTTCAAAATCGAGATTTTTCAACTTTAAGATTTTTTGTGACGAAACTATTCATTACCGGTCAAAACTGCTTTCATGTCCGTATTTCAACTTTTGATTTACCATATACTGACATTTGATAATTGGAACAGATACAGGGTGATCAAAATTCTGAATCTTGAACCGCACTGTATATGTTCCAGTTAAATGTCAGTATAGATAGTAAATCAAAAGTTGAGATTGGGACATTAGAGCCGTTTTGATCAATAATGAATAGTTTCGACACAAAAAAATCCTGAAGTTGAAAAATCTCGATTTTGAACACCCTATATCTCTGTAATCATTACCGCTAGACCGCAAGTGTGATATATTGATGAAATCAGCTCTTCAGGAAGAATCTAAAAATACAATGAAATACAGGGGGTTCCATTTGAAGAAATCAAGTAGTACTCTGTAGATCGTTTGTTCCGAGCACCCTGTATTTTCTGATGCAACGGGAAAAGAATTTCTGAAAAACCATTTTAGATTATTTTTCAAATTTTCAAATCGGTTCAAGAATAAGTGAGCTAGAGGGGGGGGGGCATTTATGGTGAATCACCCTGTACCTAGTATGAATGTTATTATTTGTTATGAAAAGGAAATTATATTTTTTTGTTATTTTGTGGCATAGGTATGGATTTTTTTCTATTGTTTTTTTTTTCAATAAATATATCTTACCATTACAGATCTGTTTAATTCAAACCAAAAGAATAAAATATTTATGTATATTCACAAATATTCAAATATATCACTCAGCTTCTAGGTTCTGTATTATGGTTGAGCGTAATCTTCTACCTGCTGCCAATTCTGGATTGATTCTTTGAATATTTTCCTCATTGTCTCCAATATGTATAAGAGGGGCATATATTCCTAAATCAGCCTGTGCAATGGCATCATCATCATCATCATCTGGTTCAGGAACATTATGTTCAATACACAGATTATGGAGCACAACACAAGAATTGATAATTTTGCTGGCCTTTTCTGGAGCATAATGAAGAACCCTGTGTTTTAAAAGACAGCGAAATCTCATCTTGAGAATTCCATTACATCTTTCAATTAAGCTCCTGATTGCTTTCTGTTTCTTATTATAAAAGTACTCAGGAGTACCTTCTGCTGGCTCATTTTCCAAAGGAGTCATCAACCATGTTCTCAGTGGATATCCAGAATCACCTAAAAATAAAATGAATTGAAAAAAAATCCTTCACAGATATAAATAGGATGAATAGTTTAATCATCAGGTACCTAATATATAATTATTTATTCAATAGAATATAGAGTGATTAGCTTGAATTGATGAAAAAAACATATATACATAGCAGTGATAAATCCTACCTAATAAATAATAATTAGTATTTCCAGCTTCATGTAACCTCCTCAGCATTGTTTGGACATTAGAACTATTCCATATAAATGCATCATTTGTACTACCAGGAAACAGAGCATTCACATTCAAAATTTTCAAATTGTAGTCACAAATTAATTGTACATTTATTGAATGGTAGTTTTTTCTATTCACATAGATATTTTCAGGATATTCATCATCATGTACTATTGGAGGATAAATAGCTACATGAGTGCAGTCAATACAGCCAATTACGCCTGGAAAATTATATCTTCTATAGAATCTGTAAAACACAAAGTATATAATCACTTGAGAATAAAGCCAACTATTATAATTTTGAATCTTACTCTGTTCTTAGCTGATTCAACTGGTCAATGTTGGCAGGAAATTTGACGAATCTTTGGAAAATTTCAACTCGGTTCAATACTCCAACAATTTCGTTCACACATCTTGAAACAGATGGTTGGGACACAGAAAAATTGAAATTGCAGCCTATGTCCATTTGGTAACTGCCAGATGCAAAAAACCGTAAAGAAACTAACACCTGCAAGAAATCAATGAATATCGAGAATAGTATTAATCAGATTTTACTCTAACTGAACTGGTAAACAAAATAATTTGTATGTATTCTGTGGTAGGTTATTACTCACTTTTGTGGAGATATCCAAATCTTGAGCACGATGTGCAGGTGTAATGTACTCAGAAGTAATATTGATTAAATATTGAACCAATTCTTTGGAGAGACGGAACATTTTGATGAATTGTTTGTCACTCAAATCATCAAAAGGATTTCCACGCTGTCGATATCTTCGCCTATCCATCTGTTCAGCATCTTCCATTGCGTCAATCAACATTAACTGTACAATTTCCTCTTCCATTATGTTTTAATGTTATTTATTCAGATAATATGAAACTCACGAAATATTTTATTAGAGTCCGCAATGATGGTCCTTCAATATAAAATATGATTAAACAACAAAAATATTCAATGACACACGTCACAAGTCAACAAAACGAACGAAAACATACAAAACGAGTAAAATAAAGCGCTCGCTGTAAACGCTCGCTTTGAAAACGTACACGCCTCAAATTTCACTGGTCAAGAATACCAAAACGTACGAAACTCTCGAAGTGCGCATACGCATCAAAAGTTCACTCGTCGAGAATACGGCCCCAGGCCTAAACGATGGACACATCGCTTCGATATAAAGACTGAGAACCACTGTCAACGAGCGCTCTTATCACATGCGAATTTCCACGCACATCGAGCATATTCAATCGAACGGTAAAGTCTTTCTATTACTAATTGAACCAGCATAAAAACATGGGCAGTGCCATTCTTTTTGAGCTCGCCGACTTGCCATAGGCGTACGCAATTTTCAACTAATTATTTTCGTTGTTTATCAATGAAATTTTTCGTTCTTTCCTTTATATCTGAAAGTGAGAGGGCTATATAGCTCAGATTTTTCAAAATCATAGTGATGAGCTCCATAATACGCAACTTTGCCTCCATTTAATCTCCTCTATATTTCTTACCGTTTCCGAGATCCCCATGCATCTACTGGAATTTCACTCAACCGGTATACGATATTTCCGATATTACATGGATTTGCAAAAATTATATCGAAATGAGGAAAACACTCACCTGCACTATACATATATCGCAAATACACATCAAACATCTTAGTCGCTTTCGCTATCTTCGGACGTAGAATCGTTGTTTGGGTGAATAATAATGGGACTCATGATGGAGGTTGAAAGATAATATTTTTTTTCTTCGTTCATGACGTGAGCAATACAGTTTTTCCAAATATCAGTAGTACTTAATTCATCCACCACTCTCCTTATATTGTCTAGCACTGTTGCACTCAATGTTGGTGACTGGTTACGTTTCCGTAGACTTCTTTTCAATGTAGACCAAACCATTTCAATTGGATTGAATATACAATAATAAGGAGGAAGTCGCAGAAGAATATGACCACTTGTCTCGCACAATGAATCTATCACATATTCTTTCTTGAAATTTCTTCTTTTTATTTCCTCCAGTAATACCTGTTTTGTAGGGAGTTTTTCTGGAATATCCATATTATGATTCTTCATGAAATCTACAATATCCGCCTTTTTCGTATTACTGTTAGGAATTTTGGTCAATAAACGAGAATGATAAGATGCGTTGTCCATAACAATAACAGAGTTCGGTGGAATATTTGGAAGAAGCTGCTCATTGAACCACTTTTCAAATAGATTCGCAGTCATATCTTCATGGTAGTCAGCTGATGATTGTTTTATATTCTTAGCCGACAAGAGCAACGCGTTAGGAATGAAACCATCAACACTTCCTGCATGCAAAATTATCACTCGTTTTCCCCTTGAACAAGGTGTATTCAAATTGCATTGCTTAGTATCATCTACCCAGCCATATTTCACAACATCATGCGTGTCAAACCATGTTTCATCCAGATACACTATATGTCTATTGGATTCACGATAGCCTCTTATCTGCCTTAGATATTCTTGCCGATGTTCTACAATTCTTCTCGATTCCATTATAATCATACGGTTATTAATTTTCTTGTGCTTGAAACCACATGACATTATAACACCCCGTAGAGTTTCCAAACACTTATAATTATAATCCGGATAATCAAGTAATTTTTCTTTAATCATTTCCAAGGTGGGTACTTTGTTGTCTTCATAGAAACTGTAGATTATTCGCCTGATAACTTCCTTCGTAGCCTCATCAATTTTTGAGAACTTGCTATTCCTTTGTTTACGTTTTATGGAGTGGTCTATGACATCCCCCGAGGGGCGAATCGTTAATGAAGTCTGGTGTACACGTTGAAGAAGTCTCGATGAAGTCACTGAAGTCATGATGAATTCAGTGAAGTCACGATGAAGTCACTGAAGTCTCGATGAAGTCAGTGAAGTCTCGATGAAGTCAGTGAAGTCATGATGAAGTCAGTGAAGTCATGATGAAGTCAGTGAAGTCTCGTTACTGAAAATCGTAATATAAATACGTACCAGGTTTGTCTGAACTTCAAGAAGAATGATATCATATATCATAGGAAAATATGCATTATCTATACTATACATTCGATCATTAGTTCAAACAACGAACGCCAAAATAGGTCGAATAGTGAAAACAAATCGTGTAGTCGCAAATTTTTGTACAGTGGTATAGAGGGAAGTGTCATGAACAATTTACTTAAAGTCCTGACCCATAGGGGATGAGCAGGGCGGTAGGGGAGCGTTTGAACGTCATTTTTTCAAGTTGTTCTTGAATAATTCGAAAATCGCAACCTCTAGTGAAAAATTGAAGTTATACAAAATTGAACAACATGAAATTTCCTATAAAAAAGTTTTTATTCCTGTTTTGTCTAGAATGAAGTTATTGAGATACAATGGAGTCTTTTCATCAAATTATGGCACTAAGTGAGTTTTTCACTTGAATAAGAGATTATCTATAAACAATGACTGAAAAGTGTTTAATTTGTGAGTGTGATATTGTCAGTAGTTGATATAACGTTAATAAAAAAGGGATACGTGGATAAGTGAATGCTAAAGTGACTTTTTCGATCTACTGGAGCGCACGAACGGGAATCTCTATAATGTTGGAAGAAAACATCGTTCGACCCAGGGAATATAGGAAGAGGAGGTAAATATTGAAAAAGCTATGCCGTTCTATAAACAAACGAGTTTTCGTATAAAGAGTTGTTCGACCTATATCAAGGTTGAAGACGAAATAATGTGCTGACGGAACTTGTCGAGTTCGTTTGACTGGTATTGCTAGTGATTGAATGATAGAATAGATTTCTGAGAAACATTTCCCGTGCAAGCGCGTGCAAGTATGAAAGTTGGAGGTTTCGAGAACAAAAAACAGTAACGGGATGGATCGCTCATCCCATAGTGGCAACGAATTATCCAGTAGAACCTGAAGCGATACTGAACAGCATCTTTTGCCGATGTTCAACTGAATGTGGGGGACAATATGAAAAGCTGGAATTCCATGCTCCACTGTGTGCAGCATGTGCCACGATACTTATTATATACGAATGTTGCACCGTTGCTGGATATGGAAAATGTGGACGAAGATGATGATTATAATGGTCAATCATTAAAACGTATACATTCGATATGTTTGCTTTCAAGGAATAATGTATTTTTCCCTGTTATCAGCCACGTTGAACACGAATTCCATGATGTGAGACATTGAACATGAATTTCTCGATTTTTTCTCTCCCTCAGGAACTATTCATTGTAGACGAAAAATTAATAGAGACTTTTTCATAGGCAATTCCATGTTGTTCAATTTTGTATATCTCCATTTTTTCGCTAGAGTTCGCGATTGTCGAATTATTCAAGAACAACTTGAGAATATTACCTTCAAACGTTCCACTACTGCCTCGCTCATCCCCTAGGGGTCAGGACTTTTAGTATGTTGTTCATAGCACTTTTCTCTATCACTCTACAGAAATTTACGACTACACGATTTTTTCCCCTATTTTTTCTTCGTTTTCAATAAACTACATATTGACGTCACTTCTCAACGTAATATCTCAATGAAAATCTTGAGAAGTATCAAGTAGTCTGTGGAATACCAAGAAATACATGTTCCAAGAAGTACCAATAAACTCACTTGAAGTCTCGATGAAGTCAGTGAAGTCTTGATGAAGTCAGTGAAGTCACGATGAATTCACTGAAGTCTCGATGAAGTCAGTGAAGTCATGATGAAGTCAGTGAAGTCATGATGAAGTCAGTGAAGTCTCGATGAAGTCAGTGAAGTCTTAGGAGAATGTGAAGTCAGGTGTACAAATTTTCGTCTGCGGCTCGCCCCTCGACATCCCCTGTTTTGATAACACGGAAAACTGTTGAACGAGCTAGTTTGGTTAATTCGCAAATCCTTAATACAATATCGTTCTGCGATGAATAACAATTTTCACTCGTCAAACATTCGTAGATATTCAAAATAATACGCTGACTTTGAATATGTAAATCCTTGTTTTCGATACCATTATATCCCTGTTAACTAACACTAATTCTCCACCTTGAATATTGTTTTCGATACCATTATCCCCTCGATTATCCATGTCAACTAACACTAATTCTTCACCTTGAATATGTTTTCGATACCATTATCCCTATCAACTGACACTAATTCTCCACCTTGAATATTGTTTTCGATACCATTATCCCTGTCAACTAACATCACTAATTCTCCACCTTGAACATTGTTTTCGATACCATTATCCCTGTCAACTAACACTAATTCTGCACCTTGAATATCACCATTATTTGAAGCGTTTCCAGTTTCGAAAGGTCTCCAAAATGCCATTGTTAGTTTGGTTAACAGCAAGTTATACGGAATATAATTATCGCCGATCGAATGAATATTGAATGACACGGCAGCACGCTACTGACTGAAGCAGTTGAGAGTGAGATGCAGTGAGTATTCTCCAGGAAGAAATACGCTCCAGTCAGCCAAGCTATTATTCTTTAGTCACCTTTAGTCGCGATACATGCCGATTTGACTAAGAGTTTGGACGACTCCAGTCGCCCGGTCGCAGTTTTTTGCGAATATACCAGTGCATTTATAAAAGTTGCAACACGAAAACTACATTCATTTTACATTCGTGATGATATACAAAGAAGCGTCCCCGGTATAGTCAATATTTTTCTGCTGTTTCAATTAGAAATAGATGAACTTTAGCTAATAATACATTGTGTTTTTGTGCGACGCTCGCATTTAACGCGGCAGGGCCGGGCCCTGAGAATTCGGGAATTGATTGATTTGACTCGTGCTGCAGAATATTACTACATGATGATTGCGGAAAAATTTGAGAGTTAATGTTCTGGTTAGGAAGAGCGGCCTTGGTCTTATCAAAATGCAAGGTTGAATGATGATATTTAGAGCGGCAAAAGTGACAACTACTTAGAGAGGAGCAATTTTTGTACACATGAGTATGACTTAAGCAATTCATACACCATTTTCTTTGTTTGGCTAAATCATAACGTTCTCCCGGTGTTTTCGATAAAAAGGTAGGGCATTTATATACAGCGTGTTCAGAACTACATAATGGACATAATCTAGTATTTGACCGGTAACTTGTATCCACTACAAACGCTGAAGTGGTCCGTGGCGGATGCAATGATGAATTTTGCGGATATGAATTTTGCGGAACATGATGTGAATTGCGGTTCGAATTTGAATATGATGGGTTTCTGGGCTTGATTCGTATGGCTGACAAAGAAAGTGAGTCATAGGCGTTACACTGTTTTGACAAAAAGTCAATCATTTCCTGAAAAGTAGACATAGCGGTAGATTTTGAGCCCAAATCTAACTCAAATCTAGAAGCGGTTGTGGGATCAATCCTTTTCAATAGCATATTGCAGAGAATGAAATCCCAATGATCGACAGGATATTTCAAATTTCTGAGAGCCGCCACATTTTCTGAGAAGGCATCTACAAGTTTTCTGAGCATCTGAGGATTTTCATTAGAGATACGCGGTATGTTTTCAATCTCATTCCAATGAGCTGTGGCCAAAACACGAGAGTTAGAATATCTTTTGACTAAGGCGTTGTACGCTACTATATAGTTATCTGAAGTGAGCGGGGTGCAGGAAATTAAGGTCTTTGGCTAGTGCGGCATGTAAATGTGAAAATTTCTCGATATTCGACAAAGAAATATTATTGTGAATGAGCACATTGAATAAATCAATAAATGACGTAAAAGATTTGACATCACCATTGAAAACTGGTAGTTTCATTTCTGGGAGTTTGACTCGTGGAGGAACTGGTGGGGTAGGTGTTATTGACGTCCCTGCTCCCACAGCCTGTCCATGATCGAACATATCGGCATAAATGGCGCGGACCGCAAAATACTCGGAATCGAACTCTGCTCGAATTTTTTCTTCCGCATCTAATGCAGCTTGCGTGATGTCCTCCAAGTTGCTCAGAACACTGATAATTGCGGTCTGATTTTTATCGAAATTAGTAGCAATATCATCTAAAATTGTGTATCTTTGTTTGAATTGAGAGTGTATATATGATCCACAACAGCCATATCAGCTACACTTTTGATTTCTGACATTCGTCTTATCTCCGTGTTACGTAACGCCCTCAACTTTTTTACTTTATCCGCCATATCGATGGAAAGATGAAAGTGATAACTAATTATAAAGATTCACTGTTAGTACGGACCTGATTTCTAGCTTCAGCCACGGATAAACAGGCGACGTTCGAGTTGCGTTTTTTGCGGCAAAATATTTTATTGGTTAGGTATATGCTCGATAATTTCAAAATTATTATTATGATGGAACCAAATCCATGGCTCGAAAGTACCAAAATGAACGGGTATGAACCCAAAATGTTAGAATTTCAAAATAAGAAGGCGCGAATAACTTCCACCTACCTCGAACCTCGTGAATGTTGGTGTGGCCCGTCTCAGTGAATGTGGCAAAAACAGGCTATTTTGCTCCGGCTGGTAGGCACTCACTTTTGCAACCGAGTCCTGTATGATCCTGGTTCCGTGTGTATGACCGAAAGTAAATAACACAGAAAAATAGTTATGGCTGCCTTTTACACCGGTACCACCTGTCCACGTTGATTCAAGCCTTGCTTCTTCTTCTTGACTTGCGTCGGCGCAGGGGAAGTATTCTATGCCGCGCAAGTAATTGTAGTTATTTATGAATATTCAAATGCATAAGTATTGCTTGAGTTGATTTTGAAGAAAATTGATTATTAATCAATTATTTATTAATTATGTAAAACTATAAACTAACTTAAAACTATATAAAGGTGAAAGGATGCCTTAACAAGTGGTACTGTGCTTTTTCTCGTTCGCTCTTTTTTGCCATTTTTTACCCAACAAAAATGTACAAAAAATCTATTTACATGAATCCAGTTGAAAGTACTGTTTACTTCATCAGTCAGGTCGAAATTGAAAATTCATTCGAACGTTTTTGTTTCATATTTCTTCATTGAACCGGTCAAAGTGTCGTGCCCTGAAAATGAAGAGCAGTCCTTATGGCATTTCGTCAGATCTTTCTGATTCTGATAAAAATTCTCGCGAAAAGTGATCACAAAGTGAACTCTTTAGAAATCAGTAAAACATGAATTTTTACCATGTCCGGATCTGGATTCTTTCCATAAGGTGCCATCTGGAATAGTTTCGATAGAGAAACGTAGCTGCAAAATTTCAGCAAAATACGATAAGTCATTTCTGAAATGGCAATTTCACATCGTAGTAGATGGAATTTTTTTCTATATAAAGCGTCCCACACTTGAAAAAACGCTTTTCTCTTTCTATATCTTAGTTATTAGTCGTGCGATTTTCACCAAATTTAAAATAAAACAGGGTCGATAAAAAGGCATCTTTCAACAGGAAAACGAACCTCATAATATTGTTCTTCATCGTTATAAGAATTTTCACATGAATTCTGTGGAGGGTTTCAGCATCAGCATTTTTGCGAACGCAAATTAGTATTCTATGCAACGATCACGAGGAAACCATGTATATTGGAGTGTATTGATAGTTCAATATCATGATAGTTTCATACACTATTTTTTGTAGGACCACAAGTCGGAAGTGACAACTTCGATCGCCGGTTTAGTATTTCCAATATTTTTTTAGACAATACGGGGAAATCTGAATGAAGTTATATCAATTTCATAAAAAATTTACACGTATACACGGAGAGGATGAACTATATAAATATGAAAATATTGATAGATAAATTTGACATTTGCGACCAAGAACTTTCAAATTGCATCTCATCAAAAGTATTCATTACTCACCCTGTGTATTATAAATGATGTGAATGATTTTCGTAATCCCAGCGAGAACACAATATGATCAGATTGACTATCGGTGACTTCGATGCATGTATTACGCTTTTCAAGACTCGAGAACATATATAACCGCCATCGCATATCAACATAAATAGATATTCTGAATTCACTCGACCGTACCAGTATATAACCTGACGAAGCTACTGTATTAGCGAAACATGTCGTGTGAAATCTTATCGTTTGTGGAGTTTTTACATAAATAGATATACCTACACTGGTACGCGTGCTTCCATGACGGGAGTCTGCCGGTTTACTCCCATCCCAGAAAGTACCTAACTGACCGATAGAAATTATCGCTCCAAAAATCAATTAATTTCTCACTATTCATATTTCAGCATTCTCCAACATCATAAGTACGTGAATTGCATGAACTTTTGACGCATTTGCGTTGTCATTATGATTGTCATTTGGAATCAAATGTCAAACAACTCAAGCGAGATAGAAACATGGACCCACTCGATTATTCCCAAGTACTACGTGTTTTTATGAGCCAAAAATATGTATTATGATGAAAAGAACGTGTCTTCATTGGTTAAGATCTGTATCATGATAAAAATCCGAGATAATTAATTCGCTTCTTATAAAATGGGAGTTGGAAAAATTATTCATTCGGAAAAGATGAGTTCAACAAAAAAAGTAGGTATGCCTTGTTTTTTTTTATGTAAAACACAATTTTCTACCCACTGAAGCTATTGAACGTTCCAGAATTTGCGGTTAATTAGAAATCATTATTTATTCGGGGCTGATGATGAAGAGAGAAATTTGACCCATTCTGTAGTATTTTAAAATTATTGAATTTTTGCACATGGATGTTCGAAAACATCAGTAACAATACTGTAAAGTTAGTTTTCCTACAAAAAATCCTGATTCATGAAACCCATTTCTATTTCAATAAAAACGCACGGCACTGTCCATAATGATGTTTCTTTTCCTAAAAACTGATCATATCAATGGTAATTCATACTGGTCCAAATTTGGTAAGAATCGCACGATTGATAGCAATAATAGCAATAATAGCAATTCGTCTTTACCCTGTTCCGCCCTGTTCTGCTGTTCACCATTTGGCTATCTGAGTCGCCCCATGAATCACAAAAACCTGAACTAAACATTCGAAACACTCAACACTCGCGAAGTCTACCGCTACCGCAATTGGTCAAAAAGTTTATTTCACGAATCCCATTATATAGTGGACGCGCTTATGTTCAAAAAAGGGCTGTCGTGGGCTTGGAAAGATTAAAGCAAACGACATATTTCAAATGTTAGTACTCATTTTATAGAACATCACATCACTTCTTGGCCACCCCAGAATCGCGTCGTTCACCCCCTGTAACCCTCTGAAGGGTGAAATATTCAAATAACTATATCTCGATAACTATTAGAGCTAGCGAGTTCGTTCAATCGCTCAAATATCCATATTTTGAATATGAATAACTTTTTTCATTATCATATATACTGAATGTTCGATATTTAGTGAGCTATTTTGAAAAAACCGACAAGTCAAGTGCAGCCCCTTCAAACATCAATATATAAACTCAAAACGAGCAGTCATATGAAAAATATTCACGAGTTCGGAAATATTGTCTCTTGTTCAAGCTTCATTTTCATGTAGCTATTTGTGTACTTGCATTTGACTGAAATGGAATAATTTGAATAATAGTAGCTAGTGACTCATCCACATATTCAGAAGACACACACCTGTTGTTTCGAATGACACACAGAACTAATACATATTTACTTTATTCTTCAAATACACATATCATTGAACATCGCTTCGTCAAAAAATATCATCCAAGTCGAACACAGATCATTTCCTTCTCAAATTTCTCTTTCGTCACTAGAAACGTCGTGATCCAAATTTATAGTGTGTCGTTCTGAATTTTCACAACGCTCTTCTTCAGCTTCACACTCACACATTTCTGTACATGGTAATTAATTTGTTACACATTTGCAGTGTTTTGTATTACATTCATTCTTTCTGCATCCACATCGAACTAAGTTCAATATTTCTGGTGGTGCACAATTCTCAGTACAGAAAACAGGTACGAGTTGTCCTGCCTCATCACTCAGCCATCCAAAGTCCGTAGGATTCAACAATTCGCTCCTAGGTATGTGAGAGCTGGTCCATATCGAAAGTTGTAGTCTTGCCCTCTGAAGAGCTGGATATAAGCTGCCTTTAGTAGGTGGTAATTGATCACTTTGTTGCTGCATTTTTGCGAAACTCCACCACCTCAACTCGCCTAAAGAGCAGATATTTGACGTTGGTGCATATACTCTGCAAATAAATTTCTCCAATATGTCTGATATTATTGTTAAATCAGTGTGTTTATCCCCAAGAGGAATCAGTGCCTTTAGAATTTCGTCATCAGCTTGCTTGAATATTCTCCAAAATGATAGTTTACCTGCCAAATTGTATAATTAAATTTATGGATCAATCAAGGAGACATATCGGTTACCTTTTTTAAAAAATCCGCCAGTACTATCACAACCAGAAGTTGCATGTAATGCCGGAAGTGCTTCTCTTTGGAGTTCAGTTAGATTTCCTGACAAAATTTGTATATCAAGTTTCCTCCTGTGAATACTGGTACCAGTCACATTTGCTGCATCTCTTCTCAGAATAACAGAAGCCTTATAAAGAATTTTCAAATCGTCGTTCATCGTGTTCGAATTATTTGCCATCAAAGATCTGAATGTGTGATCTTTCACACTCTGTAGGCAAACATTTTGGGGTTTGGAAGGGTTTATTGCATTTGAAAAATAAACATCATCCTGGAATTCCTCTATTATAGCGGCTTTTAAATATTTCCTCTTCTTTCGATAATCGTAGGGCAAATCATGAGAATTGCATATTCTCAGATATAGCTCTTCAACTTCCTGCATATTCATTATAGTACCAGCATACAGAATATTTCGCAATACACTCAAATATTCTACTTCTGATGCAGCTACAGTAGTCTCAAGATGATGATTTTCTGGTAAATTGTTGGATTTTCTGAGAACATTTACCACATTTGTCGCCCAGCAAGTTCGGTGATATTTCACTTCATATGCACGAGCATCTATCTGAGAAATGAATCCAGATAATTCTTCAGTCCCTCCCAACTGAACCGCATCTCTCAAACTCCTCCCAGCTTCATCAGTTACGATTGTGTGTAAAGGGTATTTTTTTGTTTCTTTTTTGTTGCAAACTAAACAAAAATCATTCAGTTTGGGAACATTCGATCTCAAAACGCTATGAGAACCAGAAGTTGATGGAGTCAAAGCAAGCGATTTTTGCGAGGATTTTTGTAGACGCTCTAAACTTTTCTTATGGGTTATCTTACTGTCTTACTGTAGCATTCTGAATGCCATGATCCAGAATTATTTCTCAATTCATCCGTTGGTATTGTAGAGTAAATATGCTTCATATGAATAAAATCAGGATCATCTATAGGTCAATTCTTGATTTTATACACTTCATCACCATATCGTGTCTTGTAGGTTTCTTCACTAATTTCAAATCATTGTTTTTCTGACAAATAACACCCAAAGCAAAGTTAATTTCCGAGGACGAATCCATTTTTAATATAATATATTATTGTTCACTCAAATATTCAAAATACTCCTGAACGATTTACGAAGTTGTATTTACACAACTTCACATATTAACAGTGATACGTCGACTAATAAGATTCGAGATTCATCTATGATTGATTCTATGCAATGCATGACGACGCTCGCAGACATAACGTTTAGTCATGTCGAAACGTGTCCGAGAACACGCGTTCTTCCGATTTCACAGCGTTTAATACAAGTTTATATAATCGAAATTATAATAATGCTAGTATCAAAATGAAGCTGAGAGTGTAAGCAAGAATTTTCAATTGGGGCATATATTCGAAAAATTCATTCATTTCGAAGTTATTCGATAAAAATCGAATGGTATGATATAAAAATATCAGTTTATTCGAAATATCTCAACAGGTGTTGGGAAAACAGTAAATGTCTTCATATAAAACTTCATTCACAATCATAAAACAATCATTTTGGCGTCAAAACGAATTCGCTACCTCAAATAGTCATTGAGATACAGTCATTTGAAAATTTAACCCTTTGAAGGGTTGCAGAGGGTGAACGACGCGTATCTAGGGTGGCCAAGAAGTGATTCGATGTTCTATATAATGAGTACTAACAGTTGAAATAGGTCGTTTGCTTTAATCATCTTGAGCCCACGAAAATACATAAGCGCGTCCACTAATAGGCAATATTTTCTATATAATACAAAATATCTTCTCTACCCTTGAAAGTCTCTATATTTATGTGGAATTCGCCGCTTCAAAAAAAGTCTTTATATCTTCGACCGTCGCCCTTTTGCCTACAAACGTTTCACCTCGCACCTATGACATCATCTGATGTTTTTATTTATCATTTCGGAGAGGAGGATTCACGGACATCGTGCTATACTTCCTTACTGGAATACTACAATTATCTTATAATTCCCATTCGATAATATAAAATAATGTATGGATATTGTGAGCAGTATAAAAGTTCCCAAGGAATTGGATGAAGAAACAGAAATGATGAAAAATGATATAGATAGCTGAAGTACAAACGTAAATGTGTCCTACTTTTTGAATCACACTGGTAAAATCTCAAAAACGCAAAATAAGCCTGTATTCCAATATTGAAACACAGTTTTCAGCATTCTCCGGTGAGGACGCTAGGAATCGGTGTCGAAATGTTGGAAAACATGGGATCGCGCGCCCCCACTTTTCCCCCTCTAAAAATTTTTTTTTCCTGAAACAAAAAATACTGGGCTCTTCACAAAGGATGAACGGATGTTTCTCTGGAAGCGGATTTTGAGTTTTTGTCTCAGTTTTTTTGAAAAAAAAATTCTGAATATACTCGAAAAATGCAATGTTTATGATTTTTTTGCAGAATATTGGTAAATTTTTTCAAAATTCTACTTCCAGAGAAACCTAGATAATTCAATTCTTCATCTCACCATATTTTTTGTTTTCCAAAAAAATCAATATTGAACAATGAAAAGTGGGAGCGGAGAAATCATGTTTTCATTGCACTGATGCATGGTGTATCCTCCTCTTAAATAAAAATACTATTTCAATAAATACGTTGATACCTCTCGCTATATCTGCTTTGTTATGATCCAAGTAAAAGGATGATTCGGATGGTTTTTTACAGTAACTTATCTGAAAGAGATGAATATTATTAAGTAATATGAAATACCATTTCAGAGACATTGTCATACTCACTTTCCACATTGCTATTTTCACTTGAAACTTCATCACAGGAGGACAATAGGTATTGGATTTTCCAGGAATGCTGAGGCGGATGGTTCCACTAGGAATTGACCATTGTGAATCAATTAATTTCGTTTGGCATTATTTTTGTGATTGATGTATTTGATAAATTCAGGCTGATGTTTTGATTTTGTTGATCAGTTAATTCGCTCCACGTCAATTAGCTGTCCATCATGACACCATGTCAACAGTGTCAATTTTGTCATGCGCCAAACGCCAATTCGGATTGATTCAGCCGAGTATTCGTGAAGAAAGGTGTGACGTCATTTTAGTCATCAATTCTGATTGGTTCAGATAGACATTTGGGAAGAATCAAGTCTCTGGAGGGAGTAGTGATAACGTCTTTTATTTTGGATATTCAAATTTTCCGCCAATTTGAAAAGCGGAAACTGTCAATTTGTTCTCGAAGTTTCTGGAAAGTTGGAGGAGGGATTTTCTTTCCGGTCGTGAGACAAGAGCTCACTTCAGAAAATTCTTCCTGGTGGTATTGGTATTGGTATTGGTAGGTTGGATGGTGACAGATGCGCTGCGACCCAATTAGATCTATTGTGCCCCATCTGCTCCTGCTATATCAAGGATTTCTTGTTCATAGCAGCCCCTCGAGATTCAATTCCTTCAGGAATTTGAGGATTTTGAGGGGGTCTAGCTGTGGTATTTCTTCCACAGTCAGCTGGTGTGTTCCCAGTATGTTCAATCTTTTGTGATGTACAGCGTCACACTCCATCAGTATGTGATGGGGTGTTTCTGGTTCTTCCTCACAGAATCTGCAGGTGCCGTCCTCCTGTAAGCCTAGCTTCCTTAGGTGTTCTTTGAGTCTGCAATGCCCCGTTAGAAATCCCGTTATTGCTTTGAGACTTCCTTTGCTGAGGTTTGTCAGTATCTTAGATCTTTCTCGGTTGAAATTTCCAAGGAGATCTTTAGCCTGCCGTAGTCCTGGAAGTCTTCTCCATTGTCTGGCTCTCCAGGCTCCTTCCGCCTTCTCAAGTTCTCCTTGGAAATAGGAATTTCCAAGGCTGCAGAATGGCTCTGGTCCGATCAGTGGCGTTGAAGTCCCTTGTCGTGCCAGAGCGTCTGCTTGTTCATTCCCCTCCACTTCGATATGCCCTGGCACCCAGAGGAGGGTAACTTTATTGTTGCTGCCTAGCTCATTCAATTTGCTTAGGCATTCCCATACCATCTTCGAGTTGATGTAAGGAGAGCTCAACGCTTTGATGGCTGCTTGGCTATCGGATAAAATCGCGATGTCCTTCTTCCGGTATTTCCTGTCTAGGTTGAACTGGATGCATCTTCCTATGGCGTGTATTTCCGCTTGAAAAATGCTGGGGAATTGTCCCATGGATTCGAAGTATTTGGTGCGAGGCCCAAAGACTCCTGCTCCAGTTCCCTCGGGTGTTTTAGACCCGTCCGTATACCAAGTAATGGTATTCCTTCCCAGTGATTCGATGGATTCTGTGCTCCATTCGCGCTTGTTGCTCAGCTCCACTCGGAAGTTCTTCTCAAAACTGAACTTCCTAATGATTTGGTCTGTTGGAAGATCGGCGAGGTGTGCGATCTCAGTGGGGGGTGAGCCCCTTACACTGTGCGTTTTCCCTCTTAGTCCGACCTTGGCTAACCTGAGATGTGCTCCATAGGCAGTTCTCCTCACCACGATGTGTAGAGGTGTGAGATCCAAAATGACCTCTAGTGCTGCTGTTGGAGCTGATCTCATTGCTCCTGTTATGCAAAGACATGCCAGTCTTTGCACCTTCTCTAATATTTTCCTTGTAGTGGCGAGTTCGGTTCTGCCGTGCCACACTACTGCTCCGTAGGTGATCATTGGTCTCACTAGCATGGTGTACATCCATCGCAGTATTGATGGGTTACATCCCCATGTTTTGCCTGCAAGGTTCCTGCACACCATCAGTGATGATTTTGCCTTACTGGCGATCTCTTCTACGTGTCTATTCCAGAGAAGCTTTGAGTCTAGGATGAGCCCTAGATACTTCACTTCTTGCTGCCATTCTAGGTCTTCTCCGTTTAGACGGATGACTCTTAAGTGCTGAACCTTCGTTCTTCTAGTAAAAGGTACCAATGTGGTTTTCGTTGAGTTAATTCTCAATCCCACCGAATGGCACCATCTTCTGGTAGTCTCTAGCTCTCTCTCTATGAGGTCGCAGAGGGTGCCTTCAAATTTGCCTTTGGCCATGATGACTATGTCGTCCGCATATCCAAAGCAAGTTACTCCGTTCTCAGTAAGAATCCCGAGTAGTTCGTCTACCACTAGACTCCACATTAAGGGTGACAGTACCCCTCCTTGTGGACAGCCCCTGTTCGTACTGATTTGAAAGCTGCTCTCACCCACTTTCGTTTCAGCTGTTCTTGTGGTCAGCATTTGACACATCCATCTGGATGTGGTTCTGTCCACGCCCTTGTTCATTAGAGCTCTCTTTATTGCTTCATGAGAGGTGTTGTCAAATGCCCCCTCTATGTCTAGAAATGCGCATATGGCGATTTCTTTATGCTCAAGTGATCTCTGGATGTTTTCGGTGAGCACGAAAAGGGCGGTCTCGGTTGATCTGCCCGCCCTATATGCATGCTGTCCTAGGTGCAAGGGCACCCTCTCCAGTATCTCACATCTGATGTAGTTATCTACGATCTTCTCCAGTGTCTTCAGTAAGAAGGATGTGAGACAGATCGGTCTGAATGACTTCGGAAGGGTAGGGTCCTTCTTCCCTACTTTGGGGATGAAAGTCACACGCGCTCTCGTCCAGCTGCTCGGTATGTACCCGGACGCCAGACTGAGTTTGGCTGCCTTGATAATGAACGGCAGTAGTTCCTTATGCCCTTTTTGTAAAAGGGCTGGAAATATACCGTCGATTCCAGGAGACTTGAATGGTTGGAAAGAGTCGATTGCCCACTTCAACCTTGCCGGAGTGCAAATGGTTTTTGCAACATCCCAGTCTTCTCGTTTTACTCTGCCTGGTTTTTCCAGTGTTCTTTCGGGATCATATGGTGTACTACCTGGAAAGTGCGTCTCCAGTAAAAGGAGAGCTCGTTGCTCTTCATCTTCTGTATAGCTACCATCTGATCTTCTGAGAGACATTGGTCCTTGCTCCCTGCCCCGCGCCATGGCCTTGTACAGTCTGGCTGCAGGTGGACTTGAAGTGATTGTCTCACAAAAGTTCCTGAAGCTATTTCTCTTAGCTTTCCTTATTTCTTTGTTGTAAATCGTCAGCCTTTCGGTGTAACCCTGCCAATCTCCGTCCCGCTTGTTGAATAGCCGGCGGACCTCGGATCTTAGATTTGACAGGTGTTCGTTTCACCAAATGGTACCACTGTGTGATTTCTTTTCTCCAATGGGGCAGCTGGATTCATATGCATCCATGATTGTCCCATTAACTGCTTCTAATGTCTGCTCAAATTCGACGTGACTTTTGCCATTGAACTTGATTTGTTCTGAATTACATTTAAGATTGGTGGTGTATTTTTCCCAGTCTGTGTTTCTAGGATTTCTAATGAAGGTGGTTTCTGTCACAAGCCCTTCTACATTGAACATTATGATTCTGTGGTCAGAGAGGGAGGGTTCGTCTGAGACCTTCCAATGTCTAACCCTTCTACTAATGCTCGGGCTGCCGAGCGTTATATCTAATACTTCTTGTCTAGCCCTAGTTACAAACGTGGGGGTAGACCCCACATTCAGTATACTTAAGTTAGCCGCAAGTATGAATTCTAGCAATTGCTCACCTCTTTGATTGGTGTCCGTACTTCCCCAGATGGTGTTATGGGCATTGGCATCGCAGCCCAGCAGGAGGGGTAGTTTGCTCCTGCTGCAGTAGTCGGATAGCCTCTGTACCTCTTCTGGTGGTGCTTGCCCATCTCCAGCGAAGTAACCTGAAGCTATTACTATGTCGAGGTGTGAGTGTCCTGTGTGGATCTTGGCCCGTATAGGCACTAAGTCCCTCGTCATAAATTCTGAAAGACAAACATAATTAATGTCATTCCTGATCAGTATGCAAGCTCTAGGGTTGTCATGCCTGACATCCCAGATAACCTTACCTTCTTTATTCGGCAGTCCTTTAATCTGCCCTCTGTTGACCCAAGGTTCTTGGATCAACACAACTCCCAAGTGTGCCCCGGTGAACACCCTCGATAAGGCGGCTGATGCCCCCTTAGCGTGGTGAGTATTCACCTGGGCAAACCTGACTGATGCTGTATTAGCCATTGCTGCTAGTGTGTTGGAGTGCTTGCCTCCTCATCATCCAGCAGCATTAGCTCTTCTTCGCTGGGAATGACCGTGGTATCCTGGTCCATACTCCCAGTCGATTCGGCTTCGCTGGCCACAGTAGTTTCTGTGGCAGTGGGAGCTGATGGTGTTTTGCTCCCTTCTTCTACCTTTTTCTTCTCAGTCGAGTCCTTGCGAAGGCCATGAACGGGGATTTTCCCGAACCTGTAGAATATGGTGTAACCCATATTCCTGATGGCCTCGCAGGACTCGTCATCTATTCCAAGATTAAGGAGCTGGCCGTTGCCCTCCTTCTTGCTTCCTAGTGTTTTCCACAGCTGGGTTCGGAGCCCCCTATTCTGTGTGCTCACTAGGGTGAGCAACTTCTCTGGTTCGAGGTCCGTGCTCCTGGGAAAGAACACCGTGATGGTGTGCGCCCTTGGGATGTCGTCTCCCAGGCACACCATCAGCGCTGAACCCTCCCAGGTGCTCAAACTGGGGACCTTTGCCCTCATCCAGTCCGCCGTTTCTTGGTTGACGCAGTCTACCACGAGCATACTGGGGCGGAAGTGAATTCCCCCGAATTGGAGTTTGCATTCCGCGCCCAGTATCATCTCCTGCACGATTGCGTCCTCCAGTGCTGTAAGCTGCTCAGCACTCAGCGTCTCCTTCGGGTAGTTTTTTGGGAGGACTGCTATTTTTATTGAGCTGACTGCCTCAGCATAGCTGGTGGTTTGCATAGTTTGCTTAGCAGTGGCGGTGCTACTTCCTGCTTCAGTTTTCCTCCTCTTCGTATTCGGACGTTGAGGGGGCGTTTGAGTTTTAGGCCCCCTCTTCTCCGTTTGTTGAGGTGGCAACTCCTGGGGTTTCTTCCTTTCGACGGCTTTCCTTCTTGCTTCCTCCGGTGTCAAGCCCTGTTCGAGGAAGCGAAGGTACCATCTTACTCCTGCCCCGCTGAGGCCCCTTCTCAGCGGATCGTCGATACCTCCGGGCTTGCCTGGAGGTGGCAGCGGCATTTGTCTCCTCCGGTTCTTCGCGAAGGATTTTCTGGAGGAGGAACCCTTGTCGGATGTTTGCTCCGCTGGTTCTCCCTCTTTCTTTTGTTTCTCCCTCTCTGTGTCCCGAGGTGAGCTCGGTGCTTGAGAGGTGCCAGGACGCGGTTGAGCGTCCTGGGTTGCGGTGACATCCCGCTCTATCTTTTCTTTGTTTTTTTTCTTCTTCATGTTGGTCCCACGAATAGCTAGGGAATTGGCAGTCGACCACGCCGGAGCCCCGCACGGCGTGGCAAGGCTGGTACTCGAGGAGGTTGCCAGGTATCCCCGAGGCTCCGTTCGAGACGGTGCTCTCCCACCGCCATGCATCCATCGGCACGGATCGCGTAACACCTTAGATTGGAGGGTTGCTCAGCGCCACCTTATTGTTTATTCGGTGGTGGCCTGCAGCGTGCCTGTGGTTGCACAGTCTGCGCTGCAGGTCGTCCGGCTATCCGTCACCTGCCGACGCTCCTGGTAGCCACCCAAGCCCCAGGTGGTCAAGTGCCATTTTTGTGGTGTGAACCGGCTTCTCAAGTCCTGTACCGCCTGGCGTTCTGGATCACATCAGAATATCCTGGATTTGTTGCTGATCTACAAGGACTGCTGGACTCTACAGATTTTTTCTGGCTTTGGTTTAAGAGGCAGGATCTTCATGGTTCATCACCCAGGCAGCCACGTGCCTACCTTCATCGTTTTTCCAATTCCCAACCCTTCATAGAAGGTGAGTCTCGCATTATTACGTTTTTTCTCTCTGCAGTCCAGAAATTCAGAAACTCATTGTCATGAAATATTTGAGGGTTTTTACCGGGAGTTTTACTGGAAGTTTTACTGGGAGTTCTACAACGGGAGTTATCCTATCACGAGCACTATTCTTCCCAGGAGTATAATTGCTCGACCAGGATCTGTTAATTCTACAAGGCCTTTGGTGGCTGTATAGTAGTTTGGAATCTGGAATCTGGATATCGTCCCCTACTTGTTTCCTGATGGATTTTCAAGGTGGAAATATGACAACTCTGTCAATGTCATCTGACATCCAGGGATGTGAAGTCAGCACCCCGCTCTCCGCCAACCTTCCTGTCAGCAGTTTCATCTGGTAGAACTGAAGCCATTTATCAAGGATAACTGGTGTTGGACACACCATACAGGTTTTTGACATGAAAATATATTTTTATTTTTCATTTTTATTCACTCCTAATGCCCATTGCTAGTGTGTATAATGGACCATTTCTGAATCATAGCCAGGTCATAAATTGATGAAATCACATATGAAAGGTACATACTTCTCCTCCACATAGTATACTATGCGCTGGTAGAATTCTTCCATATTTAATATTTTTTTAAATCTGCTATGACTATAAAACGTCCTTACAGGAGCTCTAGAGTTTTCAAGTACAATATAAGGTTGATTTATATATATATTTTCATCCACATAATAGCAGGCAACAACAGTGTAGTTTCTTAACAGGAAATAAGTATCTAATATTTTTTGATTATGCATATTTGTCAAAACATGTGATATATGAGTCTTATAATCATAATTGAATGTTTTGGGTATTTTATATGACTGTTTTATTTGTTTATTGACATGACACTCTAACTCACAACATCTCTATAAGGTATATTCAGGTCTTTTAGTCTGGGATAACAACTAATATTATTCATTATCTGGTTGCTCAACTTTCCAGGTAACATTTCATTTGAATTAAAAGTTGCAGTAGCGCCCCATCTTTTTTGTTTAACCTTATGATTGCTAGATAACTGAATTTTTGCTATTTTAACGCATTTTGATAACTCGAACCCATAGTGCCTACTGACGAAGAGCTGCCGTTCGCAATTGCACCTATTTTTCATTAAAGTAGGGCTGCAATTCATTCAATAATTCATTGACATAACCTTCATATTTATCATCACATTCATATTTCATTTGATATTCTTCATTATCATTGTTATCACATTCATTTCTCACATTCATTCCTCTCATACACAAAATATTTCTCCTAATACTTTCTTCTTGATTTGTTCCAATAAACTCAAACCATGTACTATCCATTTCTATACCTTTTCTTTCATAATCTATTTTAGCTTTCCATCTTTCTAATTGATCTGTACCTATAATTACATCGAATTCCATATCTTTGTAATTCAATTGCTTTTTCTTCTATCTCCAAATTTACATTTATGAATTGATTTGTTTCTGCTAATTTTTTACCACTGATTCCAATCAAACTTGTCTTACGCATTTCCACAATAGTATTTCCAATTTCTGTGAGATTTTCCAAACTATTTTCTTTTACTAAAGATGCTTCTGAACCTGTGTCAATTAGAATATTCACTTTTTTGTCCCCTATATTGCCTATTAATATAATCAAACCTATTAATTGTTTATTTTCTATATTTCCATTTAGCATTATAAATTCAATTTGGTTTGTCCAGCTTTTCATATGGTCTATCTAATAAAAATTTTGTTGTTCACTTGTATCTGAATTTTGTACTGCATTTGTCTGAATACTTTTTTCCAATGGTGTATCTATGTTTGTTTGTCCTTCCCTCTGGCTATCTAGAATACTAGCTCTCCTATTAAAATGTACTTGTCTTGTTCGTCGTTGACATCTTGATTATAAGAATATGAATATTGTGTTCCATCCCTATCGTATTGTTGTCTCTGATTTGTATATTGATTTTTATTAGCATTTCTATATTGATGATAATTTCTATTGTGATTTCCATTTGTATCATCAATATTCACAAATTGATTTCTATAGTTTCCTCTATCATTGTATCTATTATTAGAATTGAAATTTTGATTTCTATTCTGGTCACTGTTAATCTCATTATAACTAGAATTTTGATAATTATTTTGATTTTGTATGTTTCTATTAGTTTGATTAAGAATGTTTCAAGGATAATTTAGACTTTGCATATACCTAATGTTGTCATGATTGGAAAAATTGTGATAATTATAACTATGTGCATTTCTATCTGGATTTCTATTTTCCACATTTCTATAAGATAAAGTTCTTTCAAGTCTCAACAAATATTCACTCAATCTTTTCATTGTCTTAATTTCATGCATTTTTATGAACTCAAAAATTTCCTGTCTGAAATGCCTACCTATATTTCCTACATAATTATTGTAATTCATGCTCCTGTTTTCGTCAAACTTACCAAATTGTAGTTTGTCCCTGACTATAAGCTGAGCATTTCCCCTCCAATACTGTCTTATAAACATATATCCAGAATCTTCAAAACTATTAATATTTTTCTCTTGACTATTGAACTACACAAGGTTGATTATGTAAAAATTGTCTGATAGTTTCCTTCAATTCCTCTATACCAGTAGTATTTCTTGTTTTGTTTCTCATTATTTTGATAGAAGTTATAGGATGAAGTTTCCTAATATTACCCTCAAATTTATTATTTATTTGTACATTCTTACATGTATTTATAATCCTAGTTTCAATATTGCCATTAGATCTATTTTGTTCCAAATCTCTCATTTTTCCTTCCAAGTCTTTAATTTTATTTTGTTATTCATTATTACTCACACTTGTAATAGTGTTTTCTTTTATTCTTGTGATTTCATTCTCAACCATTATATTATATATTTATTCACTTTTTGTATTTCATTCCTGATTCCTTGGTTAGAATTTTCTAAATCTATTCTCATGTTTTCAATCTGTTTGTTATTTTGCTCTAGTGAATTACTTATACATGATATTTCTTGTCTTGTATGTTCATAAAATTCCCTATTTTTCTGTGCAATCCTCTTTTCAAATTCTTTATACTTATGTTCAATCTCCTTTTCATTCTCTTCTAATTTCACTTGCATTCTTCCTTCCATTCTTTCCATATTTTCTTTTACACCCTCTATATTTTCTTTCAAACCCTCTATATTTTCTTTCAAACACTCTCCCATTTTTCTCATATTATTGGAAATTAATTTCATTAACATTTGAATCTGACTCTCCATTCCTGTTTTCTCTCTCTTATCTATCCTTTCACTCACATTGCTACCTCCTTATTCTTCCTGTTGCATTCTACTAGTTTCTACATGATCACCACTTTCTCTTTCCTCTCCACTTTCTTCCGAACCAACTCTTTTCCCATCTCTCAAATCCATTCTCTCCCACACTTATACTTTCCAAACTTACAAATTTCTCACTTTCCTCACTCTTCACTATCAAACTAAAACTTCCCAATCAAACTGTTTTGCTGAGAAATTGAATATAAGAAATTCCGAAAACATCAAAATTCCTATTCCAAATTATGCTCAATAATTCACCCCTTCAAAATTGACCCCACGTTGGGCGCCAATTGTTATGATATTTTGTGGTGTTTATTGAATTATGGTAATAGTAAGTATCCAAAAAGAATTATTGTAATATGGAGAAATAGAATAGCTCAAATGAGTGTGAGAACATTTACCTGGCTTCAATCTTATACCATTTGGATCGGTTGCTCACCAATTACCCTTAGTTCATTGCTCCAGCTCAGTCGGCAAACCTATGAACATGATGTACTCTCTTTTTCAAGGAGGATTCCTCGAGGATGTGAACAAATCTAGGTGTTTAAATGTTCTGATAATAAATTGTATATATTGATTGAAATGAATTTCGAGATATGAATTGAGAAAATATATTCAGAAATCAAGATTATGACAAGAAATGTGAATCATCTAATATTAACTAAAGTACCTACTCTGCACCAACTACCTAATATGCTAAGACTTCCACAACTATGAAAATGAATGATTTCGAGTGTCTAAACAAAGAAGAAAATGATGATATGAAATTTGTGCAAACAATATTTTTCTGACTGTCGCCCAGTTCAGATCTGCTGCAACTTGTAGGAAATGTAAAAGTTTGTGGAGGGAATATGATTTATCATGGATGATTATAGTTTTTCTAATCACTTCCGGAAATCGGTTTGTTAAAACACATTTGATGAAAGTCTACTGCTCATGCTTTGGCTGGATATATCTTGAATGAGGTATATGGAAATCGTATGGATAAAATATCTGCTGTTTCCAAAGGACTTTCTTTCTGATGAATTTACAATACCTAGTTGGTTTGTAACTGCTGACTCCAGATATATTCCTGATGTTCCTGAATAACTTCGCCGTAGTTTTTATCAATAAAGGTTTCGTTTTTCCATAAATACTCTTGCAATCTTCACGCACCTTCCAATTCTTTTTTCCTTTCTTTCTCCGTGTTTATTCCTCTCCAAGTAACCGGATCCCTATTTTCAATTTCCCTCTCACTTAACCAATTCCTTCACTTTTTAATTTATTGACTAAACCTATTAAATATAATCTAACTTCTACAATCACATATTTTGTTCTGAACTTCTTGTACCAATTACTTCAATCTTTTCTCGTTTATCTCCTTTCAACTGTCACATAGACAAGCCTCTCAAAAATGTCTCGTTTTTATACGATATGTTCAATGGTTTATCAAAGATATTGATGTTTTGATAAAAGCCAAATTTGAGCTTCTACAAAACCAATTATGATATCTTCATCAAACTACTATAAAACTATTCCACTATCAAAATAACATATATGGAAAGCTGAAAGAGTTGCGTTTTTCGATAACCGCATTATTAATGCCGACGCAGCCTCTTATACTTCCCAAAGCTAGCATACCATCGCCCAAAATCATGCAAAGCAAAAGCATAGAAAATATGACAGTGCAGTAGAAGACTCCACTCCATTGATTTGTTCTGCTGAAGGTTCATTACACCAGAAATATGCCGTTTTTCAGAAACGTTTAGCAGATACATTATCACGAAAATGCAAGAAGCCGTTTTCTCAAACAATAGGGTGGATTCGCATACAAGGGCAAATGTCCATAATCAGAGCCGTGTCCCTGCGATTGAGAGGTACAAGACGGCATATAAGATAACTATCATATGAGGACGGGGCAGCTTTACCTATTTCATTCCAAATTTGTTCATTTTCATTGAGTTTTAATTACTTTTACTTATATTTTTACATACTATTTTATTGATATCTATGTTAAAATATCCTTACTTCTCACCATATATTTATTAAATAACATATCGTATCAATATACAGGGTTATGATAAAGTAATGCACATAATTCATGAAACGTACAACGATCACTTTTGAAAAAAATGCAAAAACACGTCAAACTGTTCTTTTTATTCCACATCGATTTTTTTTCTTATGTGAGCCCTACTGCAACTATTTTTCCCTTGTGTAAAAACACAAGTTCTATCACATAATGTAATAAAAATCTTAGCTTTCCATTAAAAAAAATTGTTGATGACGTCATAGCTTTGACAACTTTGACGTGTTATTTTTGTAACTTATGTCAAAACATGCGGAATAAAAAAGAAACAGTTTTTGCATTCTTTTCAAAAGTGATCGTTGTACGTTTTATGAATTTTGTGCATTACTTTATCATAACCCTGTATATATAACTTATATATAAAAAAAGCAAGCCAAGGTTGGTTTAGTTCATTGTACCAGTACATCACCTGACGAAGCTACTGTGTTAGCGAATCATGTTGTGTGCTCAAGAATTTTGTGGAAATCTTATCGTTCGCGAAATTTTTACATTTGCCATGGATTTCCATCAAGTAACGGCCTAGTCAATTAAAAAAAAATGAAAAAAAAGAATTAATCGTATATTAGAATTTGCAATGAGAACAGATCATGAATTCAATGAGCGGCCACAACAAATTTAATTTCATATGTTGGAATACTATCAACTTCTTCACCCAGAATCAATCGAACATTCAATGAATTTTACGGAAATGATTATAAGCTTATCTCGTTTCTCAGTTCGATATTGTCTTCATTTAGTAGGTTATGTGTCGAGTTTGACTGAATGATAATTGAGTATAATTTTTACATATGTAAAAAAATAATCATCGGGCCGAATATTCGACAATTATTATGATCAGCTCATAATTACGAGAAAAAAAAACTTTTATTCTTATTACTAGGTACAAACTTGTTTCAAGGGAGGAACATTAATTTGTTTTCAAAAATGGTATTTTATGTCGTACTTCTCAGTCTTTCTTTTGATTTCATGGAATTGTAAGAATTCATTATCTCATTTCATGAGGAATAAGAAGTCTGGAGCGCCGGCCATATTGGATTAAGAACAATATTTAATATACTACCTATTGTATTGTCAACAGAACTCAAGCTATATCGAAAATTTATCTTAATAACTCTTTCCTATCATCTCCTCACTCCAAAAATGTTCAAGAATTTACATGATTTTATACAGGGTGTTCCCAAATTAATTCCGTATAAAGATTTCAAGTTTTGTTTTCACCTGAAAAATAAGTCCCTGAAATCTTGATACTGAATTTTGTAACACCCTGTGAAGTCCAGGTCATTTTTATCTGAACCGGTCAAAGGTGTCGTTTGAAATGAAGTGCAGTGCCTATGGCGTCTTGCTTTATCGAATCCGACAGCCTTCTTTGCATTACTGGAACTAGAGAATTCAGGCAACCTAACCCTGCAGATAAAAAATAGAAGAAGATGAAAACTTGGAGTCGTTGTTGTTCATATCATGAAAAATAACGATAATCGACTAACAAAATAACTATAAACTGTAGACTGGCTAACGACTAACTAGAGCTCAAAAATCCACGCAAGTAAAACCGGTAAACAAAACATACATAATCAGAAAATCAGATCAGCTCTCGGTGTGCCTGTTAGTATTTTGTGTGGTGTGGACGGGCTCAAAGTATTATGGGCTGTTGCAAGATATAATCTGCAAATTTCCTAGAAAATGAATACGTTTTATAAAGGAACGAATTAATTCGAAAAAATTACGACTTGACAAGTTAGGATTAGAATTTTGTAATATATTAACGACAGTGAAAATTTATAGATACAATTGCAAAATATCATTATTTATCTCCATAAGTAAGAGATTTATGAAAATTATCCGCAATACTCGAACGAAGTAGGATTAAAAAACCTCTAATATCCCATTGCTGTTATGGTATAGTTATACTGACACAGGGAATCGTATTTCAACTTCGTGTGATTGTTGCTTTTCTAGGTAGTGCGCCATAGGAATGGTGGAATTCCTTCTTCAATTATTTTTTTATGAGGTGAAATTTGATCTTACTATAAAAAAAGGAGAAATACGTATACCGGGTGACACATACTCAGGGTATACACCCCTTTTTTCTTTCGTTTTCCTAGCTATATTTGTGAAATTTGAAACATCGATAATGCTCACTAGAGGGCACTTTCTCACATTTTAGGATTCTTTTTCACATGCTAGTTTTCCTCGAAATGACATCAACTCTCGATTTGCAATTGGAACACCCAGTATTTTATTCCATAATCAATTAGGGATTCTCATTATCAACGATACCGGGTTTGATAGAGTATTTCGAACGATTACGAAGAAATTTGCGTTCGAAGTTTTCATACGCTCAATGGGTGTGACGTAATATCGATGCTTCTTTCTCTGTCACACTCATTGAGCATATGGAGAATTTGAACGCGATTATCTTGCTTATCGTTTGAAATAACCCAATCAAACCCGGATCGTTGAATTCGTTATAATAATCTCTAACCGATTATGGAACAAAATATAGGGTGTTCCATCAGAGAATCAAAACTTGAATTCATTTCCAGGAGAACCAGAAGAAAAAAGAATCCTAAAATATGAGAAAGTGCCCGCTAGTGAGCATATTCGAAGTTCGAAATTTCATGAATATAGCTAGAAAACCGAAGAAGAAAAAGGGGGTATATACCATGATACTGTGTCACCCGGTATATCAAGTGTTCACAAACTTCAAAGTGAGATAAAATTCTGAATAATGGAAACTCCCCCTTTGCTTTGAATCGCATGAACACAAAATGATAATGTTAATGATAAATGTAAGCATTAAATTCAGAGTTGAAGTACATCGATTCATATAAAGGGTGTCTCGAAAGTTGAGGTTATAGATGAAATGGCGAGTAGGTAACGAATAAGCGAAACCAAAGGAAAGCATACCTTTTCGTCAACCATAATTTATTTTGGAAGATATATTATACTTCAATGTTCGCCTGAAACTTCTGTGAATCACGAAAATGCAATTGTTGATTTTGATTTGTTTTTGGATTTCCTCCCAAAAATTCTGGATAATTAATGTTCCACCTCCCGATTAACCTACAGACAGTATGTATGTACTTGTATTTATAATTCTGGGTTTGCCGCTTCGCATTCAGAATCAGTAGTTCTAATCTGTTGCAGATCGAATAACTCGATTGTAAAGAGAGAAAAAATGGACTGATAGCCCTGATACTTCCAGTTAAATGTAAAAACTTCACAAACGATAAGATTTCCACAAAATTTATTAAACACACGACATGTTTCGCTAACGCAGTAGATTCGTCAGGTGATATACTGGTACAATGAACTAAACTAACGTTGGCTTGCTTAACTTTTATATATCTTACCTTCCCAACCTGAAGGATTAGTTACCTGTGGACAGGTACGATAAACCTCCATTTTCGGAAATTAGGCACAATATCTACATTAAATTACGGTATACCGGATTAACTTGAAAGAGTTGATATCAGAAACAGAAAACAAATTCAACAGTTGTTTGTTTCTTAGTAAGTAATAATATGTATTTGATATCAACTCTTTCAAGTTAATCCGGTATACCGTAATTTAATGTAGATATTGTGCCCAATTTCCGAAAATGGAGGTTTATCGTACCTGTCCACAGGTAACTAATCCTTCAGGTTGGGAAGGTAAGATATATAAAAGTGAAGCAAGCCTACGTTAGTTTAGTTCATTGTAACAGTATATCACCTGACGAAGCTATCTTATCGTTTGTGAAGTTTTTACATTTATCATGGATTTCCATCAAGTAACGGCCGAGTCAATTCAAAACTTCCAGTTAAGTTGTTATTTGATTCAGCAAGCAATAAGAACGATCAGCACTAAGACACTTACCCAATGTTGATCTGTAAGCTATGTCCACGCCGTGACTAGATGTTGGAAGGGCCCTTTTGTAGCTCTGCCGTTTCCAGAAAAGTCTTTGCCGGTTACCCAAGTAACCTCCAGCGAGTACACATATAAAACGATGCACACGCAGTATAAAGCACTGAATTTCAGTATTTATTTATTTATTTACCATATCTAATATATCATACAAATATACATCATATAGTTCAACTAATATAATCATTATAATAATATGAAAGTTTTACTTTGCATCTAGGTGCAAGCACCTGTATATGCATAAAGATAATCGGAGTTTTACAATATCTGGGTGAAATCAAGATGAAAGCGTGTAAGCGTGTTTTCAGGCAATTGTCAGTATATCGTACCTGATGCTGATTGTCGAGGAAGTTATCGCTAACTTACCTAACAAAAAATCCACTGGATTAGTTGAAACCCCGTTTGATTTGTTAAGAAAGTGCGCTTGTATTATTTCACAATACCTTGCGGACATTATAAATCTCTCAGTGAATTTCGGAACTTTTCCTGATGTCCTGAAATCGCATATTTTCCAAAATAATTGAGAGGATCATTTGCAACAGAATTACAGATTTCTTCACAAAGCATAAAATACCGCCCCGGTCTGACTACCGAAACAGCCATAACGGAACTTGTTTAACACATTGTAATGTTCGGGGTTGGGGGTAGAAATGATAATCCGCAATTCCCAACACACACTAACATTTATTCAACTGATGTAGGACGTACATTTGCACCTCAAGATCCAATACTGACTGACCTTAAGTAGAAAAATATACCATTTGGGCTTGCGCTCTGAAGTCCTGTTTACAGTCTAAAGCCCAATCACTACATTTCCCCACATAACTTCCAAAATGAAAAAAACTCAAATTCCAGTTGTAATCTCTGAGGAGGTTTCCTTCGTCTTATAGGACGCGTAGGAGTCTCTGAAGCTTCTGAGGATGCAATTTGCGCCACTTGATTCAGTATAGGTTTTATTTATTGGTATCTCACTCACAGAATCTTTATTGACCTTTATAATATCCTCACTATCAACTAAATCTTTATTTACCAAGTTAGTAGATCCAATTTCACTTCGTACTTCTCATACGGCAATGACTGATTATTGTGACGTTTCCAACGCTGGTTACTATCATGTATCGAAATTTCATATATTTGCCTACTGAGAATTTTCACAATGATCCCTAATGTAAACATTGGTTTGGCGTGTCGAAAATCTTTTATTCACACTTTCTGTCCGACTAAATATGGTCGACACTTTTCCCCTTCAATGTCAGTGTGTGTAGTGTAATGTGTCTACATTTGAATGGATCATAAAAGTTCTGACTTTCGATTTGAAAATGTCTGCGCTATTATAAAACAACGAATACGCATCGCGATATAATTTTTTGAAGGCAATTTTGAGGATAGTCATTTTCAAATTCTTCAAATGTTGACATTTGTTCCGGCTAACAGCCTACTTTTTAATTCTTTTCAGTATTGACAAAGGCTTGAACAGTCTGTTGTGACGCTGAAATAAATGAACAATATTGATGAAACTCATTGGTGCTTAAGTAGGTAGGGCCTTACTATGGCCTGGGAAAATTTCGAGGACCGTGGGAAAATCTCTACCCTTTGATGTTGCCGCCTAACCGCAAGGTGCTAATTCCACGCTAGCGCGAGCTTATCGAAACCGCAACAATAACACTTTGATGACAATAACAAGATTGAATTTTCATATACAGGGTGTATGAGTTGGCTAATAGTTGGGGAAAAAATATATAGAGTGAACCCAAAAGGCGTTATACCTCCCCGACGAGTAGACTACTAGCATATAGGCTACCCGCTAGCTAATGATATATACAGAGCGTTTGAGATGGATAACAGTCAAAAAATATACAGGGCGACCTACCCACTTTTGAGGGATTAGACAGCTGACGTATTACATAAGACATTTGACAGTTAACAAAGGATTGATGACACGACGTGACTAGATGACCTGTAAGTAGACTACCCGCTACCTAATAATTTAATATACAGGATGTTTGAGTTGAAAGAAATATATACAGGGCGTCTCATGAATTATATATCACAGTTTTAATAGATTACAGCCAACGTATGACAGATGGCAGATAGCATATGATAGATGACATGTGACCTTCCGGTGCTCATTGAAACTAAACGCTCAATTAACGTTGATGGATACCACGTGACGCGCTCGGCAAGAGCAGAGGCCGTCAAAATGGCTACCAGTTCAAAATGGCGCTGAAATGATGATACGTATGATGTTTGACAGATGACGTATATCACGTGACCTTCCAGTGCTTGTTGGCAGAAACACTCACAGTCGAGACAACCTACCAATTTTAATCAAAAAGGCTATTGAAACACATAGGGCGATAATGAGAAAATAGAAACTCGCTGCAAAAACTATCTACTATAGGCATGCCTAGCATATATTAAACAAAAATGTCGAACAACTCTTGAACAAAACACGGAAAAAGACTTCGAGGGCTTTTCGATGTTCAACTCGCGAATAATATACAATGTCCTATAAGATTCTAGTCAAAATCAAATCAAGATATGTGAATAACCTACACTTTCACTCATAATGCTGAATATTTGACATACGATGATTAGATGTAAGCCCAGACAGCTCATCCTTTCATGAAACAACAGTCGAAACTCGTAAGGGTTAGGGACGCTAGGGGTTATGGGCGGGTGGTTTAAGGGTATACCAATACCGCTATAATCACCTTTAATGCCATACAATAAAGCATAAAACGCGATTGTTGAGTCAAAATCGGCGGAGATACATACAGAAATCAATAACAAATCTTGTAGGAAAATTTACATTAAATTCAGAAATATTTCTCATAAATTTTTCCCTAGATTCTACGGATGTTACAATTTGCGGGCCATCAGAGCCTATGTGAAGCAGATTAGATTTTTCCCTAGATCTAGGTACTTCTTCGAATGTGCATAACAAAACTCGTTCAATAACAGGGTCGATATACAGGGTGTTTGATAAAGGAGAACTCATGAGTAGACCACCGCACTTCAGATGGACTTAGCAAACAGATAGCTGACGTATGGCAGATGACGTCAGAAGTCTTCCGGTCACACCTATAGAAGTATTCAGAGGTATTCGGAGGTCTTCAGATCACGCCTTCAGATGTCTTCAGATGTCTTCAGATCACGTCTTCAGAGGTATTCAGATGTCTTCAGAGGTATTCAGAGGTCTTCAGAGGTATTCAGATGTATTCAAAAGTCTTCAGCTGTATATCAGACACCATAGCGTTCACATCATGGAGCCCCATTCATCAGAGCAAGCATTAGATAAATATCACTGTGCAGATTATGATAATGCTTATGGACCGAAATATGTTGACGGAAGATGGACACTTGGACATAAGAATCTACGCTTTGAGGGCCAACACATAGTCGTAGATAATGCCAATTTTAAAAGTACTTAGGAATCGAAATCATAGAAAAGAACACCCTTTCACCGTCCACCTTGGAATATATCGAACAACTATTTACACCTAAAACTCATATTACAGCTCAGTGTTTCACCATAGGAGGTATTCTGGTTGGTTCATGAAATATGTCGAAAAACTCTCTACCAAAACTGGTAATTTAAGAGTCAGAGGAACAAGGGGATAGCGTTTAGTGCGATGGGATGTAATCCGCTGGAAGCGAAATGGGTATCATTTTTCGGGTGATCTAATATGAAAGCATACCCGATCAGACCTAAAATAATTCTGTCATATAGAAATCCTATATATCGTAGGCCAATTCTCATCAAAATCCTCATCAGGAACATCAGTCACGTGACCTGATAGATCGTGAAACGGTTACTTGGTCATAACTGCAGAAATATATGTTTCAACTATACGAGGTGTTTTTGAAATAATAATATGTATTCAGCACATCGATATATAACATTCTTATATCAGATATCTTCAAATTCCTCAAATCAACAGGAAATTGCATCCCAAAAATTGAGCAAAAACAGGAAAACATCAAAACAATCTAAACAATCGAACTCAGCACAGAAAAATTCATGTAGATGGAACGTAATAGGATTGTTACAGAGTGAAACTATATAGGTGTAAAATTGGTCTCGCCTCACCTATATGTCATTCGACAGTATAAACGTCTCGAGGTTCGAAATTTTCACGCTTATTCCAATACAGCCCAGTATATAAAAAAAAAATGTGGTTATAAAGCATTTACCTTTAGCTTTTTTCACCTTGACAGGCTTAGATTCGATGAAAATCCGAATAATGAACGAAAATAGTGAGAAGACAATTCAGATAATACAAAAACCGCCATACTCCCATTTTCATACAGGATTCTTTAAAAGCACACATCACTACCATCACAAATAATTCACACACAAACGGCATTTTTTGAAAAACAACACCATTTAATCGACGAGAAATTTCACATAACGTCCACGATATGACTGAACAAATATAGAAATAGAAACTTGATAGTCAACAGGAAACCTGATAACAATTAAACGTTGATAATGCATACATGCAACAATATATGAACCACCACGAGGAAAAATATAATATACAGGACGATTAAAAACCTGAATCAGATGAAATATTTGAGAGACGTATGACTTTACATTATAACAAATGCATAGATTCTCGACTGTGATATCTGAAAACAATATGGCTACCGACGATCTGTGACAGATCCAACAATCAACCATTGAAAATAAATAGTACTCCTAAGGATTAGCACGCAAATACATTGATATACGCAGAGTTTCAATGCTTGCGAGATATCAATAAAGAATGGAGAGCCGTGAATAACCTATATTTTCATGTTATCTTTCATAAAGCTAGTATTGGAACTTGTTAATAATACCGACAATAGATGCGCGAATAGAATACTCTACTTTCTTTACGACATCTTCACAAATGATGCTAGATAGATGACACTTGATAGATACCACTTAACACATGAGACGTTTTGCAGATGATATTATATAATTAAGAGGAGACATATCACGCATGCGTCAAAACGTGACGAAAACATCACAAAAACAGGCGTACCATTCTAACCAAATGAAATATGAACAACATAAACCAATTATGAATTGTGATCTCAGACAAAAATATTCGAAAAGACTAATATACACGACGAAAAATTATTATATCTCTTGCCATCATTCCCAGACAGTTTAAGTATCCCATCCTATTCAAAATCGTATCTCGGCTATAATTTGAAATATTCCCCAACTTCATCAAAATAGAATAATCACAAGGCGACATTCTCTTCAAACCGATATAAAGATGCCCCATGCTCATTATAAATAACAATCGAATCCAAACAGCATATGACACAAAGTTCTATCACGAACGTTGCTTCACAGAAACTGGGATTTTCATTCCAGACAAGAAACTTCTCTACAAAATACAGATACGACCTGTTTGAGAATACTGTTCCTTATAGGGGTTCAGCACTCACACATAAAGACGAGCCATACCAGAGAGACAAGCCATGCGCCTAATGAGCGATGCCACACTCACTAATTCTAGAAAACATCTGAACATCATAAATGAAAACTCATAAAACGACTAAGTTCATCATAGGAAGTGTTTCCATGATCTCCAAATGCGAAATCTCAGCCAATTTCATTGATATAAAATGATCACAGGGCACCATTTATTTTCACCCGAAATGAAGCTACTATATGAAGATCCTGAACAAGAATTGGAATCAATCAGTATACTACGACACCGAGATCCATCACGAAAGTTTCAACGAAAAAACTATGATTTTTATTTCACGCAAAAAGCTACTATACAAGATACAGATATGACATTTTTCAGAGTACTGTTCCTACATATTATAGGGTTCAACATCCATACATACTCTGATTTCATTCAGAGATACAGTCCATTCGCCTGATTGGTGTTTCTACACTCACTGATTCTCAAACAACATTGTAATATCACCGAAAAGACATCGACCCTCCACTTTTCTACAGATACACAAAAAATAATTTTCAGAGATTCCTACTATCATCCCATCGCTAGCAATACCAGTCAGACGCACTCAACAAATTCAGAAAACGCATTCTGTTGCCACCAATCTTGAATATGTCGAGCAACTCTTTACCAAAACTCATTAAATGACTGAGTTTACTATAGGAAGTGTTTCTAAGATCTTGAAAAGTTTTAAATTTAATACCTATACCTCCTGTTGTAGCCTGTGCATGATTTTCTTCGAATATAATAGGTATTTGCTTTGGTGTGCTTCAAGAGATAAATAATAATGATAATCTGACGCATATTGTAGCACCAAACATTCAAACAACGTATACCAATAATTAGGAATTAACTTCTAAGACGAAAATATTTGGAAAATCATCTCTCTCTCTCTCATCAAGTGAGACATTCCCAGTTAGATTGAATATCCTATCCCCTTTAAGGTATGCACGACGTTCTTCGAATCTTGTTAGGATTTTTTTTCGTGCGCTCCAAGTGATAAAAAAAAATATGAACTGATGAAAATGTACCAGAACATGAAAAACGTGAAAAAAAAAATATTCAAATAGGCTATTATACATTATGGAGAATCGTATCCCAGCTATCGCTCGAAATATTGACCAACTTCATCGATATCAAATAATGATAATGAACTAGATTCTCCACCTGACATATAGAAAATGAAAGATCAGAATCATGAAAAAACATTGTCAGAGGAAAAATATTCAAATAGGTTGTTATCCTGTACACTATGGAAAATATAATATCTCGGCTATCATTTGAAATATTACCCAACTTCATCGATATAGAATAATCACAAGGTACCATTCTTTTCAACCGAAATAAAGATACCCTATGCGTATTATGGATAACTATTGAATTCAAACAGTATATGACAGATAGTTCCATCACGAACGCTGCTTCACAAAAACTAGGATTTGCAAATACATTGATATACGCAAAGTTTCAATGCTTGCGAGATATCAATAAAGAATGGAGAGCCGTGAATAACCTATATTCTTATGTTATCTCCCATAAAGCTAGTATTGGGCTTTTAATGATACTGACAATAGATGCGCGAATAGAATACTCTACTTTATGCACGACATCGTCACAAATTATGCTAGATAGATGACACTTGACAGATGCCATGTGACACATGAAGCGTTTTTCAGATGATGTATAATTAAGAGGAGTCATATTACGCATGCGTCAAAACGTGACGGAAACATCACAAAAACAGCACGATTGAAATATTGCTTCGATAACATAATATAAGGATGGCACACCATTCTGACCGAATAAAATATGAAGAACATAAACCAATTATAAATTATTGAGGTCTTAGACAAAAATACTCGAAATGACTAATGTACACTGCGAAAATTAATATATCTCTTACTATCATTGCCAGACAGTTTAAGTATCCTATTCTATTCAAAATCGTATCTAGGCTATCATTCGAAATATTGCCAAACTTCATCGATATAGAATAATCACAAGGTAGTATTCTTTTCGAACCGAAATAAAGATTCCCAATGCTGATTATAAATAAAAGCTACTCTACGAAATACAGATACAACCTGTTCAAGAATACTGTTTACTCATATGGGTTCAGCACTCACACATATACGTTGATGCTCCTAGATGCCATCCAGAGAGACTAGCTATGCGCCTGGTGGGCGATGCTACACTCACCAAGTCTTAAAAACATTGAAACATCGCAAATGAGTCGGAGAGAGTCGGAGACCTTTCCTTATTCTACAGATACTTCCGCTCCATTAACAAAATTGAAACATCACAGAAAATCTGTTACTCTTCAGATATATGTTGAACAACTCTTTACCGAAACTCATAAAACGACTAAGTTTACCAAAGGAAGTAGTTCCAAGATACACCAATGTTCAATACTGCACCTCCTTTTGGCAACCTCCCTAGGCATGCGCGATGTTTCACGAACATAATAAGCATTTCCTTTAGTGCGCTTCAAGTGATGAAAGAATAATAATCCGACATCTATCATAGTACCAACCATTTGAATAACGTATAACAATCAGGAATTAACTTCATAGACAAAAATATTCCAACAGGCTATCATGCATTAGGGAAAATCATATATGTCTTGTCAGATGAAATGATCACAAGGTACCATTTCTTTCTACCCGAAATGAAGATACTAATGCTGATCCTGAACAAGAATTGAAATCAAACAGTATACGATACCCGGATATCCATCACGAAAGTTTCAACACAAAAACTAGGATTTTTATTCCAGACAACATGCTGATCTACAAAATACAGATACAACCTGTTTTAGAATACTGTCTCCACATATGGGGTTCAGCAACCACATATTCGTTAATGCTTCTAGATTCCATCAAGAGAGACAGGTCATCCGCCTGGTGAGTGATGCCACACTCGCTAACAGGATAGGTTAGAGAGTAGGTTGACATCATTGGTTGAGATTGATGCTATATCGACCTGGACTATCCAAGCTACGATAGGTTAGATCTATTTTTTGGGGCGTGCCAATTAGCCCCGTCACTCATAGACATGCCATGGACGTGTCACGGAACTGTCAAGGAAGTGTCAAGGAAGTGTCACGGAAGTGTCAAGGAAGTGTCACGGAACTGTCACGGAACTGTCACGGAACTGTCACGGAAGTGTCACGTGACTGTCACGGAAGTTGTCATGGAAGTGTCACGTCCATGGCATGTCTATGAGTGACGGGGCTAATTGGCACGCCCCAAAAAATAGATCTAACCTATCGTAGCTTGGATAGTCCAGGTCGATATAGCATCAATCTCAACCAATGATGTCAACCTACTCTCTAACCTATCCTGTTAGCGAGTGTGGCATCACTCACCAGGCGGATGACCTGTCTCTCTTGATGGAATCTAGAAGCATTAACGAATATGTGGTTGCTGAACCCCATATGTGGAGACAGTATTCTAAAACAGGTTGTATCTGTATTTTGTAGATCAGCATGTTGTCTGGAATAAAAATCCTAGTTTTTGTGTTGAAACTTTCGTGATGGATATCCGGGTATCGTATACTGTTTGATTTCAATTCTTGTTCAGGATCAGCATTAGTATCTTCATTTCGGGTAGAAAGAAATGGTACCTTGTGATCATTTCATCTGACAAGACATATATGATTTTCCCTAATGCATGATAGCCTGTTGGAATATTTTTGTCTATGAAGTTAATTCCTGATTGTTATACGTTATTCAAATGGTTGGTACTATGATAGATGTCGGATTATTATTCTTTCATCACTTGAAGCGCACTAAAGGAAATGCTTATTATGTTCGTGAAACATCGCGCATGCCTAGGGAGGTTGCCAAAAGGAGGTGCAGTATTGAACATTGGTGTATCTTGGAACTACTTCCTTTGGTAAACTTAGTCGTTTTATGAGTTTCGGTAAAGAGTTGTTCAACATATATCTGAAGAGTAACAGATTTTCTGTGATGTTTCAATTTTGTTAATGGAGCGGAAGTATCTGTAGAATAAGGAAAGGTCTCCGACTCTCTCCGACTCATTTGCGATGTTTCAATGTTTTTAAGACTTGGTGAGTGTAGCATCGCCCACCAGGCGCATAGCTAGTCTCTCTGGATGGCAGCTCCCCAGGTCTGGACACATAGATTACCGAATCGGTGTCATAATACAAGACTCTATCCCCAAGCTGTTCCAAATAGCTGAAAAGTTTTAGCCGTGCCAAGGCCGTGACATAACCGGCTATTACGACATTTTCCATGATGACAGATCCCTCTATCATTATCAACACAATACTGCCAATTAACGATGATACTCTCATTGTTAATTGGGAGTATAAAGAGGAAAGCTACGAGACTCTGTCCACGGTAAATGTCGTAATAGCCGGTTATGTCACGGCCTTGGCACGGCTAAAACTTTTCAGCTATTTGGAACAGCTTGGGGATAGAGTCTTGTATTATGACACCGATTCGGTAATCTATGTGTCCAGACCTGGGGAGCTGCCATCCAGAGAGACTAGCTATGCGCCTGGTGGGCGATGCTACACTCACCAAGTCTTAAAAACATTGAAACATCGCAAATGAGTCGGAGAGAGTCGGAGACCTTTCCTTATTCTACAGATACTTCCGCTCCATTAACAAAATTGAAACATCACAGAAAATCTGTTACTCTTCAGATATATGTTGAACAACTCTTTACCGAAACTCATAAAACGACTAAGTTTACCAAAGGAAGTAGTTCCAAGATACACCAATGTTCAATACTGCACCTCCTTTTGGCAACCTCCCTAGGCATGCGCGATGTTTCACGAACATAATAAGCATTTCCTTTAGTGCGCTTCAAGTGATGAAAGAATAATAATCCGACATCTATCATAGTACCAACCATTTGAATAACGTATAACAATCAGGAATTAACTTCATAGACAAAAATATTCCAACAGGCTATCATGCATTAGGGAAAATCATATATGTCTTGTCAGATGAAATGATCACAAGGTACCATTTCTTTCTACCCGAAATGAAGATACTAATGCTGATCCTGAACAAGAATTGAAATCAAACAGTATACGATACCCGGATATCCATCACGAAAGTTTCAACACAAAAACTAGGATTTTTATTCCAGACAACATGCTGATCTACAAAATACAGATACAACCTGTTTTAGAATACTGTCTCCACATATGGGGTTCAGCAACCACATATTCGTTAATGCTTCTAGATTCCATCAAGAGAGACAGGTCATCCGCCTGGTGAGTGATGCCACACTCGCTAACAGAATAGGTTAGAGAGTAGGTTGACATCATTGGTTGAGATTGATGCTATATCGACCTGGACTATCCAAGCTACGATAGGTTAGATCTATTTTTTGGGGCGTGCCAATTAGCCCCGTCACTCATAGACATGCCATGGACGTGACACTTCCATGACAACTTCCGTGACAGTCACGTGACACTTCCTTGACACTTCCGTGACAGTTCCGTGACAGTTCCGTGACAGTTCCGTGACACTTCCTTGACACTTCCGTGACACTTCCTTGACACTTCCTTGACAGTTCCGTGACACGTCCATGGCATGTCTATGAGTGACGGGGCTAATTGGCACGCCCCAAAAAATAGATCTAACCTATCGTAGCTTGGATAGTCCAGGTCGATATAGCATCAATCTCAACCAATGATGTCAACCTACTCTCTAACCTATCCTGTTAGCGAGTGTGGCATCACTCACCAGGCGGATGACCTGTCTCTCTTGATGGAATCTAGAAGCATTAACGAATATGTGGTTGCTGAACCCCATATGTGGAGACAGTATTCTAAAACAGGTTGTATCTGTATTTTGTAGATCAGCATGTTGTCTGGAATAAAAATCCTAGTTTTTGTGTTGAAACTTTCGTGATGGATATCCGGGTATCGTATACTGTTTGATTTCAATTCTTGTTCAGGATCAGCATTAGTATCTTCATTTCGGGTAGAAAGAAATGGTACCTTGTGATCATTTCATCTGACAAGACATATATGATTTTCCCTAATGCATGATAGCCTGTTGGAATATTTTTGTCTATGAAGTTAATTCCTGATTGTTATACGTTATTCAAATGGTTGGTACTATGATAGATGTCGGATTATTATTCTTTCATCACTTGAAGCGCACTAAAGGAAATGCTTATTATGTTCGTGAAACATCGCGCATGCCTAGGGAGGTTGCCAAAAGGAGGTGCAGTATTGAACATTGGTGTATCTTGGAACTACTTCCTTTGGTAAACTTAGTCGTTTTATGAGTTTCGGTAAAGAGTTGTTCAACATATATCTGAAGAGTAACAGATTTTCTGTGATGTTTCAATTTTGTTAATGGAGCGGAAGTATCTGTAGAATAAGGAAAGGTCTCCGACTCTCTCCGACTCATTTGCGATGTTTCAATGTTTTTAAGACTTGGTGAGTGTAGCATCGCCCACCAGGCGCATAGCTAGTCTCTCTGGATGGCATCTAGGAGCATCAACGTATATGTGTGAGTGCTGAACCCATATGAGTAAACAGTATTCTTGAACAGGTTGTATCTGTATTTCGTAGAGTAGCTTTTATTTATAATCAGCATTGGGAATCTTTATTTCGGTTCGAAAAGAATACTACCTTGTGATTATTCTATATCGATGAAGTTTGGCAATATTTCGAATGATAGCCTAGATACGATTTTGAATAGAATAGGATACTTAAACTGTCTGGCAATGATAGTAAGAGATATATTAATTTTCGCAGTGTACATTAGTCATTTCGAGTATTTTTGTCTAAGACCTCAATAATTTATAATTGGTTTATGTTCTTCATATTTTATTCGGTCAGAATGGTGTGCCATCCTTATATTATGTTATCGAAGCAATATTTCAATCGTGCTGTTTTTGTGATGTTTCCGTCACGTTTTGACGCATGCGTAATATGACTCCTCTTAATTATACATTATCTGAAAAACGCTTCATGTGTCACATGGCATCTGTCAAGTGTCATCTATCTAGCATAATTTGTGACGATGTCGTGCATAAAGTAGAGTATTCTATTCGCGCATCTATTGTCAGTATCATTAAAAGCCCAATACTAGCTTTATGGGAGATAACATAAGAATATAGGTTATTCACGGCTCTCCATTCTTTATTGATATCTCGCAAGCATTGAAACTTTGCGTATATCAATGTATTTGCAAATCCTAGTTTTTGTGAAGCAGCGTTCGTGATGGAACTATCTGTCATATACTGTTTGAATTCAATAGTTATCCATAATACGCATAGGGTATCTTTATTTCGGTTGAAAAGAATGGTACCTTGTGATTATTCTATATCGATGAAGTTGGGTAATATTTCAAATGATAGCCGAGATATTATATTTTCCATAGTGTACAGGATAACAACCTATTTGAATATTTTTCCTCTGACAATGTTTTTTCATGATTCTGATCTTTCATTTTCTATATGTCAGGTGGAGAATCTAGTTCATTATCATTATTTGATATCGATGAAGTTGGTCAATATTTCGAGCGATAGCTGGGATACGATTCTCCATAATGTATAATAGCCTATTTGAATATTTTTTTTTTCACGTTTTTCATGTTCTGGTACATTTTCATCAGTTCATATTTTTTTTTATCACTTGGAGCGCACGAAAAAAAATCCTAACAAGATTCGAAGAACGTCGTGCATACCTTAAAGGGGATAGGATATTCAATCTAACTGGGAATGTCTCACTTGATGAGAGAGAGAGAAATGATTTTCCAAATATTTTCGTCTTAGAAGTTAATTCCTAATTATTGGTATACGTTGTTTGAATGTTTGGTGCTACAATATGCGTCAGATTATCATTATTATTTATCTCTTGAAGCACACCAAAGCAAATACCTATTATATTCGAAGAAAATCATGCACAGGCTACAACAGGAGGTATAGGTATTAAATTTAAAACTTTTCAAGATCTTAGAAACACTTCCTATAGTAAACTCAGTCATTTAATGAGTTTTGGTAAAGAGTTGCTCGACATATTCAAGATTGGTGGCAACAGAATGCGTTTTCTGAATTTGTTGAGTGCGTCTGACTGGTATTGCTAGCGATGGGATGATAGTAGGAATCTCTGAAAATTATTTTTTGTGTATCTGTAGAAAAGTGGAGGGTCGATGTCTTTTCGGTGATATTACAATGTTGTTTGAGAATCAGTGAGTGTAGAAACACCAATCAGGCGAATGGACTGTATCTCTGAATGAAATCAGAGTATGTATGGATGTTGAACCCTATAATATGTAGGAACAGTACTCTGAAAAATGTCATATCTGTATCTTGTATAGTAGCTTTTTGCGTGAAATAAAAATCATAGTTTTTTCGTTGAAACTTTCGTGATGGATCTCGGTGTCGTAGTATACTGATTGATTCCAATTCTTGTTCAGGATCTTCATATAGTAGCTTCATTTCGGGTGAAAATAAATGGTGCCCTGTGATCATTTTATATCAATGAAATTGGCTGAGATTTCGCATTTGGAGATCATGGAAACACTTCCTATGATGAACTTAGTCGTTTTATGAGTTTTCATTTATGATGTTCAGATGTTTTCTAGAATTAGTGAGTGTGGCATCGCTCATTAGGCGCATGGCTTGTCTCTCTGGTATGGCTCGTCTTTATGTGTGAGTGCTGAACCCCTATAAGGAACAGTATTCTCAAACAGGTCGTATCTGTATTTTGTAGAGAAGTTTCTTGTCTGGAATGAAAATCCCAGTTTCTGTGAAGCAACGTTCGTGATAGAACTTTGTGTCATATGCTGTTTGGATTCGATTGTTATTTATAATGAGCATGGGGCATCTTTATATCGGTTTGAAGAGAATGTCGCCTTGTGATTATTCTATTTTGATGAAGTTGGGGAATATTTCAAATTATAGCCGAGATACGATTTTGAATAGGATGGGATACTTAAACTGTCTGGGAATGATGGCAAGAGATATAATAATTTTTCGTCGTGTATATTAGTCTTTTCGAATATTTTTGTCTGAGATCACAATTCATAATTGGTTTATGTTGTTCATATTTCATTTGGTTAGAATGGTACGCCTGTTTTTGTGATGTTTTCGTCACGTTTTGACGCATGCGTGATATGTCTCCTCTTAATTATATAATATCATCTGCAAAACGCCTCATGTGTTAAGTGGTATCTATCAAGTGTCATCTATCTAGCATCATTTGTGAAGATGTCGTAAAGAAAGTAGAGTATTCTATTCGCGCATCTATTGTCGGTATTATTAACAAGTTCCAATACTAGCTTTATGAAAGATAACATGAAAATATAGGTTATTCACGGCTCTCCATTCTTTATTGATATCTCGCAAGCATTGAAACTCTGCGTATATCAATGTATTTGCGTGCTAATCCTTAGGAGTACTATTTATTTTCAATGGTTGATTGTTGGATCTGTCACAGATCGTCGGTAGCCATATTGTTTTCAGATATCACAGTCGAGAACCTATGCATTTGTTATAATGTAAAGTCATACGTCTCTCAAATATTTCATCTGATTCAGGTTTTTAATCGTCCTGTATATTATATTTTTCCTCGTGGTGGTTCATATATTGTTGCATGTATGCATTATCAACGTTTAATTGTTATCAGGTTTCCTGTTGACTATCAAGTTTCTATTTCTATATTTGTTCAGTCATATCGTGGACGTTATGTGAAATTTCTCGTCGATTAAATGGTGTTGTTTTTCAAAAAATGCCGTTTGTGTGTGAATTATTTGTGATGGTAGTGATGTGTGCTTTTAAAGAATCCTGTATGAAAATGGGAGTATGGCGGTTTTTGTATTATCTGAATTGTCTTCTCACTATTTTCGTTCATTATTCGGATTTTCATCGAATCTAAGCCTGTCAAGGTGAAAAAAGCTAAAGGTAAATGCTTTATAACCACATTTTTTTTTTTATATACTGGGCTGTATTGGAATAAGCGTGAAAATTTCGAACCTCGAGACGTTTATACTGTCGAATGACATATAGGTGAGGCGAGACCAATTTTACACCTATATAGTTTCACTCTGTAACAATCCTATTACGTTCCATCTACATGAATTTTTCTGTGCTGAGTTCGATTGTTTAGATTGTTTTGATGTTTTCCTGTTTTTGCTCAATTTTTGGGATGCAATTTCCTGTTGATTTGAGGAATTTGAAGATATCTGATATAAGAATGTTATATATCGATGTGCTGAATACATATTATTATTTCAAAAACACCTCGTATAGTTGAAACATATATTTCTGCAGTTATGACCAAGTAACCGTTTCACGATCTATCAGGTCACGTGACTGATGTTCCTGATGAGGATTTTGATGAGAATTGGCCTACGATATATAGGATTTCTATATGACAGAATTATTTTAGGTCTGATCGGGTATGCTTTCATATTAGATCACCCGAAAAATGATACCCATTTCGCTTCCAGCGGATTACATCCCATCGCACTAAACGCTATCCCCTTGTTCCTCTGACTCTTAAATTACCAGTTTTGGTAGAGAGTTTTTCGACATATTTCATGAACCAACCAGAATACCTCCTATGGTGAAACACTGAGCTGTAATATGAGTTTTAGGTGTAAATAGTTGTTCGATATATTCCAAGGTGGACGGTGAAAGGGTGTTCTTTTCTATGATTTCGATTCCTAAGTACTTTTAAAATTGGCATTATCTACGACTATGTGTTGGCCCTCAAAGCGTAGATTCTTATGTCCAAGTGTCCATCTTCCGTCAACATATTTCGGTCCATAAGCATTATCATAATCTGCACAGTGATATTTATCTAATGCTTGCTCTGATGAATGGGGCTCCATGATGTGAACGCTATGGTGTCTGATATACAGCTGAAGACTTTTGAATACATCTGAATACCTCTGAAGACCTCTGAATACCTCTGAAGACATCTGAATACCTCTGAAGACGTGATCTGAAGACATCTGAAGACATCTGAAGGCGTGATCTGAAGACCTCCGAATACCTCTGAATACTTCTATAGGTGTGACCGGAAGACTTCTGACGTCATCTGCCATACGTCAGCTATCTGTTTGCTAAGTCCATCTGAAGTGCGGTGGTCTACTCATGAGTTCTCCTTTATCAAACACCCTGTATATCGACCCTGTTATTGAACGAGTTTTGTTATGCACATTCGAAGAAGTACCTAGATCTAGGGAAAAATCTAATCTGCTTCACATAGGCTCTGATGGCCCGCAAATTGTAACATCCGTAGAATCTAGGGAAAAATTTATGAGAAATATTTCTGAATTTAATGTAAATTTTCCTACAAGATTTGTTATTGATTTCTGTATGTATCTCCGCCGATTTTGACTCAACAATCGCGTTTTATGCTTTATTGTATGGCATTAAAGGTGATTATAGCGGTATTGGTATACCCTTAAACCACCCGCCCATAACCCCTAGCGTCCCTAACCCTTACGAGTTTCGACTGTTGTTTCATGAAAGGATGAGCTGTCTGGGCTTACATCTAATCATCGTATGTCAAATATTCAGCATTATGAGTGAAAGTGTAGGTTATTCACATATCTTGATTTGATTTTGACTAGAATCTTATAGGACATTGTATATTATTCGCGAGTTGAACATCGAAAAGCCCTCGAAGTCTTTTTCCGTGTTTTGTTCAAGAGTTGTTCGACATTTTTGTTTAATATATGCTAGGCATGCCTATAGTAGATAGTTTTTGCAGCGAGTTTCTATTTTCTCATTATCGCCCTATGTGTTTCAATAGCCTTTTTGATTAAAATTGGTAGGTTGTCTCGACTGTGAGTGTTTCTGCCAACAAGCACTGGAAGGTCACGTGATATACGTCATCTGTCAAACATCATACGTATCATCATTTCAGCGCCATTTTGAACTGGTAGCCATTTTGACGGCCTCTGCTCTTGCCGAGCGCGTCACGTGGTATCCATCAACGTTAATTGAGCGTTTAGTTTCAATGAGCACCGGAAGGTCACATGTCATCTATCATATGCTATCTGCCATCTGTCATACGTTGGCTGTAATCTATTAAAACTGTGATATATAATTCATGAGACGCCCTGTATATATTTCTTTCAACTCAAACATCCTGTATATTAAATTATTAGGTAGCGGGTAGTCTACTTACAGGTCATCTAGTCACGTCGTGTCATCAATCCTTTGTTAACTGTCAAATGTCTTATGTAATACGTCAGCTGTCTAATCCCTCAAAAGTGGGTAGGTCGCCCTGTATATTTTTTGACTGTTATCCATCTCAAACGCTCTGTATATATCATTAGCTAGCGGGTAGCCTATATGCTAGTAGTCTACTCGTCGGGGAGGTATAACGCCTTTTGGGTTCACTCTATATATTTTTTCCCCAACTATTAGCCAACTCATACACCCTGTATATGAAAATTCAATCTTGTTATTGTCATCAAAGTGTTATTGTTGCGGTTTCGATAAGCTCGCGCTAGCGTGGAATTAGCACCTTGCGGTTAGGCGGCAACATCAAAGGGTAGAGATTTTCCCACGGTCCTCGAAATTTTCCCAGGCCATAGTAAGGCCCTACCTACTTGCTTATCATTACTTTCCGAGTGTTGTCAAAAATAAGAATATGTGTGTTTCATTTTTGCCAGTGCATATATCATCAAGATACTGTAATGCGGACAATCAATTCGAAACAGCTTGTACAGAATAGTCGGAAAACGGTGTGTTTTTGAAGAGACCTATCACAATATAATCTTTCGGATTAGCAGTTAATCCTGAGTAGATAGTGTAGGTGATAGCAACTCCAGAAACCAGTTAGTTCATAATTTTGATTAATTTTGATTCATTTTGACACATGTACACACCTGAGAGATAGGTATCAGTTTCCAGAATTCGTTTTTTTTGTGCTGGTTTTACATAAGCCAAGTCCTGACAGTGAATCAAGTGAGTTCCAGCCTCATTCAGAAGCAAGATTCCAGTAAGAGAAGAATAATTACCTGTTACATTGAATTTATACTTTTGAGTTCAACAACCAGAGACAGGAAGGGTATTTTCTTGAATAACTTGGCTCATTCCACCCAGTCAGAGACTTAGAATTTCCTGAAATCAAAACCATACCGTGCTGGGGACTTGTGAAAATATCCTGTCCAGAATAATAATTTTTTTTCATTTTTGATTTTTTTTTGGAATATCTGCCAGGTAGATACCCACTAGTTAAGTAAGTGGTCCAGTGGGAAGATTTAGTGTTATACTTCCAGAGTTTTGTTTTGCTTTTGATTTTTGTTTCTCCTGGTATTTACTTTTGATGTTCCTGGTAATAAAACATATCCTGCAAATAACCTAGGGACTTTAGTGAAATAAAACCAGACCAGTTCCAGGGTTTGTGGTTCCTGAAACTTGGAAAATAGTTTTAGTTTACTTTTTCTTCAACTTTGACTTGGGTTCTTATTTTTTTCCTGAATGTTGATACATACATGATACTAACCAGCGTTGGAAACGTCACAATAATCAGTCATTGCCGTATGAGAAGTACGAAGTGAAATTGGATCTACTAACTTGGTAAATAAAGATTTAGTTGATAGTGAGGATATTATCAAGGTCAATAAAGATTCTGTGAGTGAGATACCAATAAATAAAACCTATACTGAATCAAGTTATCCTGAATGTTAGTGTTAGGTTCAAGTACATTGAATATTGAGTTTGATTTTTTGTTCCTTGATAAAACTATATCATGCCCGATTCTCCGAGCCTGGCCACTTCACCTTCCCCCAGTGCATTGAATGACATGGATCTTCTGGATGCTCCACCTGAACCTACCAGGAATAGAAAACATCTATTCAGAGTAACCAGTATTCCAGGATTCCCCAAGAATGTGTAATTAAAGCCTATGCTCTCTTGGCCCCCTGCTCCCAGGTCGATTCACTAGCTTTGACCCCTGGTTTACTGTGGACACCCAGTGGATGTCTTTCTTCACTGTTGCTACTTTGTGCAGAGCAGGTAGAGTAAACTACCTCAAAAACAATCTGGCGCTCGAGAAACCCCGACAGGTCCCAGAAGCCTGTTCGACAAGCGTCAAAGTAAAGGCCCCAGAATAAAGACCCTTACACTGTAAGGATCCGTTTTGATTTAAACACCTGTCTACATGACTGGCGACTACTGATGTCAAAAATGAGCCATATGATTCGTTTTTGAGCAACAAAAATTCTTGTTAAATCCGGTGCCCGACCCCATACTTTAATGTTGTATAAGATTGTGGAATAAAAAAATGCATAGTAAACCTGTAATGATGAATCTGTGCTCAAAATATTTCTTAGTGTTGCCAAAATGTAGAAGCTTTTGTTTTACAAACCATTTGTATTTGATCCTTCCATGTTAAGTTACAATCTATAAGCGCTCCTTAGAATTCAGATGAAGTGGGGGTTTTAACAGTATAATTATTATTTCGAAGGTGAAAGATAGGAAATATTTTATATTTTGTGTGAAACTCGATTATTACTGTTTTACCATGATTTATTATAAGTGTATTTTGAATGCAGTTATCCTCAAAATCTTTTAGAACCGAGCCTGCTTTTTGCTGTAGTCTATGGCGATCAGGATCAGAAACTACAATAGAGGTTTCATCAGCATACATAAAGACTTTACCATTTTTAATATGATGAGGCAAGTCATTGACATAGGTTAGGAAGATCAACGGACTTAGGACACTTCCCTGTGGTGTTCCAAGATCTGAATCGTATTCCTTCGATTTGGCTTCACCGATTCTCACGATAATTTTTGTATCTTCAAGAAAAGACGTTATTCAATCATTTACTGGGCCACGTAGACCTAGGTTGTTGATTTTTTTCTAGACGAAATAACGATTTACCGTGTCGAATGCTCGCGTTAGGTCGAATGGAATAACAATTACATACTCATTCCGGTCCATCAGGTCGTTGATGTGTGTAGTGATTGGGCTTTAGACTGTTAACAGGACTGTGAAACGCAAGCCAAAATGGTATATTTCACTAGTAAAGGTCAGTCAGAATTGGATCTAGAAGTGTAAATGTAAGTCCTACATCAGTTGAACAAATGTTAGTGTGTGTTGGGAATTACCCCCCAACCCCGAACATTACAGTGGCGACGAGGAAACGAAACGTACCTACCTGAAATCCCGAAAAGTGAAACAAATTCTCAAGTGAGAAGAAAAGACTGAAAACGTGAAAAACGTGTGCCACCAAACCAAGGACAAAGTTTAAAAATGCCGGACCCTGTAGTCGAACATCAATCAGTGATTGGACTGATTATAGTGAATTTAATCCAACATTCATGACTCCTCAGTGCACGTAAAACGGCTAGAACAGTTTTTCGTTACTAATAAAATAACAATTGCAGATGAAAAACAGGCAGTGTTATTAAACGGACTATATCAAGACGCTTTCGCGCATCATGAAGATTTATGTTTACCTACTATCCGATAAAACAGTGTGCTTACGATAATTTGGTGAGGAAACTGAAAGAATACGGAGATAATAAAAAATAAAGAAATATGTGTTTGCGTGAAGATACCATTTTTATATGACCAGCAAAAGTCAAGTACTATCATAGATTTATGTTAAATGTTCCAGATATCTTGCATCCTTCATATGAGTTAATGAAAAAGGATCAGGAGTGGAAATAGACTGATGAATGTCAGCAAGCGTATGATAAAATGAGAGAAATCATTGCTTCGCCTCAGGTTCTTGCTCATCACAATCCGAAATTGGAACTTAACCTCACAGTAGATTCCTCGGCATTATGGCGTAGGTGGAATTCTATCACAGATATATGAAAATGGTACAGAGCGTCCTATTGCGTTTACTTCGCGAACATTAGATAGTGCAGAAACAAGATATAGCCAGGTCGATAAAGAAGCCTAAAGTATTGTAGTATGCGTGAAAAAGTTTCATCAATATCTTCATAGAAGAAAATTCATTCTTTCTGCGGATCATCAGGCTTCAGTTACAATTTTTTGTCCGAAGAGAGGTATTCCGGTGATGGCTGCAAACCGACTGCAGCGGTATGCTTTATTTTTAAAATAATCTTTTGGAAAATGTTCGCATGGTTGTGAGAAGCTTATTGATGACCATTTTCCTTTCAGTATATGCCCGACCTACCCACCAATACACTCATTGAAATTTGATTCGAATTCAGTTTCCGACGAAACAAGATAATTCAGAAATTTATCAGGAGGCATTCTTAGGTTACCAAACATGTCTCGATTCTTATTGTCGATGCTTTGAATTGAGAATAAATATTAGTTTGATCTAGTGTACTTTTAGAAGACTCATAATCAAGGCATTTTTCACATGAATGTTTTTTTCCTAGCATTTTCTTATCAGGTATCCAGCCACATATTTAAGACAATTTTCTTCGGCGGTGATAAGTCTAAATAATCATTTGTGTCTATTCTCAAAGGCGAGTACAACATTTTAGCATTTAAAAGAAATTCATAATTCTTCAAGTTCACTGTTGAAATTGTGGACGATATTTCATGAAAATCTAGCAAACAGTTTGAACCCTCCATGAATGTAGCTGTACCTGAAGATGACAAGGGAGTTGGCCGAAGCTGATGAATGTACGCATAGCTATAACCGCAGAATTACTGAATACCGGAGCTGCTAGGCGTACGTTCATTTTTTGAAAGTTTGAAGGATTTATGTGAGCATCGGTTAATTTGAAGGCCATTTGAATCATCATGAATCATCATGATCATTGAAGATAGTTAACTAGGTACCCATAACAAAACCCTGAAATGGATTATTGGGTTTGGACAAAATAGGTTAATCCTTGTTAATGCGTATTTCCATATTTATTTTTCAAGTTCAGTAGGTACCTTTATTAATATTTGATTATAATCATTTTCTGGTTATCTATTTGATTAGGAGCGATTGAGTGTTTCTTAGGATTCATGCACGAATCAATGTTTCATTTTTTAAAACTACGACTCACGATGTTTTTGGGATAACATGAAAAATATGGTGCTGAGCCTCTCCGTACATTCGTCAGACTCGACTATGCTATTGCGCATCGACCGCGAGTTTCAATGCAGAAGTGGGGACGCTTGCAAAATTTCTGTGGTAGTGAGCCTACAATCTCGTGAAAGGATTATATACTGTGGTTTCAGGAACACCGAGCATTATCTTTTCTGAATATCATTGAAAACAATGAAGAATTACCAGTTGACACGGATAGAGTAAGAACAGTCACAGCATGGGTTTTGTAAAAAAAGGTCCATTGATACCAACCTCACATCATTTGTTTGCAAATCGCGAGATATAGTTGGGATTTTGACGAAGTCGACCACAATATACTCATAAAGAAACTCGTTGCGTACGGATTCAGCGACAAACTACTTACATTACTTGCTAAATACCTACATGGAAGGTATCAATATGTTGAATTCAAGGGTAAGAAGTCAGAATATTTCATAGCCAAATCACGTGTGCCCCAGGGCTCTAATCTTGGTCCACTTCTCTTCACATTACTTATAGATGATCTACCAACCATTGTATCATCGGATTGTATCATCTATTTTTTTTATCGCTTGGAGCGCACGAGAGGGAATCCCTATAATGTTCAAAGAACATCGTGCGTTCCTAGGGAGGATAGGGACAGGAGGTAGGTATTGGAATTTTTTTTGAACTTTTGGAGATTATATGTTGTTGGGAACACTTCCACAGGCGACTGTAAAATATTTCGTGAAATCAGAGGTCTGAACGACACCGCAATTCTGCAAAATGATTTGACAGAGATATTCAATTGGACTGTGATAAACAAATTTCAAATAAATATACAGAAGAGTTTAACTTTATCTTTCAGTCGATCACGAAATGCTATTGTGTCTGGCTATATGATTAACAATCAGAATATAAGCAGATGCTCTCAAACTCTCGACCTTGGAATAATGTTCGAAAGTTCTCTGAAATGTGAAAAACACATAGAACATATCACAAGTCAAGCACGGAGACTACTCGGTTTTCTCAGAAGAGCAACAGATTTAAAAAATGAAGCAACGTTAAAGTCCCTCTACATTTCCCTAATCCGCAGTCGGCTTGAATATGGGTCCACAATTCGGGCACCATCGACGCTTGGAAAAAAGCAGTGGAAACAACACAAAACAAATTCATATCATACCTATATTATAAAAAACATCACACGAATACAGGTTACGTTTTTTATGAACCTCATAGAAAAGAGTTTGGATTGATCAAATTAGAACAACGTGCATGTATTCAAAAATCGACGTTTGTTTGCAAATTGCTTGCCAATTCCATAAACAGTCCATATCTCCTTTCTCAAATTAAATTCATGGTCCCGTCTCGAAATTTGAGACAAACAAAAATCTATCTGAAATAATACATATAAATTTCCAGCAGATATTCGACGATCTATGAGTAGTAACAAAGTATCCTAGTATTGTAAATCAGTCAACCTATTCGATACAATATGTCAGTACGACCTATTACTTACAGCAAAAACTTCATTTGTGCCAGGCAGGTTTTGAACAAAGCAAAATATTCTGTTTGGATCTAAAAGAGTTATTTTAGCAAAATCAATCTATTTAGTTCAGCAAGTGAATTGCTTTGGCGCCTATTGAATGCAGATATTTTGCTGTGGCTATGCAATTTCTTTTAACTGCTATTAGAAAATTCTCTTAGTGAACAAGTGATTTAAATGTTCTTTTTCACTCGTTGGAAAATATAAATGTTGCCTACTCATATTGGGAAATAATACTTCATCTACTCGTGACATAAATTACTAGTATTCAATAGAAATTATTTGGACGAATATTCTTCTCCATCAGTTGAGATTTTATGAAAGTACAAAAATTTCATGTTGCATAGTCATTTAGGTTAAGATCATATGTGAAAAATTCAACTGAAATATCTTTATCTTTCAGATGACGAAGACATGGAAGTGGAAAAGCGTTTCAAATCTGGCAATGACGTTGTCACTAATATAATGAGAAATTCCGATAACGATGAAACGATCTATGAATCATTGAAGAATCTACTTTTCATTTCTGAGTTCTCTGATGAAGAACCTTCTTCTGATGAATGATATTTATTTTCACTTAAAGGAACATCGAAGATTGATTTTTGTTAAATTGGACGGGCAAACAATATTTTTGGAAATATAATATATTTTTTTACTGGTTTAATAAAATGCATTGCAAAACGTATTCTGCAACTTTGGTACTTCTTGATATGACCTAACTCGAATAAAATTACCTACACCTCTCATCAAATCATCTCACTGAAACTTAGTACCCATATACGTAATATGATGTGTATATTAAAATTGATCCCAATATATGAATGTGTACTGAACCTTGCCTATACATTTTCTGGAGGAAATACATTCAAGTCACCAACTGTCAGGAATATACTATTCTGTTCATGTTCATGCCAATTCTGTTCTGTGGTTTTCGTGTTGTTTCGAGGTGCCCCACGCCACCTGTACTTGTATTGGTTGTTCTATGATCCAGAGAAGTAGTGTAGTCCGTCGAGGGAGTTGTTGTCTTATGTTCGTTAATGACGAGGTTTTCGTAAATGGATATACATTGTTCAACTAAGTAATTGGAATGAGTAAATTATATTATGATTTTTATGAATCATAAACCTGACATGGCGCTGCGGCAAAAAGTGATGATTGCAAGTTGAGAGAGACTGTTTCCCAGCAAACATTTTGATATGGGGCATCAATGGCCTAATATATTTTTCCCATACCTGACATCAGCGGCCCAGTAAATGGTCCCATATGCGGGACTCTATATATTAGTACACTGCGGCCGGCAGCTGGGTCCCAGTGCTGGGTTCCCAGCAAACATATTCAGTTCCCCGGCAAAAGGCCAGTACAACATAATCGACACATTGAATTTCCCATAGCAAGCCCAGCATATACATAAGTGATGGGACTGTAATGGCCAATTAACGACATTGGTTACATACTATCGAGGTAGGGGAGGGGTAGGGGTTTTAGGGGTCCATTGGATCTGAAAGTTCTAGTACTTTTTTATTTCACAATATAACCCTCTGATCATACCAGATTTCAAGAAAACAATTTTATGAATGACACAATAATATCTTCCTAACCTCTCTGTTCTTCAACGATGTGCTTAGTGGTTGGTATGTGGTATCTACATCTTATTGGGTAGCATTCCTTCGAAGTCGATTCTTCGTTATGAGGTACTTCTGAAATATAAAATGCATCATTTGTTTATTTAGTGGCCTATGAGTTGCATGAGTTTATAACTTGATAATATAGTGTGATGACGTAATAATATGGAGCTTTCCAATTCTCATAATGTTCTTGGCACAGGTATTTCTGTAACTGAAATTTTATTGTTATTTAGTAAAGAGATATATAGGTTCACATAACCTGGAATTACTTTTGATAGCAACAAACGAGTTAAAAATGATAGTTGCTTTTGGAGAAGTATAGCCCACTCCGTTTAATATGATCATTAGGTGTATGAATAAGTTACGAGATACCAAACACATGCATTTAATGATGAAATTCTAAACACTATGTAGGTAGATTGATACTTACACAATATTATTATAATTGAAGAATCTGTCTTCTATCATTATCAATTGAGAATACTACTGCCATTATAAATAACCACCAGGGAACGAGAGGACCACATTAATTCGACATAAACAAACCAGTACGCGATCACCACTCACGAGAGTCAGCCATCTTAGTCACATTTAATATTGATCAGCTGATTGTTGATGTAGACGTTTCCAGAACTACCACCAGGGGGACGAGTAGCGAACATGAAATAGGCCAGCAAAGGGCCAGATCTCGTAATTATTCAATTAGTTCCAGACATCTTACCATCACAAGGCCATCATCGTATTTTTAACTGATGGTTACTTGGCATAGGAAAATCATCGGCCCATTACCAATACCCCGGCACCGTCACTTTCCCAGACTAGCCTGCACTAGGCCGGACTTCTCCCGCTAGTTCAATGTTTGCTGGGTTGTGTTTCGGAAACAAAAATGTCGTTTTTGATTCTTGGCCCTGAAACTTGCAAGCCGGCATCAAACTGACTGAAGACTCGTTGGATCCACGAGCTATACCTGAACCTACCTATTTCGTTAAACTTTTGTGTTTCGATTCGAAACTTTTGGTGTTTCAGTAAGATGGATAATTTTAAACAGCCCCCGAGGTGTCTGTAGAAGGGGATATGGCAACAATTTGAGAAAATGGAAGCAACGTTCAATTTTTTTCATTAATGCTTCTGGAGTGTCTGTGAGTGAATGCATGTCAGCTGAAAGGACTTATATCTTGTTACATACCATTGGATCAGAGGTAAGTAAAGGAGCTACAAGAGAACCAGACCATTTCGACCACTTTTCCCATGTTAATCGCCATAAGAAAAGTTAAGGTTCATTCTGCAATTTTTTACGCTTTCAAGGTCATCCGGCTCCGACGCTATCAGCAGGCTGCTGATAAGAATAGCAATAACACAACTACAATAACAAGATGGGATATATAGGGCGGATCGCTGAATCAAAATATACAGGGTGTCTCATGAATAATATATCACATTTATAGTAGATGACAGCCAACGTATGACAGATAGCATATGATAGATGACATTTAACCTTCCGGTGCTGAATCTAAACGCTCAACTTACGTTTGACGGATACCACGTGACGCGCTCGTCAAAAGCAGAGGCAGTCAAAATGGTTACCAGTTTAAAATGGCGCTGAAATGATGATACATATGATATTCGACAGATAACATACTGTTACGGTTTCACTTTGATTTAATGTAAGTATGTGCACAGACTAGAAGCAGAGTTATCTAAAATCCTTTATTCAATCGTTATACAGATCATTTATAGGTATCATGCTTGATATTCCATCTTCATTCGAGTACTGCTTAGATCCAGCAGACCTGGAAAATAATGAGAAACCATTAATAAAAGGAATCATTTCCCCATTGTTACTTACCCATGCCATCAACTTCGATATCCTCGGTCCGATCTCTACTGATGTGGGCTTCCTCTGGTCCAAATCTGTGAAATACATATATATTGGTGAATTATCAACAACATTTGCAATATAATGATCTTACCTTGTAGAAAAATCAAGTAGTAGAAAAATAATAACATTGATCCATCATTAACCTTACTATATTAGTTGAAGGTTATTACTAGTCTGGACTCTGGGTTTTGTCATCTTCTTCTTCTGCTCCATCTGGAATACCTAGTTAGTCCTCAACCTGAAAATAAGATAACTGCTAACTCAACCTAATAACCTAAAACGGTATAACCTGACAAGTGGGTCATTTTGGCGGGATTCTGGGAAAGTCCCGCCAAGATAGTGATATTTGACAGGGCTTTTTCTGATAACCTATGAAGGTATTGAAACGTGCCATCGCATTATTGCGGATTTAAATTGTATAATCAAAACTTACTAGGAAATATAAGTAGTCAAAGGACGGTCCACTGCCTACTACCTGCCAAGGGATAAAATTCCTAGTCAGAATTTGATTATCAGATATCATTTTCACAACTCGCTGTAGTTGATACATCTGGCCACCTGCGAACAAGGTATGGGTTGAATCAAGCATTTCTGCAGCTTATTTGATAAATTTCTACATAGTAGCATTATTACTTGCAGGGCCAACAAAAACGATTTCTAGTAGTCAATAAGTGTACTTACTGCTATAACCACAGAGGCTTATATTATTGTCTGCTTTGCTTTTGCTTTCTGCATGGTACCCTGGGTACACCAGCCTGCATATACCTCCTGCCTAGCATGTCAATTGTAGTTTTAATACAGAGGGTAGCCAACAACGATTCGACCTGTGGATCAGAAGCTGACTTGAGCAGGCCAGACTGCTTATATCTAACACTTACCTGTCTTACTTGCTGTGGGACACTCCTGCTCCAAGCTGCCACCGTCACCTCTAAAAATCCTTCAAAGTGAGCTGTATTTAGTCCTTCTTTTAGTTGCACTAATTCAGGATATAATGCATTGACCTCACCCAGTATTAGCCTAGTTTGAGTATAGTATATCTAGTGATCAACCTGTACACTTTTGGTATCGATACCAGAGGGAAAGCTGGGTAAGTTTCCACTGCAACTTGCAATCTGGATTGTGTTATTATGGTTTCATCTGTAATAGTCATCACTTGCTGCTCATAAATCACTACTTAAAGTTCTCAGAATTAACCACCACTTACCACCATATGAAGTGAACCAACCTCAACCAACAATAAAGGAATATTGTACTTTTACACCCACCCCCTGAGTTTTATTATTCACATAAGTAAATACCCATTGTTTTTAGTGCCCCCTTTTCAGGGACTAAGCAAACAACGTTATAAATTTGGCGCCCACTAGGATAATGGTTGGGAGGTTGTTTCATTTCAGGTGATGTTTTCATATAATTTGAATGTTGATATAATTATGAAATTACTCTTTATTTTTATTCAATTTCATAACCTGGCATAACCTCACTAATTTTGTCAGCTGAAGTTGGTTTCTGGTCGTGGCTACAAAATTCGATCATTCTTCTTCTTTTTATTTCATAACAGTATACGAGTAAGGTAGGTCCATTGCCAACTGGCACCATAGGCAGGAACGGTCTTTGCTATTGCCTTGGCCATAAGGGGAACATTGCCAAAAACATCAATTGCTACCTTTTCTCGATTATACAGGGAGTTGAAGAAAAATAGGCATTCACAAAAATAATTATAAAACAGCACGCATTCAGGAAGGTTATCGGTTGATATCATTTAATTAGTAACCAATTAGTACACAGTTAGTAGCAAATAAAGTATTGGCTAGGACAGTCAGCAATTTTAATTTGATGGAAATAGTTTGAGTGGCATTTTTGGTGAAAAAAAAAACCTTTTCATCAATGAACATTATTCAAACTTGTGGTGAATATAATTTGTTAGTTAACACTTTATTCGATAGTTAATTCAGGACGCAATTCCATATTGGTATTTTCCTTTCACTTCAGGTGAATAAATAGTTACTAAGAATCAGTTTCTAGTGGTTATAGCAAAGTATACCTGTATATATATATATAGATTTTTTTATTTTTCCTTCGCACGCGAGTGGGACTCGTGTTTGTTGGCGAGTTTTGGAAAAAAAAAAACCGTTATTCCATTTAAAGTCGATAGATATTGAATCGAGTAGTTTTTTTGTTGTTGTACGGATTACGCTTCTCCATTTTCTTCAGGAAGGAGGGGGGGTGCGTGTGCGCGTGATTTATTTCACGAGTTTTTTAGTTTTGTTTTTTATTTGGAGATTCCTAAATATGGAAGTTAACCGACTTTTGAGTGATGAACTCACATATGAGTTGCAAGTTAGAGGCTTACCAATAGAAGGCACGGTGAATGATAAGAGGGTTTTGCTTCGAGGAGCATTGCGTTGCGAAAGAGCTGGCATACCACCAGCCTCCGTGTCAGTTGAGTTAGAACCTGAATCAGAATTCACTATTTGTAGAGATAAATTGAAGGAATTGGAATCATGCATTCAAAATTATGATAATGATAATAGGGTCAACGAATACAAGAGAATTTCTTCCCGGTTATATCACGTTCAGGGACGACTTAGACGCGTACCTACAGGTGATGAGGAGGTAGAAGCGGCAAGGCGGAGTTTGATAGGGTTATGTATGCGGTTGGTGGAGGATGTTTCTGATCATTTCGAAAATAATCCGACAGAGGATGTTTCGGATCATCTCAAAAATAACCCGACAGAAAACCGACCACTGATTGAAATCAATCAACCTCAATCCACAGAACCTTCCATTCTGGATGAATTAGTTCCCCTACCACCGAGTTATGCGCCCACCATGCCAACCGATAGAAACGCGGAAATGATGAGAGAGAGGCCGTATTCAAGTCAATCTTTACCCCTGACGGATAGAGCTAGGGTCCAAAGGGAAGAAGTTGAAGGAGATAGGGAAAGGGATAGAGATTTTTTCAGGCAGGTTCCTCCGTCTAGACAACATCCTCAGGCAAGTTCCAGTGGATGCACTGATAATATCCATATCCCGAATAATGTACCGAGGTGTGAGCCTTCGGAAGCAGACCTTCTGAACAGACGGTTCTTAGGAGTTAGATTCGAGGATCATATTCCTCATAGTAGTATAGGTAGGCCTCCCCTACAGTCAACGTTCAGGAATGATGTAGGTGCGGACGATCCATTATTAAATTCGCATGCATACTCGCACTATGTCCCCTCGGATTTTGGTCATCGGTATCTCGAGGTAGGGAGATGGAATATCAAATATGATGGCGATTCCAGTGTAACGACATTTCTAGAGCGTATTGAGGAGATTAGAGTGTCTCGAGGCGTCTCTAAAAGACAACTTTTCCGCTCGGCTCCTGAGCTCTTCACGAAGGATGCCCTGATGTGGTTCAGGACCAATAAGTTCAGCACTTGGGATGAACTTGTTTATAAATTGAAGGAAGCCTTCATGCCCTACGATTACCAATATAGCCTTTGGGAAGAGATAAGGAGACGAACGCAAGGGGCGAGAGAGAAAGTAGTTTGCTATGTTGCAGCAATGGAAAGTTTATTTAATAAATTAGGGAACGAACGGCCATCCGAAGAAGCCCGGGTCGCATTGATTCGGCGTAACTTATTGCCTTTTTTTGCAAACCCCACTCTCCCTTCACCAGATCAGGACTGTTCCAGAATTGGTGGGTTTGGCTAGGGTTCTCGAAGAAACCGAATTACGGGTTCAGAGGTTCGTTCCGCCCCCCACCAATTACCGAGCGCTAGTGGAACCTGAACTTGCCTACCGGCGGCAGAGTACTAGTTCCTCTGTTTCGGTGATTTCTCCTCAAGAGGTTAGGGTTCCCGATCCCGGAAGTCGAGCTGCAAGAATCGAAGCCTCTACGAATATTCCCTCCATACCGAGTGAGCAAAGCAGTCAACCCCTTTGCTGGAATTGCCGTGAAGTTGGACACAGGTTCCGGAAGTGCAACAAGCCTCGACAGATTTTTTGTTTCCGTTGCGGTCAGGAGAAGGTTACTGCTTCCTCTTGCCCTACGTGTCGACCAAAAAACGCCACGAGGAGGCACTAGGTAGCCGCCTAGATGTCTCTAGTCCCAAAATACCGGCTGTTACTCTAAATGTCACCACTGAAAATAAAATATTGTTGGACTTTGTCATTGCTCATGCGAAGAACGATGTTCGTCCTTATCTTAGGGTTATGATTTTCAGGAAAGAGTTTTTAGGTTTATTAGATAGTGGTGCTAGTAGGACTATCCTAGGTCAGCAGGGTTGGAGTATTCTGAAGGATTTATGTCCAATGAAAGTATCGTCAGTGTCCGTTTGTACAGTCGCAAATGGTCAAGCTTGTGATGTCTTGGGAACCGTGAGTTTACCAGTGCAGTTGTGTGACCGGGTGAAAATAATTGAGGCTTTAATAGTCCCGTCTCTACCTCATAGTCTCATTCTCGGAATGGATTTTTGGCTTACAATGGGTATAGTTCCGGACCTCTTCTCCGACGAGTGGCATTTCAGAGATGATTCTGATCCCTCTCTTAATTCCGACATTTGTACCATCAACTCGCTAGACTCTTCGTCAGATTCTCAGCGCAGAACTCTAGAGAGAATGGTTGATAAATATTTCGGTTTGATGGGAGACAAATTAGGCTGCACCACTCTGGTAGAGCACGTCATCACCACAGACTCACCTCCAATCAAACAGAGACATTATCCCATTTCTCCAGTCTTACAACGACAGGTAAACGAAGAGCTGGATCAGATGCTGAAAGATGGTGTGGTGGAACCATCCAACTCTCCGTGGGCCTCTCCAATTTTACTGGTAAAGAAGCCAGATGGTCGATATCGCTTCTGTGTTGATTTCCGGAATCTCAACCAAGTAACGAGGAAGGATGCGTATCCCCCCTCCCCTTTGTCTCGGCCACATTAGATAAATTGCGCGATGCACATTTTCTAACGACGTTAGACATCAAGTCGGCCTATTGGCAGATACCTCTTGCTGAACAGTCAAAACCCCTAACTGCATTTGTTATCCCTAATCGCGGACTGTTCCAATTTAAACGAATGCCAATGGGACTCCATAATGCACCGGCTACGTTCCAAAGATTTGTCGACAGAGTCGTTGGAGCAGAATTGGAACAATATGTCTTCATTTATTTGGATGATATTATCATCTGCACTTCTGATTTCCAAAAGCATTTAGAAATCTTGGAGGAAGTGTTGTCTAGGCTCACGAAAGCGGGACTAACCCTGAATTTGAAAAAATGCAATTTCTGTAAGTCGGAATTGCGCTACCTGGGATATTTGGTGAACTCGTCAGGACTTCTCGTTGACCCGGAGAAAGTCAACGCTATCCTGCAAATCCCCATCCCACAAAATGTCAAGGAGGTACGTCGCATCATCGGACTCGCCTCCTGGTACCGTCGGTTCGTTCCCGGATTCTCGACGATGATATCTCCCTTATGTGACCTCACCAAGAATGGCCAACCATTTATTTGGAGTGACAACTGTGATAACGCTCTTCGACAAATCAAAGAGTGTCTTGTGTCAGCTCCTGTACTGTCGTGCCCGGACTACAGCCTACCATTTCAGGTCCAGACGGATGCATCTGATTATGGTTTAGGAGCCGTGCTTTCGCAGGTGCATCCGGATGGAGAAAAGGTAGTCTGTTATCTTAGCCGCTCTCTCACACCGAGCGAACGTAAGTTTAGCACGACCGAGAAAGAGTGTCTTGCAGTCATTTTCGCAGTCGAGAAGCTGAGGCCTTACTTGGAGGGAACGCGATTCACCGTAATCACCGACCATTATAGCCTGAAATGGCTCAATTCGATCAAAGATCCAGTTGGTAGGATTGCGCGTTGGTCAGTGAGACTTCAGCAGTACGACTTCGACATTCAGCATCGTCCTGGTCGTAACCATTGTGTACCAGACACTCTTTCCCGTTCTGTGCCAGCCTTGACAATTGACTCGTTATGTACCGATGTTGCCAGCAAAGACCCTTGGTATCAACAGCTGATCCAAGCTGTCACCAGAGACCCGGTTCGCTATCCTGCATGGCGTGTACAGGGGAAATTATTGTTTAAGCGAGTGGATAGAAAGTATCCTGAATTGACTGATGAGGTAGATCCCTGGGTACAAGTTGTACCGAAAGAACGTCGCCGCGACCTCATTCGCCAACACCATGACCCACCAACGATGGGACATTGTGGTGTTTTCAAAACCCTTTCTCGACTCAGCAGTGTATACTACTGGCCGAAGATGAAGCAGGATGTAGCCCGCTTCATCAAACACTGTACGGTGTGTATTAGTACGAAGCCGGAGCAGAAGCCGCCAGCCGGCCATTTACTTAGTTCTGCACCTCAGGCTACCAGGCCATTTGAAATTCTCAGCATTGATTTGGTAGGTCCGTTACCTCGATCCGCGTCTGGACATGCCTATATTTTCTCGGTTTCTGATATCTTCAGTAAATTCGTGTTATTCTTCCCTTTACGTCAGCCTACGGCAAAAATGGTGACACAGATCCTGGAGGAGCGAGTACTTCTGGTTTATGGCACTCCCCGGAAAATTATCGTGGACAACGGCGTACAATTCCGAAGTCACTTATTTCGAAACCTCATGGACGAATATAATATCAAAACCGGATACATTGCAAACTACCATGCTCAGGCAAACCCCGTTGAACGCACCCATCGTGTTTTGAAAACGATGTTGACGGCATATGTATCAGACAACCATCGCGCCTGGGATCAGTTTTTAGCAAAGATAGCATGTGCCATGAGGTCGGCGAAACACGAAACTACCCAATTGACGCCTAATTTTGTTGTATTTGGTCGCGAGATTAGGCTATCGGGACAGGCTCAACACCCGCTTACCGATACTCTCGGATCCGGAGAATTCAATGCAGAGGTTCGATCGGAGGCATTGCGAAAAGTCTTCGAGGATGTATCAAAGAGACTGGTACAGGCCCATGAGCGCAGTAAGCAGCGCTATAATTTGAGGAGGAGGGATGAAAAGTTTCAACTAAACCAAAAGGTTTGGCGTAAGAATTATAGCTTGTCGGATGCAACTCGCGGTATAACCTCCAAGTTAGCTTTGAAATTCAAGGGACCCTTTATAGTTTCTAAAATCCGGTCTCCGTGGTCATATGAATTATCGGATGAGTCTGGAAAAGCATGCGGAGTATGGCATGCGAAGGATATTAAAGCACATCCACCAGACGAAGACGAGCGTCAGGACGATTACGATGCGGAGAATTAACAATCCAGTCAACGTTTGTCGATAGAAGTTAGAAGGTAGTAGTTATTTCTTATAGCAAAAGTTTTTTTTTGGGAAACAAAAACTTTTTATGGGGTAAGAGGGGTGTTGTTACGGTTTCACTTTGATTTAATGTAAGTATGTGCACAGACTAGAAGCAGAGTTATCTAAAATCCTTTATTCAATCGTTATACAGATCATTTATAGGTATCATGCTTGATATTCCATCTTCATTCGAGTACTGCTTAGATCCAGCAGACCTGGAAAATAATGAGAAACCATTAATAAAAGGAATCATTTCCCCATTGTTACTTACCCATGCCATCAACTTCGATATCCTCGGTCCGATCTCTACTGATGTGGGCTTCCTCTGGTCCAAATCTGTGAAATACATATATATTGGTGAATTATCAACAACATTTGCAATATAATGATCTTACCTTGTAGAAAAATCAAGTAGTAGAAAAATAATAACATTGATCCATCATTAACCTTACTATATTAGTTGAAGGTTATTACTAGTCTGGACTCTGGGTTTTGTCATCTTCTTCTTCTGCTCCATCTGGAATACCTAGTTAGTCCTCAACCTGAAAATAAGATAACTGCTAACTCAACCTAATAACCTAAAACGGTATAACCTGACAAGTGGGTCATTTTGGCGGGATTCTGGGAAAGTCCCGCCAAGATAGTGATATTTGACAGGGCTTTTTCTGATAACCTATGAAGGTATTGAAACGTGCCATCGCATTATTGCGGATTTAAATTGTATAATCAAAACTTACTAGGAAATATAAGTAGTCAAAGGACGGTCCACTGCCTACTACCTGCCAAGGGATAAAATTCCTAGTCAGAATTTGATTATCAGATATCATTTTCACAACTCGCTGTAGTTGATACATCTGGCCACCTGCGAACAAGGTATGGGTTGAATCAAGCATTTCTGCAGCTTATTTGATAAATTTCTACATAGTAGCATTATTACTTGCAGGGCCAACAAAAACGATTTCTAGTAGTCAATAAGTGTACTTACTGCTATAACCACAGAGGCTTATATTATTGTCTGCTTTGCTTTTGCTTTCTGCATGGTACCCTGGGTACACCAGCCTGCATATACCTCCTGCCTAGCATGTCAATTGTAGTTTTAATACAGAGGGTAGCCAACAACGATTCGACCTGTGGATCAGAAGCTGACTTGAGCAGGCCAGACTGCTTATATCTAACACTTACCTGTCTTACTTGCTGTGGGACACTCCTGCTCCAAGCTGCCACCGTCACCTCTAAAAATCCTTCAAAGTGAGCTGTATCTAGTCCTTCTTTTAGTTGCACTAATTCAGGATATAATGCATTGACCTCACCCAGTATTAGCCTAGTTTAAGTATAGTATATCTAGTGATCAACCTGTACACTTTTGGTATCGATACCAGAGGGAAAGCTGGGTAAGTTTCCACTGCAACTTGCAATCTGGATTGTGTTATTATGGTTTCATCTGTAATAGTCATCACTTGCTGCTCATAAATCACTACTTAAAGTTCTCAGAATTAACCACCACTTACCACCATATGAAGTGAACCAACCTCAACCAACAATAAAGGAATATTGTACTTTTACACCCACCCCCTGAGTTTTATTATTCACATAAGTAAATACCCATTGTTTTTAGTGCCCCCTTTTCAGGGACTAAGCAAACAACGTTATAATACCACGTGACGCACTCGTCAAAAGCAGACACTCAGGATCGACCTAACCTACGAATATTAACGATACGTATGATGTTTGACAGATGACGTATATCACGTGACCGTCCAGTGCTTGTCGGCAGAAACACTCACAGTCGAGACAACCTACGAATTTTAATCGAAATGGTTATTGAAACAAGATGGCGATCGATTCAAAATAGCACAGATATCACGCGAAACTTTTGGCTTATGATTCATTGCTCCACCGAAAGCGAACGCTCATATTCAGTACAAATGATGTATACTACATATACTACTAACCTCATAAAAAACGAAACACATCATTCAAACATATTATAAGACAGGCAATGTATATGACAGACGACGCGCTGACTGCTGATTCCGTTCAATATACAGGGTGTTTGAGTTATAGATATAGGGCGACTCGCGGGTAGACCACCCCACTTCTTGTCATACTCAGAGACTGCTATAACACCTAGAGTACGACAACGGATGACGACTAACATAATACATTCGATATATGATATACGAGGTATACCACGTGACCTTCTGGTGCTCGCTGAACATTCGACAGCCGACATATGGCGTATGACATTTGATAGGCGGTCGCTACGTATATCGTATACCCGAAAGCGAAACAAATCAGGCACCTGGCGGGTAGACTACCCCGCGTATAGGTTAAGGGTGCTAGGAGGTTATGAAGGCTAGAGGTTAGCCATGTTTAGGTGTGATACTTTGTTGAATAACCTGATAGCCCATTACTGAATACAGTTATTTCAATAATATGTCGAACTACTCTCTACCCAAAATTCATGATGCGAGTGATCATCTCGAAGTCTACACACTTCCGCTTGAATGTTCTGGGAACGTAGATAATGTTTGCTGCAGGTTATCTTGTCACAGAAACGCTGCGACACTGTAACGGGAACGTCAGGAAAATGTTATGTAATCCTTACAGAAACGCTGCAAAAATGTCTCGGAAATGTTACAGGAACGTCACGAAAGTGTCATGGAAGTGCCACGGAAGTGTCAAGGAAGTGTCACGAAAGTTTCACGGAACTGTCACGGAAGTGTCACGCAAGTGTCACGGAACACTAAAATGTCACGGAAGTGTCACGCAAGTGTTTCGGAACATGAAAATGTCACGGAAGTGTCACGGAAGTGTTAAGGAAGTGTCATGGCAGTGTCATGGAAATGTAACGGAAACGTCGCGAAACACCAGAACGTTACAGAAACATCGCGGAATGTTTACGGAAACGCCACTGAAATGTCAGACATATTTCATTATACCTACCACTTTTGATTCATTCAAGATAACAACAATCTCGTTATCGTTCGGGGTATTTCCGCGACAAATACCGAACAACTCTCAACTAAAAACTAGTAAAACAGCTCTGGGTTACACCAAAGGATTGAAATCAAACACAGTGTAAAATTTTTATAATATATTCAATAATCTATACAAATAGCAGCACGTTTCCCCACCACCCTCGAGGTAGTGCCTTGTGGCGCGTTGCTTCTTTTTTTGAAAGTGGGAAGCTCCCCGGTAGGCATACTTTGACCACTTGCGGCGATAAATAATTAGGTTAACAAATATAGCATTTTTCAATGTTTTTTTCAGACTGCACGAAGATTCATCCCTGAATCAATAGAAACACTTCATTAATTCATCTGAAGACCACTTTTTTCAGACAGCACGAAGATTCATTCCTAAATTAATAGAAACACTTCTTTAATTCGTCTGATGGCTCTTTTTCCAGACAGCACGAAGATTTATCTCTAAATTAATAGAAACACTTCATTAATTCGTCTGATGGTCCTTTTATGTTTATGGCATAATTTTGCTAACCTAACCATTCATCACACAGTTCATTTTGAAATTCATATATCAATTTCCATATCTTCACCATTGATGGAATAATGGCCCCATGGAAGAGTGTCATACGATCCTGGTATGATGTACCTCTTATCATCTTCAGAGCTGAGGGCAATTTTTTCTTGGCAGATTGAATGAACATGGTGTTTCTTCGCTCTTATTAAATTTTGGGAAACCTTCTTATGTGTGGCTGTTTCTAGGCATTCAACGTAATCCTCGAAATTTATAGTTGTTTCGACAACAGATGATTTCACTCCTTTTGCTTTTTTCGTCACACCGATATTCATAATGATTCCATCTATTTCATCCACATCATAATCCCCCGCTTGCAACTTTGCCCTCTTCTTCACAATATCATCATCAGTCACCAGCACCTTTATCGAGTATAATTTTGACCGTAGGCCTACATAATCCGTCATTATTCGACTCTTGTTTTCATCGGACATCATTCCCAACACCTTCTTGTTGACCTGAGGAATGTCATGGATATTATCGCTGGGATAGTCTGAAGTGTCGAAGTGGGTGTGGCAATCTCGCTTCATGACTGCATATGGATCCTGATCAATAATCTCATAGATGAGTGAGTCGGTGTCAGTGTAGCAGACGGTACAATCATCACCAAACTCTCCGAGCATATAATCATAATGGAAGCCGTAGATGGTGGTTTTGGCTAGATCGAGAATGGCCTGACCGACGTAGATAGGCTTGTTTAGCCAGATTTCCAATTTTCCTAGTTCGACTGCTACCAAGTTCTTGTTGAAAATGGTGCAGTTCTTGAATTCGGGTTTGGAAATGTACGACTCGGCGCCATATCTTCCGGCCCACTCCGTCAATAGTCGAACGTTCACCCTCTTTCTAACGTTTTCCATGGTCTTACCGAAAACGGCATTGTTCATAAGTTTGAAGAGTTTTTTCTCAAATTCATTTTTAGCTTGTTTACGGAGGTCGGTGTTGAGGTCTATATATGATTTGAGCCATGTAGATTGCCGGAACTTGAGGACGCGATGAATTTTAGTCAGGACCAACCCATGCTCCAGCGCTTGTTTAAGGGCTCGGTAGTGGATGACGTAGCGTGTTTTATGGTTCAACGTTGCCATCAGCTTAGTGGTTTGGTAAGATCTTGTCGGAGGTTTCATAGTTTTCGGGTTGATGTGTTCGGGACAGAATGGTATATCTTTGTGGGAATCATGGAGGTGTTGTGGGTATTCTAGGTCAACCTCCAATATGTATCCTTCTGAAGCATCATCAGCAACGGTTGTAACATCGAGATTAGTGTCGGCCCATCCAAATCCTCCATATGGCAATGCCTGAGACATAGCCCATCCATACTGGTTGTTCACGTCAAAGTACATTAAGTATGAATCAGGCTTCGTGGGATCATAGGAAGGCATGAACTTGTTGTTTGCTTTGGCTTTTCGTTTCGAACATATTTGACTGAGACCTCCGCGAATTCCTCGTTCAACGAAAAGGAACATGTCTACATCGGTGAGCAATTCCAACTCCTGCTTAGTGTGTTTCAGCATGGCATCCCACGTGAATCCTGGTAGGGTGTAATAGTGTGCAGGATCGAGACCATAGGTATTGTGGCAGCTAGATCGAAACTTCTCGAAAACATCGGCCAACAGCATGATATCGGTCTTCATGTATAGATCAACATATTGGCCCAAGTCTTGACAATTGAACTTTGACCATACCAGCTTGGCGCGAAGATAGAGTCTGCGGGGGCATGGTTTGTCACACAATCTGCTATAGAATGACTCTATTGGAGGAAGTTGAGTTTCATCGAATCTTTCGAATGAGTCGATATAATCGTAGGGCATCACCCCTTTTTTAGTTAACAACTGGAGCTGATCTTTGGAAATATTAGAAAATTGTGATTTTAAATTTGGAAATTCCTCCAGATATGATGCCAACATATCTAGAGAAGAGTTCATGAAGCGAAATGAGTCAATGAAACGAAACTGAATGGAAGTATCATCAACATGTTTCGTAAAGGATATATATTTCTCTTTAGTGATTGGTAATAAATCGATTTTGCCCTTCATTTTGGATGCTATATCTTCGATAATAAAATTCGCATCATAACCACTCAGATTGTGGAACACAACAGGCACCACATGGCTGTCTTGGTATCCAACGTTGCAGCTTTCATGTGCAGGACCTCTGTAGTTGTTTTCCGAAATGAGATGCGTATGGTCACGTACTTTCTTATCATCACGTCCAAAAGGTTGTTCACAAATGTGGCAGTATGTTGCTTTTCTGAATTCTGCTTCCTGTTCAGCAGTCATGTCGATGTTGTATGGACATAAGAACACCGTAGACATATCCTCAGCCAACTGGTTGAGCTCATCAGCAAACCACGCCATACAGTCCTGCCCTCGGTACGAACGATAAAAGGAGAGAGAATCGTCGTAGAAACATTTCATAAAGTAACCAACGGCAGCTGGAACGTGGTGCTGAGGCTTCTTCGGATCTCCCGTATTTTCCAAAACAGACTCCAAATCAGCATAAACTATGAATGGGGCCTTCTCCTTGTTTTTATGATTTTTAAATTTCAGAATGTTTTTCCCCTCCTCAGGCATTCGGATTGCAGTCTCATTCAGTTTCACACAATTCTCAACATGTTTATCGAGCTTATCTTGTGACCGGAAGTAATGGAGACAGCGGTCACAGAAGAATTTACGCCCATTTTCTCTGCCCAGCTGAGAAGATAGCAGTCTGGACAGATCCTTCACCCACACATAATGATACCTGGTTGGGGATGTTTCGCAAGCATCTTCATCAAAGTACTGATCCTGGACGAGTAGGAGATTGACGTGTCTATCTTTCTTATCCTTTGTCAAGTATGTGGGTAAAGTCTGCAAGTTTTTGGATTTCTTCTGTAGAATGTTAAGATTGATTGACATGCCATTCTGTTTTTCGAACCGAGGAATCTGTTTGACCGTCATCGGAAACTGAATGCCTTTGAGGTTGAGAACTGTAGAAGGGTGGGGGTATGAGGATGTTCTATCGCTATGTACATCGACTGGATACAACGCAGATGTCACAGCCCAAGCAAAACATGCGTTATCATCGTTTTTTACGTTGATGCAAGCTTGTTTCCGCTTTATCTGAGAAGGCAACTCGATGTATGATGAGCCAAGTTGAGGAGTAAACTTGTTGATGTTCACCCCCAAATTGATGATATTTTTCAGCGCCCATCCGCTCTCACGCTCTTGGAATTCCTCCAACTCTCTCAAAATTGGTGTTGTAATCTTTTCATCGAACCATACATTCAAATCGGTTTCCTTGTAGATAGGCGAATTTGAGGTAGTAAAGTACTTGTACTCCCTAAGCACACTATCTCCCTTCACTAACTCAAACTCCTCGCAGAAAACTGAATTGACCTTGACTGCGGCATCTTTCTTCAGAGCATTCTGAATGCGCCGGCTGAACAACGCTTTGCAATCAGTCAAAAAGGCAGCAGGATCCTTATGCTTCAAGTTTGAAATTACTCCAGTCCGAATCCTGCTATTAAAAGCCGATAGAGAATCTTCCCAGCGAACTCTGTACCAAGCAGTTTCCTTTCTTGATGCAAGTCCGGCCCCCTTCTTCTGAAGTGCTTTAAATTGGTTCCGCAAACTTCTAATATTCCGGAGACAGGCCTCCAGATGCTGCTTCTCCCCAAAGGTCTTCGCATATCTCATTGCATCGTTAAGCCGTTTTATTCCTTTTCCACATTCTCGTTATCCTTTTCTAACCTCCTGTTCATCATTGTTTGATGTTACAGAGCCCAGTATTGAAGCGATGTACTTCAGCAAGTCGGCAAACAGCGACATTTCCACAACTCGAAAAATAACAACTCTAATTGACACACAAAAATACGTCGGCACTCAAGCGCAGTCAGTGATAGAATGCGATAGATTGAAAGATTTTGAACTTTGAGCATTCGACCTTCTCAGACGCATGCGCAGATTACCCTTTTATCCCGGATCTATACTTGTCCACGCATGCGCACTCATACACGTTAAAACGCATGCGCAGATCACAGATTCTTTCTATGATCTTATATTTGTAGACAGATACACAGTAAAAAAATAGAGTGAACACTCGTTCCCAGGAGGACCACTAAGCTTTTGAGTAAATGTGTAGTTTAGTATATTATAGTGTTATCTTTTCAATTAGTGTCAATGCGAGCACATTGAAACTAACTCTATTTATCTCTCTAAATATATTGAATAAACACAAAGAGTTGAAAGAAACAATATCGATAGTGAACATCCTACTCAAGACCCAAGCTAGTGTCACTATCACTTCAGAGTGAAATGCAATAACCGAATATTACATAGTCACAAAAGTTGAAAGTTGGGAATATAATAGTACAGAGTAGATTTCACACTATAAACAGTGTCAGATCCACTGGAAAAATGAAATAATTACTCTACGTGGCTCCTGTATCATTCAAATTAACTATGTGTCTGTGTTTTCATCATCTATTCATTATTTTAGATTGATATAAAATATTAGTTGAGTAAACTACTTACTGATGAGATTTCATCCAAGTTAGATTAATTTATGTTTCACATGGTCACAGTATTTATAGGGCTGCGACAGACGTTCAGCGGCGAAATGTAGACAGTCTCCGCAGCGCCACCTGCATGCAGTAACGCGAATTGACGGATGAGAAGTAGTGTGACCTATTTTTGATATTTCGAAAAATGACTCGACTAGACTAATTAATTAACTTATGTGTTTCATGATTCGTTCGAAATAACAATTCGAAACGGGAAAATAACTGAGATAGGTATACGGAAATATCTACGTTAGTAAAAATAGTAAAAATGCTACTCGAAGCTAATATCATGATCATTATATCATCGACACTGTAATCATTATTACTTATTTCACTATCCAGTAGATCATTCCACATCCAACTGTCTTATAGAGTATAGGCATGGCTAATATTTGTGAGCGCTGTCATCAGCTGTGTACTGTACGAGAACTTTGTAATGATTGTTTTATAATAGAATGCCTCAATAGTGGAGAGCGGATTCCATTCAATAACACCTGGGAAAGTTTTAAAAAGAGAAAATTTCCCTATAAGCTATTGTGTGAGAAATTTGGAAAATTCTTGACGAGAACTGACAAGTACCGCCATATGAGGAATGTTCATCACTCCTGTTAATGAATAATCGCTGATTATTCATCGGACTGATTAGGCAATTGCGTTCACATAAATCATTTGATCATACGTACAGATGCCTACAGATGCCTACAGATCGCGCCTACAGATGCCAACAGATTCCTACAGATGCCTACAGATGCCTACAGATACCTACAGAAGACTACAGATACCTACAGATGTAATCGAATGTTCATTTGTATATCAGACACCATAGCGTCCACATCATGGAGCCCCATTCATCAGAGCAAGCATTAGATAAATATCACTGTGCAGATTATGATAATGCTTATGGACCGAAATATGTTGACGGCAGATGGACACTCGGCCATAAGAATCTACGCTTTGAGGGCCAACACATAATCGTAGATAATGTCGATTTCAAAAGTACTTTGGGTCTTTTGGAATTATTATTTTCCAAGAACCCTCAAAATTACACGCATTTGGATCACCAGATGTATAAACAGATACTGGAAATCAGCGCTATTCATAGAGATCGATTAGGCCGATTACGAGGACAAGCAGACAAGAAGAAATTCAATAAAGTTATCAAACCACTCTTCAAAAATAAGGCCCAGTGTAAACGCTTAAAGTCGAGAGTGGAACCTGAAGCCAGTAGTGGGAATGACGAGTTCAATATTTTAGATGGATGGACAGATCCGAATGTCTTGGTAGATAGACTGAGATATTTAATGAAATATAATGACTCACAAAACAATGAAGAAATCAACCTTATTCTTATCGAACTTGAAAATGCTGATATAATATCTAAAATAAATTATTGAAATTTATCCGTCTTTTATTGTGTTTGTGAGCATTTGAGACTAACACGCAATGACTAGTCAACTCCACTTACTTTATGTAGGTATTTGTTGATTGAACATGTGACTATATGATTTTTAAAAAACATCCTGTATAACGACTCATAGTGAATTAGTTGCCATTTTGAATAAAATAATGAACTTTTTTATATTTATTATGGATACCTATACACCACAGAACCATTCATATCACCATAATTAATACATAAACATTTTTCAAATAATTTCTCAGATCCAATGTGTGAACGAAAGGCTGAAAATTGATCCATTTTCTTGATGTGTAGTATTAGTTTAGTTGCAAATCCTCTTCTCCAATACTCCATCATAGTATAGATACAATTTAGAGTTTTCGGTCTATTATGTTTTCCCAAAGGGTCAAAGTTCATGCTAGACATTAGGGCAAAAAATGTCGGAAACCCGTCCACATATGTAATATATAACAGGATATGTTCTGATCTTGATACCAGTGATCGCTCAATACATCTGTCATCATCTTCCACATGTAATTGCCCGATTTTCTTTACAGCTTTTGATCCATGAAAGAATACATTTTTCTCCATTGTGTAGATTGACTAACATTTCACATTATTTATTTTTATAATAATCTCTAGAGAAAAACGAAAAACAGTGTAGTTTTTGAACCACACTGTATACCATCAACAGAAACTTAAATGTAGATTATCTATGCTGAAAAACATTTGAATATCGAAACCACGCTAATTTAAAGGCATTTATAGTTTTGAGCCGCCCGGTATACCAATAACAGAAGATTATCTATGCAAAAACATCTAAATGCAACATAGGCCTGTTGTAGATTATGGTTAATGATATCTGCATGGCTCATTTCCAGCGTGATAAGAGTCCGAACAGCTGTTTTTGTTTGAATAACATAAATAAGAAGTTGGATGGGAACGTTAAGACCACTCATGTATGTTGAGATTATACCTACTCATTACAAGTTCATACCCACAACTCATATTATTGCTTGCTTATATTCTGTTTGTTCTGATTTCGAAATATTCTACAGGTTACACTCGGTGGAAATAATAATAAAATTAATAATATGATGCGAAAGCTAATATGATGTCCACATAAAATAATATATAAGGTGTCTCAAACACAACGTAAGGTATTTGAGGGCAACACTTTGAGGAAAAAACTATACAGGGTGTTTTTATATCCTCACTATATTTTTTGGAATGGAACACTGATATATGATTCGTTTTCGCGATAGAGGGTGTTGCATAAACTTTATGAAATAATATTCACGATGGCCTAATGAATGCTCTGTTTTGAAAAAACAAAAAATAATTTTCTCTTAAATTGTTCTATCTTTCATTCGGTTACTTCCCCTAACGAGCAACCCTCAGAAGTCTTCAAGAGACTTGTGCGAGCAAGGAATGTCAGGGACCTCATACCTTTTAACGTGTGATCCCAAAACACTTTCTTTGGCCATCAGAAAAATTTCTGTATTCGTTGAGAATCGAACCCACGGCCGGTAAGCGAATGCTGATTATCAATATTGACATACTCTGTCCGCACGGCTATCTGGCCGATATTTTCAAGAGGAATGGCTGATTGAAACATTAAAGCGACCAGAACAAATAGAAAAGCGCTATAGAAATATAAAAACTTACTTTTCTTCAAGATAAAAGGCACAAACACTAAATAATTGTCAATTGGTGTTGAACACTGTTCAAGATACTCGAAAACTTGATGCGCTGGTATCGAATGATTCGTCTAGATACGGCTAGCACATTTTATACTCTCGAGCTATTCAATTTTTTGCATTTCCCGCGAATGTCGGCATATGGCTGCAGATAACAGCAATCTAAATTTTTCACATTTCCCACGAATATCGGCATGTGACTACAGATAACAGCAATCTATGGACGGCTATCGACGGATATATATACGGAGATATTTATTCGTCTAGATACGGCTAGCACATTTCAAACCTCCGGAGCTATTCAATTTTTTGCATTTCTAGCGAATGTCGGTATGTGGCTGCAGATAACAGCAATATGAATTTTTCGCATTTCCCACGAATGTCGTTATGTGACTACAGATAACAGCAATCTATGGATGGATATCGCCGGACATATATATGGAGATATTCAGGAAGTATGTCAAAGCAATGTTTATTAATCATAATATGTTAAGGTTTATGATGAAATAATTATTATCTATTGGTGTAAAATGCATAAACCACCGGTGCATCGTTATCTTTTATATATTCAACATTTCCTTCATGTCTATTTCAGTATAAATAGGCGAAACTGAATTTATTATTCATTCTCCTGATTCTTTGATGAATTCAATATTCTGAGTGTTAGTGTCTGCATTATCATCAATAATAGTAAGTACCCCTCTTTTCTCGATTACCTATAGTATTTCATGTCTGAATTTATTTTCTTGGTCCTTTGATTTTTTGCTATACGTAAATGACGTCCCAAATCACGTCAGCACGAAACATCTGATTTTATATGCTGATGATGCCACTTTGGCAACGGATGCTGAGTCGGCGGAAGAACTAATCTCGAAAATGAATATTCTGTCTAGAGAATTTACCTCGTGGTGTAGGAGGAATTCTCTGATTGTTAATTCTGCCAAAACCATTCGTATGCAGTTTTTCACCAGAAATGAAATATCTAAAAGTAGCAGAATTTTAGTAAATAATATTGAAGTTCCTTTTTCGAAGTCTACAAAGTTTTTAGGTGTATTTGTGGACGATAATATGAGTTGGAATACGAATATTAATCATGTTTGCAAGAAACTGAAAAGTGGTTACTTTGCTATACTGCAATTGAAAAATATCTTTACAAAGAGCCAATTGCTCTATACTATGCTATCGTTTACTCGCATCTTTCGTACAATATCATTATCTGGGGTAGCGCAGTGGGCGCGTGCAGTGTTTTCATTTCTCAGAAGAGGGTTATTCGTTTAATCTTCAACTTAGATAATAGAGAAACATGTCGAAATCATTTTAAAAAATATGAGCTTCTCACATTTCACTCAATCTACATCTACAAATGCATAGTTTATGCCAAAATTAATTACAAAGATTTTGCTTTCAACTCAGACTATCACGACTATCCTACTCGATCTTCAAACCTCATGAGACCCCCCCACCCAAACACGGAACGAGTCTATATGAAAAAAGGCCAATGTACAAGGGAATCCAATTTTTTAATCATTTGCCGGTCTGTATAAGATTGGAAAACAACTTCAATTTATTCAAACATAAACTCAAAAAGTTCTAATGCAACGAATCTTTCTATGATACATATGAATTTTTAAACAACAAGCATAAGATGTTTAGCAGAAGTTACTGTATTGTGATTTATTTATATTTTTCATATTTATATATAGTTCTTAATGTTATTTTATTCTGACGAGAACTTTCTTCCGCTGACATATCCTATATCATGTTTCTTTGTAATCAAAAAGGATGAATAAATTTTTATTATTATTATTATTTTATAAAGCATAATTATTCTAGAAAATGTCGTATGATTCGGGATATGAATCTGATGATGATTTTGATGCAGAAATTATTGCATGGGCAAATTGGGTGTTGAGGGAGTTCCCCCCTCAACTTGGGCATCAGCCTCCAGTTGTGTGAGTACATAATTTGATCCGTATGGTTGAAATATTGAGCTATTTATGATCTCTAAGCGCATTGACTAGATAACGAATTTCATACAATTTTAGAGATAATGAAAATGGTGCGGAGGGGCTGCTCATCGCTGAGCAACAAAACATGGAAATGTGAGTTCTAAAAATTGATTCTACGACTAGGTGTTTATGAATTCAATATATTTTTTTTGTAGCAATGATGATGCTAATAATGAGCCTATAGTGATGTAAGTTCTGAAATTGATTCTGTTAGGTGTTTATGAATTCAACATATTTTTAGTAGCGATGATGAGCAAGAAATGGAGGTAGATGATTGAAATGTGAGTTTCATAAATTTATTTAATTAGGTTTATGAATTTAATACATTTTCTAGAAGCGATGATGAGCAAGAAATGAAGGCTAATGAGCCTGATAGAATGTGAGTTCAATAATTTGATTTAATTAGGTTTATGAATTTAATATATTTTTAGAAACGTTGATGATCTAGCCCCTATAAGGGATGGGGAGGTAATTTTCAATTATATTCCCGATAGGGTTCCTTGATGGAAATTGACGTTAAAGTCATCATAACAGGGTACGGACAGATCCCCGTCTCCTCTCACTCTAAAGTGTTTGTGAAACAGTTATATAGTTCCATCCTTATTCAATTCTGGGGATAAACACTAGATTTTTGACATTCGTTGTTTTTTAGGTTATATTGAGGTCACTGGCGTATCATACGTAATTTCCATATAGAATTCCTGATTCAACTATACCAAGATATAGATGAACAATCCTCTAGTTTCAGAGTTTACTACTCCAGCATGATTTTGCGAGGTAGGGAACATATAGGGCGCCGTACATTATGCTATTTACCAGCAAGTTCGATGGAATGCAATTTTGAATCGAACAATGCGCATGCGTCTATGATATTCCACTGCAAGTTTCATGCAAGTTTCGTAATAGAACCAGTCCTATTTTTCCTGCAATTTCAAGGCAAGTTTAGTAAAATTAGTAATATTCATCGTAGCATCTTGATAAAATACAAATTTTCTCCATAACGTGGCCTGAAACACCAAATAACCTCAAAATAGTGAATATGAACAAGAAAATATGACAGAAATATCTCAATGTTCGGCGACTCACAATAAATTGAGAAAATTGCGAGAAAATTGCATTGCCTCAAACTTGCCGAGAAATAGCATAATGTACGGCGCCCATATGAATTGTACTGAAAGCTCAATATATTTCACCAAAAGAGACTGCTCTTAGACTGTATACAAGGGTTGACTGAATTGACTGAATGAATTTCAGATTTCAAACTGAGCAGTAGTTTATCCATGAGCTGAATGAGCTGAGCCTTATGATTGAGAAATGGTGGAAACCTCGATGTGGGTATCTAGACTACTGTACTCATGTCATGTGTGCTAAATATATTTTCACAAATCCAACTCGGAGAAGAATTTATGGAGTTACTAATATCACACTATGTATATTCGTCCAGGACGAAAAGTAATAAAAAGTAATACGTAAAATGTGCAGGGAAATAAAGAATAGAATATACTTATACATATAATTCTTTCGTCTCCCTCAAACAAAAAGTCATTTTCAAATAATTTATTGATGAAAGTAACAAACAAGTAGGTATACGCAGTATAACTTATAGGCACGTTACTTACACTCTTGCATCCTGCATATTTTCTAATGTCTCTCGCCATATTGGATCCGTCATCTTGTATTTTCCAATTTTGACGAAACAATCATTATCTCCTACCCCGAAAACCCCCAGATATCAATTTTGAATAGAATCGTATCATCATTACAAAACTTGTTCGCCATATGATCTTCCTCAACAGGTGAATACCCTGTACATATCTATTATTAAAATTTGGAATGATTTTCCGTAGCGCCCATGGATGTGACGTGACATCAATGTCAGGGATGCCAGTAGACAAAACTAAAGTCTCTAGATCATTAAAAAAGAATGCAGCTATGATCTGTCCGTACCCTGTTAAGATGACTTTAACGTCAATTTCCATCAAGGGACCCTAATTCCCGAGGGGGGGATCATTTATGAGTGAGTTTATGCAAACTGACTCTAGAGAAATGCTCATAATTTGATATAATTTCAGGAGTGATTAGTCCGATGAGGCCATCTGATGGATGGTCCTCGATGCAAATCTTCCAATTTCTTTGATGTGAGTTTTAAATTGATTTTGCAGTATTTTTTCTAATCTCATATAATTTTAGGACTGCTTGCAGGAGAAAGCATCTTGGTAGGATATTGGCTCCATATTGGGGATGATATCCTACCAAGATCATGTTAAGTAGTTAAAATAGGACTCAAGGTGAGATTTTCTACTTTAAAAAAAAGTAACGAGCCATTATAGTCTGTATAATATTTTTTTGCGTGTGAATGAGATCTATTAACACCATGCTATCCTCTTTCAGAGTAGAATATGTAGCAGAAATTTCTATCATGACGGGAACTTGCATTTTAACTCTATTCTCAATACATCACAACAATGCCTTGCTGAAACAACTGACCACAAATTGATTTGATACATTTCTTGATGTTGTGACGCATGCGTAACGAAATATTATACGGACTGTATGAGTCATACCTCATGCTTATCGTTTATGAAACTTTTTTTCGTGATACTCATCACGCATTGTCTGATGATGTTATGGAAAAACAGTTTGTGCGACCTTCAGGTGGTTATGGAAATTGACTCACCCTGTATATACTTGTAAAATGCATCAATTTGAATAAATTTGCTTCATATTACCTAAATATGATTCACTCTGTATATTTTCATGCTTCATTATTAGGTAGTATTTTTGCGAGAGGGAACGTGCGATAAGAGATATCGTTATCGTCTATGCTGAGTTTGAATATATGCAATCGATTTATTTTTAGTTGAATCGCTCGCTGTTCGCTCCTATTCATTACTTTCATTCCGTAGGTATTTATATCAATTTTTCTATATATAGTAATTCGGGATTGGGTAGCTCTTCTTATCACCTCCCTCCTCCTATATGATTCCCTTTTTTCAATTAAACGAGGCAGGTGCCATTGATCTATAGAGAATTTTCAGACCTATTATAGGTCTATGAGGAATCTGTCTCATCGAGTAGTTGACATGTTTCTTCTGTGTGAACGCGCCATGTTTATTTTTTCTGTATAATCGCTAATCCCTAAGGCCCCTAACCCCTTACATTATGAGTTTTGCTAGTGAAATTTTCACATATTTCGCCAGCACTTCTCTGGTGGAGCAGCGATCTTTTTTTCGTGTCTTGTTTAAGAGTTGTTCGACATATTTCCTGGTTTTTAAATACTTCCACTCCATACGTCCCCTGTCAAAAAACATCTGTCATACGTAAGCTATCCCTTTGCCGAGCCCACCTGAAGTGTGGTGGTCTAACCTTGTATATTTTTTATTTGCTATTCAGCTCAACCGTCTTTTATATTGAATGAAATCATGAGCTTGCGTTAGCTGTCTAACTGTATTCAGTAATGGGCTATCAGGTTATTCAACAAAGTATTACACCTAAACATGGCTAACCTCTAGCCTTCATAACCTCCTAGCACCCTTAACCTATACGCGGGGTAGTCTACCCGCCAGGTGCCTGATTTGTTTCGCTTTCGGGTATACGATATACGTAGCGACCGCCTATCAAATGTCATACGCCATATGTCGGCTGTCGAATGTTCAGCGAGCACCAGAAGGTCACGTGGTATACCTCGTATATCATATATCGAATGTATTATGTTAGTCGTCATCCGTTGTCGTACTTTAGGTGTAATAGCAGTCTCTGAGTATGACAAGAAGTGGGGTGGTCTACCCGCGAGTCGCCCTATATCTATAACTCAAACACCCTGTATATTGAACGGAATCAGCAGTCAGCGCGTCGTCTGTCATATACATTGCCTGTCTTATAATATGTTTGAATGATGTGTTTCGTTTTTTATGAGGTTAGTAGTATATGTAGTATACCTCATTTGTACTGAATATGAGCGTTCGCTTTCGGTGGAGCAATGAATCATAAGCCAAAAGTTTCGCGTGATATCTGTGCTATTTTGAATCGATCGCCATCTTGTTTCAATAACCATTTCGATTAAAATTCGTAGGTTGTCTCGACTGTGAGTGTTTCTGCCGACAAGCACTGGACGGTCACGTGATATACGTCATCTGTCAAACATCATACGTATCGTTAATATTCGTAGGTTAGGTCGATCCTGAGTGTCTGCTTTTGACGAGTGCGTCACGTGGTATGTTATCTGTCGAATATCATATGTATCATCATTTCAGCGCCATTTTAAACTGGTAACCATTTTGACTGCCTCTGCTTTTGACGAGCGCGTCACGTGGTATCCGTCAAACGTAAGTTGAGCGTTTAGATTCAGCACCGGAAGGTTAAATGTCATCTATCATATGCTATCTGTCATACGTTGGCTGTCATCTACTATAAATGTGATATATTATTCATGAGACACCCTGTATATTTTGATTCAGCGATCCGCCCTATATATCCCATCTTGTTATTGTAGTTGTGTTATTGCTATTCTTATCAGCAGCCTGCTGATAGCGTCGGAGCCGGATGACCTTGAAAGCGTAAAAAATTGCAGAATGAACCTTAACTTTTCTTATGGCGATTAACATGGGAAAAGTGGTCGAAATGGTCTGGTTCTCTTGTAGCTCCTTTACTGAGGTATTTGAAATTTATGAAACTTTGGACATATCAGGAGATGATGAAAAAGACTGGGTAAGAGATCTTGATGCCCTGGATAAACATTTCACGCCCACGTCAAATGAAACTGAACAGACATATCTTCAATATGAGAAATCAGTAAGAAGGTGAACCTATAGATAAGATTGTGTAACTGATTTGAAAAAGTGGAGTGTGAACTGCAATTTTGATACTCTGCGTGGGAACTTGATAAGATATAAGAGTAGGATAGTTCGTGGAATAATTGACCACAAAATAAGACATACTACTTAGACTGACTTAGTGAGTCAAATCTAAGTTCAAGACTTTGTATAAACATATATGAAGCTGCTAAACTAGCTGCTGCCCAATCCAAGAGATTAACAGAAAAAAAATGGAGTAATGCGAAAACATAATATATTGGAGCCAGAAAAATTCACTAATATATCTCATACTAGGATGCCCAAAACTACTAGTGAAAGTAGAGTAGATATAATGAAGAACCATCAGACAGAAAATATAAGAAACAGTGTAATCAATCATGTTGTTCATGTGGATATGTTCATACCGAACATTAAAGATGTCCTGCATATAAAAAAATGTGTAATAACTGCAAAAGTTATAATCATTTTTCTAAAATGTATCGATCCAGAAATTTGCACACGGTGGAAGACGATTGTGATAGTTTCTCAGAGGAAGTGGAAGAATATGATCTTTTCGTTTCAACAGTGCAGAGAATAGAAGATGTATGGCAAGTCGAAGCTGTGAAAGAATGGTATCAGGAAGTGCAAGTAGGATCCAACCAAACTGCAAGGTAGATACTGGTGCAGAAGTCAACATACTCAATAAGAAAGCTTCTGAAATTTTAAAATTTCAGTCCATCAACTGTCAAATTGAAGAGCTATAATGGATCATCAATAAGGATTATTGCAGTAGTAATATCAATTTGTAGAATTGAGAATATGGAATATGAACAGGAATTTCAAGTGATCTTGATGCTTCTTGTATCATTGGCCTACCATTTATTGGAAAATTCAATTTGCTAAAAAGATTGTACTCTATGGACAGTGTAAACAAGTCTATTAAACAGTTCGTTTATGAAAACAAAGAGTTACTTGAGGGTATATGAGAGATACAGAATTATAAATATAAAATTCAACTCATAACCCAGTTACTGAAGCTCCTAGAAAAATACTCATAACAATATAGGAAAATATTAAAAATGAGTTAGACACAATGGAACGTTTGGAAATTTTCGAGAAAGTCACTGAGCCTACTTAATGGGTCAATTCTATGGTGATTGTCAAAAAATCTGATCACTCTCGACCCGCAAAATTTGAATAAAGCATTAGTTCGAGAGAGATACAAATTGCCAACATTTGAGGAAATAGCTTAAAAAATGGGAAATGCTTCAATATATTTTCAATATTATGATGCAACAAGGGTGTTTACCAAACCAAACTAGACGAGAAGAGTGAATTGCTAACTACATTCAATGTTGGAAAGTATGGTCGATACAGCTAGAGGAGAGTCCTATTTGGACTTTGCTCTCCACTTGAAGTTTTCCACCGTGTATTTCATGAGATATTTGCAAACTTGCCAGGAGTGGTGATCTACATAGATTACATCTTGGTCTACGAATATAATGAAGAGGAACATAAGAAGATCGAATGTGAAGTTCAATAAAAATAAATGCAAGTTTGCATTAAGTGAGGTTAGATATCTAGGTCATGATCTAGAAGGAAACCATTCATTTCAATAGTATATTACTACAGTTAATTTATTGAAATCAAAGAATAACAAAATGAGTCCACTGGGTTATTTGCTGCACTCAAAACAAATTTTGCGAGATATGGTATTCCTTATACAGTTCATAGTGATAATGGTCCAATCATAGGCAACCAAATGACGTTACAGTGACGTCTTTTTCACGTCACTTGAATGACCAAGGGGACGTCAGTAGTTGACGTCGCATTGACGTGATAATGACGTGAATAAGTCACAGCCCAATGACGTCATATTACTCACGTCGTATTGACGTCATTCACTCACCAAACTGTGACGTCTGACTGACGTCATAATGACGTCAAAATGACGATTGAATTTGGCGATGATACGTAAAAAAAAACCTTCAACATGGTGTGATTAACACCACTAGCCTCTGATGACATTATATAATATTGATAATGCATTATTGAGTCTGCTTGGTGGGTCCCTCCTGTGTCATGTTGATTCAATCGCCTATTCAGCAGCGCCATCCTTCAGTACGCATATCCATCAGAATGCAATCAGTTACTCGTATTTGTATAAAAAATTAGGTAGTTTGTGTCGGCGAGATGTAAGCAAACAAAGAATAGTTGATAGCAATGGAAAGGATGTTGGCGAATTTGGCTTCACTTTGTTGAATAATATATATTGATGCATTCTTTGTCACCCAACAAAAATCTAAATAGTAGATTATTGAAAAATTTCCTAAATGACGAAGCTCACCAAATTGGTACGTCACACCGACGTGATTTTTAGACGTCATAAGAGTAACGGTTTCAATATAGGTATACCTAAACGATCATTTCTATATAAACATAGCTTATTGGTTTCCGAGATAATATACAGTGTGTCAAAGTTTTTTTGGAAAAAAGTTTTTCTACTACTTTTCGGGTATAATAATAATTATAGAATAAAACTCGCATGTTGATTCGATTTCATGAGTGTTATACTTCTGTTTCACATGATAACATATACAGTGTCATTCATAAAGTCGGCATCATATGGGAAAAACTTTTATTAATGACTTATTTTGGAATTCGAGTTGGACGTTAACTTTTGCTTCAAAGAAGATGCGAAACGGCCTACTCAATCGGGGTCACGTGACTTTCGCTACATGTCAAAAGTGACATTTTTTCAAATTGATCGCTGAAAGTAGGCTTATTTGTTCGAATATCAAAAAAGTTTACTTGAAAAAGTTGTTTCTATTTGAATTTCACATATGTGACTCGGATTTTATCTTTTTATTACATTTTTTGTTTGGATCAAACATCAGAATTTTGAAGCGGAGATTATCATTTTCTGAAGAAAATCATATTTTTGTCGATAATTATAGTGATAATTAGTCATTGAAAGTAAGTAGCATGATGAAGCTACTGGTATAAAGTAGTTTTGTCGAATTTGCATTTTTTTTTATATTACAGAAATTTCGAAAATTTTTAAAAAATATCGAAATATAAAAAATGTAATAGAAACATAAAATCCGAGTCACATATGTGAAATTTAAATAGAAACAACTTCTTCAAGTAAACTTTTTCGATATTCGAACAAATAAGCCTACTTTCAGCGATTAATTTGAAAAAATGTCACTTTTGACATGTGGCGAAAGTCACGTGACCCCGATTGAGTTGGCCATTTTCATCTTGTTTGAAACAAAACTTAACGTCCAACTCGAATTTCAAAATAAGTCATTAATAAAAGTTTTTCCAATATGATGCCGACTTTATGATTGACACTGTATTAGTATCCAAGGTTCAGAGAAAGTCTGGAAAAAATGGACGTCGACAGGACGTCCCTGCGACGTCATGAAACTGACGTCTTCTTCTACCCCTCTGAGTGACATTCACTCGACGTCGAAACGATGACGTGATTATCACGTCATAGAAAGTACGTCATAGTGACGTCATTAATTGGTGTGTGACGTCTTTGACGAAAAAGTCACCAATAAGGGACGTCACAGTGACGTGATCATTCGACATCTGGTTGCGGCTTGGATACTTGTAACCTATTTTTCTGATTATGATTAATTTCAATCAACTTGAATTAAAAAGAATAAGTCACACTTGTGCGAACGGCCGCTTTTTGCCAGAGAACAGTTAATATGGATTCGAGGTTGATATTGGAGTTTAGGACGCCACTCAATTCAATATCAGACTAGTAGTTGATTTGGATAATTGAGAAAACCAAATATTTATAACTGATGGTAAGTAACAAATACTTTAAAAATATGTTTCCAGGAAATTTAGAGATGGGTAGATAATAGAATGAAACAAACGTATATTCCTGCAACCTATTTATTACACCCAAGCCAGACAAGGCACATTCAGACCACTGTAGAAGACGATCCTAACATCTAACATATACTTCAAACTAGGTTTGTATGAGATAAATATTGATAACTTCTTAATATCTGCATAATCAAATATGTGAAGGAATTGCCATTATTTTACTGAATGTTCCCAGGTAGCCAGACTGACGAATGTGACGTCTATAGGACCGCTATCTAAGGTCTTTTTTGGTCTCATACGTCTTTTGACCAAATTATGACGTCATGCGGACGTCATTAATGTGACGTCTTATGGACAGCCACTGTTTGACGTCGTATAGACGTCAATCTATGGTCTTCATATTTTTTTGGGTATTATTATCATTATCATTATCATTATCATTTGAGTTTATATGATTCCAGTCACGACCCTGCGGCCTCCGACGTCACGCAGAGTCGTGCTGGATAAAATCCAGTGACTACTCCTCACAGCCTGTGAGGTGAGTAATCACTGGGACCAAGTACCGTGTGCCCTGAGTAGACGCAATGATCCTAGTATGACGGCCTTCTGCATTCCACCAGCCAGGATGTGTGCCTTATCACGGCACGCTGGGATTTTCTGGATCTCCGAGAGCAGCGTGTGTCGTGTGCCTCCTAGGGAGCCGATAATCAGGATGACCAATTCCACAGAATGGTCTGGATAGAGCCGGCGGAGTTCGAAGAGAAGATCTCGATATTTAGTCCGTTTTTCCTCCTCCTTCAAAACGATGTTCGTTTCGGCTGGCGCCGAAAACTCGATCACGAACATCGCTTTGGTTTGATGGTCGAGGAGGACTACATCAGGCTTGTTAGCTTGTATCTGCCTGAGGGTGGGGAATGAGAAGTTCCAATAAATTCGGCACCTCTCATTCTCCACAACGGACTCAATATCTCCCGGAGCATAGGGCAGCACTGGGGTCTCGTCTATTCCGTACGAGTGCCTCAAATAGTAGTAGAGCACTCGCAATGCCGCATTGTGTCTATGGATATAGGCCGAGACTGCATACACCGAGCAAGAAGACAGCAGGTGCATAATTGTCTCGGGCGCCCTGCGGCAGGCCCTGCAACTTGTGTCAGGGACCTCCATACCCATGACACGGCTACGGTAGACGAGAGTGTTAAAAACCCCATCCTGGCATGCCATGATGAACCCCTCTGTTTCCGATTTGAGCCCGCCTGACTTCAGAAAAGCAAAAGTCAGTTCTTTGGATAAGCCCCGGTCTTCAATGGTCTTGAAGTAGACCGAATGCATTATTATCATTATTATTATCACTATTATTATTATTATTATTATTATTATTATTACTATTATCATGGATGTATAGGACAACGAAGATATAAAATAAATTAATTGATTTATCCAAATAACTGTATGTAAATGTATGATAAAAATGTATTTTATTCCATAGGCCTCCCTTGATTTTCAATGTTTAAATTTAGCGCCAAAGACAATTCTCACTTACCGACCAGATGGCCAATGGCGATCGAGTAATTACGCGAAGAGATTGATGTGTATGCGACTCGCGACCATCTCGCGACTGTCGTTAGTGGCGTTAGTGCCGTTCAGCGGTCCGTTCTGTGGTTCAGCGTCAAGCTTGCATCGTGCATGGTGCGTTCCCGTTCATGTTCATTGTCCATCGTCCATGTTCGAATGGGTGTTGTTTGTGTACGGCGTCTGTGCCATTGGATTTGTTAAGAATGTTGAGTGTTTGAGTGGTATTTCTATACAGTCTGTTTTTCACGTGAAAGTATTCAGGATGTATTGTGGAATACAATTTGATGACAGTGGAAGCAACAGTGTAGCTGTTGTTCACGAAACTTGGCTGACGCCGTTGAAAAAGGAAGTATTTTGGCCGCCATTTAGGAGAGCCATCGACGCTGAAATTTTTCAACTATATGTAATACCTTACATTACTTGTTAATAAAATCTTCATTCGTAGCAAATTTATTTTATAGCACAAATGATTACCTTCCTCACCAGATTATAACCATTAACCTCAAAATTTTATAAAAAAAAAACAGACGTCTTATTGACGTCGGAAATTGGTCAGTAGTGTCAGTTTAAGGTCCAATTTGAAAACACATACTGACGTCTAAAAGACTTTCAAATATGACGTCATTTGGATGTGTCTTACTTACGTCATTTGGACGTCGCATTTGTTGAAATAAAGACGTCTTTTGGCCGAATGTGATGCCGTCAATTAGACGTCATATAGTCGTCATGTGCTACCTGGGATTGAGCTGAAAAAATCATCAAAACAATGTAAAACTGAGACCGTTGTCTCATGGTACCATGGTGAAGCTTCACAGGGAGTTTTACAGGTGAATATGGTAAATCATGTTAATTTTTGTGATCTCAAATGGCTAAAAGGTAAAAACCTGGTTGAAATCAGGGGAAGGATCCTCTCCAGAGGTCCATAGCATATTTGAATGGAGCAATAAAAATAGGTTATATTTCAACTTGAATAAATGTGGTATTATAACGATAACTATAACTGAAAGATCCAGTAGTTTTTGAATATGAAATGAATGGAGAAACTTCAGAAAGAAAGAAGGAGATGCGGGATCTCGGTGTAAACTATAATAGCGTTTTTTCTTTTTTCGATCATTTGGATCATGTTCGCAAGTCTGCAAACCGTGTTCTAGGATATATTATAAGGCAAACTTATGGATTTAAAAATGTCCATACCGTTGAAATATTGTACTATACTTTAGTAAGACCGAAGATTGAATTTGCATCGATAATTTGGATGGGGGAAGGTACAACTGCATTGAAAGAAATAGAAAAAGTACAGAATAAATTACTCAGATATTTATATTACAAGGAGTACCACGTCTGGCCTGACTACCTGACAGTTAGAACAACTGAGATCAGATCACATTTTAAATTACTATCTTTGGATCAGAGACCTAACTTGATATGTGTGATATTCTTATATAAAATTATGAATAATACGATTAATTGTCCCGACATTCTTGCTTTGCTACCATTTAATGTACCTCCTCGCCGTACTCGATCCTCACGCTTGCTCAATTTACCTCGTAGCTAGGAAGTTAAAATCCCCTTTTTTAATGATGCTTCAACTGGCTGACCATTATAACACTCTAATTTCATTTGAGTGGTCGCTCCCTGAAACTACATCTCGCAGAGAAATCTTGAATGTCATTCTCAATTTATCAGTTTAATTTTGGGAAAGAATCCCTACATTTCTCTTCTCTCTTTTTTTCCTTTGTTCTCCACTTTTCTGTTATGTAACCTTATTTGTAATGATTAGGTATATCATCTTGTACTTACTTATTGAATTGATTATTGTTAGGTTTAATCAGCCACTTCAGATGGGTAATTATTTTATATTTATATAATCCATTTAATTAGGCCCATAGGCCTGTTTGGATGAATGAATAAATGAATAAATAAATATCACCCCTATCGCGGTCCGCTTGGTGTAGAGATGTTGGCAGTATAGGTGACTGCGATGGTGAAAATCTGTGATGGTGAGATCTGCGCTGAACTGCTGGGCCAAATGCTGCAGCCGTCCTCCTAGGTATTCCTCCTGGCATGCTAACAGCAGTCAGTCCAGAAGTTCAGTGTCGAAGTAAAAGAAGGTGCTTCCACTAACCCACTGGGCTGGATTCTGCATAGTCTCTCCTCCCGGTGTGACGACAGCAATCAGCTCAGAGGATTAGCTGCAGTGTAGAGAGAAGGACGAAAGGAACCCCCTCTGATCCGGTGTGCTGGGTTCCGCAGCCCCTCGTCCTGGGTATTCTTCCCGGCGTGCCAACGAAACACAGCTCAGGGGATCAGTGGCAGGTCAGACAGACCTAATGCCCTAGACACCTCCATATGTCCTATAGTTCTAAGCTCGTGGAAGAAACGTGATACAATAATGCTCCTGAACCAAACCCGTCGTTGAAAACATCACTCACCTTCTGAGAAGGGTTGCAGAAGTGCCAAAAAGCAACTCGGCTGGGGCACGTGGCATGACTCCCTGATGGTCCAAAGCAGCGAAGACCCATCCAAGTTGGTGATGTTGATTACGACTAGAGTTAAGAACGTTGAAAAAATATAACTCGACTTGATATTTCACCAGATTTTCATCGAGTGATCAAAAATATCACCACCACACTTAATGGCCCGCGTCTTCCATCATGGCTGCCCAAGAAGAGATCCTCAAGAACCAAAAGTCTCCAAGTCCACTATTCCCCCACCCTTAACACCGACCGTTCACGAAACAACAAAAATCCAAGAGAAAAATACTTTCCTCGCATCCTATTGGTCGAAATGATGGCTGAGGACCAGAAGGTCAAATACACTTATTCGAAACAAGAACCAAACACAGAAGAACCTCTCATTCTTATTTTTGGCTTTCGCAAGTCCATGATGTGAATAGACAATAAAGGTCGATGATTGTTTCTGCCTCTTCTCCTTTTTCCTCGGCGAGTCACGAAGACTTGATGTTGACGACGACTGGAGCTCCACGCTAGAATAAGAAAAGGACATACCTAACCAACAAAAGAATCTAGAAAATTAAGGAAAACAGATAGTTTCGAATGACTGCATCTGAAATTCTAAGAACCTCTAGAGTCCCCAATGGCACCAACACCCCGTGGAACACCACAGGTGAGTCAACTGTTCTACATCAAAACAGAGTAGGTCTCTAATAATCATCTTCCCCAATTTTCAGGACCTGTTCTTTGGATCAGAGAACGAAGCCGAAGCTGAAATCATCCCTTCCTACAGGTATGCTGAGCCTCAGAAAAAATTATCTGAATACTTGATATCTTCACTGAAATCAGCTGTTTGTATTTTATAATGAAGATGACGATCTTTCTTGCTCCTCAACTAATGTTTCTCAAGAAAGCAAAACACGGCAGAATAGTATTGGCGAGCGTAGGTCAAGATCCAGAGACGTTCACCTTCGAGGAACCAGCTCCAGCGGAATTGATGTTGGCTGGAATCTCGGAGCAGATAGCGGCTCAACGACAGGACATATCGTCTCAGCGACAGGACATTGCGGATCAGATGTCCGCTCAGCGAGAAGAGGTTCTGACACGTATTTCTGCTCAGCAGGATCAGATAGCCTTTCAGATCTCAGCTCAACGGCAGGAGGTATTGGCTCAGATAACAGCTCAAGTCGCGACTCAGATAGAAGATCTGAAGAAGGAACTGCAGCTCGAACTGAAGTTACAATCTTGCAGGAAAGCTGCGATGGAATAGTCAGGAAATGGTCAACGACTCGTGATGGAAACCACAATAGGGCCGGATGCAGTGGTTACTACCAATCGAGTGAAGCCGCCTACATTCGATGGAAAAACATCGTGGCCAAACTACCTGAAGCAATTCGAAGTAGCTTCCAAAGCCAATGGGTGGACATCAAAAGACAAAGTGGTAGATCTTACCGTAGCTCTACGGGGTGATGCACTAAACATCTTGCGAACCATTCCGGAGGATGAATCCGATAACTACGATTACCTCATCGAACGCCTCAACATGCGATATGGTCAGAAACATCTACAGCAAGTGTTACGATCACAATTGAAGAACCGTCGACAGGGAGACAATGAGAGCCTACAGGAATTTGAAATGGAAGTAGATCGGTTGGTTCGGTGTGCCTACCCATCAGTTCCTGAATATATGATAGACTGTCTTGCTGTCCAAACGTTCCTGAATAGATTGCGAGATATGGAAATGCGGAAAGCGGTTCGGTTGACTCGACCTGAAGACTCTCCCAGTGCTCTGGCAGCTGCGATCGAGATCGAGGCCGCGATAGAGAAGCTACACGAGAAGCAACAAAATTCCAAGCCGTCGATGACAGTAAGAACATAGCAGACAATCCCAGGCAAGATCCAACTGAAGACCTTATGAACGTCATCATGGGCCACTTCGATGAGGAGAAGAAACCAGTTCGAGCAGCTGCAGGAAAACTAGAGCGAGCTGATTCGAAAAGACTTGTTTCGACCCGTCATTCTCAAGACCCCCTTATCTGCGTGGCATCCCTACGGCGTGATAACGGCAGCGTCTACGTAGATGAACAGATCGACGGATAGAAATGTGCATTGTTGGTGGATACTGGTGCATCGAAGACGATCCTGCGACGTGGACTTCTGACGTCTCCAAGAAAGCAACTTGTGAACTCAAGATGTCATCTGAGAACTGCAACGGGTGGAGCTGCCACCGTTTATGGAAAAATCGATGTAGATATATCGATCAGGACCGTCAAATTTCCACATCGAGCTATCATGGCAGATATTGAAGAAGATGTTATTCTGGGAATGGACATCATGGGTGCGCAAGGGATTCAACTGGACTTTAGAAGCCGAACACTCAAGGTGGGTGCCGAAGAGATCTTCTTACATCCACGAGTGGAGGTAGCGGCAGGGGTAACGTTAGAAGAGGTCATCCTGTTATCGAAACGGAGCGAGACCATTGTAGCAGCGCGTATTGAGGGTACATTGGAACAAGGCAGGCCCATCATCATGGAACCCTGGAACCATGACGAGGAAGTCGGACGAGGAATCTTAGTCGGAAAGACTACTAAAGAATTACCCAGTGACGATTGGCAAATGAACGAAGATTGGAACCTGTGTCCCGGCAGCTTCCATAATCCACCAATCCGATTTATCAACATAAATAATTGCCCTGTGACGATTGGCATAGAAACAAAGATTGAAGCCTGTGTCCCAGCAGCCTTCATAATCCATCAGGTGACAGCAACCACTGATGGGGCCGGCAAGTATGAAGAACTCGTCTCTGCTGCAAGCGACTCCCTCAACAACCGACAGAAGACGAAGTTAACCGAGTTACTGCAAAGGTATAGATCCATTTTCATACCTGCCGATGGAAGAACAGGTAGAACCAACATCGTCAGTCACAAAATCGATACGGGGGATACCAGACCGATTCGTCAACCAGCCCGAAGATTACCACAGGCCAAGAGAGAAATTGCAGAGGAGATCATCCAGGATATGGAACAAGACGGGGTAATCGAGCCATCCAATAGTCCTTGGGCTTCACCCGTGGTACTAGTAAAGAAGAAAGATGAAAGCACTCGTTTCTGCGTGGTCTATCGCCGATTGAACAACGTGACGAAGAAGGACAGCTATCCTTTGCCTCGAATTGACGACACACTCGACACGTTGGCGGAATCGAATCTTTTCTCCACACTGGGCCTGAAAGGTGGATATTGGCAGGTGGAAATCGATCCGGCAGATAAGGAAAATACAGCTTTCACCATCGGCACTGGATAATGGCAATTCAAGGTAATGCCTTTCGGTCTCTGCAATGCTCCGGCCACCTTCGAACAAATCATACAGAATGTGTTGAGGGGACTCTCCTGGAAGACATGCCTGGTTTATCTGGATGACATCATCGTGATCAGTAAAACTTTTGAAGAACATCTGGCAAACCTAGAGGAAGTTTTCGAGAGACTTCAGGCTGCAAACCTCACACTCAATCTGAAGAAATGCCATCTGCTGCAGAGACGAGTTAAGCACGTCCCTTCCACTGGGATCCAGAATGCCAGGCCGCCTTTGATGCTCTGAAGGAACGCTTGACCACAACATCGATTCTTGGGTATCCACTTCCACACAAGGACAATTCATTCTTGACACAGATGCCATTGATATCGGCATTGGTGGAGTCCTTTCGCTATATCAAGATGGGCGAGAGCGAGTCATCGGTTACTTCAGCAAGGTGCTATCAAAGGCAGAACGTAACTACTGCGTTACCAGAAGGGAACTATTGGCCATGGTAAAATCAGTGGAGCACTTCTATAAGTACCTCTATTGACGAAAATTCCAACTCAGGACGGACCACGCTGCATTGAAGTGGCTCCTGAATTTTAAGAACCCCTAAGGCCAAGTTGCTCGTTGGATCGAGAGGCTCCAGGAATATGACTTCGAGATAGCATACCGAGTGGGGACGAGCCATAAGAATGCAGATGCATTGTCCAGAAGGCCATGTCCACCTGAGTGCTCACATTGTAGTCGTTTGGAGGATAAGGAAGCAGCCCTCTACAGAACCACCGTTGTCAATGGAGATTGGTTACCTGCAGCAATCAAGCAAGAGCAAGAAAAGGACCCAGAATTTCGGAAGCTTCGAGAATGGGAGAAAACGAATCGCCGTCTTTCTTGGCAAGAAGTAGCACCATCTTCACAGACTTTGAAGGTGTACTGGAGTCAGTGGGACTCCTTGGTATTGGAAGATGACCTGCTCAAGAGGAATCTCGAGAGCGATGATGGGTCGGATAATCGGATGCAGTTGATCATTCCTAGGAGCCGAGTGTCGGAAGTTCTTGGATATGTACATGATGGTTTTTCAGAGGGACATCTAGGAGTGAAGGAAACACTGCAGCGGGTACGAGAGCGGTTCTACTGGGTGAACTGCAATGACGACGTCAGGGAATGGTGCCGTAAATGCACCCTGTGCTTTGCCAGCAAAAGGCCTTATCGTAAACCAAGGGCACCTATGAGACAGTACAATGTTGGAAGCCCTTTCGAGAGGATTGCCATGGATATTGCGGGGCCGTTTCCAGTGACTGATAATGGAAATAAATACATCCTTGTCTCTATGGACTACTTCACCAAGTGGGTGGAAGCGTATGCGATCCCTAACCAGGAAGCCGTAACTGTCGCCGATGTCCTTATGAATCAACTCATCAGTCGTTTTGGGGTGCCATTGGAACTTCATTCCGATCAGGGCCGGAACTTCGAGAGTGAAGTGTTTAAGAAGATGAGCGAGAAGTTAGGAATCAAGAAAACAAGAACAACTCCATTGCATTCACAGTCAGATGGCATGGTGGAGCGAATGAACCGAACCATAGGGAGGCACCTCTGCAAAGTCATAAATCATCACCAACAAGACTGGGATCAACATATTCCTTTTTTCTTGATGGCCTACAGATCTGCAGTACAGGAATCTACAGGACAGACTCCGGCGAAGTTTCTATTTGGACGAGAGATGAGGCTTCTATGTGACTTGGTCTTCGGATGTAGACCTGGTGAGGACATACCCAATGGGCACACGTACGTTTAAATAACGTTGGGGAATGGTTAGGTAACCAACCGTTGAAAGTTGGTAAAAATGTCGCGGGAAATAACGTTCATTCGCTTGAAATATTGAATCAAAATTAAACGTTGTTCTTCAACGTATGAATATAAAATTCCCATGTCATTACCCGAAACGTTGAACTAAAACGTATATAATGAACTATTCTCGTACGTATAATCAACGTTTTATGTCAACATATAAATAGAATTTATTGAATTAGTCAAATCATAATATGTGGCCTCTGAATCTTCAATGAACATTGTTTTTTAAAAAATTATCATTGTAAAATTTCAACGTGAAAATAACGTATCAAATCATTCAATATATGTATATTATTCTTTACTTTTATTAAACGTCTTTCAACGTGTAACGTGTAATTAACGTGAAATTTCAACGTATTATTAGAATTCATTGTGTAACGACAAAAGTGTCGTTTTTGATTGCCCAGGCTATTTCAGTGGAATAGGGTTGTGGTTCTTTGGACTGCCTTGCCAGTTTCTGATTTGTTTTATTGTGTCAAGCAAGGGGTTTTGAAATTACTTAGTGACTGGACGCCAGAATTTTTTGTTTATTGAATAGGATAAAAATTCAAAGTTCCTATGAATAAAAAAAAAAGATAAATTTCCTTTCTACAATGGAACAATAAAACTATTACTCAATATATATACAATTTACTAAATTATATGAGCAATATACATAGTTTGATGAATGATTAATTTATACAAGATTGTATGAGTGTTCTCATATGTGATGAATAAATGTTGTCAAGTATAAATGATAAGCCAAGATAACAATTATAACTTGAAATCAAATTCTAGCATGTTTTCTGCTATAACAAAAGAAACAACTCTATAGTGTCGCTGCTGAATCTGTTGGTGTTATGTTTGGAGAATACCTTGGTTGCTGGAGTTTTCCTAAAACTAGGAACCTGGATCTATCGTGACTCCTTAGGTATTTTATGTAGTCAGCTTGACATACACCAACCAGACTTCAAATGTTCGACCTCAACTCAGGAACGTGGATGTTTCAGGATCGTCGTAGTTGTCATTAATAGCATGAAAAACAATCAAGAATATTAGATTCCTGATAAACTTTTGTTGTTATAGAATTACAACTTGGCTTTATCCTTTGACAAACCTATATGATGATATGCTGATGTAAAAAAAAACAATGTTGAAGAAAGAAATGTTAAAGATAATAGAGGCTGATTATTTTTAAGATACTGAAAATCACTCTTTAGCATGCAAGCCAAAATTAAATGAGTGACCCAATAAATGTTTGGATTAACAATTTTTAATCAGCTCTAATTTTAAATTGAACCTATATGAATGATTAACTAAAATTGATGGTCTTATATCTAGGTGATGTAACAATTCTTAATCAACACGTGTTGAGTGAGGTAGTCATTCATTCCTGAATTTCATGAAAGGATAATCAAAAATTAGTATAGAGAAAATTAGAATCTGAAATTGATTCTGAAATCAACAGGTATAAAGTAGATATCAAATATTTAAATTCCCAATATTTGAAGTAAAGTAAATATATTTCAAGAGAAAAGATTCATATGGTTGCTACTCAATGAATTTCCAGATAAAAAATCATTCAATGAATTTCCAAGATAACAGATCAACTTATGATCTCAAATAATAGATCTGACAGTGGCTTCAAGTAAAAGATATCACCCAGTGTATGTAATATGATTCCTAGATATGATTTTGACTACTAACTGGTCAAATGAGTCTTCACAAAATCTTCCAAAATGTATAAAAGATATAATTCACTAAAAAGCTTGAATATTTTCAATGGCACAGTAGCAAAAGATACAATAAGATAATGAAGATGAATATTTCCTCAATGTGGAAACATGATCAATACTATGATTGATCACAAAAGATAAGTTGAGATAAGTTAAGATAAGATATATATTTATCTCAGATAGACAATTTTGAGATAGATATTTCTATACAGGAAAATATAGCAAATTTTGATCTTTCTTTTATTGGAAACCTGGCGCTCTTGAAAACAGATTCAGGTGAGTTGAAATGCACACATTCAAATTTATTCAAATAGAAAATAACATGTGTTTTCGGTACTCACCTGAACTGATTCCATCGATGATTTCCAGGCCACCAATTGATTAGACTGGTTTCCAGTAAAATTCTTACTAAACGTGTAAGTATATCAACTCTGACTTCCTTGCTGTACAATTAATTTGTAAATTCCTTGGATTTGTACAGGGTTTGAAGACCAAGTGCTGTGAAAACGAAAACGCAGTCAATTCTTAATGATCAACATTTGTAGTTATCAAAAACGATGAACACATCAATCTGCTACGCCACTGGACATTCGAGCAATGCTTCCTCCTAGGAAATTAACATTCATCGAAAATTCAAAATGATTACAACGATAATCGAAGATTGAACCTTTGAAAAAATTTGTGAACATTCACTCAAGCCGTCATGCTGCTAAATTTCGCAGTCAAAAATTTGCGTGCACAATAACAATTAAAGCAATTAAATTGGAATCATACTACGTACCTGTCTAATATCTTCAATTAAACACGAAACCACTCTGATATTTTTGCGGAGAAAGGTAAGAAATTCAACATAAAGATAGTTGGGATTTATCCCAAAATGGAGAATCAACCTGTTGATTTCGCTGCCAAATTCAGAAAGGGAAGAGCTCATGCAAATCATGAACGTCTTGTCGTTTTCAATTCGATTCTGTCGCCCTCTAACTTTTTTATCCTAAACGGAACTTATGATGATACAGATCACTAATTGATCAATGTGCGGTTGATCTGTTCCTGCGGTTCTGTGAGTTCCCAGGTAGCAGAGTGACGTCCAGTTGACGTCATTTTTTGGTCATAAAATGACGAAGTGGACGTCCAAAAATGACGTCTGAGAGACCCTATAATGACGTCAAAATGTCACAGCCATATGACGTCATACTTAGACGTCGTAATGACGTTGCAGAATGACCTATAAAGGACGAATTAAAAAAAATTAGGAGGTTTTTATATATACGGTAGTATTATTGGTACATGCTAATTAATACACCACAAACCTTTGCTGACATTCATGTTGTAACTATACGTTGTGGTAGTAACTTGGTTGATGGTCCTCCCGGGCAGTCCTGTTGAATCCTAGCGCTATCGCTACTACCTATGAATCTCTATATGACAATATCGTTAGCTACTCGTATTTGTACCTAAAATTATGTAGCGAACGTCGGCGAGATGTAAGCTGAATAAACTTATTTTTAGCTGAACTATCCATTTCTGAGAGATCCTCAGCAGCAGGTCGATTTTATTTCCGATTTGCCACATTTGAAAGTAAGAATCATATATATATACAGGGTGATCCACGTTTAACTTAAGACGTCCTCGGCAATTTTTTCAATAATTGGAAACAATAATAACTTATATTAGATACATTCAATTTTTGAAATATTCATGGAAATCTGAATTTAAAAATAAATTACACATAGGGTTTGTATACAGTGTGTCCGTTAAATTGAGTCATCTCGCGTGAAGTAAATAAAGTAGCCAATCAATGTATTTATAACCATACAATTCCTTGCTGAGGAATCTCCCAAAACAGGTCGATTTTCATTTTAAATTACCAACATTATTGAGAAAAAATTGAATATACAGGGTGATTCAAGTTTGAGTTACAACATCCGCGACCATTTTTTCAAAGGAACACCCTATAAATTATTCGATTTTTGAAGTCTCTATGGAAAGCTGGATTCAAAAATATATGAGTTTGTATACAGTGCATGTGTTGAATTAAGTTCTTTTGCAAAGTTGCGAATAAATTTGTTGAAAATTACAAAAATATTTTTTTTTTCAGAGGATAATGCTCGAAGCCGTAGAATTTCCTTTTCATTCAAGCTTTATCTCATATTAAATCAATATATACAGAATGATTCGTGTAGGAGAAATTACGTCATCTTTATATTTTAATGGCGATCCAATTTAACGAGAGAACTGAATTTAACAAACGCCCTGTATACAAACCTTCTGTGTGATATACATTTGATTACGAAAATTCAATAATATATATCCGTTTGAAAAATGCGTCGTGTACGTCATAATACAAACGTGCATCATCCTGTATATTTGATGATTCCTCCGTATAAATGTCGAATTAGAAATAGAAGCCTCTCCTGTTTTCTCAGAAATACATAAGATTGATAGATATTTGATAATAATGAATTTATCCACTACTTCACGAGAGCATCTAATTTATTGGACGCACTCACCTATACAATCCACATGATTGTGTTAAACATTTTCGAATTCCGCTATTCATGGTTATTCCAAAGATTGAGTAATATAATATATAAGGTGCTCTATTTAAAAAAAAATGTCGTTATGGTCATAACTCAAACGTGAATCACCATGTATGTATATTCAATTTTTCTCATAAATATATGGCAAATTGAAAATGAAAATCGACCGTTTTCAGCAGATTCCTCAAAAATGCATAATTGGGCTGAAAATAAATTTGTTCATCAGTACTCACGAAAACACTGTATATACAAACACAAATTTAGTACGTACAATTAACAAACGATGAAAAAGTAAGAAAGCGACTGATTTTTCTTATTTGGTCGAATATACGACTTTGTAGGGACGTCATTAAGACGTCCAATATTGAACGTCAATGAGACGTCATGAAATATGACGTCATTTTTTGGTCCCTCTGAAGTCGAGGACGTCATTGACCAATAATGACCTGAAAAAGACGTCATTATGACGTCATTCCACTAACCTGTGCTACCTGGGTTGAAGTTCTGATAATTGTACATAGAGGGACGACAATGATCATTAATGGATATTAATTATAAATGTAACGATTGTATCGTTACATATCCCCCTTTCTCCGCAAAAAATTCAAAGCAACGCTTTCGAATTTTTTCTGTTGAAATAAACGGAAATGATAATTTATCAAATTATCCTAAATTGAAACTTTCTACTCTCTGTACTCATGACAGACTTGATGAGTGAAAGGTATTAGATTGAGACACCTGATCGTCCCCAAGCAAGGAAACAGCGTGATTGGAGCTCTCCCGAACAATCCAGCCAAGAAATCCTCTTCGCTGTGAGATGTTGGTTACAGCGCCGGTGAGAACGTCTATGTCCACTCGCCTCCAGATTGTTCGAGACAACCACCAACCACCCTGAATCCATGGCAGAAGGCAAGCAGGTATATCATCTATGGTGAAACAAAAAAAAATATATAAAATCACGCGAAGAAATTTAGATTAACCAGTTGTCACCTTCAACTGGAGTAGGAAGGTCCTACCAACGAAATGATGAAACTAAATAAGTTTCACCAGAATATAAATGAGGCCAAGAGGGTTTGCGGGAGTGTTCCCACTTGAGCCACTGCGAACAAATCCTCAGGCCTGACAGATCAGTGGAGCTCAGGAGAAGCATAGTAGCATCCACCCAGCCGCCATTCAAGTCAGTGTTGTGATCGCCCGTAGCCGCACAACTAGCCAAGCAAATGCCCCCCAATACTCTCCCTTCCAAGGACCCTTGCCATACCTGGCTGTCAGTCTGAACCATGTTCGCACCCAACTCAAGTGAGTCCCTTTTAAAATTTGGAAAAAAATATTTGCAAAACACAATTTGCAAATGAAGAACACCCAAAAGTGTTGTTCTAAGATAAATCACTCAGTATTGAATGTGAAGTTCTGAACCAAGGTATGTGATAGGTATTGAAAATCAAACTTTTTAAAGTTCCTGAAAATGATTTGAAATGTAATCAATGTAACCAGAAAACTCCTAGATGTTCACTTATGCTCGAAATCCAAATCACTCTTGAATACATGTCTTGTCAAAATGAATATTCATATTCCTAGATAGAAGGTAAGATAGGCGATACGTACCATGAAAACAAAATATACATCATAAGGACATGTTGCATGATATTCAAAGATGAATGGTAAGCATCATGAATGGAGGAAATATAAATTCATAGGTAAAAGATAAATACAGATAACAAGACAAGTATTTAGATGAGATATTTAGATAAATAAGATATTTAGATATGATAAGATATTTGAACACAAGACATAGTGCATGAGATGAACATCATAGGTAGAAACACTTCAAAATTCCCCTAGACTAACAATTCAAGAAAGTGACAGTTCTCATATAGGTACTGAAATATAAGATAAGAGTTCTAGTACAAAAATTACGTTTCAAAGATCTTCAAATGTTCAGATGCTATATCATCATGATATATATTATAAGAGATGTAAATCTTCAAGAAACTCTATTAGCATTGTTAGAAAATTTTCCACCGTGAAAGAACCATGTGTACATACTCCTTGCCGTAAAATTCAGAATTGAAGAAAAGTGTCAAAAAAACAGTCTCTTAACAAGAGAAAATCTTATATAACGGTATTTAAGCTCCCAAAAGGAATCTATTTGAGTTCGATTTCATTGTTGATGAAAACCTTCATTTTCAGGCAATATGTCAAGAAACAACTACTTTCCGGGCACCTAGCCACGCCGAATATTGTATTATACTAAAAACATTATCTGAAAAATTGAGTTCTCCTCAAGACATGAAATCTTCAAACTTTCAAACCAAATTGATCATGAAACAACTATTTTCCGGGCTAAAACCCACGCCGAACGTTGAATTATACAAGATAAATTTGCATTTAAAATTTGCAAACGAGAAAAGGTATACATTTTGTGCTGATCTTCTGAGCATGAAAATGTAAAAAAAATTTCATGTAGCCAATTGATCGGAGTTTTACCGTCAGGATGGTGAATGCCCCTGCAGAGATAGTCTCAAGCCGTCTACTGCCCAGCTATCAAAAAAATTTAAGGCACTTCCTCATCTGAATTTTCATCAGCATCCAATTCAGTCATCATCGGAGTCATCATCTGGATCAAGAAAAGCGGGATCTAATTTCAAATCTTTCACATGCCAGTTTCCTAAGTCAGTACCATTTTCATTTTTGAGAGAGTATACCAAAGGAGAGAGAACTTTGTCCACAACACAAGGAATGTATTTTGGAGCAAATTTAGCAGAAAATGAATTTTCTGACAGAACATAATTTCTCTTCAGTACTCTATCACCAACTTTATATTTAGTTTCGCGTTTTCTAAGATTGTACGTTTTGGTATTTTGGTCATACGCCTTCCGTATTCTCTCGCGAACTTTTGAAAAGATTTCTGGTAATTCCTGAAGATCTTCAATCCTTGAATTTTTCTCAGTAATCGTAACTATGTTTTTAGAATTGTCTGCAATTTGTCCATAATAATCTCCTGTAACTGGTATATTTCTGCCGAAAGTTAAGAAAGCTGCTGAATGACCTGTAACGTCACTTTTTGCAGTACGTATTGCTTGAGCAATCTTAAAAATGGACTGATCCCAAGTTTTATGATTTTCTTTGATATATGACCTAATAGCAGTTACTATCACTTTGTTTTGCCTTTCTGTGGCATTTATCTGTGGATGGTATCTGGCTGTATAAGTCTTCTGAACATTGTATTGAGATATGAAAGATTTAAATTCCTTGCTCGTAAAAACTGAACCATTATCGCAAGCAAAAATTTGAGGTACTCCAAAAATGAGAAAAACTTGATTTTCCAAAAATTTTATGATGGCTCTTGATGTGGCTTTAACTAAAGGATGCACTAATACGAATTTCGTGACAGCTATTGAGTTAAATAAAGCATTACTTCACCTAGTCTCAATTATAGTTGAAAAAGCTACTATTCGAGTATCTTCTGGGACAGTTCCCAAGTTCAGGGCATAATCATTATTGTTACGGAAAGCCTTGATGTTGTTGCGTTCAACATTGAAATCATTATTTTATTTTCTTGTATGTTTACGTTGCACTGAATCGTCCTGTATACTTGCCATGATGACCTGATGAGATGCGGATCTTCAGACAAATTCATATCTGTACGTCGTCTTAGAGATGTTTTGTTTGACAATTCAATCTGACATAATTTTAAGCATAGGCGATTCCTGATGCTTCGCGTTTTTTAATTAATTTCTAAATTCTCATAATATCATACGAGACTACCTATTAGTGACATTAAGTGTGTGTGCCATCGTTTCCAATATCTTGTATTCCCGCTATCCAACCAAAAGGGCCCTTTGTGAAGTGGAAAGGAGTCTATGGGACTTCAACGGATTCCAAGTATATGGTGAGTCGTTTTGGTGCAACCGAGTACTTCCTATAATTTTTCCTAAATACTAGTTTCTTCATTTAATAACTGCTTGAATAACGTCCACGTGATTCGAACCACATCGAGGCTATCGATTCGCTAACATTTGGTCCTTCGATCCAGGGATGTACTGGTTTTTTTTTTAAATTAATTAATTAAGTATACCCTTTCCACTTTTCTAAAAGTTTTTGAAGTTCGCATTAAATGCTTTGAGATTGGTTATTTGTGGCTGAAGTTGTGAAACCAGAGTATTCTACTTGATATCACGCATTCTTTCAACTAAGTGAATTGTTTGAAATCCAAATCATGGCCGATAAATTGAAAAAGTATCGAACCTATCGAACAACGTATATGAATGAAATTCATATCATTCGAAATTTAGCAGAACGTGCGAAACTCGATGAAACTGTTCGAACGATGTTTAAAGTTCGATGCGTCGATTTGGATAGTACCCGCGATGAATTTTTGAAACAACACAACGCAGTTGTCACGACATTGTTGACGCTTCCAGATAGCGATGTCGATATTGAAGACGGTGTGCGCGAGGTTTTTTTGGAAGAATATTATTTCATCAAAGGCGTTTATACTGATCTATTTGAATCTCTCAATAGTTCTACTGCATCGCCAGGTTTGAATTCTACTATTGCACCGTCAAGAAATACCCATCAGTCACATGTCAATCTGCCAAAAATAGAATTGCCTAAATTCGGTGGAGATTATAAGGCATTTCCATCATATTTAGAATTGTTCAATGCTCTCGTTCATTCTAATACATCATTAACTGAAATTGAGAAATTTAATTATTTAGTTTCGTCGTTACAGGGTGCTCCTTTATCGCTTGTTCGCACATTACCTTTAATTTCTGATAATTATGAAATCGCATACCATACTTTAGAAGAACGATACGCACACACACGTTTACGCGCTCAGGCTCATTGGCTCGAGCTTGAAAATTCTGCCAAAGTTCCGTCTGATAATACCATCGCCCTTCGCAAACTATTAGATACATTTTCAGAAAATTTGGCCGCGCTCAACCAAATGAAATTTCCCACCGAACATTGGGACTTTTTACTTGTTATGATGATTTTGAAACGTCTTGATCATACTATTGTAACCCGCTTCGAGCTAGAACATAATTCCTCGGATATTCCAACTTATAAACATCTTATTGATTTTTTGAACAAGCATTGCGCCGCACTTGAAACAATTAATTTTTCGCAATCTTCGTTCCATGCAAAACGCGCTCCTATCATTAAACCGCCTGCTCCCGCACCTTCGCCAAATCGCCCTTCGTTGACTTCTACATTTTTTATCAACAAGTCTCCAACTACTAATTGTGCCTTGTGTAAAGAAAATCATTCACTTTACACATGTGCTGCTTTTGTTGCCAAATCAGAATCAGAACGCTACTCTTTTTGCCGATCAGCTCATCTCTGCTTCAATTGTTTGAGCAGTGCTCATGATATACGATCATGCAAATCCAATTACACTTGTAAAAAATGTAAATCTAGGTACCATCATACTTTATTGCACACTGACAAACTAAATCATCCTTCTCGTTCAGATTCGAACATAAATTCTTCTAATAATTTTGCAAGTCAGAGTGGTAATCGGAATAATCAAGAACAAAATTCGTCTTCTCTTTCTCATTCGTCTTCTCCCTCTTATTCTGCGAATAGTGTCAGTACTGGTGCAACTAGTAGTACTACCACTTGTTTGGCAGGCACACAAGCTGGTAGTTTGAATACCAGCGTGCTATTAGCCACTGCATGGATTGATATTCTTGATAGTCGAGGGGAGTATCAACCCTTACGTTGTATAATTGATAGTGGAAGTATGAGTTCGTTCGTCACAGGACGAGCAGTTCGTAAATTGGGTTTGCCTCACTCCCAAGTGGCCACTGAAATAAAAGGAATAGGGACGATGCAATATTACTCAACTAAAGGTCAACTAACCCTCGCCATCAAGCCTGCAGGAAAAGATTCTCCTCTTTTGTTCACTGATGCTATAATTCTAAATAAGATTTGTGATAATTTACCTACGTCAAAACTTTCTGTCGAAACTTGGTCGCATCTTTCAAATCTGCAACTTGCTGATCGTAATTTTTATTCTCCTGGTGCTGTGGACGTATTATTGGGTGCTGACATCTTTCCGAAAATTTTATTGAACGGTAAAATTTCTGGAAATACTGATGCACCGCAAGCAATAAATACGGTGTTTGGTTACATTGTGATGGGACGCTTGGAAAATTTTGCTCCATCCATTACTCCCGAGATTACTTCTTTTCTTTCTTACGATGTAGAAGGAACTTTGAGTAAATTTTGGGAGGTGGAGGAAATCCCGGGGATAAAGGTAACATCACCTGAAGAAGTTTTATGCGAAGAACATTTTTCTTCAACTCACTTCAGAAACTCTTCAGGTCGCTATACGGTATTCTTGCCTTTTCGAAATCCTCATCCTACTTTTCCTAAGATTCGTGATTTAGCATTAACGAGATTTCATTCATTAGAACGTCGCCTTATAAAACAACCGCATGTTTATACCCAATATAAAGACTTCATGCGGGAATATCTCGAATTGAATCACATGTCACTCGTACATGAAATGCCATCTTCTGATAGAGTCTACTACATTCCTCACCATTGCGTTCTGAAACCAGAAAGTAGTACCACGAAATTGAGGGTGGTTTTTAATGGGTCGGCGAAGCTGCCAAACCAACACTCTCTAAATGATTGTCTGCTAACTGGTCCCAAATTACAACAGGACATAGTCACCATTTTGATGAATTTTCGTTGTCATGCTTATGCCATTTGCACCGATATAAGGCAAATGTATCGCATGATACTCATAGACTCCTCGCATAGGGATTATCAGAGGATAGTATGGAGATTCTCGCCGGAAGATCCGATACAGGATTATGTTCTGAACACTGTCGTTTATGGTCTCACTTCTTCCCCATATTTGGCTCTCCGAATTCTATTACAATTGGCAGATGATGAAGGGAAACGATTTCCTGTCGCTGCTGATGCCATTCGTCGATCTTCTTATGTCGATGATTTTGTTTGTGGCACCGCGACCCTTGAAGAAGCTCGCAATTTGGTGTCAGAATTGATTGCTCTGATGGAACTCGGTGGTTTCGAGCTCCGAAAATGGTCCACCAATGAGCCTTCTTTATTGAAGTCTCTTCCTCCCTCTCATTTGTCAAATAACCCGTTATCATTTGATCCTGATACATCGCTGAAGATTTTGGGCTTACACTGGAACCCTACTTCAGATTGTTTCGCTTTTTCTGTGAAAGCCATCGAAAATCGATCATGCACAAAAAGATCAATGTTATCTGAGTTAGCCCGAGTCTATGATCCTCTAGGATTTTTAGCACCCGTTACATTTTTCACCAAATACTTGATTCAGCGGTTGTGGGTCTCAAATCTTGGTTGGGATGATCCGCCAAGTGATGACATCATTCGGGTTTGGACAAGATACAAAAATGAATTGCCTTTATTGTCCAATTTGAAAATACGTCGTCATTTAATGTCAGCACATGTATCTGAAATTCACGGATTCTGTGATGCTAGTGAAAAGGGTTATGCATGTGTCATTTACTTGAGGAATATTTACCCGAATTCTAGCATTACAACCCATTTCGTTTGCGGCAAATCGAAGGTAGCCCCGCTAAAAAAAATTACGATACCTCGACTTGAATTGTGTGCCGCAGTTATGCTCTCCAAATTAGTTTCATTTGTTAAACAAATTTTGGAACATCATATGAACCTCACTACAATTTGTGCATGGTCTGATTCGCAAATCGCTTTACATTGGATAAAACGTTCCCCACACGAATCCAAAACCTTTGTTGCTAACCGAGTAACTTACGTGCAGGATAGAATTCCTCCTAACAATTGGTTTTACGTTGACTCGAAAAATAATTCAGCTGATGTCGCTTCCCGGGGACTATTTCCCTCTGAACTAATTAATGATATGCTATGGTTTCATGGACCTGAATTTTTACGCAACTCTCGCACTCCTTGGTTGGAATTTCCTGCTTCCTCGTTCAATTGTAACCTTCCTCATGATGAAGAACGCAAATTAATATTTTTTACTCAGTCCCATGAAAATAACTTCATTGATGAGTTGCTACATAAATTTTCTTCATTCGCGAAGTTGCAACGAGTCATTGCTTTTTCGCTACGCTTCACTCACAATTGTTCTAACCCTTCATCGCCTAAGACAGGTTTCCTTAAAAATTGTGAATTATTTGATGCTCTACTTGTTTTAGTCAAACGAACTCAACAAATCCATTTTGCTGCCGAACTCCATACTGAATCATTTCCAAAACCTCTACGGAAATTACAGGTTTTCAAAGATGAAAATTTTCAAATACTCAGAGTCGGTGGTCGACTAAAATATTCATCTTTACCGAATGATGCGAAATTTCCAATGCTACTCCCTCGCAATAGTCGTTTGACTACCCTGCTAATTGAATTCTATCACAAAAAACATCTTCATGCTGGATTTCGTACCACACAATTCCTTTTATCACAAAATTTCTGGATTCTGTCTCCCAAACGAGCGATTAACTCTGTTCTTACTAAATGTGTACGCTGTTGGAAGACAAAACCCACCCCATTTCAACCCCCAATGGGAGACTTACCTGCTTCAAGAATTTCTCAGGTGAAGCCCTTCAGTCATGTGGGAGTGGACTATGGTGGTCCTTTCCTTTTAACCATGACTCGTCATCGAGGTGTTAAAACTTGTAAGGGATACCTCTGCGTTTTTGTTTGTTTCACTACCAAAGCAATTCATTTGGAACTCGCGAGTGACTTGACCACCGATACATTTTTAGCCGCATTGCAACGTTTTATCGCTAGGAGGGGAAGAGTTTCTCATATATATAGCGACAATGGCACTAATTTTCAAGGAGCCAGTCGCGAACTTCTCAATTTGATGAAGAACGCAGCTGCGCACGAGCATATCAATCATTCTTTCATTCCAGCCGCATCACCGCATTGGGGTGGTTTGTGGGAAAGTGGGGTGAAATCAGTCAAGGGTCATCTGTCCCGAGTAATTGGACAGCAGCTCCTCACCTATGAGGAATTTTACACGGTCCTAGTTCTCATTGAATCCACCCTGAATTCACGACCTCTTGGCCCTTTAACTCATGATATCGAAGATATCAACGCCCTAACTCCAAATCATTTCTTAACCCTGGAACCGACCTCCGCAATACCACTACCTGATTTCACCCCTCTCAAACTAAATAGCCTGTCCCGCTGGCAGATGATTCAGAGGCTCCACCAGGACTTCTGGAAACGCTGGCATCTGGAATATTTACATACTCTCCAGCAAAGAAGTAAATGGCTCAAGCCTAATTCTCCATCCCCAACAGCGGGAGCGATGGTGCTCATCAAAGCGGAAAATACTCCTCCAACCAAGTGGGTTTTGGGACGCATAACGTCTCTCCATCCGGGTAGGGACGGGGTTGCTAGGGTGGCCACGGTCAAGACAAGTAATGGCACGTTGACGCGCTCACTTGTCAAGCTGTGTCCTCTTCCGAAGCTCGAAGCTCCGGATGTTTAAATTTTATTTTTTAATTCTACTATGGTTTTTTCAGTTACATATTTAGATTTGTTCAGATACTTTTGCAATTTAGATATTATACTTATAACTTATAGCCACATTAATTGTCGATCTCAAAGCGTGAGTGAGTCATTTTTAAGTCTCGGTCTCTCATTCATCTCGGTAGGTATATTTATCTCACCATTGAATTAATTTAAAAAAAAAAATGCAAAGTGCATTTTTGCCGGGGCAGAATGTTACGGAAAGCCTTGATGTTGTTGCGTTCAACATTGAAATCATTATTTTATTTTCTTGTATGTTTACGTTGCACTGAATCGTCCTGTATACTTGCCATGATGACCTGATGAGATGCGGATCTTCAGACAAATTCATATCTGTACGTCGTCTTAGAGATGTTTTGTTTGACAATTCAATCTGACATAATTTTAAGCATAGGCGATTCCTGATGCTTCGCGTTTTTTAATTAATTTCTAAATTCTCATAATATCATACGAGACTACCTATTAGTGACATTAAGTGTGTGTGCCATCGTTTCCAATATCTTGTATTCCCGCTATCCAACCAAAAGGGCCCTTTGTGAAGTGGAAAGGAGTCTATGGGACTTCAACGGATTCCAAGTATATGGTGAGTCGTTTTGGTGCAACCGAGTACTTCCTATAATTTTTCCTAAATACTAGTTTCTTCATTTAATAACTGCTTGAATAACGTCCACGTGATTCGAACCACATCGAGGCTATCGATTCGCTAACAATTATAATAAGCTGTATTGAAGTTTCGGTGACATCAAACGCAATTTTCAAGCCATTTTTTCTGAGATTTTTCATTATTATAGTGTTAATTATGTAAAAAATAATCCAAGAAAAGTGTACGCTCTCAGAATACCACAAAGAGGATTTTGGAAGAATAATCGAAAGATTTTATCGAAATAATTTGACATGACATCTAAAAAGAAAAAAAAAATTGTCAAAGTCAGAAGAAATCAAAATTTCAAGTACAAATTCCACACAAGAAAATTCAGATGAAGATAGCTTCTATCTACCATCGAAATACCCAGCAGATGAAAAGTTTGCACAATACAGAAAACAATTCTATATCTCCACACAAGATGAAAGAGAAGCAGGAAGCTCAGAAAGACATCAAGACGACGACCATGAAGATTCTATTGCTAATTTGAGCAAAAATGGTGAAATTTGTTCCATTTGTTCAGCACATTTCAACAGAAAATCATATTCTATCCAATGCACAGTTTGTGAGAATTGGATTTGCCTCAATTGTTCCAAATTATCAAGGAAAGAAATCAATGAAATCAAGAAATTTAAATCTAAATGGGTATGTAATAAGTGTCTCATCAAGAAAACAGAGAATGATACAAAAAGTATAGTTGAAAGTAAAGAAGCAGGAAAAAACTCGCTAGAAGAAATTTTACATGGAATAAATACTAAAATAGAATACATAATAAAGAAAATTGAAAAACTAGAAGATATTTTGGAAAGAGATGAGAAAGTTGCAACAAAACTGAAAGAAATTGATGATAAACTAATAAAACTTTTCGAAACGAAATTGCCCGACATGAATAAAAATAAAACATATGCTGAAATGGTCAGTGGAGCCACAGTAAAAGAACCAGTCCTTCAACAAAATATACCTTCATTAATAATAAGACCCAAAAAACCTCAAACTAGTAAACTCACTAAAGAAAAAATACATAAGAAAATAAATCCTGTGAAAGCCAAAGCATCGATTAAAAGTGTGAGGGAACTAAAAAATGGAGGAATCATTATAAAGACAAACAGTAATGAAGAAATAGCAAGAATGAAAGATTTGAGTGAAAAAGAATTGGGTCCTGATTATACTGTACATATCACAAAAATGAATCGACCTAGGATGGTATTCATAGGACTCCAAAGGGAATACACAGATGAAGAACTCCAGGATGAATTGAGAGTACTTAGGCATATTGACGTGGATGATAAATTATACGTAAAATATACCAGACAGTCAAAATTTTCAAAAAAATACATTGCTTATGTTGAAACTTTGACAAACTTTGAAAAAATTGGTTGATAAGGAAATATGTATTGGATGGAATAAATGCAAAATTAAGGAAGATATCAATATAAGGTACTGTTACCGATGCTGTGGCTATGGACATAAAACGGCAGAGTGTAACCGCAATAAAGTTTGCGCTTTTTGTGCTGGTGAACATGACGTTAAAAACTGCGATAAATCTACTCCGTGTTGCACAAACTGTAAAATGGCACACATTAAATTTGGAAAAGAAAATCATTATATACATGAAGCTAATACTATCCAGTGTCCTATTTATCTCAACAGAATCAAAATTGCCAGAGAACAAATCGATTATATAAACTAATCTGAATCTGATGAATAATCAAATAGATAGAAAAATAAAAATATTATATATGAACGCAAGATCTATGAAGACAAAAATGGATGAAATTGATATAATAGTAGCTGACCAAGATATCAATGTAATTGTAATTAGCGAAACATGGGTGAGGAGAGAAGAAGAAAAATACTATAATTTCAAAAATTTTCATTCTATTTATGCAAGTAGGGAAAAGAGAGGGGGAGGATTGGGAATCTTTATCCATAAGAATTTGGAATTTGAGATACTTGATAAAATGGAACAGGAATTATCTTATCTGGCAGTAAGATTAAGCACTATCAACTTTGTTATAAGTGGAATATATCGACCACCATCCTTCAGGAAAGAGAGTTTTTATAATATCATCGATCAAAAATTGGAAAATTTGGGTAAATTAAAATGTAAAAGCTTATTACTGGGTGACGTAAATATTGATATTTCAAAGCAGAATGATAATGATACTGTAATGATATTTCCCTTGGAGGGGCTTTAGAAACATCAGCAGGAAGGCAGGAGTACAACGATCATCCTGTATCACGCATCCCAGATTGCTCTCCTACCTCCCAATGATTCCTACATGCACTAGCATATTTCCGAACACTCAATATATGCCGCGGTGACAGATAACGTCACAGAAGATTCTGGAATGTTCTGGAAACAATCGATGGAACAATTAGAGAGAGAGGTTTGTTCTAAGAAGCTTCTAGAACAAAAAGAAGGAGACGGAAGAACGTTCGAGAAGGTTCTCGAACCAAAGCCTGTCTCGTTATCTCATATATAAACGGCCGAATAACTGCCGTCAGTCAGTCAAACAGCGAGTGTCAGAGAGACAGTTATATACCGCGTGTTATAAATCGTTTTACATAAATAGTAGTTATAAGTTCGATATAAATTAGTGTTTCTTTAGTTCAAATAAATCAGTTCGAAAATAAATAGTGTCGTGTTCGCTTCTGCACCCGAATAACGTAACAATTGGTGTCAGAAGTGTGGGATATTCCAGTGTGAAGTGAACAGACCGTTGCAATGAAGAAACTACACGAGTTGAAAGTGGTGGACTTGAAACGCGAGTTGAAGGAGAGAGATCTCGACACAACAGGGATCAAGGCTACACTTCAGCATCGTCTCGAAGAGTATATGGTGAGCGTAGGTCAAGATCCAGAGACGTTCACCTTCGAGGAACCAGCTTCAGCAGAATCGATGTTGGCTGGGATCATGGCACAGATTTCTGCTCAGCAAGATCAGATCGCCTCTCAGATCTCAGCTCAACGGCATGAGGTATTGGCTCAGATAACAGCTCAAGTCGCGACTCAGATACAAGATCTGAAGAAAGAACTGCAGCTCGAAATAGATGAACTGAAGTCACAATCTCGCAGGAGAGCTGCGATGGAAGGGTCAGGAAATGGTCAACGACTCGTGATGGAAACAAAAATAGGGCCGGATGCAGTGGTTACTACCAATCGAGTGAAGCCGCCTACATTCGATGGAAAAACATCGTGGCCAAACTACCTGAAGCAATTCGAAGCAGCTTCCAAAGCCAATGGGTGGACATCAGAAGACAAAGTGGTAGCTCTCACAGTAGCTCTACGGGGTGATGCACTAAACATCTTGCAAGCCATTCCGGAAGATAAATCCTATAACTACGATTATCTCATCGAACGCCTCAACATGCGCTATGGTCAAAAACATCTACAGCAAGTGTTACGATCACAAATGAAGAACCGTCGACAGGGAGACAATGAGAGCCTACAGGAATTTGAAATGGAAGTAGCTCGGTTGGTTCGGTGTGCCTACCCATCAGCTCCTGAGTATCTGATAGACTGTCTTGCTGTCCAAACGTTCCTGGATGGATTGCGCGATATGGAAATGCGGAAAGCGGTTCGGTTGACTCGACCTAAAGACTCTCCCAGTGCTGTGGCAGCTGTGCTAGAAATCGAGGCCGCGATAGAAGCTACACGAGAAGCAACAAAATTCCAAGCCGTCGATGACAGCACGAACATAGCGGACAGTCCCAGGCAAAATCCAACTGAAGACCTTATAAACGTCATCAAGGGCCTCTTGGATGAGGAGAAGAAACCAGTTCGAGCAGCTGCAGGAAAACTAGAGCGAGATGATCCAAAAAGACCTGTTCACCGAGTGGGGACGAGCCATAAGAATGCAGATGCATTGTCCAGAAGGCCATGTCCACCTGAGTGCTCACATTGTAGTCGTTTGGAGGATAAGGAAGCAGCCCTCTACAGAACTACCGTTCTCAATGAAGATTGGTTACCTGCAGCAATCAAGCAAGAGCAAGAAAAGGACCCAGAACTTCGCAAGCTTCGAGAATGGAAGAAAGCGAATCGTCGTCCTTCTTGGCAAGAAGTAGCACCATCTTCACTCACTTTGAAGGCGTACTGGAGTCAGTGGGACTCCTTGGTATTAGAAGATGACCTGCTCAAGAGGAATCTCGAGAGCGATGATGGGTCGGATAATCGGATGCAGTTGGTCATTCCTAGGAGCCGAGTGTCGGAAGTACTTGGATATGTACATGATGGAACGTCAGGGGGACATCTAGGAGTGAGGAAGACACTGCAGCGAGTACGAGAGCGGTTCTACTGGGTGAACTGCAGTGACGACGTCAGGGAGTGGTGCCGCAAATGCACCGTGTGTTTTGCCAGCAATGGGCCTCATCGTAAACCAAGGGCACCCATGAGACAGTACAATGTTGGAAGCCCTTTCGAGAGGATTGCCATGGATATTGCGGGGCCGTTTCCAGTGACTGATAATGGTAATAAATACATCCTTGTGTGCATGGACTACTTCACCAAGTGGGTGGAAGCGTATGCGATCCCTAACCAGGAAGCCGTAACTGTCGTTGATGTCCTAATGAATCAACTCATCAGTCGTTTTGGGGTGCCATTGGAACTTCACTCTGATCAGGGCCGGAACTTCGAGAGTGAAGTGTTCAAGAAGATGAGCGAGAAGTTAGGAATCAAGAAAACAAGAACAACTCCGTTGCATCCACAGTCAGATGGCATGGTGGAGCGAATGAATCGAACAATAGAGAGGTATCTCTGCAAAGTCGTAGATCAACACCAACAAGACTGGGATCAACATATTCCTTTCTTCTTGATGGCCTACAGATCTGCAGTACAGGAATCTACAGGACAGACTCCGGCGAAGGTTCTATTTGGACGAGAGATGAGGCTTCCATGTGACTTGGTCTTCGGATGTAGACCTGGTGGGGACATCGTGGGGGAAGATTACGTTACGAATCTGATGAAAAAGATGAACGATATTCACGAATTGGTTCGTTCTAATCTGAAAATCGCCAGCGATCGCATGAAAGACCGGTACGACATCAGAGCTGGAAGTGCAGGATACGCAGAAGGAGACCAGGTGTGGTTGTACAATCCACAAAGGAAACGAGGTATTTGTCCAAAACTACAGAGATCTTGGGAAGGACCTTATACCGTCAAGAAGAAGATCAACGATGTCATCTACCGCATCAGTAAAGAACCAAGTGGCAAACCAAGAGTCGTTCATTTTAACAGACTAGCACCATTCGAGGGAACACATGATCAACAAGTTCAACAAAACAAGAAAAGGAGCTTACATTCGACGAATTCATTGGGACATACAGTGGTTCATCAAAAGCAAGGTTTGGCGTCACCAAGGAAGAGCACCGCGACCTTCTTGCCATTCCTGTAGAATACGCACTAGCTCACTGCGTCGCCGAGGATCTTCAGATGTCTCAAGGAATAGCGAACAAGTTCATGAGGAAGTTTGGGAAGTTAGAGGAGCTTCGTCAACAAGGTCCCTCCGTCGGTCGAGCACTAGAAATAGAAGATATCAGCGCTGAAGGAAAAAGGTCTGTGTTTTATCTTATAACGAAAGCAAGATCTTCTGAGAAACCCACTTACAAGGACCTCTGGGAGACGCTAGTCGACTTGCGAAGCACCATACTCGAGAAGGAGATACAGAAGATAGCTGTTCCAAAGCTGGGGTGTGGACTGGATGGCTTGAATTGGAGAGTCGTAAGGAACATGCTGGAGGTTGTATTTAGATTCACCGGAGTTGAAATTCTGGTATGCTGCTGGAACTCCAAGGGAATTCCAAGAGAGAAGACAGTGCCATGCTATTTCTACCATACTGCACGTTGTAAAAATGAAACCAGTTGTCCCTATCTTCATAACGATCGGAGTGCATTCCAGGAGGAATGCGTTTTAAGGAAGGGGCAGTGTAATGATATTTCCCTTGGAGGGGCTTTAGAAACATCAGCAGGAAGGCAGGAGTACAACGATCATCCTGTATCACGCATCCCAGATTGCTCTCCTACCTCCCAATGATTCCTACATGCACTAGCATATTTCCGAACACTCAATATATGCCGCGGTGACAGATAACGTCACAGAAGATTCTGGAATGTTCTGGAAACAATCGATGGAACAATTAGAGAGAGAGGTTTGTTCTAAGAAGCTTCTAGAACAAAAAGAAGGAGACGGAAGAACGTTCGAGAAGGTTCTCGAACCAAAGCCTGTCTAGTTATCTCATATATAAACGGCCGAATAACTGCCGTCAGTCAGTCAAACAGCGAGTGTCAGAGAGACAGTTATATACCGCGTGTTATAACTCGTTTTACATAAATAGTAGTTATAAGTTCGATATAAATTAGTGTTTCTTTAGTTCAAATAAATCAGTTCGAAAATAAATAATGTCGTGTTCGCTTCTGCACCCGAATAACGTAACAATACAAAAAGACTCATGGACATATATTCATCAAACAGCTTCGATTTATGCAACAAACATGTTTCAACAAGAGTCAGTAACAATACAACCAGTCTGATTGACCATGTCATCACAAATTCGAGCGAAAACATTGAAATATGTCTGAAAGACTCACCAATTAGTGATCACAAAATTCAGATTGTGAATCTTCCATTAAAACCATTAAAAAGTAACATCAAAAAAACAAAATTCAAAAGAATAGATTTACAGAAAATTAAAGTTGATATGCTGAAGAATGAACTCTTGAAAATGCCTATAAACACATATAAAGACCCTAACATAATCTATGAAAAAATTCTCGATGTATTTGAAAATTGCTCCTATACTACAACTTTGAAAATAAAAGAAGATTCGAAACCTTGGTTTGATGAAACATTAGTTAAATTAATTAAATTACGTGACAAATATTTTCAAATGAAGAAAGAAAAAAATGGCGAATCAACTGCTGCTGAATTATATCAACATTATAACAAACTGGTCAAAAAAACCATCAGGGAAAAAAAACAGGATTACTATAAACAAAATTTGACTAATGGAGACCAAAAATCTATGTGGAACACCATAAATTCCATAATGCATAATAAAGTGAAAGAACCCAATAAGGATGTGTTATACTTCGTTCATGACGTTACGAAAATACTGCAGAAAACAGAGCTATGCATTATTGTTTACCTACTTTTCACTCTCTTTTTCATTGGTTCATAATTGAATTCATCTGTGATGTTTACTGCTGGCTATCGATTGGTATTTCTCTGTTCGTTGTTATTGATTCTAACTCAATTTTTGCTGTAAATAAGGAATTATATTGTGATTTTTAGCCTACTAGTTATCGTTATTGCATACCTCTTGGTCAGAATGTTTTGTTTACAAATTTTGGTAGGTAGGTAGTTGGTTCCTGGAATTGTCACACATGACTGATTCAGTCCACAGGTATTTCGCCAAATTTCATCTTGAATTTCGAGTATCATTCTTGTAATTATTGTTGCCGTTATATTTCCAAATAAATATCATTGTTATGTAATTATTGTAATTATTGAAAATGTCACTGTCAGCTTGATGACGTTTAGTCTCTATTGACGGTAATGACACTAATGACGGATGACCACTATTTGCGAACCTCTGCATGCATCTTCTCGAATTTTCAACATTGTCATCATGGAACATTGACCCATAGTTCCCTTGCTATCATCACGAATACGGGCTCTAACGGCTCACAATCAGCACCATATCTCGTTATGATGATTTGGCACTCTGTATCTTCGCCATTATGTACCTGTTTGTTGATTTGGCACTAATTCCTTGTAAGTATGGGCGTTATGGGTTATGTTACATGGTGATAAAGGGTCATCGCACGGGAAGAAGATGATGACGTATTTCGCCCCACTATTCAGGTCTACAATGATCCTCAGTTGCGCATGACCGCGTTTGAATATTTGAAGTTTCAAATCCAAACAATAATAACTGGCAATAATATATTCTGACTTGAAATAAATGGTGATTCAATGATATTCCTTCTTTTCTGATGGTCTCGACACCTCTCTTGATATTATCGACATAGTTTTCACTACCATGGTGAGGTAGAAATGCCATGTACAGGGTGTTCGCGGGGATATCTCCCGCCTATAATTTTATATCGTCCGGTGATTGATGTGTGTGGGAGTATAGGGGAAGATACACAAAAAAGGGTGATCTTCCGGTGAGATGTGGCAAGGACAGCCCCTTCGATCTTCATAGGCATCATTTTGTCTGCAGCAGTCTACCAGCCTGGTCACAAAAAGTAAGCCGTGAGATCTGTTTCTTGAATAATTTCGAATTTGTCTAACATTCGATTTTCCATTACTTAGTGTTGGGATTAATTAGGAAAAGATCTCAAATTTGGGATATCCATTATCATCGCTGGGATGATGGGATTCCTGTTGCCTCTATAGAGGGATTCTTCGTGGCTGAAATCCACGTGGCCGAGCCGACCTACATCACCACTTCTGGAACCCACACAACATCCAAGGTACTATATATTCTTTTAATCATCAGCTGCTATTTTCTTGTCATTCCTTGTGTTGGTAAAATAACGCACGATTGTCGTCATTCCATCTAGGGTTCCTTTCATCGGGCTAAAGCCTTCTCTCCCGTTCGTTGCATTCGAGATTTGGCCCCCTTCAGCTCCCTGGGACTGCTGTACTGGAGTCTGCGCCGCTGCTGTAGCTCTGTTTTCGCCTGCTCTAGGAGCCTTTTTATTTGTGGCTGAAAGGCGACACACAGGAGACACCACCTGACAACGCTGCCTGACTTCACCTGATCCCCCTGTACATCAGAGCCAGATGATACACATCAGGACCTGCTCATAATTTGGTGAGTTCGTTCCATGCACCACCAGGGATTTTACTTGGGATAAACTACCACCAACCATAATTCATCAGTTTTAAATTTCATTCAACATAATATAATTGCAACATGACATTGATTTAATAGACACTCAGTATAGCTACAAAATATACCCCTGTAAACCAAAAGTGCACTGCGGTAAAATAGGCCTTATTATTTCTTTTGTCTCATTGATACTGATTAACTGAGTTATTTTGTTGATTGATAAGCTATATATTATCATACTGTCTCAGAGAGTTGATTTTGAGCAGTGATTGTATTATTTTACACTGATCTGAAGAGTTGATTTCAGTCAGTCAATTTATATTTCTTGTTGTTGCAATAATTGTACACTGTTCAGGTAATATTACTATTGATACTCAGTTACTTTGGAAGTCTTGAGCCAACTATAGTATCATTTGGAGCACATTATTTGTCATTTCAGAATTTACTTGTGATTAAAAGCATATTCATCCCTATCAAACTTAGTATTTTACTAAGCCTAACGTACCCACCCATTTGTCCCGCTGAACTACCAGTGTCTAGTTTCTACGGTATCAAACTGGGCACTAAAAACACTTTTTCTGTTGTCAATACATTTAAGATTTAAAACACCTAATAAATCTTAGGTAATTCATCAACCAAACTCAGGGGTAAATAAAATTCTATTCCATTTTTCTCACTACTCACCCCCTGAGATTTAAAGGCATAACAGATGTTGAATTTATTAAGAAGAATGACAATAAAATATTCAACCCCAACGAAATATGCGAAGAATTTAATGAACATTTCATAAACGTTGGACCAAAATTAGCAGCAAAGATTCCTATTACATTTAAAATGGGAATTGACAAATTAAGTTCAAATTCAATGTACTTAAAACCAACAGATGATGAAGAAATTGAAGATATTATAAACTCCTTAAATTCAAGAAAATCTCCAGGTTTTGATAACATTAGTGTAAGCATTGTAAAGACTGTTAAATATGAAATATCATCGATCATTTCAAAATTGATAAATTTATCTTTTTTATCAGGGATTATACCTGAAAAAATGAAAATAGCGAAAGTTAAACCAATTTATAAAAGTGGATCAAAGGATGATATGGAAAATTATAGACCTATTTCCTCACTACCAATCATTTCAAAAATAATGGAAAAAACAATGAATAACAGACTGCATGATTATTTAGAGGCAACAGAATATCTTTACAACCATCAATATGGCTTTCGCAAATCTTGTGACACAGAGTCAGCTGTTTTGGATGTTGTGACAGAATTTCAAATGCAACTAGATGCTAATGAGATGTGTGGACTTCTGTCAATAGATCTTCGCAAGGCATTTGATACTGTGAATCATGAAATTCTCCTCAATTTGTTATACCAACTTGGCATAAGAGGTATAGTAAGCAATCATCAAATATTCCACAGCCATCAAATTCCTTGGGATATTCCTTGATGAACATTTGTCATGGTCCAAACATATTGAATCGATCAGAAAGAAAATATCTCCAGTAATCGGAGTACTCTACAGGATCAGACACCAAATCACTTTGAAATACTTGAAATGTATATATTTTTCCTTGGTTTATTCAAAATTACAATACTTGATTTCAGTTTGGGGTACAGCTAGATTATCAATCATGAAGCCAATCAAAATCCTTCAAAACAAAGTTATTAAATGTATATACAAACTAGATTACTTGGAACCAACAAGAAATCTTTATAAACCTAGGCAATTGTTAGATATAAACTCCATTTACAAATTCAAAATATTGAATTTCATCCATTCCGTCGAATATATATAATTATAAACATTCAAATCTAAATTTTGAAGTCAATAGTCATAAACACGAACACATAACCATCAGACAAAGAGATATGTTAACTCTCATCAAAATTAAATCAGATATGGGTAAAAGATCTATTTTATACAATGGAACAATTCTCTATAATGAATTACCTGCCAGACTAAAGAAAAAATTAAGTGTTGAAAAATTCAAAAAAGAACTGAAAAAATACTTATGTCTTTGATTCTCTTCATGTCATCCTGAATCAATTCAAGAATTTATATTTAACAGTCTCTAAAAGAAACAACATTATATGTATTATGTATATGATTTAAAAATGATTATCTGATTATCTAATTTTTTTTTTAGTTGCTCTTTCATAATTTTCCCTGCTATAAACATGTATGTTTCTTGGGAATAATAATAAAGATAATAATAATCCACTACTACTAGTACAAATTGGTTACCGTTCTTAGATCTAGGATAAGGTCCTAATAAATCTGCAGATATTAATTGAAATGGAAAATTAATATTTTTATATGAACCCATCAGTCCAGCTTGAGGTAAGTTTGACGGTTTACAAGAGGCACAGGTGGAACACTTTCTAACATACTTATAGACACTTTTACGCAGCCCAGGCCAATAGTATATATTGTGTTTTTATTACCCTTTCGTAATAAAAGTCGTGGGTTTCTGCACTATTTATTAAACAAAACTTTATACATTAATTATTCTTGTAGCCATTGTCAAGCGTGCCTTTTTTTTATATCCCTTGACAGTTGACTTCCCTCCATAATCACTGTCAGGTCAACCGTCATATCAGTCTGTCAAATCGTCACAAAACTATACAGTATTGCCTAATCTATCGCAATACACAACACTCCCTCCTTTTACATTTTTTTATCTAATACAATACATGCAACCTGCTGAATACGTCATATCATATAATTATATCAAAAACTAAATTATAAGTCTAATCTTACAGGTGCCTTAATGGTACGTGATGAACGCCTTAGACAATGCTCAGCGTCATCTATATTTACAGAAGTATTATTACTACTAATACCATTTGTAGGTGACAATAGAGTTTCACCAGATTCTCTTGGTAACACACTAATACTAGAAGGGACATTTTCTTGAAATTTTTCTATTTCCACATTATCAAAATTATCGAATGTATCATTTACATTATGTGATCTGAAATCCTTAATTAAATCAGTATCAACGGCTGGAATATTTGCTGTATTTAATTTTAAATCGTCAATATGAATGAGACTGATTTTACCATTAGTAGTTTGTACTAAATAAGTATAATTACTATTTTTTTTCAAAATCTTTCCTTCCATCCATTTCTCTTCTTCCCCTCTCTTTGTTTTTACCAGGACCGAGTCGTCAGGTTTAAAGTATGATATAGTTTTCCATTCATAAGACTTTTTATTGAGAGTTTGTTTCAATATACTCAACCTTGTTCTTGGTTTTCTATTCAAAAAAATTTCTGCAGGTGTTTTACCTGTCGAAGTTTGAGGAGTATTTCTATAGGCAAAAAGAATATTATCAAGTTGTAATTGAATTGGACCTGAGCTGTTATCGAGTCCAATTTTTAGTAGAGACTTTTTCAAAATTTGGACAGTTCGTTCAGCTGCGCCATTAGATTTTGCATGATACGGAGGCGTTCTAATGTGAAGAATACCATTTTGTTTACAAAATTTGGAAAACTCATCGGAAATGAGCTGTGGCCCATTATCAGATACAATTTTCTCTGGTAATCCAAAATTAGAAAAAAATTTTCTGAGAGTGCTTATTGTTGCCTCAGCTGATGTTGATGTCATACTTTTAATTTCCGCCCATTTCGAATATGAATCAATGAAAACCAGAAAATTCATGTTATTTTTCATGGCAAAATCAATATGCACTCTTTCAAATATACGAGAGCAAGATGGCCAATTAATTTCCGGTTCTGATTTAGCATTTGCAGATTTTTGACAAACATCACATTTTTTTATATATATTTCTAAATCATTATCAAACCCTGGCCACCATAATAAACTACGAGCTAACATTTTACTTCTCACCACCCCTGGATGTTGATCATGCAACAGGTCTAATATTTTTGTTTGTAATCTCTTTGGTATGATCACACGCCTACCCCATAATATACAACCTTTGTCAAGTGAAATTTCATGTCGCTTAATCCAATATGGATTTAATGCATGAAACATCACTATTATTATCAGGCCACCCATTCAAACTGAAATCTGAAACTTTTGCTAAAATTGTATCTTTTGAAGTATATTCTGCGATATCTAAAGCACATAATGGTTCTTCATCCACACATGAAAAATAATTTACCTCCGCATATGAATCATCCTCTGTTTCAGGCAATGGAAGTCGTGATAGTGCATCTACATGCGCAATATTTTTTCCACTCTTATATTTAATATCATAATCATATGAAGATAATAATAAAGCCCAACGTTGAATTCTTGCGGCTGCTAACGTCGGAATAGCTTTATTAGGATGCAAAATTGTTTGTAGTGGTTGATGATCTGAATTAATAAGAAATTTTCTACCATGCAAATATAAATGAAATTTCTTCACACCAAAAATAATGGCTAAGGCCTCTTTTTCAAGTTGAGAATAACCTTTCTCGTTTTTATTCAGTGTTCTGGATGCAAAACAGATAGGACGTTCTATACCTTCTATTTCATGAGCCAAAATTGCCCCAATACCATACTGTGAAGCATCACATGTTAAAATTAAAGTTTTTTTTGGATCATAATAAGTAAGTATGTCACATTCAGTAATTAATTTCTTACATCTATTAAAACAATTGTTACATTCCTTAGACCAATTCCACTTTGTGTTTTTTTCAAGTAGTTCATGAAGTGGTCTCAATTCAGAAGATATATTAGGTATGAACCTTCCATAAAAATTCAGTAACCCTAAGAATGATCTCAAACTAGTTAAATTCTCGGGCTTTGGTGCATTTAAAATTGCTAATGTTCCTTTTTTAGTTGGATGAATGCCTTGATCAGAGATAGTTACCCCTAAGTAATCTACACTATTTTTGAAAAACTTACATTTTTCAATGCCAATTTTCAAATTTGCTTTACTTAGCCTTTCCAAAACCTTCTCTACAGTATTTTTACACTCATCAAAATTGTTACCCCATATTAAAATGTCATCAATATAACAAATAACATTATCAATACCTAATAACAGTTTGTCCATTGTTGCCTGAAATATAGCTGGAGCACTTTTAATACCATATGGCATCATTGTATAAGAATACAATCCTTGATGGGTATTGATAGTTAATAACTCTTTAGCTTGTTCAGAAAGTTCCAATTGCTGGTAAGCATTCTTTAAGTCTAACAATACATAAAGTTTCGCAGTGGTTAACAAAGCCATGACATCATTAGGATTGGGCAATGGATAATGTTCTGTACGAGACACAGGATTAACAGAGACTTTATAATCACCACAGATTCTAATTTTTTTTTCAACACCTGACCCCTTTTCTACTATTACAATGGGAGATGCCCATTTACTATGAGTCACCCTTTTCAAAATTTTTCTAATCTGTCCAATTCCGTTGATACTGATGACCTTAAGGAATATGGAACAGGACGAGCTTTACAAAATACTGGGGTCGGGTTGCCCTCCAATACAATGTCAACCTTAAAATTATTGAATTTACCATTTCCCTTACCAAAGACGCTAAACTTTTTAGAAAAATATTCAACAGCTAGATCAACAGATTCTTTTGATACTGATATATCACACTTATTACTAGTTGTTAAATTATTCAAAATTTCAAACTTTACATTCAAATCTTTGAGCCAATTACGACCCATCAACATAGGACTTTTGATGGTATTACTGTCAACAACTAACAATCCTAACTCTTTCTTAACATTTTTGAAATGAACTGGTACATATATCTTACCCAAAACTTGTAATTTTATACCTGAAAATGTATATAGCTTTGTGTCAGTTTGATGTAGTTCAGAATCAGAAAAATAGTCCTCCTGATGATTCTTGCTTATTAGAGACACAGATGCTCCTGTATCTACTTCCATTTTCACCATTTTTGAACCAATGCATACAGATATAACAAATGGATTTTTACTTACAGTTGCATTGGGGGTAAAAAACAATTGTTCCTCATTTACATCTATACTACTTGTGTTACTTTCATAGTCACTGTTTTCTGTTTCTACAAACTGTACTGCCTTATTTTTACACATTCGAAGCAAGTGTCCTTTCTTTCCACATTTCTTACATGAATAATCCAAATACTTGCATTTGCCCAGATGGTACTTTCCACAACATTGACAAATCTTCTTTTCTTCTTGTTTTCCTCTTGGTTTTTCCCCTTTTGCTTCTTTAGCTCCTTTGTTTTCTTTTCTAGAATAATTCACTTCTCGTGCCTGCATTCCTTTTGTTTCTGTTTCTATTAATTCTAGACTAACAGCTACTTTCACGGCTTCCTCAAATGTTCTATTTTTCAATAAGATTTCCCTCTGAATCCTTTCATGTCTCAATCCAGAAACAAACCTGTCTCTGAGAGCTTCATTCAGAAAGTTGCCAAATTTGCAGGAAATTGCCATTTTCCTCAACTCAACTGCATATTCATTCACGTTTTCAGTATCCTTCTGATCCCTTTTCGAAAACTGAAATCTTTCCACTATTTCTAGTTTTGCTGGTTAAAAGTATGTTGTTAGTAAATTTTCAATTTCATCGAAGTTGAGTTCTTCTGGTTGCCTTGGCATAGCTAAATTCGTTAGTGTTTCGTATACCTTTGAACCCATCAACAATAAAAAGATGTCTTTTTTCTGTTCCTCTCTAGTGGAATTTACAGTAAAATACAATTTCAACCTCTTCAGATAGGTACCAAATGACTCTTTGGATGGGTCATATTCTTTTATCCTCCCTATTTCTGCCATTGTTCAATCGCTAATCCTCGTCGCCAATATTGTGTTTTTATTACCCTTTCGTAATAAAAGTCGTGGGTTTCTGCACTATTTATTAAACAAAACTTTATACATTAATTATTCTTGTAGCCATTGTCAAGCGTGCCTTTTTTTTATATCCCTTGACAGTTGACTTCCCTCCATAATCACTGTCAGGTCAACCGTCATATCAGTCTGTCAAATCGTCACAAAACTATACAGTATTGCCTAATCTATCGCAATACACAACACTCCCTCCTTTTACATTTTTTTATCTAATACAATACATGCAACCTGCTGAATACGTCATATCATATAATTATATCAAAAACTAAATTATAAGTCTAATCTTACAGGTGCCTTAATGGTACGTGATGAACGCCTTAGACAATGCTCAGCGTCATCTGTATTTACAGAAGTATTATTACTACTAATACCATTTGTAGGTGACAATAGAGTTTCACCAGATTCTCTTGGTAACACACTAATACTAGAAGGGACATTTTCTTGAAATTTTTCTATTTCCACATTATCAAAATTATCGAATGTATCATTTACATTATGTGATCTGAAATCCTTAATTAAATCAGTATCAACGGCTGGAATATTTGCTGTATTTAATTTTAAATCATCAATATGAATGAGACTGATTTTACCATTAGTAGTTTGTACTAAATAAGTATAATTACTATTTTTTTTCAAAATCTTTCCTTCCATCCATTTCTCTTCTTCCCCTCTCTTTGTTTTTACCAGGACCGAGTCGTCAGGTTTAAAGTATGATATAGTTTTCCATTCATAAGACTTTTTATTGAGAGTTTGTTTCAATATACTCAACCTTGTTCTTGGTTTTCTATTCAAAAAAATTTCTGCAGGTGTTTTACCTGTCGAAGTTTGAGGAGTATTTCTATAGGCAAAAAGAATATTATCAAGTTGTAATTGAATTGGACCTGAGCTGTTATCGAGTCCAATTTTTAGTAGAGACTTTTTCAAAATTTGGACAGTTCGTTCAGCTGCGCCATTAGATTTTGCATGATACGGAGGCGTTCTAATGTGAAGAATACCATTTTGTTTACAAAATTTGGAAAACTCATCGGAAATGAGCTGTGGCCCATTATCAGATACAATTTTCTCTGGTAATCCAAAATTAGAAAAAAATTTTCTGAGAGTGCTTATTGTTGCCTCAGCTGATGTTGATGTCATACTTTTAATTTCCGCCCATTTCGAATATGAATCAATGAAAACCAGAAAATTCATGTTATTTTTCATGGCAAAATCAATATGCACTCTTTCAAATATACGAGAGCAAGATGGCCAATTAATTTCCGGTTCTGATTTAGCATTTGCAGATTTTTGACGAACATCACATTTTTTTATATATATTTCTAAATCATTATCAAACCCTGGCCACCATAATAAACTACGAGCTAACATTTTACTTCTCACCACCCCTGGATGTTGATCATGCAACAGGTCTAATATTTTTGTTTGTAATCTCTTTGGTATGATCACACGCCTACCCCATAATATACAACCTTTGTCAAGTGAAATTTCATGTCGCTTAATCCAATATGGATTTAATGCATGAAACATCACTATTATTATCAGGCCACCCATTCAAACTGAAATCTGAAACTTTTGCTAAAATTGTATCTTTTGAAGTATATTCTGCGATATCTAAAGCACATAATGGTTCTTCATCCACACATGAAAAATAATTTACCTCCGCATATGAATCATCCTCTGTTTCAGGCAATGGAAGTCGTGATAGTGCATCTACATGCGCAATATTTTTTCCACTCTTGTATTTAATATCATAATCATATGAAGATAATAATAAAGCCCAACGTTGAATTCTTGCGGCTGCTAACGTCGGAATAGCTTTATTAGGATGCAAAATTGTTTGTAGTGGTTGATGATCTGAATTAATAAGAAATTTTCTACCATGCAAATATAAATGAAATTTCTTCACACCAAAAATAATGGCTAAGGCCTCTTTTTCAAGTTGAGAATAACCTTTCTCGTTTTTATTCAGTGTTCTGGATGCAAAACAGATAGGACGTTCTATACCTTCTATTTCATGAGCCAAAATTGCCCCAATACCATACTGTGAAGCATCACATGTTAAAATTAAAGTTTTTTTTGGATCATAATAAGTAAGTATGTCACATTCCTTAGACCAATTCCACTTTGTGTTTTTTTCAAGTAGTTCATGAAGTGGTCTCAATTCAGAAGATATATTAGGTATGAACCTTCCATAAAAATTCAGTAACCCTAAGAATGATCTCAAACTAGTTAAATTCTCGGGCTTTGGTGCATTTAAAATTGCTAATGTTCCTTTTTTAGTTGGATGAATGCCTTGATCAGAGATAGTTACCCCTAAGTAATCTACACTATTTTTGAAAAACTTACATTTTTCAATGCCAATTTTCAAATTTGCTTTACTTAGCCTTTCCAAAACCTTCTCTACAGTATTTTTACACTCATCAAAATTGTTACCCCATATTAAAATGTCATCAATATAACAAATAACATTATCAATACCTAATAACAGTTTGTCCATTGTTGCCTGAAATATAGCTGGAGCACTTTTAATACCATATGGCATCATTGTATAAGAATACAATCCTTGATGGGTATTGATAGTTAATAACTCTTTAGCTTGTTCAGAAAGTTCCAATTGCTGGTAAGCATTCTTTAAGTCTAACAATACATAAAGTTTCGCAGTGGTTAACAAAGCCATGACATCATTAGGATTGGGCAATGGATAATGTTCTGTACGAGACACAGGATTAACAGAGACTTTATAATCACCACAGATTCTAATTTTTTTTTCAACACCTGACCCCTTTTCTACTATTACAATGGGAGATGCCCATTTACTATGAGTCACCCTTTTCAAAATTTTTCTAATCTGTCCAATTCCGTTGATACTGATGACCTTAAGGAATATGGAACAGGACGAGCTTTACAAAATACTGGGGTCGGGTTGCCCTCCAATACAATGTCAACCTTAAAATTATTGAATTTACCATTTCCCTTACCAAAGACGCTAAACTTTTTAGAAAAATATTCAACAGCTAGATCAACAGATTCTTTTGATACTGATATATCACACTTATTACTAGTTGTTAAATTATTCAAAATTTCAAACTTTACATTCAAATCTTTGAGCCAATTACGACCCATCAACATAGGACTTTTGATGGTATTACTGTCAACAACTAACAATCCTAACTCTTTCTTAACATTTTTGAAATGAACTGGTACATATATCTTACCCAAAACTTGTAATTTTATACCTGAAAATGTATATAGCTTTGTGTCAGTTTGATGTAGTTCAGAATCAGAAAAATAGTCCTCCTGATGATTCTTGCTTATTAGAGACACAGATGCTCCTGTATCTACTTCCATTTTCACCATTTTTGAACCAATGCATACAGATATAACAAATGGATTTTTACTTACAGTTGCATTGGGGGTAAAAAACAATTGTTCCTCATTTACATCTATACTACTTGTGTTACTTTCATAGTCACTGTTTTCTGTTTCTACAAACTGTACTGCCTTATTTTTACACATTCGAAGCAAGTGTCCTTTCTTTCCACATTTCTTACATGAATAATCCAAATACTTGCATTTGCCCAGATGGTACTTTCCACAACATTGACAAATCTTCTTTTCTTCTTGTTTTCCTCTTGGTTTTTCCCCTTTTGCTTCTTTAGCTCCTTTGTTTTCTTTTCTAGAATAATTCACTTCTCGTGCCTGCATTCCTTTTGTTTCTGTTTCTATTAATTCTAGACTAACAGCTACTTTCACGGCTTCCTCAAATGTTCTATTTTTCAATAAGATTTCCCTCTGAATCCTTTCATGTCTCAATCCAGAAACAAACCTGTCTCTGAGAGCTTCATTCAGAAAGTTGCCAAATTTGCAGGAAATTGCCATTTTCCTCAACTCAACTGCATATTCATTCACGTTTTCAGTATCCTTCTGATCCCTTTTCGAAAACTGAAATCTTTCCACTATTTCTAGTTTTGCTGGTTAAAAGTATGTTGTTAGTAAATTTTCAATTTCATCGAAGTTGAGTTCTTCTGGTTGCCTTGGCATAGCTAAATTCGTTAGTGTTTCGTATACCTTTGAACCCATCAACAATAAAAAGATGTCTTTTTTCTGTTCCTCTCTAGTGGAATTTACAGTAAAATACAATTTCAACCTCTTCAGATAGGTACCAAATGACTCTTTGGATGGGTCATATTCTTTTATCCTCCCTATTTCTGCCATTGTTCAATCGCTAATCCTCGTCGCCAATATTGTGTTTTTATTACCCTTTCGTAATAAAAGTCGTGGGTTTCTGCACTATTTATTAAACAAAACTTTATACATTAATTATTCTTGTAGCCATTGTCAAGCGTGCCTTTTTTTTATATCCCTTGACAGTTGACTTCCCTCCATAATCACTGTCAGGTCAACCGTCATATCAGTCTGTCAAATCGTCACAAAACTATACAGTATTGCCTAATCTATCGCAATACACAACACTCCCTCCTTTTACATTTTTTTATCTAATACAATACATGCAACCTGCTGAATACGTCATATCATATAATTATATCAAAAACTAAATTATAAGTCTAATCTTACAGGTGCCTTAATGGTACGTGATGAACGCCTTAGACAATGCTCAGCGTCATCTATATTTACAGAAGTATTATTACTACTAATACCATTTGTAGGTGACAATAGAGTTTCACCAGATTCTCTTGGTAACACACTAATACTAGAAGGGACATTTTCTTGAAATTTTTCTATTTCCACATTATCAAAATTATCGAATGTATCATTTACATTATGTGATCTGAAATCCTTAATTAAATCAGTATCAACGGCTGGAATATTTGCTGTATTTAATTTTAAATCATCAATATGAATGAGACTGATTTTACCATTAGTAGTTTGTACTAAATAAGTATAATTACTATTTTTTTTCAAAATCTTTCCTTCCATCCATTTCTCTTCTTCCCCTCTCTTTGTTTTTACCAGGACCGAGTCGTCAGGTTTAAAGTATGATATAGTTTTCCATTCATAAGACTTTTTATTGAGAGTTTGTTTCAATATACTCAACCTTGTTCTTGGTTTTCTATTCAAAAAAATTTCTGCAGGTGTTTTACCTGTCGAAGTTTGAGGAGTATTTCTATAGGCAAAAAGAATATTATCAAGTTGTAATTGAATTGGACCTGAGCTGTTATCGAGTCCAATTTTTAGTAGACTCTTTGGATGGGTCATATTCTTTTATCCTCCCTATTTCTGCCATTGTTCAATCGCTAATCCTCGTCGCCAATATTGTGTTTTTATTACCCTTTCGTAATAAAAGTCGTGGGTTTCTGCACTATTTATTAAACAAAACTTTATACATTAATTATTCTTGTAGCCATTGTCAAGCGTGCCTTTTTTTATATCCCTTGACAGTTGACTTCCCTCCATAATCACTGTCAGGTCAACCGTCATATCAGTCTGTCAAATCGTCACAAAACTATACAGTATTGCCTAATCTATCGCAATACACAACAGTATAATTCCTGAATACGAGCTAAAGTTTTGGCAATACCAAGATGTCCTGAAGTTTCATCATCATGAAACATTTTCAACACCTCTTTCCTATTTGCTGTAGGAACAACAATTTTCCAATCAGTTAAATTACCAATTAATTTATCTCTACTGAAAACATGTTTATACAAAACATTCTGCTCTATTCTGAAGGAAGGATAGCTATCTGGATTCTCTTCAACCTTTTTACACATATCTGTGTACCACTTATCTGGCATAATTTTAGATAGATTTAATAAAGCTGTCTCAGGTAATGGAGCTCTAGAAAGTGAGTCGGCGACCACATTCAGTGTGCCTCGCCTATGTTCAATATCAAACGAAAATTGAGACAGTTTTACAGTCCATCTGGTTAATCTACCAGAAGGGTTTAAGCCAGACCAAGCTAGCACAATCTGTTATAACTTTGAAATGTGTCCCTTCAATATAACATCTGAATTTTTCTATACCAAAAATAACAGCAAGAAGTTCCTTCTCTGTTGCAGAATATTTACGTTGACATTTGTTCAAAGTCTTACTGGCATAAGCTATTGGGTGTTCGATTCCATCTGTTTCTTGATACAAGACAGATCCTACGCCAGTATTTGAAGCATCACAAGGTGCGTTCGGTTTAACAAAATCGGAGCCGAGCGAGCAGATGCAGATTTGGTGTCACGTGATCACCTAGCAGATAGAGCTAAAGGTATTTAACGAACGCTTAACGAGGTAGTAGATTGCGAGCGCCAGCTGTCAGAAGTAACAGAAAACAGAAACAATTCACTTAACCTTATTACTTTTAAAAACAGGGCAACAAAGTTCTTTTGAATGTTTGTTGTTTATATTTTGAAAATTACTAGGGAAGGAATGATTCTGTCTCATATGATCGGTCATTAACTGTGGATCCAGGGCAGTTGTGATCGCATATATTACAGATATATAATTAATATCTACATCAAATTCGTCGGTCATTCTGGCGATTCTGGGCAAGGAGGATTCTACAAAATTCAGTTTCGTGTTTCGTTTCCAGTTGATCGAGTCTTCACTTTTTCGACATAAAAGAGATATAATTTCAATAACATGTTGTTGACATTGATTTGTTGACAATTGACAACCGAATAACCGATCAAATCTGAATGATCTGCTCCTCAAGGCGGAGCAAACAGATTACATCTTTCAGCTCGCTCTGATAATTAACGAACACGGAGCAGATTAGACAGAGGAAGTAGATCTGATTTATCGAATGCTTTCCGAGCTAACAGATGGAATCGAGCTAACAGATATGTTATAACCGAACGCACCTACAGTATATGATGAATGGTTGAGAGAAATCAGGACTTGCCAAAACTGGAGCTGTAGTCAGGGATTTCTTTATATCTTCAAAGGCTTTATCAGCTTCCTCAGTCCATATTATGCCTTGACCTTTTTTTCGACCTCGTAATAGGTCTGTTATTGGACTACACAAAGAGGAAAAATTATTGAGAAACCTCCTATAATATCCAACCATACCAACCAGTCGTCTGATTTGTGTGGTTGTTTAAGGTTTTTCATAATTCAAGATAGCAGATACTTTGGAATCGTCCATTCTGAGACCTTCTTTGTCAACTACATAACCAAGAAATTTAAGGGATGGTCTACAGAACTGCGACTTTTCCAAATTGATGGTGAGGCCGGCATTTTTCAATGTTTCTTTGAGTTTGAGCAAAATTTTCATATGAGTCTCAAAGTCTGGGGTTGCAATGATGATATCATCAATATAGTAAAATACAAATGGTTGAAGAGATGGACCTATAACCAAATCCATTAAACGACACATTGTCTGACTCGAACAAGAGAGACCAAATGGCATTCTGGTGTACTCAAATAAACCTCTACCGTGGATGGCAAATGCTGTTTTAGGACGAGAGGAAGGTGTCAGGCAAATTTGATGAAATGCTTTCTTTAAATCTACAGATGAAAGGAATTCGGCATCTCTCAGCTTACTCAAGATAGAGTCGATGAGGGTCATGGGATATGCATCAGGAATAGTTACAGAGTTCAATTTTCTGGAATCTAAGACAACTCTAAATTCACCAGAATGTTTTTCAACCAACCATACTGGATTACATCATGGAGACTGTGAAGGCTGAATAATACCTAATTTTAACATTTCATCAACTTCTTTGTTGAGATGGCTCTGCATTGCGGGAGACAATGGATATTGACGTTGACGAATTGGAGTAGCTGAGCCTGTATCAATGTTATGTTGAAGCAAATGAGTTTTTCCTATTGTATCAGCAGGTGCAATCTCTAGAAATGAATCTACAACAAATTCTAGCCTTTTCAGTTGTTCCTCGGTAAGATCTTCATGTGACTGAATTGTGTTAACTATACAGACATCTCCTTGCTGCTGCAAGTCATAAGATAGGTTGAAAAAATCTGCTTTCACTTGAAATTTACTGAGAAAATCAACACCTAATATTAAAGTGTGTTTAAGAGAAGGAATAATTAATATTTTCATCATCTTACTCTGTCCTAATAGTGTAATAAATAAATCCACAAATCCTAAACACTGCTGTGGAACGCCATCTGCAGTAGTTACTTGTAAGATATCATTTTTTATGCTGAAATTCCATTTCTTCAGTAGAAAAAGTCCATTTGAACCAAATATTGAACAAGAACTTCCAGAATCAACAAGACACAGGACTTCATCTCCATAAATTTGAACTCTGAGATAAGGACGGTTATCGTTAGATTTAACTTCGAAAATGGGGTTAAGGGAAGGTATTTTATGTACAACATTATTTTTAACTGTACCAGATAAATTAGAAGATAAAGAGGAAGGTATATCAGAATTTATTTTAGGAACATTTTGTTGAGAAAGAAAATTTCTGACAACTTCCAACCATGAATGCCATTCATCACGATTTACCGTTTTGACTTGACATTCTTTCCTTTTGAACCATTTGTGTTCGTGTCTGGAGCTGTTGAACTTGTGGCTACAGCGTCCAGACTCACTGCACCACTGTTTAAGTTTTTTGGATTACATTTAAAATATTTAGATTTTGTAAATCCCTTTTTTCCGCAACCATAGCAAAAAATAGTTTTCTCCGAACGACATTCTCTATGTGAATGACCATTGCGTGAGCAATTCCAGCAACGTAATGAAGATAAGGTAGATACCTCTCTACTTGAACTGAAGTTTTTCTTATATGAAAAATTTTGTGATTCTTGAGAAACAGGGCAACTCAAATCAGGCTCTAAAAAGTTTGATCTACGTGTAGATGGTGGTTTATACCTTTCAGACCATTCACGAGATTCCTCTAATTTCTTACATAAATTGTTCAATTCTGAAATAGTATCAATATCACGTAAAGATAGGTGTGAAATATAATAAGGTAATAAATTCCTCTGAATTTTGTTCACCATTTCCTTTTCAGTAGGTTTATCCTTCAACCTATTAAAAAGACCTTCCATAGAAGAAATGTAGATTGTAACTCTTTCAGATGTACCCTGAGTTCTGTTGTCTATTTCCCTTTTCAAATCTTCATCATAGTGATATGGCAAGAAGTCATCTTTGAGCTTTTGAACTAATTCATCCCAATTTCTCAGTTTATTTCTATTATTGTTATACCATGTCCAAGCCTGGTCTTTGAATAAATCACCAGCTGACAAAAATAAATCTTCTTTAGTTACATTACGTGCAAAACTGAAAGCATCGACTTTTTCTAGAAATGATATCAAAGATTCTTTGCGAGAGTCACCACTGAAATGAATATTCCATTTATATGTAGGAATTGATTTTGGAAAGTTTAATTGAGGTAATTGTTGATTTACGTTGGTTGGAGTGGATGTCTGAGTTGCTGAAGCACCAGATACCTTGATTGCTAAGTCACCCTCCATTTCAATCAATTCTAAATGAAGTTTGTTTTTAATTTCAACCTGATCCTCCTCTTCAGTGACTAATCTATGAATTCTTCCAGATATATGACATAGCCTAGAACTTAATCTTTTATATTCATTGATATTTTGTGTGTAGGAACTAATTTTTGATTTCAGATCTTGCAACGTCTCATTAATCTCGACTACATCATCAGCATGAGTATAACAATTCAGAAAACCATCTGTGAAACTACGATTTGAACTTTCTTGACTTAAAAGTCCTCTCAATATCTTTCTACGCTTGTCTACATCACCAGTAGGTTCAAAATTTCTTATTTTGATTTCATAATCCAATTCATAAGCTCTCAAATGATTTACTTCCATGATTTTCCAATATATTTTGAATATCAAGGTAGTGAAGGTAGAATAGATATAATGAAAATCGATAAGATGAAAAGGTACCTCAAATATAGATAGAATAGGAATCTATAAGGTGAAAAGGTACTTCAAATATTAGAGGCAAATAATAGCAAAATATTCTGAATTGAATTCCAAAATTAATGCAACAAATTCAGCAATGAATTCCCTAATCAGATATTTATTGCTCCATTGGGGTGAAAGGAAAGATATTTGTCAAAAGTAATCTCAAATTTAGTCAATGTACGTTTGGGCGCCAAAATTATGTAACGACAAAAGTGTCGTTTTTGATTGCCCAGGCTATTTCAGTGGAATAGGGTTGTGGTTCTTTGGACTGCCTTGCCAGTTTCTGATTTGTTTTATTGTGTCAAGCAAGGGGTTTTGGAATTACTTAGTGACTGGACGCCAGAATTTTTTGTTTATTGAATAGGATAAAAATTCAAAGTTCCTATGAATCAAAAAAAAGATAAATTTCCTTTCTACAATGGAACAATAAAACTATTACTCAATATATATACAATTTACTAAATTATATGAGCAATATACATAGTTTGATGAATGATTAATTTATACAAGATTGTATATGAGTGTTCTCATATGTGATGAATGAATGTTGTCAAGTATAAATGATGCCAAGATAACAATTATAACTTGAAATCAAATTCTAGCATGTTTTCTGCTATAACAAAAGAAACAACTCTATAGTGTCGCTGCTGAATCTGTTGGTGTTATGTTTGAAGAATACCTTGGTTGCTGGAGTTTTCCTAAAACTAGGAACCTGGATCTATCGTGACTCCTTAGGTATTTTATGTAGTCAGCTTGACATACACCAACCAGACTTCAAATGTTCGACCTCAACTCAGGAACGTGGATGTTTCAGGATCGTCATAGTTGTCATTAATAGCATGAAAAACAATCAAGAATATTAGATTTCTGATAAACTTTTGTTGTTATAGAATTACAACTTGGCTTTATCCTTTGACAAACCTATATGATGATATGCTGATGTAAAAAAAAACAATGTTGAAGAAAGAAATGTTAAAGATAATAGAGGCTGATTATTTTTAAGATACTGAAAATCACTCTTTATCATGCAAGCCAAAATTAAATGAGTGACCCAATAATTGTTTGGATTAACAATTTTTAATCAGCTCTAATTTCAAATTGAACCCTATATGAATGATTAACTAAAACTGATGGTCTTATATCTAGGTGATGTAACAATTCTTAATCAACACGTGTTGAGTGAGGTAGTCATTCATTCCTGAATTTCATGAAAGGATAATCAAAAATTAGTATAGAGAAAATTAGAATCTGAAATTGATTCTGAAATCAACAGTTATAAAGTAGATATCAAATATTCAAATTCCCAATATTTGAAGTAAAGTAAATATATTTCAAGAGAAAAGATTCATATGGTTGCTACTCAATGAATTTCCAGATAAAAGATCATTCAATGAATTTCCAAGATAACAGATCAACTTATGATCTCAAATAATAGATCTGACAGTGGCTTCAAGTAAAAGATATCACCCAGTGTATGTAATATGATTCCTACCCAGATAGCACACACTCGCCTAAGGTCATCCTCAATGTGTCGCCAAACGCCTGGAGAGGACGTTCTATTTTCTACAACCTAAGAACATCATCAGGCGTAAATTTAGCGCTGTAATTGTCCTAAATGAGTTCTTTCAGTGACAGCCTGAGGATGTGAAGAATTTCGTGCCTACGGACGTCTTCAGATGACATTCCATGAAATAACGTGTCATCGAAGACCAAATGAAGAAAAAGAAGAACTAGAATTGAGGTTATGTCTCATGATAGTCATGATTTGTTCAAGATACATCATAATATATCAATGATTATATCAAAATTATTAGAGTATTCATTGAATACCTTCATCAAATTTCTATTTCACAAAATGATTGCGAGAAGAACTTATTGCACAGAATTAAAAGATAACAATAACAAAAGGATGATAATCTCTGTTGATGACATTTCTCTCAGGTAGCAAGAAACAATGGTGAGTAAATACTAAATAGAATCATTGATAGTACCGGACATGAAATATTGATACATTCATATACATTATTTATTGTTTCAGGAGGTTATTGAGAACACAAACTTGATGATATCATCATAGCAAACATGTTTTTTTCTGTGACGGGAAAAAAGTTTGGCATTTCATCTCTGTTGGCAGGTTATAAAATGTCACTTTTCATAAATTACTTTTTTCCCGTGGGAAAAAAGTGAGTACTTCTTTCCCGGATATATATCACATATATATACTCTGTTAATGGCTTTTGTTGTGCTATAGTTCCGAAAAATAAGTCAATAAAACCGTCTCCGAGAAAGAACTGCAAGTCCTTTTATCTTCCATTCGACTTCGCGGTTTCGTATATTACTAAACAACTACTGAATTCGCAATTTTTCAAAATCGAATCACAGAATTGAACTGACAGAAGTGACATCAGATATTTGATTACTTCAAAAGAATGATAAAGATGTCTATAAAACGCAGGTGTCCCTACTGTTAAAAACTTGAAATTTCACGTCGATAATTTTCAGATTTCGAAATAATGTAATATCTTCCCAATATTGAATCGTCCTTCCTTCTGTCACAGAAAAAAATAGTGTATTATACACGGGAAAAATATTAGATTTCAGCTCACGGTTTTTTGTCTCCCTCCGCTACGCGTCGGGAGACAACACAACCTGGAGCTAAAATCTACTGCTTTTTTCCCTTGTATAATAAATAACTATTATTCCAAGATAGCTTTTGCTTCTTCGGAATTTTTAAAATATTGTATGGAAGCTTGAACTTTCAGTATGAATTCAATAAAGGTAGGTACCTGAATCAAATCATTGATATAGTAGGTACTGGGCATGAAATGTTAATAGGTTAATTATTTGTTTCAGATGAAGTTATTGAGAACACAAGATTGATGATGTCATCAGAGCAGAGATGTTTCATTCCAAGATATTTTGGCTTCTTCGAAATCTATGTGAGATTGCGTATCCATGTTTGCACTTTCAGTATATTCAATAAAGGTAGGTACCTAAATCAAATCATTGATATAGTAGGGACTGGAACATGAAATATTAATAGGTACATTATTTGTTTCAGGAGGTTATTGATAACACAAAATGATGATATCATCAGAGCAGAGATATTTCATTCCAAGATATTTTGGCCTCTTTGGAAATTATGGAAGATTGTACATATGCAGACTTTCAGTAGATTCAATAATGGTTGGTACCTACCTATAACTACATAAATCATATCATTGATAGTAAGTACTGGACATGAAATATTAATACATTGTTTGTTTCAGAAGGTTATGCAAATCACAAACCTGATGATGATATTTCCATTCCAAGATAGTTTTGCTTCTTCAGAATCTATAAAATATTGCATGAAGGCTTCAACTTCCAGTTGATTATTCTGCATCAGGAATGTCCAGAGTTCAGAAATCAAAAACAACATGGAGAAATATAACTATCAATAGGCAATAACTTCTAGTAGTGCTCAACAAGAAGCTGAAATACATTTCTTTTAAAAGGAAATTGAAATTTTTCAGAATAAGTTATAAATAATAGAATGTAAGTTTTTCATTCGGTTTTTCATTTGAACCTATTATAAATAGAGGGGAATTTTGCAAATATCATGAGATCCATATTATTTCGAAGAAATTATCATTTGCATAATACAAGGTGAGTCAATAGTGTGTTATCCTTATTGTATATTAGCCAAACCATCAGATAAATAGAGAAAATTCAAGTACAACAGTAATAGGGTTTCATGAGAACTTTCACATTAAATTGTTTTCATATATATCTGTAGGGTGTTCGAATTCCAAGATATATTGACTGATGATTGTTTTTTTCCAAATGGGACACCCTGTATACTATTGCATTTTTAGGTTCTCCCTGGAGAGCTGATTCCATCAATGTATCACACTTGGGGTCTAGCGGGAATGATTACAGAGATATAGCAGGGTGTTCAAAAACAAGATTTTTCAATTTTAGGATTTTTTTTGTGGAAACTATTCAATATTGGTCAAAACGGCTCACATATCCTTATAAACTTTCGATTTACTATCTACTGACATTCAATCGGAACAAATAGAGGGTGGGTTAACATTCAGAATACTGATCAGTGTATTGTATCTGTTCCAAATAAATATCAGTAGATAGCTAATCAAAAGTTATGACAGGAACATGTGAGCCGTTTTGACCATTAATGAATAGTTTCGACACAAAAAATCCTACATTTGAAGCATCTCAATTGTCAACACCCTATATCTCTGTAATAATTCCCACTAGACACCAAGTGTGATGCATTGATGGAATCAACTCTTCAGGGAAAACTCAAAAATGCAATAATATACAAGGTGTTCCATTGAAAAAACCAATCATCAACCGATATCTTGGAATTCGAACACCCTATAGATATGAAAACAACTTTAGGTGATTGTTCTTATGAAACCCTATTACTGTTGTACTTGAATTTTCATTTTATATATCTGACGGTTTGGCTAATATCGGAGGAGAACACACTATAGTGACTCATTCTGTATACGAATAATATTCTCCCATAAATCTTGAACCTCCTTGAAACATCATCAAAAACCGCCTCAAGTTGTTACCATGATGTCCTGAGGTTGTCTCAAAAGATTTTATAGGGATGTTCTGAGACGTTATTAGTATGTAGAGAATGGTAACAGGAGGACGTCTTGAGAATGTCCTCAGGCTCACTCTCGACATCCTGAGGACATGATTGTGAACGCCTCAGAAGGGCCTCAAAAGGAATTTGTGCTATCTGGGTAGATATGATTTTGACTACTAACTGGTCAAATGAGTCTTCACAAAATCTTCCAAAATGTATAAAAGATATAATTCACTAAAAAGCTTGAATATTTTCAATGGCACAGTAGCAAAAGATACAATAAGATAATGAAGATGAACATGTCCTCAATGTGGACACATAATCAATACTATGATTGATCACAAAAGATAAGTTGAGATAAGTTAAGATAAGATATATATTTATCTCAGATAGACAATTTTGAGATAGATATTTCTATACAGGAAAATATAGCAAATTTTGATCTTTCTTTTATTGGAAACCTGGCGCTCTTGAAAACAGATTCAGGTGAGTTGAAATGCACACATTCAAATTTATTCAAATAGAAAATAAAATGTGTTTTCGGTACTCACCTGAACTGATTCCATCGATGATTTCCAGGCCACCAATTGATTAGACTGGTTTCCAGTAAAATTCTTACTAAACGTGTAAGTATATCAACTCTGACTTCCTTGCTGTACAATTAATTTGTAAATTCCTTGGATTTGTACAGGGTTTGAAGACCAAGTGCTGTGAAAACGAAAACGCAGTCAATTCTTAAAGATCAACATTTGTAGTTATCAAAAACTAAGAACACATCAATCTGCTACGCCACTGGACATTCGAGCAATGCTTCCTCCTAGGAAATTAACATTCATCGAAAATTCAAAATGATTACAACGATAATCGAAGATTGAACCTTTGAAAAAATTTGTGAACATTCACTCAAGCCGCCATGCTGCTAAATTTCGCAGTCAAAAATTTGCGTGCACAATAACAATTAAAGCAATTAAATTGGAATCATACTACGTACCTGTCTAATATCTTCAATTAAACACGAAACCACTCTGATATTTTTGCGGAGAAAGATAAGAAATTCAACATAAAGATAGTTGGGATTTATCTCAAAATGGAGAATCAACCTGTTGATTTCGCTGCCAAATTCAGAAAGGGAAGAGCTCATGCAAATCATGAACGTCTTGTCGTTTTCAATTCGATTCTGTTGCCCTCTAACTTTTTTATCCTGAACGGAACTTATGATGATACAGATCACTAATTGATCAATGTGCGGTTGATCTGTTCCTGCGGTTCTGTGAGTTGAAGTTCTAATAATTATACATAGAGGGACGACAATGATCATTAATGGATATTAATTATGGCTCAAGTTTCGTTTAGCTGAAATCAGTTATGAAAAAACTGTTGCTATGGCAACGATCGTCATGATAACGAGTAAACAAAAACCCGATTCCCGTGGTGAGGAAATGCGTGGTTGCCAAGTTGTATCGGGTTTAGTATAGCTGAAATCAGTTAGGGAAAAACTGTTGCCATGGCAATAACGATCGTCATGGTGAGGAGTAAACAAAAACCCGATTCCCGTGGTGAGGAAATGCGTGGTTGCCAAGTTGTATTGGGTTTAGTTTGGCTGAAATCAGTTATGGAAAAACTATTGCCATGGCAACGATGGTCATGGTAACGAGTAAAGAAAATATCCGATTTCCATGGTGAGGAAATGCGTGGTTGCCAATTTGTATCGGAGAATTATTGCTCCATTCATCAATTTCAAAAACACTCTTCAATGTAACCATTCTTCGCGTGCCGAGCTATTCGACAAAATCGAAAAGAAACAGAGACATTTTGGAATATTCAGCAACAGTCTTCAAACATACACGAACGATGCCTTGCTACCAAATCTGAACGATGTTGGAAAATATATGTTTTTCAAGAAGAAGGTTGATTTAAGTCGAGTTAGGTTAGATTGTTTGGAAAAAGTAGTGTCCTTTTTCATGCAGTCTTCAAACACACACGAACGATGCCTTGCTACCAAATCTGATCGATGTTGAAAAATATATTTTTTTTAAGAAGGTTCATTTAAGCCGAGTTAGGTCAGATTGTTTAGAAAAAGTAGTGTCCTTCCTTATGCGCTATTTGTTCCGCACTATTTTGTCGCTCGCTATTTTGTCTAGCTCTGTTCAATAACAAAGCCAATTTTTCCTTACGTTATTTCCATATATGATCGTCAGAGAAGTAGTAATTTGGGAATTAATCAATGACGAACATTCTTCAAGAAATTGATAAGAAGGGTATTCATTCGAATCAAGTTATTGTTTGAATACTAGCAGAAAAAAATTTGAGGGTCGAAGATTGCGCTGATTTCAGCTATACTAAACCCGATACAACTTGGCAACCACGCATCTCCTCACCACTGGATTCGGATTTTTGTTTACTCGTTACCATGACGATCGTTGCCATGGCAATAGTTTTTCCATAACTGATTTCAGTCAAACAAAACCCGATACAACTTGGCAACCACGCATTACCTCACCACGGGAATCGGGTTTTTGTTTACTCCTTACCATGACGATCGTTGCCATGGCAACAGTTTTTCCATAACTGATTTCAGCTATACTAAACCCGATACAACTTGGCAACCATGCATTTCCTCACCACGGGATTTTGTTTTCTGTTTACCTGTTACCATGACAACGGTTGCCATAGCAACAAATTTTCCATAACTGATTTCAGCTAAACGAAACTTGAACCTTAATTATAAATGTAACGATTGTATCGTTACAATTGATCCATTCAAATTATATGTAGCTTTCTTACCTTTTATCAAACGTTGTTTTCCAACGTATGAATACGATATCATCATGTTATTAACTGATACGTTGGACTGAAATGTATATAAAGAAATACACGTGTTCGAATATTCAACGGATAATAATAATATTTATAAAGAATTTATGAAACCATACAATTTATATGTAGCATTTTTCACTTTCAGAGTATTATCAACGTAAGTTTCCAACGAGAAAATATAATTCATTAAATCTTTCGAATTATATGTAACTCTCTTACCTTATAATAAAACGTTTTTGTTGAACGTATCATTACGATATTATTATGTTTTTAACAGAAACGTTGAATTAACTCGTAGATATGAAAATATACGTGTACGAAAAATCTGCGATTGATCAATATCTGTTGGTTCTCTATCATGTCCTTCGCAAACAGCATGATACAGAATGACTTCTCGAATTCTTTCGGTTTTCTTTCTCTGCTAGGATATCTCACAACTTCGCTCCTTTCTGTACCAACTCCAACGCTCTCCGAAATATCTTCGCATTCATCATCAATTGCAGTCTCAATTCGATTGATGTTATCAGAAAATTCAGTGATTTCCGATGACAAATTCGGACTTCTTGACACTGATACATTCACTGGTGGTGTTTCATGTAGCATAGAAACCAAATTGCCACCTGATATTTGTACCAGAGGTTCTACCTGAATATTTTCACCTTTGTTTTGATTTTGTCTATCAAAATTCTCGATAAATTCGACGTCTCGTGCTCTGCATATGATTTTTGGATTAATGGGATCAATGCATCTATATCCCTTGTTTTCTTCAAAATAACCCACGAATATGTATTATTTACTTTTATTATCCAGTTTCTTTCTTGATTCCTTCGGTATGTGAACAAAAACTCTGCATCGAAAAATTTTCAAATGGCTAAGGTCTACCTTCATTCCTGTCCAGACTTCTTCAGGAGTTTGGTGCAGAACTGCTCTACTCGGAGATCTATTTTTAATATATATTGCCGTATTTGCAGCTTCGGCCCAATACCTTTGACCCAAATCTGCGTCTTTCAACATACAACGTACTTTTTCAATGATGGATCTGTTAGCTCGTTCTGCCACATCATTTTGTTCCGGTGTGTGAGGCACAGTCTTCTCATGACGAATTCCATTCCTTTTCAGGAAATTCTCCATTTCTTCATTTGCATATTCTCCACCGTTATCAGTACTTAATGTTTTCATCTTCATTCCAGTTTGGTTTTCTACCATAGTTTTGAACTCGATGAACACTTTGGTTACTTCACTTATTATGTTTTTAACAGAAACGTTGAATTAACTCGTAGATATGAAAATATACGTGTACGAAAAATCTGCGAGAAATTCCAACGTGAAATGATTAAATCATTCAAATTAAATGTAGCACTATCAACAATTAATAAACGTTGTTAGTCAACGTTCAATCCAACGTGAATTTAGAATTTATCGATTCATTCAAATTATATGTAGGATACTCATCTTATAGTGAACGTTGATTTCAACTGTATAAATACGAGATCATTATGTTGATTTTATCAAACGTAGTTTCTCAACGTTAACTTCAGATCAATTTTCAATCGACGAATTTTCGGTTTTTCGAACGTTTCTTCAACGTTTTAGTCGTATCAATTTAAGTTATTTCTGTGTCTGCAATTATTTTATCAATATCCATATATTTATTACTATAATTATTATTATACCTTACTAACCTGCTATTTTGTCCATGTATTTCCTTTCCTCAGCTGATCCACTTCCATCTTATATTAAAGTTGTTTATTGTCTTCTACATTTAGTTTACAACACATAATTACATCCACATTGTATATATAAACATATCCTATGTACAATTTTAAAACTGTATAAATAAAAATCCTCCGACAAAGCAGAGGTGAATGGTGTTGGCCAAGGAATGTGGGTGCACATGCGAAGTGTTCGTCGCAGAAGCCTATCTCCTAGGGCTGAGCCCTTTATATAGGTAATTTCACTGAGGTTACCCAATGGGTGGGGGAGCCGTTCAAACGCTATCAGTGGTCGGAGTTGTGTTTTGTATGGAGGAAAATTGAAATTTGAAAACAAAAACCTCCTTCTCGTTCAGCTCGGCCGGGTGTGGGAGCGCTCCCTTCCCCGCACTCGGCCTTTGGGCCGGTCGCGGGTGCGGGAGCGCAAACACACCCCGCCGAGTTCAGTGTCATTCCGCTACACTGCGTGCAGCAGGGACACTATTTTGTTCTCACTTCCTGGGAAATAGAGATGACTGGATCCTCCTCGGAGTCTCGGACGAGTCCGAAACTCCGTGGAGATTCCCATCTATAGGTTTACAAGTTCTCTAAAAACATCGGTTGATGCATATATCAGTCCGTGTTTTTTGTGTATGTTGTGATGGTGTCGTGTTTGTGTTATATTCCGGATAAGGTCACTTCCAGCGATGTGGTATTTGTAAAACTTGTTTGATATTTTGTTTATATATTCTGCGATTTTTGGCAAATTACCACATCTCTCGTGGAGATCTGCCACACGAGAGTATCTATCACCATTTGTGATAATACGGAGTACCTTGTTCTAAAGCACCTGCAGTCTGCTCATTTGAGTAGGTGGGATGCCGCAGAACACCGGGCACGCGTATGTCATCACAGGCCTGATTATCTGCTTATATTCCAGGACCTTATTCTCCACTGATAGTGGAGAGGTCCTGGATAATAGCGGGTACATCCTTTTGATTGCCGATTGTGTCTTTTGGATGATATAGTTAGTATTAGACCTGAGACCCATACGAGTGTCCAGCTTTACTCCCAGGTATTTCACAACGGTCGTGTCTGCCACCTCAACCCCTTTGACGGTCAAAGGTCTGTTCAGCGAGGTATTCTTACGTTTTTTATGTAAATTTATGACCTCGGTCTTTGTGCTGTTTATACAGATCTTTGACTCGTCAAAGTTCGGTATGATTCCTCTGTCCAGATGAATCTGGATCTGTGCCCTGGCGACATTCGAGTCGAATGAGTGAGCATAAATGGCCGTATCATCGGCATATAGTGCTGTACTCGTTCGCTCGAATACAGGTAAATCATGCGTGTATAAGGTGTATAATAGAGGTGAGAGGCAAGACCCCTGCGGAACTCCTGCCTCGAGTGGAAAACCTCCCGACATACTTTCGTTGACCTTGACCCGGATTTTCCTATTGTTGATATATGCATCGATAATCTTAATGATATAAATCGGCATATTAGCCTTATACAATTTGGACATTAGGCCCTCGTGCCAGACGGTGTCAAAGGCCTTTTCTATGTCCATCATGACCAGAACCGTGTTTTTGTCTTCGTTGTATGCTTCCTTTACCTCGTGAACAATTCGGGCCACTTGGGACACACTGCTGTACCCCTTGCGGAACCCTAACTGTTCGTTCGGAATGAGGTGTAGCTTATTCGTGTGATGTGTGATAAGTCGTAGGAGGACTTTATCCACGATCTTGGCTACCGCACTAAGCAGTGATATGGGGCGGTAGCCATTAGTGCAATTAAGATTTTTACCTGGTTTAGGTATTGGTACAACAAGCCCAGTTTTGAGGCATTCTGGGTAGTGCTGGTATTTTATCATTGCTTTGGTGATATAATGCAGTTGAACTACTGCTTTGCGTGATATGTTTTTTAAGAGAACCATGTCCAGCCCGTCAAGCCCTGGAGCTTTGTTGATGTTTAGATGTTTGATGATTTCTAATATTTCCTTTGGAGTGGTAATTGATTTGCCCAGGGCTTGCCTCGAGAGCAGGATGGTTGGCAATGCTCTTATGCGGGCCGCCGCCGCCACCATGTCCCTCTGGATCGCATTAATTGGTGTTTTATTCATTTCACTAATTTTTTGTAAGTGTCTCCCAAGCACTACCGCCTTCTCCGGATCTGACATCGACTCCTCGTGACCGTACCCAGGTAGCAGAGTGACGTCCAATTGACGTCATTTTTTGGTCATGAAATGACGAAGTGGACGTCCAAAAATGACGTCTGAGAGACCCTATAATGACGTCAAAATGTCACAGCCATATGACGTCATACCTTGACGTCATAATGACGTCGCAGAATGACCAATAAAGGACGAAATAAAAAAAATTAGGAGGTTTATATATATACGGTATCATTGGTACATGATAATACATACAAACCTTTGATGATATTCATTTTGTAACTATACGTTGTGGTAACTTGGTTGATAGTCCTTCCGGGCAGTCCTCTGTTGAATCCTATGAATCTCTATATGACAATATCGTTAGCTACTCGTATTTGTACCTAAAATTATGTAGCGAGCGTCGGCGAGATGTAAGCTGAATTAACTTATTTTTAGCTAAACTATCCATTTCTGAGAAATCTTCTGCAACAGGTCGATTTTATTTCCGATTTGCCACATTTGAAAGTAAGAATCATATATATACAGGGTGATCCACGTTTAAGTCAAGACGTCCTCGGCAATTTTTTCAATTGGAAACAATAATAACCTATATAAGATACATTCAATTTTTGAAATATCCATAAAAATCTGAATTTAAAAATATATTACACATAGGGTTTGTATACAGTGTGTCCGTTAAATTGAGTCATCTCGCGTGAAGTAAAAATAAAGTAGCCAATCAATGTACTTATAACCATATACAATTCCTTGCTGAGGAATCTCCCAAATTAGGTCGATTTTCATTTCAAATCACATTATTGAGAAAAAATTGAATATACAGGGTGATTCAAGTTAGAGTTACAACGTCCGCGACCATTTTTTCAAAGGAACACCCAATAAATTATTCGATTTTTAGAGTCTCTATAAAAAGCTGGATTCAAAAATATATGAGTCTGTATACAGTGCGTTCGTTGGATTAGGTTCTTTTGCGAATTTGCTAATAAATTTGTTGAAAATTAAAAATTAATTTTTTTTTTCAGAGAATAATGCTCGAAGCCGTAGAATTTTATTTTCATTCAAGCTTTATCTCATATTGAATCAATATATACAGAATGATTCGTGTAGGAGAAATTACGTCATCTTTATATTTTAATGGTGATCTAATTTTACGAGAGAACTGAATTTAACGAACGCGTTGTATGCAAACCCTTTGTGTGATATACATTTGATTACGAAAATTCAATAATATATATCCGTTTGAAAAATGTGTCGTGTACGTCATAATACAAACGTGTATCATCCTGTATATTTGATGATTCCTCCGTATAAATGTCGAATTAGAAATAAAAGCCTCTCCTGTTTTCTCAGAAATATATGAGATAGATAGATATTGGATAATAATGAATTTATCCACTACTTCACGCGAGAGCATCTAATTTATTGGACGCATACAATCCACATGATTGTGTTAAACATTTTAGAATTCCGCTTCCCATGGTTATTCAAAAGATTGAGTAATATAATAATATAAGGTGCTCTATCTGAAAAAATTGTCGTTATGGTCATAACTCAAACGTGGATCACCATGATTGTATATTCAATTTTTCTCATGAATATATGGCAAATTGAAAATGAAAATTGACCGTTTTCGGCAGATTCCTCAAAAATGCATAATTTGGATGAAAATGAATTTGTTCATCAGTACTCACGAAAACACTGTATATACAAACACACATTTAGTACGTACAATTAACAAACGATGAAAAAGTAAGGAAGCGACTGATTTTTTTTATTTGGTCGGATATACGACTTTGTAGGGACGTCATTAAGACGTCCAATATTGAACGTCAATAAGACGTCATGAAATATGACGTCATTTTTAGGTCCCTCTGAAGTCGAGGACGTCATTGACCAATAATGACCTAGAGAAGACGTCATTATGACGTCGTTCCACTAACCTGTGCTACCTGGGTACTCTATGGTTGGTGTTGGTGTGAATTTCTTTTCTAGTCTTTTTGACATTTTTCATAGAGTATTGTCACGAGGGTCCAGGCTCTCCAATTTGGCTCTCCAGGAGGAGTTCCTGAGCTCTCTGATTCTGTATTCTATCTCGTTACAAATTCTCTTGAAGGCGCCTTCCAGTGTTTCAAGCTGTTGCCAGCGACGCCTTAAAACTTTCTTTTCAGCAATGAGCTCAAGAATTTCCTCCGGGAGTTCGTTCTTATTGGAGTCAATGCAGACCTGTCTAGTGGTGGCATCTCTGGCTCCGGTTATATTTTTATTTAGTTTTCTCATTTCATGATCGATGTCTTCTATTTTGATGTTGTTGTTTATTGTGATGTTTTGGTCTAGGTGAGCCCTGAACATCTGCCAGTACGTATTTTTATGGTCGTATATTCTCTTCTTAATCTCCGGTGGCTTTGTTCCGAATTCGAATAGAACTGGTAGATGGTCAGAGCTCAGCTCATCGACCACCTTCAGTTCAGAGATGTCCACCACGTTCTTGGACAGCACTATGTCTAGGACTGTCGGTGTCATTCCATTGACGGGATAGTGCGTGGGGGTATCCGGGAAGTCTAGGTTGACATTGGCGGCCTGCCGATATGCCTTCATCCTGCTCCCGTTCTGGTTGTTCTGGACACGGTTCCCCCAATCCGCATGTCTCGCATTGAAATCCCCCCCTACAATAACTTCATTACCAGCACTAACCAGCGTCTCCAGATCCTGCTCAGTGAATCTGTTCCTGGGCCTGTTGTACACTGTGAAGATGATTTCCCCACTCTGTAGTCTCACCCCTGCATGTTCAATTGAACTTTGCCTTGGTGGGACCACTGAGTGGGGGATATTATTTTTAATCAAAATGGCTACCCCCCTCCATCTATCTGCATTAGGTCTGTCTACCCTGATCGTGGTAAAGCCCCTTACTCTGACGTTATGGTCATGACGGAGCTTGGTCTCGGACAAGAGCACAATGTCCAACTTGTGGCGGTATATAAAATTAACAAGTGACGGCATTTTGTTATTAACGCCGTTAATGTTAATTATACATACCTTGAGGCCGATTCGTACCATCAATATTATAGTTGCCGATAGTTCAAGAGAACCTAGTTACTATTTCTATTATTTCCCAAGGGTTAGACTCACCACCTATCGCGTTGTTCAGATCCCTCACACTCCTAAATACCTCAGAGAGATTCACTTTCTGCTCCAGGAGCTCGGTCTCTGCGGCGATGCTCGTTATGGCCTCGATTCCTCTGCCAACCCCAGGCCCACTCGGCCTAGTCGGAGGAGGGTGAGCTGGCGTCCTGTTCTCGCTATGTGTTGTCTGTGGTATGGTGGGCTGCCTGGCCACTCTTTCTTTTTGTCTTCTCTCCCACGCGTTGGTGCTAGGGGGCGGGGCCGAGACATAGGTCTGTCCACCTGGTCGTCGGGTTTTATTCCTTCTTATAATTCCCAGTCTCTTGATGTATGTTTGGCATAAACTGTGGTTTGCCGGATGGGCTTCGCCACATTTCACACTACCTAAGCAGGTTCCTGCTTAGGTAGCTTGCAGGCAGATGTGGGGTGTCCCCAAGCACACTTCAGGCACTTATGTATTACTCTTAGTATTTTTTTTTATGATCTGAATCTGAATAAACCTTATTATTATTATTATTATTACTTATAGTCCCTGTTGCAGTTGCTGGTGGCATGACCCCACATCTGGCAGCGCTTGCATTGGGTTACTTCCCGATTACTCCTCCTCAGCTCCCAAGTAATCCTGCAGGACAGTAGAGCCCTAACTCTATTATTCAGGAACTGAAGTGTAATAATCGGGTCCACAACAACCAGGTAGAGAGGCCTAAATCTCGTGTTGAGCCTGTAGACCTCCTTGGCCTTGAATCCATAGTTGGATTCTATTTCTTCCAGTATCTCGGAGGGCTCAGGCTCGAAGTCCAAGTCCCTCAGCACAAACGCGTAGGTTTTTATCTTCTTTAGTGAGTACGTATAGTATAGTACTTCGTCTTCTCTCAGCTTCCTTTTCACGTTCTCAATGTCTTCTATACTCTCCGTATAGAGCATCGTTGAGTCTCCGTATTTGAAATAGAAGGGCTTTGAGGTCAGAGTTTTGATCATGGGTATTATTTCCCGTCTATCCTTAAGGATGCCATCAAAAATGATTGGTGGAGGTTTCTCATTTTTGGTAGTATGAGTTGGTTGTACATTGGATGTGGATGGTTTCGGTTGTATTGTTTGTCCAGTGGGTTTATTTGCGTTTTTCTCATTTGCTTTTTTCCTGTATGTGGTTTTCTTTCGTGTCAGCTCTTCGTCGGATGAGTCGTCTGTCTCTTGATTGATTTCCTGTGGAGGTTTTTGGGTAGTGGTCTCAGTCTGTAGGGCTTGGAATCGGTTTTTCGTAGTGGTGGTGGTTTCGGTGCGTTTTACAAAAGCACCTGACCATCTCGTCACTTTTCTAGGTTTAGTGAAACCGTCCTTATCCTGCTTCTTGACCTCACTCCTCGTATTTTCTGCAGGGCCACTTATCTGCTCTCTCGGTCTCTTTTCTAATCTCCTAGGGGGAGACCGAGTATCCATCCTTTCCGGCGATGGGAGTTTTTCTATCTGCCGCAACTCGGCTTCTTGGATTTTTTCTGCCATTAGGTTGTCGTGGTATATTTGATTTTTGATTCCATAACCATATACGTATTCGACAGGCATTGCTGGAATTTCGTTTGGTGATCTTCTTGCATATCCTGAGGTGAATTTATCAGATTGAGTTTTCTGCCCTGTAGAGGTTGCTGCGAACCCTATAAAAGGGTTGATGTGTCTGATTTTTTCCGCCCTGAATTCGCCGGTTTCCTTGAGTCCTGAGGTGGTGCTATATCTACTTATTGAGCTCCTACTTTCATTTTCTGCTGCGATAAGGGATCTCTCGGTGGCAGAGAGTATTTCCTTTTCCGATTCGGAGCTTGGAGATGGGGGGGGGGGAAGTTGCTGGCTTGACCTTAATGGCCTTCCATTCTGCCCTCAGCCTCCTGTCTCTTTCTCTCTGTTCTTCCTCTTCTGGATTGGTTTCTGGAGTGATACGAGGAGGGGGGGGAGTTGTGCTGGTCCTGGTTGTTTATGCAATCGAAGGTGTCTTCTGGGAAAGTGTTGTGGGCCATTTCCCATAGGTTAATCGGGCAGTCTTCGGGTTCAGATTCCAAACTTAGTTCCTTGTTGATGTTTTGGACTATTCTTTTGATTTCGCTATTAGGCTTCCTCCTGCGGGAATACTTCGGGGCTCTTCCGGGGGCAAAGTCACTCCACGAGTCAAAATCATCTACTCGTAGTTTCATTTGCTGGTAGAATCTTATGAATGCTTCCTCCTTGAGGTTTTCCGGTAGTCTCTTGAAGAGGTTAGCTTTCATGTATTCCGGAACTTTGTTGTAGGTGATTTTAGGGTCCTTGCGTATTCTCGCTACCCTGCCCAACATTGTGGGTTCGTCATTTTTATCATTTTGGTTAATGTTAGGGTTTGATGCCTCTTTTGGCGTTCGACTTGTCCCAGCATCGTGGGTGGAGGACTCTCCCTCGGTCGGAACTACTCGATCCAGCCCTTCCTCCGAGATATATCCTCCACCCTGCTGGGCTTCATCTGGTGGCTTTTCCTTCTCAATCTTTGCTCGTGAGTTGGGATTCTTATATGTTAATTAAAAATTATGGTTGAAACTTACACTATGTTCAACTATTTTTGGTATTTTTCAATTCTTGTCTTATTTATTCTAAATTTGTACGGAACGACGAACTAAAATCATTATTAAAATGTATAAACTATTATTCAAACTATTATTTAAACCAGGTTGTGTGCAGTCGCTATCGGTACAGCTTTCCTAGGGCGTTCCCTGGCCGGGCGTGCAGTCTACGACCGACCCGGCCAGATATAAGTTGTAAATGCAGTGAAATCACGTAAAAAGGAAAGAGTTCCAAATATACTGACAAGTTTATTTTTATTGACAGAACAACTAAATTTTTTACAATATGACAATTGAAGATATAGTAGGTGATAAAAAACATCAAGTAATCAATGATTGATCTTCAACACCCTCCCTCAATCTTGAGACTTGATTCCCAAACCATTAACACAAAACAAGTGTTTGGAAGCATCAAGCCCTTTGGTTAAAATATCTGCTGGCATATCTTCCGTACACAAGTATTTCAAGCAGACAATTTTCTTGTAAACTGCTTCTCTAAAGAAATAGTGTTTGAAGTCGATATGTTTTGTTCTTCTATGATATACTGGATTGAGTGCCAACTTCTGCGCACCTTGGTTGTCATTGAATATTGTGATAGTCAATTTCTGACTAGTTATTTCGTCGAACAAATTTCTCCAATATGTCGCTTCCTTGGCTGCTTCCGTCAAACCCATATACTCGGCTTCAGTACTTGAAACTGCAACAGTTCTTTGTTTTCTTGATTCCCAAGAAATGGAACCTCCGCCATATTTGAAGACATACCCAGTATATGATTTCCTGTCATCTTCGTCATTAGCCCAATCGGCATCAACATATCCTTCTTTCTCTTTGCCGGTTTTTGTATATACCAAGGATTTTTCGATCGTACCCTTCAAGTATCGCAAAACTCTTTTTGCTGCCCTCCAGTGCTCTTCAGTATAACACGTGTTGAATTGACTCAAAACGCTCGTTACATGAGCAATATCAGGTCTAGTAGTAACAGCAAAAAACATAAGGGAACCTACCAAACACTGGTATGGTATACCTTCTGTCTTCTCTACATCAACGTATGTTGGTTTTCTCATCTTGAAGCTTTTGTCTAATAGAGTTTTAATTGGTTTACAATCAACCATGCCGAACTTTTCAAGAATTTCTTCAATATATTGTTTTTGATCAATCCTTATTTCTTGTTTTCCTCTATCATGATCGATTTTAACTCCCAAACAATACTTGTTCATCATTCCAGAAAATGATGCAATCGTCTACGAATACTGCGACGATAACCATCATCTCACCCTGTATTCTAAAATACATACACGGCTCTGAAATTGATCTTGTGTATCCTGTTTTTATGAACACCTTGTCAAGTTTCTTGTTCCATGCTCTTGATGCTTGTTTCAAGTTATACAGGGCCTTATTTAGTTTGCATACTTTATTCTCTTCACCCTGTACAATGAAACCATCAGGTTGTTCCATATGAACTTGCTCTTCAAGATCTCTATTTAGAAAAGCTGTGGTCACATCCAAATGGTGTATAATCAGATCATTCTCGACGGCAAAGGCTATTAGAAATCTTACTGTAGAATTCCGAACAACAGGAGAAAAGGTGTCTTCATAATCAAGCCCGTACACTTGGGTGTATACTTTCGCTACTAACCTTGCCTTGTAAAGATTTATACTGCCATCTGGATTTCTTTTGATCTTGAAAACCCATTTATTTTTAACGATTTTGCAATCAATAGGTTTCTCGACAAGAGTCTATACATCATTTTCATTCATGGAATCCATTTCTTCCCTCATCGCTGAAATCCATTTATCTTCATCAGTCCTCCTTATAATTTGATCAATATCTGTTGGTTCTCTATCATGTCCTTCGCAAACAGCATGATACAGAATGAAATCTTCGAATTCTTTCGGTTTTCTTTCTCTGCTAGGATATCTCACAACTTCGCTCCTTTCTGTACCAACTCCAACGCTCTCCGAAATATCTTCGCATTCATCATCAATTGCAGTTTCAATTCGATTGATGTTATCAGAAAATTCAGTGATTTCCGATGACAAATTCGGACTTCTTGACACTGATACATTCACTGGTGGTGTTTCATGTAGCATAGAAACCAAATTGCCACCTCCTGATATTTGTACCAGAGGTTCTACCTGAATATTTTCACCTTTGTTTTGATTTTGTCTATCAAAATTCTCGATAAATTCGACGTCTCGTGCTCTGCATATGATTTTTGGATTAATGGGATCAATGCATCTATATCCCTTGGTTTCTTCAAAATAACCCACGAATATGTATTATTTACTTTTATTATCCAGTTTCTTTCTTGATTCCTTCGGTATGTGAACAAAAACTCTGCATCGAAAAATTTTCAAATGGCTAAGGTCTACCTTCATTCCTGTCCAGACTTCTTCAGGAGTTTGGTGCAGAACTGCTCTACTCGGAGATCTATTTTAAATATATATTGCCGTATTTGCAGCTTTGGCCCAATACCTTTGACCCAAATCTGCGTCTTTCAACATACAACGTACTTTTTCAATGATGGATCTGTTAGCTCGTTCTGCCACATCATTTTGTCCCGGTGTGTGAGGCACAGTCTTCTCATGACGAATTCCATTCCTTTTAAGGAAATTCTCCATATTCTCCACCGTTATCAGTTCTTAATGTTTTCATCTTCATTCCAGTTTGGTTTTCTACCATAGTTTTGAACTCGATGAACACTTTGGTTACTTCACTTTTGTTCTTTATAAAAAATGCAAAAGTTTTTCTGGTGAAATCATCAATGAATATCAGCATATAACGAGATCCATTCCAAGATGCTTGAGACATCGGTCCACAGAGATCTGAGTGTATTAGATCTAGCTTATCCTTAGCTCTCGATATAGATTTTTCAAATGGTTTTCGTGATTGTTTACCCATTATGCAAGATTCACACGGTCTTTTTTCCGCACTTGTGAATTGTATTTCAGTAGCCATACCATTTCTCAGCAAAATCATTTTCCTGGCGTTCAAATGTCCTAGTCGCTTGTGCCAAATTTCTTGCATATTCATGGACGAGATCGCAGTATTCACCTTTTCTCTCACAATATCTAATTTGTAGAGGCCTTGAATATTGGTTGCTGTGGCTATGATATCGTTGTAGTCATCTTCTTTATAAATTGTGCAACATTCTTTTGTGAATTTGACTATCAAACCATTCTGAACTATACTATTTACAGGTAAATGATTTGTCCCTAAATTAGGCACATAATAATAATAATAATAATAATAAATTGCCTTTATTTAACCTGGCGGAGTTCAACTGACGCTGCTCTTCCACTCAACCAGGATAGGAGATTAAATACAAAAATTAACAAAAATATTACATAATACATATTCAAACATTGTTTTGGACTGAGGATATTTATTAATATACATGCTTTCCTATTGATCACTGTTTGCCGAGTAAGAACTTCTTCATTTGTATTTTGAACGTTATGAAGGACTGATATTTCATGAATTTATGGTATTTGTTAAATTTTGATGCAGACTGATATGAAAATGATCGTTCATAGAAAACTGATGAGTGTTTTGGTATAGTGAGAATCGTGTTGGTTCGCAAGTCTCTATTATGTATTTCATGTCGTGGTATGAGTCTATTTGCTAATACCTCAGGAATTCTAGTACTTGATAGTTTGTATAGAAAACATAATTGGTGCAATTCCCGTCTATTCTCCATTTTTAACCAACCAATTTCTTTTATAAGGGGCGATACATGTTCCTTAAAAGTAATATTATATATAAATCGCACACAACTGTTTTGTATTTTTTGGATTCGTAATGAGGTTACATGATCAAGACATGGGCCATAGACAATATCGCTGTAATTGAATATAGATAAAATCAGTGAGTCACACAGTGTTATTTTCAGTTTCTTATTCAAATAATGTCTGTTTGAGTATAAGTTTTTTAATAATCCATAAGAACGTCGAATAAGGTTGTTGACATGTTTGACAAATCTTAGATTGTTGTCGATGAGTAGTCCCAAGCATTTTGTTGTATCATTGAATGTTACAGTTTGTCCATCTACTTGTATGGATATATTGTCCATGGCCCTCTGACGACTTTTGGTGTTACCAAAGATAATTGCTGACGACTTACTGGGATTGATTCTGAGTGAATGATTTTGTGACATCTTTACTAAGTTCTTAATGTCGTTATTGAGACTGGTTTGATTTTCAATTAAGTTTTCTATATCATCACTATAATATAAAATAGTGTCATCTGCATATGTTTGAATCTGAAATTTTTCCAAGCATTTCGAGAAGTCGGATGTATATATGGTGAAAAGGAGGGGAGCAAGAACCGAACCCTGAGGAGCTCCGTGAGCAATTTTTAACTCTGTTGATTTTTTGTCTTCTATGACTACACATTGGGATCTCCCACTCAAAAATGATTTTATCAGTGAACATGATATTCGATCAAACCCGAAATATTTAAGTTTTGCACTAAGCAGTTTATGGTTCATTGTATCGAATGCTTTGCTATAGTCGACCGATACTAATAATTCTACTTTATTTTTATCCAATTTTCCAATAATTTCGTCAGTTATTCCCATGAGGGCAGTAGCTGTGCTATGTCCCGGCCTGAATCCATGTCGGTGTATAGGTAAAATTTTGTTTTTGTTGACATAATCATATATTTGTTCGTGAATTGATTTCTCAAAAATCTTAGACATGACTGGTAATATATTGATAGGTCTTAAATCTGAAATATTCTCAGGTTTGTTAATTTTGTTTATAGGGAATATTAATGATTTTTTCCATGCCTCGGGATAAATACCGTTCGCAATACATGTGTTCATGATATGAGTGATTATCGGTGTTAAATAGGGAATACATATCTCAATCATTTCAATAGAAATTCCATCATTGCCTATGGCACTTGACTTGATATTATTTATTATAGATTCGATTTTTCTTTCTGTGACTGGTTCCATATTGAAAGTCAAATCTAGATTGAAAGTGTCATTGTTATAATAATCGTTTGTGTCTACAGCAGGCTCTGAAATAATAGGTACTTTTTATGGATGTGATAAAGTGCTCATTGATTTCTTCTGGTCGTTTCAGATGATCTGGTAACAAAGTCCTATTTTTTTTATTAACTATGTCAAACGAATGTAGAGTATTCCATAAATTTTTTGAATCATTTTGATTTTGATCATAGGTGAGAAATCCTTTTTTTTTCTCGTCTGATTGCCGTTGTTGTCATATTTCTTAGATTTTTATAGTGATTCCAATCGCTCAGATTCTTCGTACGTTTATATTTGGCCATTGCACTATTTTTATTTCGTATCATTATTTTTAAGGTATCTGTTAACCAAGTTGACTTCTTTTTACTGATTCTTACTGTTTTTGTTGGAGCATGTACATCGAAAACAGAGCTGATATAAGTGTTGAACCTATCTACCATTTCATTTACATCATCTAATAAGTAAATATCATACCAAGGCATGTGTGCCAGGTCTTCGAAAAAGTCTTCATAAGAAAAATATTTAAAATCACGAAATGTTCTGAAACATTGTTTCTGTTTAAGTTTATGATAATTCAATTCGGTATAAACCAAGCTATGATCTGATATTTCGTCCACATTCAAGGTATGTGTATCGATCACCAAATCCGGGTTACTAACTGCAATTATGTCAATGAGAGTACTACTTATATTAGTTACTCTAGTTCGTTCGTTATTTAGCACTATTAGACCATAGGCCTCAAGAAAATTCTGGAATTCAATGGTATTATTATTAGTGGTGTTGAGAAAGTTTACGTTCACATCACCTGCCAGAATAATTTCATCTACTTGTGGTAGAACTATTGGAATTATATTTTCTAATGTTGTGATGCTGTCAGCAACTCTTGTGTTTGGTGGTCGATATAGGCCTCCGACCGCAATAGTGGAATTGCATATTTTGAAACTCACCCACATGTGCTCCAGAACACTTTCACCATATTCTATGTCAATTCTAGTTGCCTGTATATTATTTTTGTAGTACAATGCTACTCCCCCTGCCCTTTCAACTCTATCCTGTCTCATCATATTATATCCATCGATACTCACGATGTCCGTTGAGATATTGGCTGATAACCATGTTTCGGTGATAACGACTATATCAAAATCATGTCTTCTGATCAATTGTTTGAAGAAGTCAAATCCGGCAAACAGTGACCTTACATTCAATGTGGCAACAGTGAGAAACATGACAGTGTTCCTCCAATCCTATGTGTCCTAGAAATTAAACATTTTACTGAAACAGATACTGATATATCAGAAAAAAAAATAGAAAAAGATATTAAGCGTTTAATCTGATTGCTATCCCATCATGTTACTGTTGAAGTAGAAAATCTTTTTTAATTTTGGGTCCACAGTTAGAAAAAGTAAACAAAAAGAGTAACATGATAAAAAGTAGATAAAAGCAAAAAATATGGTTTTTCCTTAAGCTCTATACCCTAATAAGTGTACCCTAATATGTAACTGATAGGTACTATAATATATAAACATATACATCATTAAATCACAGAATATAACATCTCCCGTAATTTACACATGAAAGAAAGAAATTTCACGATGACTATCTCTGCCATTGCAGTCATTAGGTATATATTCACACATATATATATATATATATATATATAGATATTATTTGTGTATACATACATATACGTGCTCTATTTTTATTCATATTATATGCATGTTATTGTTCACATTGAGATTCAAGAATATTCATGTAAATACATACCACCTATAAATATTCCACTTATATAAGGGAGAAAACGAGAATGCCTAACTGAAACTAATTGGAAAATAATAATTGATATCAATATTGTTACGAGATCTAATAGGTCTGATGCTATTCATCTTTATCAGATTTTTCTTTGATGAGTTGTTGAAGATCTTGAATGGATGGTTTCACAATATTTTTGTCGATGATTATCCTGATATTCCCATCTATAGTCCAGACGTTCTTTGAACCATACTTAAAAGAGGCGGCATTCACAGCTTTCAACCAAAAAGGTGTGAGATCTTCCCTAATTATAATTTTGGTACCTTTGAGAAGTTTTTTCGCGTTGTAAACACTTTGTTTTGTTTTATAGTTAGCTAACTTCACAAAACACGCATTTCTTGGTAGTTTATAACAAGATTCAATATCATTCGTGGTGAAATCTTTGATTTTCATTGCATTCCTCACAAATTCTGTTACTGTATGCACTGGATCATTTTTGCCGAGATTGTCCATCCCATAAATTCTCAAATTACATCTTCGAATGTGTTGTTCCATACTATCCATTCTTTGATCAATTTCGAGAATTTTGTCTGTGTTGCTTTCAATACGTTTCTGGGCGGATACCAGGCTCGACTGTAATTCATCAAATTTTTCGTCTATCTTGGTGTTAATATTAATGGAGACCTGTTGAATGATTTGTTTTATTTGAGCTTCAACCATTGTTGAGTCCCCTGTGTTGGATCGTAGATCTCTGCTATGTTCTTGGGAGATGAGTTTACTGTTATAATAATTAAACGATACATAACAGTTCACACTCTTTATTTTATACCATTTCAGTCAGACACCATTTTTACCAGTCATGTCGGTAGCAGAGTTCGTGGAAGAGAGAGCTCTCCCTTTCCGTGGTTCTACATTCTAGTTTACTGCGCATGTGCGCTTACATTAAGGCAGGGTTGCCATACACTGCACTCTCCCTCACTTATTTGTTGTGTACAATACATATTATTAAAATTTCCTAATACAACATGTCTTGCACATTCCTTAACATCAGTAAATTTCAACATAATTGTATGCCCTTTTATCAATAACAATTATTCTACTGTGAGACCTGTACTAAAATAAAATTTTCCACTTTAAATATGCTCTGCTACCTAACTTTTTTTGCATATTGCAAAAGTATCATATATGGATGGACAATAATAATAATAATTTTCAAAAATCACAAATAATGTTTATGGACAATAAGTAATAATAATTTCTGAACATCACAAATAATATATATATGGACAATATTCACAACACTTTAAAATTTTCAAATTATACATTTACTCTCTCCTTTTTCTACTACCGACATTCTACTGAGTTATGTACTCATTTTATTACAAACTATTTATCAAATTCCTCTAATTCCTTTCCACAAAGAAAATCTGATAATTTTAGAGGTAATTTTGTTTGTCTTTTTTCTCTAACCTTCCAACTATACTAGACTGACTAATTTTATTTTCACCTGAAACAATTCTTTGGTCAAATGTATCAACTAATTCACAGCTTTCTGAACTAACACTAGGTAAATTGTTAGAATTTATTATTTCTCTGTCATCATCAATTACAGTTTCAACTTTCTCGCTATTATCATTTTGAGATCTAGATGGAAATTCATTTTCTGAAAAATCTCTGAATATTTGTTTTGCTGTCTGTATCATTAATTTCTGATTTCTCATTCAAAATATACTCAACCTAGTGCGTACAGAAAAATTATAAACCATTTCTGCAGGAGATTTATTAGTACTTGGATGTATCATAGTGCGGTATGAAATTAAGAATCGAGATATCAAAGTATTTACTGATGTTTCATTATTTTTAGGATCACTAAGAGCTGATGTTATTTTCTGTTTACACGTTTTCACGGAATTTCAGGTGGCCCGTTACTTTGCAGATGATGAGGCAGGCTGGTGATATACCGTATGTCATTCTTTGTTATGAATTCTTGGAATTGTTTTGAGAAAAAAGCAGGGCCATTATCACTTATTAAGGTTTTTGGCAAACCCATTCTTGCAAAAATTTCTCGTAACTTGTCTTGCGTTTCATGAGCAGTTGTTCCTTTTACTGGAAATACTTCTAACCATTTTGAGTATGAATCTATTAATACCAAGTGATAATGGTTTTTAATAGTGTCATGTAGTATATCTTAATCAATTTTTCATTCATCTGAATTCGAAAATAATTATTTTTATAAAATAAAATTCATTTCAAATCCAATGTATTGCATGACAGGCATACCTAGACAGGAACTAAAGTTTCCTATTACAACTAATATTTCCATAACCTGTATGAACTCAGATTGAACGTAAAATACATTGATTCTAAAACTGCTGAGATATATGAATTAATATACCATCAGAGGGGGAAATATTGGTTGGAGTAGTTTGAATATGAAAAATAGGAAGTCAGTCTACTTCGGGCGTAGAGCAGGAAAGGTTCTCTGAGCCCATTGAAGATGGTTCTCCTAGACTCCAAATTGTGAGTACACTTATAATTGTTTTATTGAATAAACATGTTTCTTTTATGTTTTTAAATACTCTCTTCATTTCTTTGTGTTCCACAATTCAACAACAACCCTCTCAAAGCCAAGCGAGTAAGTAAATTAAGTCTATGGAATTAGTACCCTCAAGGGGGGTATAATATTTTGGAAAGGTCGTCATAAATACATACACGACATGTGGTGGAGGCTTGCCGTGCTCTTTCCTCTAGCTAATTCTTCATAATTAGTTAGAAATTATTTTGGATTTTATCAGTGGAACATAAGAAATAAGAGAGTTTCTGATTTTTTAACATAAATATTAATTTTCAAATTTTCAACACACTTTATTACCCATCTCGTAAAAAGAAAATTTTATACATATTTTTCACTTTATAATTTCAATGTCATATATATAATTATACCTATATACCTATTTCTATACCCTCTCTGTCAACCTTTCCTATACAAGTAACTATAACCAAGCCAGTTCAGGTCTCCCAACATCTGGCTAGGGAGTGGTTACTTACTATTTCAAATCTTTCTGTTTCAACCTCATCAGTTCAGGTCTAAAAAACATCTGATGAAGTTTCTGTCTCAAACCTACCACCAAAACCTCATCTCAAATCAATTGTAAATAAATAAAAATAAACTATGCGAGATGGTTAGGAAGAAACCGAGTAAGAAACAGAGACAAAGATCAAGAGAACTGAAGAACCTCATAAAATGCACTCTGAGTCCCATTAGAATTGTTGAATACCCCGATTTGCCATTAACCCCTCGCTATATTGGCCCTAGTGGGCCATTATTTTCATCGGAAAATAAAGAAGAATTTTATTTTTTTCATGATTATCCAATAGATTTGGAATTATCGAGTGATAGACCACCAACACCTAGAACACCAGAACATTTGAAAAAGTAAATGAACAGTATAAACAACTGCGGCAACAGTAGTTAGTTAATTCAAATTTAGTTCAAACGGTATGTAAATACTACGTTATAGAATGAAATGACAGGTTAATGATTAAAGTGAGCAGGAGGATATGATAATTATAGTGAGCATAAATAGGTATGTCAGGAGATGACAAAAAATATAATCTGAGATCATTTAAAGTAAAATTGAAAACTCCTGATTGTAAAAATTTCAGTAGTGCTAACCTACCTGAGCCTAATGTGCGATCTAGATCATCTAGTTTAGATGCATTTGAACCACAATTTAGTAGTACTGTTACTGATTATAACCCTTTCGAAAAATCTAGGAAGCTATCTAGATCGCCTATCAGAACTCAATCATCAATAGGTACCCCTAACTTAGACACTGAACTACAAACTGACCGAGTAACAAGTTTTCCACTAGAACAATCCTCTTTTGAACAAAATAAAGATTCAAGTAGTGACGACTCTGAAAACGAAAATATCGAAAGACAGACAGAAGTGACAATAATTGACAACCACGAACATTTTGATAATAGGACGAATATCACTGAAGATATTGATAACATTACAAATATTGAGTTTACTAGTGAAACTATTCAACCGACAGACATAAATATGGCAGATGTAACACTAGCTGTGAGTTTAACAACCACAAATGACCCTGCAAGGCCGAAGTTTTTATGTCCACCTACTTTTAATCCATGTCACACCTCAGCGTCAGCATTTTTGAGAAATTACGAGAGAACTGCAGCGGCTAACAAATGGAATAATTCGTTAAAAATAGCATATCTTGAATCATTCTTGGAAGGTGCAGCGAGCCTTTGGTTTAGAAGATATTCATTAAATCCAAATAATAATAATAAAAAGTGGACTGATATCAAGGATGATTTTTCAAAAGAATTTGAGGGAACAGATAGGAATAAGACCCTTGAGAAAAAACTTTTTGAGCGGAAACAACTGAAAAACGAATCGATTAAGGCATATTATTATGAACTCCAAACAATCTTTGAAGAGTATGATCCTACTTTCGACTTTCAAAATTTTTTAAAATTCTTTGAAAATGGGCTAGATAAAACATACTATCAAAATTATAGACTTTTGCTACAAGAAAATATGAATTGGGAAAATTTCAAGAGGATAATTGATACATTAGATGATATATTCAGTCAGCAGGAAAATCTCGTAACTTCTTTGAATAACTTGACCATCTCACCAGAAAGACAAAATCTAGGACAAAATACATGTAACTGTAAATGCAACAACTCGAAAACAGACACGAACATAAATAATCCACATACGGAACCTTCGAAGAATTTTGACATACCAGCAGAACGATATTATAGGACTCAAAATCAATTTGCACCAACTCCCAATAACTTATACCCAAGACCTCAAAATTACAATCGCCGTATGGGTTACCAAAAATACACGATACAGAGTTAATTATTCCACAAGGCCATATTTTAATCACAACCATAATACCTTTAATCAATCAAGAAATTCATATAGGTCTAATAATTACAATAACCAAATTAGAGTAAGGCCTCCTATTTCGACACGAAATCAACAACAAGCACCTATGACAAATCAAAGACAAGTTATACCGCAGACAAGAAACCATGACGGAAGACCAAAATGCCAAATATGTCATCGTATTGGCCATTCATCTGCATCTTGTTATAAGAATAATAATGCAAATCAATACCCAAACGAAACTGGGCGACACCATTGAGCCCCAGTGTCGTCCTAACTAGTGTTGGGGCATATCATAACATCGATAAGCCAAATATTTTAACAATAACGGTCAAATTAAATAACACTTTTATACAGGCAGTACTCGATACTGGTAGTCAACATAATGTTATCAGAAAAAATATTGTGTTTGATTTTATTCCAGACAGAAGATCAGAAAACACATTATTAGTTGCGGGAGGTCATAGGGTACCAACTCTAGGTGAAGCAAGCTTTGAGTTAACTATAGGAAATTATAAAACGATTTGTAAAGCCACAGTCATAGAAAATTTGCCGGTTCCTTTATTATTAGGCATGGAATTCCTCTTAGAAAATGAAGTCATAATAAATTTCAAAAACTCCGAAATAATAATATCTAATACCATTATTCAAACAAATATCTCGAATAAACACAGCAACAATTTTCTTCTGGAAAATAACTCAAATTATCTGAATTCCTTCAATTATAAAAATGCCTACCATAAAGAAACTAAAGGAAATATTCTTTCCACGCTGAAATATAATAATAGTATGATAGAAATTGATTCTAAATCAACAGAAAGCAAAGTAGAAAAAGATCCTTATTTACCAATGATTACAATTCCTGACAATGAACCAAATTTCAATACATTTTTGATAAAGAATAATCATAATAACTTAAATTATTCAGAGATCTCAAATTCCATTATTGAAGAAAAAGACATAAATATTTATACACTACCAAACGATTATGCTCTAGTTTGCTTCATCTCATCCGATTTGAAACAAAACAGTACCATTGACGAAACATTATTTTATAAACTTTTCCAGATTAAAAATAACACGAATGAAATATTAGAACCAGGCGGATTGATAGTAAGAGAAGATAGTAACAGAAAAATCTTCTTTTTGATTTCAAAAAATGAGTTTTCAGAAAACTATTCAATTGAAGCACTATGGTCTTGTCTGATAAAACTTAGAAAACACATGTTGGTGAATAATATTAAGAAAATAGCGATCTCGAACACATTAGAAAAAAATTACAATATGAAATTATTCAATAACATGCTTAGCTTTATTTTCAATAACTTAGAAGTTGATATATTGATCTGTAAAGCGCCTTATCACTGTTCTGATTCAACATTCGACCATCCTATCATTCACGAAAATGAGATACATCAAACAAGCAAAACCGAAAAAATAAATACTGAAATTGAACCTGAACCAGAGTATAAAGTGTCACTGGTAGAAGACTGTTACCTTGAGCCGTTGAAAGTAAATAAACTAAAAGTTCACGTACAAGGACGAACAGCGAATAATTTGCAGTCAATGCATTTTCAAGAAAATGAGGAATTCTTGGTCCCACGTGGATTCATATGTTCAGCGCCTGATAATAGCTCAGAAGTATCTTTAATCAACAAAGGACACACAACCATGAAAGTTTATAAGAATACTACATTGGGTTTTATGAGAAACAATAATACCACGAACAATTCTATTGTATTATACACGGAACAAACGGACGACATAGTAACAAAGGACGATCATGACTTATCTCATATAACTGACAGATATTTCAAATCTAAGATAATCAAATTATTGGATGAATACAAAGACGTTTTTTCAAAATCGACTAGACAAATGGGCCTCACTAATTTAGTTGAACACAAAATCGATACGGGTGACGCGCATCCAATTAAGAGCTACCCATACAGGGTGTCCCAAAAAGAGAGGAATATAATCGATCAACAAATATCAGAGATGTTAGAAAATAAAATCATCAGACCGAGTCACTCACCATGGGCAAGTCCAGTCGTACTAGTTAAAAAAAAAGATGGACAAACACGTTTTTGTGTAGACTACCGTAAGCTTAACAGTGTCATGAAAAAATCAATGTATCCTTTACCGAACATCGACGATATTTTAACATATTTACATGGTGCTAAATATTTCACTACGCTGGATATGTTCAGCGGTTACTGGCAAGTCAAAGTCGATGAGGATTCCAAACCATGTACTGCTTTTGTTGCTCAGGGACATGGTCAATATGAATTTAACGTACTGAGCTTTGGTTTGTGTAATGCTCCAGCTACATTTCAAGAACTTGCAGATAAAGTTTTCAGAGGAATGAAATGGAATGATATCCTCATCTACTTGGACGATGTCATCGTTTTTTCTAAAACTCTCGAAGAACACCTTGATAAATTAGAAAAAGTTTTCATTAGATTGAGAGAGGCAAACCTCACCCTCAAACCGAGTAAATGTTTTTATGTCAAATCAAAAGTAAATATGTTAGGATACGTCGTCAGTGATAAAGGTTTAGAGCCAGATAATGATAAATTGTTAGCGATTAAAAATTTTCCCACTCCAAAATCTATTAAGAATATTCAAAGTTTCATTGGATTGTGCAATTATTATCGCAAATTCATTAACAATTTCGCGATAATCGCTAGACCATTACATGAGGCGACGAAAAAATCAGGATTCCTGTGGGAAGATCCGCAACAGCGTGCATTCGAAACGTTGAAGGATAAATTAACATCGGCACCAGTACTTCAGCACTTCAACCCAGACAAAGGTTGTGAGTTGAGAGTAGATGCAAGTAGATTAGGAATTGGGGCGATACTTCTGCAAGAAGGAACGGAGGACAACTACCCACATCCAGTGGCGTACATAAGTAGGAGCTTAACGAAAGCCGAAAAAAATTATACTATCACAGAATTGGAAGCACTGAGCGCAATTTGGGCCCTAGGATATCTCAACACCTCATTTATGGAAGACCAGTTAAGATAATCACAGATCATCATGCACTATGCTGGATAAAATCATTAAAGGACCCTACTGGCAGACTAGCTCGTTGGGCATTAAAACTTACGATCTATGATTATACAATTGTCCATAAAAATGGAATTGCTCATGGAGATGCGGATTGTTTATCCAGAAATCCTGTGTTTCCACCTAGTGAAGATTTTGGCGAAATGGAAGATATTCACACCTTTCTATTTTTACCAGATGACATGGCTCAGAGACAACGGGAGGATCCAGAATGGAGTCAAATTATAGCAGCCATTGAAAATCCAGGTGATAGTTCATTACCAATCGGTCTGAGAAAAAGAGCAAAGAACTTCAGAATCATAAATAAGATTCTATATAAAGTTAATAACTCTCCGGATGGCCTAGAAAATCTAATGGTTATACCCAAAGCTCTGATAGCCGAAATTCTTTATTCTCATCATGCTGAACCCCTCGCTGGACACCTCGGAATTGTAAAAACATTGTATAAAATCAAAAATAGATATTACTGGACGAACCTACAAAGAGATATCGAAAAGTATGTGAAGGGGTGTAGGGACTGTCAAGCCAGAAAAGGAGCACAGAATAAGAAACCTGTCGGGTGGCTACAGCCTATACCAGTGGGCACACCATTCGAAAAAGTAGGTGTAGACATACTGGGACCATTCAGACGTAGTAGGAGCGGAAAAACCGTCATAATAGTTGCAACAGACTATGCAACACGATGGACGGAGACAAAAGCGTTAGCCTCAGGAAAAGCTGGTCCAGTCGCGAAATTTTTACTTGAAAATATAATATGCAGACACGGCTCACCAAGACATATACTGAGCGATCGAGGAAAAACGTTCTTATCCGAAACTGTACGAGAACTTCTTCGTTGCATGGGTACTACAAATCAATACACTACATCGTATCATCCTGCATGTAATGGTCTAACGGAGCGATTCAATAAAACTTTAGCGAATATGTTATCCATGTATACGAACACCCAACAAAATGATTGGGACGAATATCTTCCTCACGTTACCTCCGCATATAACACGTCAATTCAAAATACTTCAAAATTTTCACCTTTCATGTTAGTATATGCGCGCGAGCCAATTCTCCCAACACAAGCTAATCTAATGGAGTCTAGTACTGCAGACAATGTTAATATTATAAGAGAACGGGCTTTGGCAGTTAGGAATCTAGCAATTCAAAATATAGGGAAAAGGCAAGGTACCGATAAAGAGAGGTATGACAAGAAACATAGAAACATCGAATTCGAAGTGGGCGATATAGTTAAGGTATTCACGCCAATAAGGAAGGTTGGTCGGTCGGAAAAGTTATTGTTGCGTTGGTTTGGCCCTTATAAAGTAATACGAAAAGTAGGCGAGGTCGACTACGAAATTCAAAAAGGGCTAAGTAACAAAAGCAAAACCGATATTGTTCACGTTAGTCGTATTTTGCATTATAATGATGAATGGACTCCTGAAGTAATACCGCAGGACGTGTAAATTATGTGTAAATATAAATGTTTTGACCATTACAAAAAATGTACATATTATATATAAGATGAGAATTCCATAAAAATCTAAATTGATAAAATCTTCTAGGAGAGATAGGGATAATTATTTTTAGATAGGTCTGACGTTGAAATATGAGTCAATGAGTGTTGAAATATTTCAGGGTTTTTCTAATTTTCAATATGATGAGCAACACTGCTCACGCTCATAACGTGGAAGTTACGGCAGGGGCGTTCTGGAAGGCACTACCAAGTACCCTTGCGTACGAAGCAACACTTCCTTTAATTTATGAAACAAATTGGCCTGAAGTTGGGTATCCGAATGGTGATTCACATGAAGGTGAGTGCCTCACAAAAAATAGTACCGAAAATGAGTGTATACTATTGACTCATTTAAAACAGTTACACATTGCTTTTGAACAAGAATTTGAAAGTGTTGAACGAAGTTGGAATATTGACTTCCTAGAAAATATTTCATCAGTCGAGAAACCATACTACCGAAATAAAAGATCACTAGATTTCATAGGGTCAGGCTTAGAATGGTGTTGTGGTGTAGCAACACAACAGAAACTTATGACAATGACAATGGACGAACACAATTTACACGAAAGGGTTAACAGTTTACAGAAAAGCTTGACAAAATCTCTTTCAGAATTCTCAATAAACTCTAGAAAATTTCAGAATTACTCAGAAAGCACTTCAGAAGCACTCAAAACTACCGAAACTAAAATTCACAACATTGAAAAAGTAATGACAGATTTCACAAAACAAATTTCGACTCGTCAAAATGAACTGGATTATGTCATGCTGTCAATTATACATAACCAATTTAAGAACTTGAAACATATCATTAAGCTTAACAGAGCATTGAAAGCTCAAACAATAATCAACTCATCACATCCCCATTTCTATTCTCAACCCGGAAACTCTCTTTCATGACTTGGTGAAACTTCAATCAGAACTATTAATTTCCGACCAAAATTTAGCAATCAAAATTGAAAAGTACTTGAAATTATATGAACTTCCACTTTGTGATTGTACATTTGTAAAAAATAAATTAATAATTCACATTCGAATTCCTATTACACAAAATCACCATTCATGGGAACTGTTTCAACTTACAACCACCCCATTTGCATGGTCACATCAAACTTGTATGATCCAACACGACCCAATATTTTTAGCAGTTTCTGAACATTTTTTAACAAAAGAGAGTCAAATTCGACAGATATCAGGTACGGACTTACACCATTGTAGACCCTACCATGATCAACTTTGCTATTTACCCAGATTTTCGGCAGATAATAAGAATGGACCAGGGTGTGCTAAGAAATTATTTTACGGCGCCACTGTCGAGGAAATCAGTCAACATTGCCCCACAAATTGTCATAAGTCAGATACTACAACAATAACTCAAATATCAGAAGAAATATATGTGATAACACATCCAAAAAATGTATCAGAAATTAGTTGTAGAGGACAAACAATCATATTTCCAGAAGAAACTTACGAAGCTCAGGGAGCTGTAAAAATCAAACTGCCATGTAACTGTGAATTCAAAATGGAGAATGAAAAAATCATCCCAAAAAGATTCCCATGTCCCGATACTAACTCACCCACCGCCTCATTAATACACATTATCCCAGCTGCATGGTCAAATTTGAGATCATTTATATTGAACCCAAAAATCCAAGCAAATCTCCCTCGATTCAAAAATTTTTCAGAATGTTTGAATCCAAATTGGACACTCACAGTACCACATTTGAATCTGAGTTCAACTGTTGACACTGTGAAAGAAATGCTGGAAAATTTTGAAGAAAATGATAACCTGTCATTCTCTGATAATTACGGAACTCATGGAAACTCCTTGTTCTTTTTATGGAACATCATTCTATCTGTAGGTTCAGCATATGTTTTATCCAATGGTAGGCCAAATTCAGCAATATTTCCTGGCTTAGCTGGCCAAGTTCGTGCGGAAACACTTGTTCCCACAGAACATACTTTATTTTTCTGGGCTATGTGCACAACATTTGCAATTTTCATTTCAGTTATTTCGATTAGAATATTTTTGAACTGGTATCACCATAAACGTTCTGGGAAAGAAGAGTCATTTGAAATGACTAGTAAAGAGGCGTATAGTAAAGATACCCGAAAATCAAATCAATACATTCTAGAAATGAACGAACCTTTATCGTCTTTCTCAGCAGGGCAACGTATAGATTGCACATTACATGTCATAGATGATCAAGATGAATAATGAATCGTAGAAAACACAGCTGTATAAAAATAATGAATTAAATGATAATAAAGGCATGCATAATACTTCTCTGGGGGATTTAAGCTGATATTATCGTAAAAATATCAGATAAATGTCTTAGCAGTAAGTAAAGTTAGTAAACCACAATGAGTATATAATATAGAAGGAGAAAAGTATGATGAATATAGGTACTTGTGAAATATGTTGACTTACGATTGAAAATTCAGGTATAACTGAGTATTGATAGGGCCCTATCTAGAAAAAAATAAAATTTATGAAATTATGACAAACGATAATTATATGCAATTAATGATATGAGAAAGATGGTAATACATTTTCCGAATGTGGAAAATAAAATGAATTGTAAGGTAAAATCAATAATGGCCAGATTGTTCAATATTTTAAATAGCAATTGCTTGCACATAACCTATTTTGTATGTATAAACATACACGAATGAGTTAGAATGTTTATTTTTAATGTTAAACCCAGATTTAGAAATATACCTAATGAATTATTGGAAATATGTTCAATACCTCCTATTGACAGTATAGATGTCAATAATCAATGTTCGATAATTTTTTTTATGTAAGGATTTATTATGTCAATTTGTTTTGTATCTAAGTTGAGAACCTATTCCAATTAGCATTTACTGCGTATTATGTTTTTTTTTTATGTATATGGACCACATCACACAAACCGCACCACACCATCGGCATCCAGTATAGAACCTCATCATACCATGGCGAGTCGGATTCCTAGATCACACTCCATGAGACAGAGAATTGTCCTGAGAAACCAAACGTTCCTAGTCATCGAAGTCGCATCAACCAATTACAAATACACCTATTACGAATCAGAGCGAAGTTAGTGACTCTTGATAAATTCGTCAGTACGAAGAAGGGTGGATTTAGTAAATATGAATCAAGTCATTAGTACGAATAAGGGTGGATCGAGCAGCTCTTGACAAATTCGTTAATGACTGATTACTGCATGGAGATATATTCGGAAAATTAATGCCGAGTACTATACCTACCTATTGTACGACAGATACTACGAGATAGATAGGTTCAACAAAACTAACCCAAGGATCGCCAATATTCTCGAATGAAGATGACAGAGCAGCAGAAGCAAAGCTTCCATAGGCAAGTTAGGAACTAGGTCAAGTTCTTGACCTAACTCAACGACAACGAATGGCTGGAAAACATGAATCATTCTGATATGAGTTTACGGCATAGAATCATATATGTCGAGTAAGCAGAAACTCCTGGTCTTGCAAAAAAGCAGAGCATTGAATAATCTGCTCATAGTTGCTGATTTCTGGACGCTAGGATGGATGGTCGATAGGATAGATGGGAGAGACAAGGATAACCGACAACAACCGTGGAATGAGCAGGTTCGGACTCAATCATAGAGTGCATTATGATTCAGTGGGTGCGAGTGAACTATTGAATTTGTGGTCAGACTTGATTTTTTACACATTTTTGTTTTTTTCTTTATCCGATTTTGTTCTTATTTTTTTTCAATATTGACATTACCATATATTATTTTTGTTATTATGATTTCAGTGTTTTACTCATTATTTTGCTAGATATTTTGTTTGGCAAAGATACACTTCTATCAAATGATTGATGTTATTACTAAGATTTATATTCATATCATGTAAACCTTTAAAACTCAGTTTCAACACGTTGTTCTTCAGGACAATCACTGGTTTAATGAGACACATGTTGACATATGTTTTTTTATTAAGATTTCAGTGTTTTTCCTTATTTTTTTGCTGGGGTCCAGCTTCGATGGGCCGGAGAGAAATGTCATGTAGTATATCGAAAATAATTATTTTTATAAAATAACATTCATTTCAAATCCAATGTATTGCATGACAGGCATACCTAGACAGGAACTAAAGTTTCCTATTACAACTAATATTTCCATAACCTGTATGAACTCAGATTGAACGTAAAATACATTGATTCTAAAACTGCTGAGATATATGAATTAATATACCATCAGAGGGGGAAATATTGGTTGGAGTAGTTTGAATATGAAAAATAGGAAGTCAGTCTACTTCGGGCGTAGAGCAGGAAAGGTTCTCTGAGCCCATTGAAGATGGTTCTCCTAGTATCCAAATTGTGAGTACACTTATAATTGTTTTATTGAATAAACATGTTTCTTTTATGTTTTTAAATACTCTCTTCATTTCTTTGTGTTCCACAATTCAACAACAACCCTCTCAAAGCCAAGCGAGTAAGTAAATTAAGTCTATGGAATTAGTACCCTCAAGGGGGGTATAATATTTTGGAAAGGTCGTCATAAATACATACACGACAATAGGACCAAAAAAATCTACATGAACTCTTTCAAAGACTTTGTTACTTCTGGGCCAGCTTATTGGCTCGTTCTTTTGAGAATGATTTTTATTTTCCAAACATGGTATACAACTTTTCATCAGATTACAAATGTCATCGTCTATTTTGGGCCAATATATACAAGATCTTGCTAAAGTTTTGGTTCTGACAATCCCAAAATGACCTACATGTAATTCATTCAATAAAGATTTTCTTAACACCTTGGGAATGACAATTCTATGTCCCCACATTATAATACCTTCATGTGCTGAAAGTTCATCACGTTTATTGAAATATGGTTTTAAATTTTCTTCAACTACTTTTGGCCAATTATCATTTTCGATAAATTCTAAAACTTTCATCAACTCACTGTCAACCATGGTTTGATTTCTAATTGATTCATTATCAATAGGCCATGAACTTGACTCATTTATGAAATTAATGTATAAACCCCTATCGGTGTACTCTTCTGAATCTGTCTTTATTTTTAGAGGCATTCTTGACATAAAGTCTGCTAAAGGATTATCTACACCTCGTATGTGTTGGATAGTATAGTCAAATTCAGATAAATACATTGCCCAACGTTGCAATCTATTTGCTGCCATTTGAGGCAAACCTTTATTTTCCCCAAATAATGTCACTAATGCTTTATGATCTGTTCTTAATATGAATTTATTTCCTATTGAATACTGATAAAATTTTCCTACACTGTACTTGATAGCTAATGCTTCTTTTTGAATGGTACTGTATTTTTCTTCACTAGGCATAAGCGTTCTTGATACGCAAGCTATGACCTGTTCCTGATTTCCCTTCAAATGTGATAATACCCCACTTATGCCTGTATTTGATGCATCTGTTGTTAAATATATTGGTAAATCTGGATCAAAGTGTGATAAGCACATATCTGATGCTATTACCTTCTTTACAGATTGAAAAGCTTTGTCACAATTATTAGTCCACTCAAATTTCACATTTTTTTTTAATAGATCATAAATAGGTTTCATTAAATCAGCAGAATTTGGTATGAATTTATGATAGTAATTTAATAAACCTGCAAAGCTACGAACTTCATTTATATTTGTTGGTCTTGGGGCATCTACAATGGCTTTTATTTTGCTATCTGATTTTCTTATTCCCTCCTTTGATATTTTATGACCTAAATATTCTATTTCATTTTTGAAAAATTCGCACTTTTCTTTCTTTACAGTTAATCCTGCATTTTGAAGTTTACTAAATACTTTTTCTAGATTTTCCAAATGTTCTATGTTGTCTTTTCCAGTCACTAGTATGTCATCTAAAAAGTTTACGACTCCGTCCATATCTTGAAATAAACTTTCTACATTTTTCTGGAAAATACTACTAGCAGATTTTATTCCAAATGCTAATCTGTTTACTTTGAATAAACCTCTATGAGTATTCCACGTTAAAAGCTTACTAGTTTCCTCATTTACAGGAAATTGGTTATATGCCTTCACTAAATCAATTTTAGAAAAATGAACTCCTTTGTTCAACTTTGCATGAATTTCTTCTATTCTTGGTAAAGGGTATTTAAAATCTTCTGAGTGTTAATTCAAGGTAGTTTTATAATCCCCACAAATTCTAAGGACCCCCTTCTTTCAAAATTGGTACAGGTGGAGTTGCCCATTCACTACTTTCTATAGGTGATATCATGCGTTGTTCTTCTAATTTATTTAATTCTTGATCAATTTTGTCTACATAAGCTAGAGGAACATTTCTATATTTGCAATAAATAGGGATAGAATTTGGTTTGAGTTTCAATGATATTTCTAAAAACTTGAATTTCCCAATATTATCCTTGAATATTTCCGAATATTTGCAAATTAATTTGTTTACCTCATCTTCCTTATTTACAAAATTTACCATCTCAATCCTCATATCAAATGCCTTGATCCAATCACGTCCGAGCAAATTTGTACCTCCATTTTGTACTATGAAGATCTTGACAGGTCTGGAAAGTCCTTGGTATGCTACGTCTACCATCAAATACCCTCGAGGAGTAAAGGTACTTCCATCATAACCTCTCAATGATATCGCTTCGTGTTGAATCCTGCAATTTGAAAAATATTTAGCATATGATACGCCCATGGAGAGTAGTGAGTAGTCGACTATCATTTGGGCTCCTGAAAATAATTGAATTAATTCGATATTGCGTCAAGTTAAATTCTCAAAAACGTGAAAATAGCAAACAGTGATATCCTGTTTTCCTATTTCTGAGAAATCGAAATAAGTAATATGGTCCTAACAAGAGATGTTCGTGAAGAAATTGAATCAGCAGTTAACCAAGCGGTGAGCAAATCCATAAAAAGTGATTTTCTTATCGATCAAATAGTAAGCAAAGTCACGGAAGCTATAATAAAAACAATAGATCACAAACTGCTTAAAATGGAATCTACAGTGGCGGAGCTTGAACAAAATTTCGCTATCCTAAATGAAAAATTTGAAAATAAATTCAAAACCATGGAAGATGAGATGAAAACGACAGTAAGAATGAAAAATAAAATGGAAGATAGAATAGACCAAATGGATCAAGCGACCAGAGTTTGTAATTTAAGAATATTCAGCCTGAAGGAAAAGACAAACGAAAATACAAGAGAAGAAGTGAAAAAAATCCTTAATACAAAAATGTCGCTAAATCTGGCAGATCAGGATATATCCATATGCTACAGGATTGGTAAGAGAGTAGAAAATAAACCGAGAGGAATCTTCATGAAACTGAGCAATCTGGAGAGTAAACAAGCCATTTATGAAAAGAAAAAGCTCCTTAAAGGCACAGGGGTTGTAATTAGGGAGGATCTAACTGGACCAAGGGTGAAACAGCTGAACACTGCCATTGAAAAGTTTGGAATTAAAAACGTTTGGACCCTCAATGGTAAAATCTATATCAATAAGAACAATAAAGTGTATATTATCAAAAATAGAGAAGATTTCACGAACATCCTACGACAACTTGATGTAAATTAATAACATTATGAAGATTACATTATTCTGTTGAGAAATTATAATTTTTTTTTTTTTTTTTCTGAAGCTAAATGCAAAATGTTTTTGACATGTTTTTCAAATTATTTTTACCGTATATTCAATTTTATAACTACTTTTTTCGCATTTGCTATAATATGTATTTCAGGTGACCCCAAAGTTCTGATTGTTGTACTATGATAGACTTTTTGGACGTATTAGATAGAAATTCTGAAATTGACACAAAAATTTTTGATAATTTCCGAAGTTATCATATACAGAGGAGAGCATGCTGCAAAAGGTATGGTATGGGAATTGTCCACTTTAATATTAGAAGTCTACAGAAACATTATAACGAGCTATTGTTATATATTGAACAAGCAAAAGATTACTTAGATATCATTGTATTATCAGAGACTGGAAATATAAAGAATACGGATGATTTCTCCATTCCAAACTATAGTATATATTATAATGAATCTTCAATCAATAAATGTGATGGTGTGATAATTTACATAAAGAATAGCTCATCAGCAGAAGTGAAGATTGAACAAAATAATGAGAGTAAATTTCTCAGAGCAACTTGCAGTATAGATAGCTTAACAAAAAAAATTACAATAGGTTTGACTGCATATTACAGACCACCAGCAACAGATGTTAGACAATATATGGAGAATTTAGAGACATATTGGAATACTGTACAAAAACAAAATCTTGAGTTTTATGTTGGGGATATAAATATCGATATCTTGAAGAACTAATCAAATGATACTAACAATTATTTGAACATAATGAATTCAAATGGCTTTATTTCCTATATTAACAAACCCACAAGAGTTTCACAATTTTCAAAGTCAACGATCGATCATATATTTATCAAAATGCAAAATAGTATAGTCAATGAAATAGAAATTGAACCAATAATATTTCTAACTGACATGACAGACCACTTTACACCCTTCACTTACGTTTACTTACCAGAAGATAAAACTACCAAAGTCGATAAGGAGCACAAAATAAATAACATCAATTATCAAAAACTGAAGAATATTCTGAGGAAGGAAAAATGGGAAACTGTTCTAAGCTCAAATGATTCTCAAATAGCCTATGAACTCTTTATTGATAAACTGAATAAACATATCACTGATTGCACTGATATTAAAATTTTGAAATGCAAAAAATATATTAAACTTAAACCATGGATTACCGTAGGTCTTATCAAATCCATCGAACACAGGGATCGCCTGAAAAAAAATATTATGAAAAATTACTCTGCTGAAACTGAAAGAGACTACAAAGAATACAGGAATAAACTGAATACTTTGATTAAAAAAACAAAAAACGAATTTTATCAAAATAAGATCACGCAGGCAGGAAAAGAATACAAAAAAATTTGGGCAGTCATAAATGATATCACAGGTCGTAAAAAAAAATCGAATGAACAAATAAGCAATACTTCAATAAATGATGAAAATGGTCAAATAGTCACAAACAACAGAGATAAAGCGAACATATTCAATAATTTCTTTATCAATCTAGGCATAAAGATGGCGAATAAAATACCAAAAACGAATCAACAAAATTTCATCTCGAATAATGACAAAATTGACTCTTCGATTTTCCTAGAACCGGTAACAGAGAATGAAATCACCATGCATATTTTAAATCTTAAAAATAAATGCTCTCCTGGTCCAGATAAGATAACTGTAGGAACCATAAAAACTATTCATGAACATATTATCCACCCACTGATCCATATACTCAATTTATGCTTATCAAGTGGAAAAATTCCACAACAATGGAAAGAATCAATAATCACCCCAATTTTCAAATCAGGCAATCGCTGCCATCCAAATAACTACCGGCCAATTTCTGTTATAAACAATTTTGCTAAAATATTTGAACGCGTTATTAAAAAAAGGTTGATTGAATTTTTTCATAGGCACAAAGTAATTACCGATAGGCAATATGGATTCATAGAAAAATCTAGTACTGAAGATGCCGTGATGGATCTTCTTGAGCAAACTGTTAAAGCCTTGGACGAATCATCAAAATGCGTGGCAGTTTTCCTTGATCTCGCCAAGGCCTTTGATACAGTTTCTCATGAAATTCTTCTCAGCAAATTGAGTCACTATGGTATTCGTGGTCTGCCACTGGAACTGATGTCAAATTACTTAAGAAATAGAGTTCAGAGAGTGAAAATTGGTGAGGATGTAAGCTCGGATTCGATAGTGAAAATTGGAGTTCCACAAGGAACAGTGCTGGGTCCAATACTGTTTTTAGTATACATGAATGACATCGCAAAAATAAATGGCCTCAAGGCACATCTTATATGTTATGCTGATGACACAGCTCTAATTTTCACAGGAGAAAAGTGGGACAACATTAAACATGAAGCCGAAATAGACTTACAAAAAATACATGCTTGGTTAAATTCGAATAAACTGACCTTAAACGTTGATAAGACTAAATTCGTAGCTTTCACACCCACAGTTGTTAACCAGCCAATTAACTTCTCCATTGAGTTACATTCAGTTCACTGCCACCAAAACTCGTGTGCATGCCCCTCAATAGAGAAAGTTTCTTCAATAAAATACCTAGGAGTTATCTTAGACCAACACATACGATGGACAGATCATGTATCACACGTAAACAAACGCCTAAGAAGTCTTATGTACAATTTCTATACTCTGCGAGAAATCCTTTCTAAAAAAAATCTTCTGATGCTCTATAATTCCTTAGCTGAATCTATTCTGTCATACTGCATCACAATATGGGGTGGTACTTTCAACACCACTCTGAGTATTCTGCAAACAACACAAAATACATTGATAAAAATAATTCTGAAGAGAAACAAAAGATCTTCTACTGATAGGCTATATCAAGAAACGCAACTATTGAACACCAAGTTGATATTTGCTTACCAATGCTTGAAAAGAATGTATATACACCGTGACAAGTTCAACTTAACAAGTATTCGGATTTTGAGGTCAACTACAAACAAGGATCTAAAGATCCAATCATTCAGAAAAACATTAACACAAAGATCTTTCTTTTTCTTTGGTCCTAAATTTTACAACTCCATTCCAACCGATCTGAAACAAATTTCAAGTATGAAGAAATACAAAGCTGAAACAAAAAAACACATTTTTAACTCACCAACGAAATTCTATCAAATATTAAACTCAATTTAGACTCAGAACAGACCGAGAAAAATTATTACCAGGAGAAATATAAACCGACTGATGAAGAAAGAAAAAAATTTAACAGACAATGAATTACCTTACATATCTGTCATCTGCTCTCCTCTGTATTATTTAACTCTGTATTATTTAACTGTATTATTTAACTCTGTATTATTCAACTCTGTATTATTTAACTCTGTATTATTTAACTCTGTATTATTTAACTCTGTATTATTTAACTCTGTATTATTTAACTCTGTATTATTTAATTTTCTCCATTATTTAATTATCTACTACTGTGTTAGTTTTCGAATTCCGATACCTAGAATTCTTAGAGATATATTTTATTTATTTATAAATTTACTCACTATTCCAACACAACACAAAATGTACGATCATCATGAAAATCCTGAGACCGAGCAGAAAGCAAGACAGGCATTTTTGCCTAGGCTTTTGCAAGATCTAGGATTCTCTTTTTTTATATATTATGTTATTAACATCATGACATGTACTTCAATTAGAGGAATAAATTGAATTGAATTGAATTGAATTGAATGTTGTGTCATTTATTGCACCCACTGCTGAGCCAGTGTCAATTAACATGGACAAAGGGATATTATTGTTCAACAAAACATCAATTTTGAATGAATCTTTAACCTCAATTTCATTAATATTCATTACCTGGTTTTCATCTATAGTTGTACAATAAAATAAATTTTCATCATCACACTCATCTTCTTCATGAATATAGTTAATTCTCTGATCATTTTTATAGCATATTTTCGAAAGATGTCAAATTTTTTTACATATGCCACATTTATAATAACAAGTATCACTCTGGTGGTTTTTATGACCACAATGTTTACAATTTTTATTAAACGATTCACTTGAGGATCTACTATTTTGAAATCTAGATTTATTACTAGTTACATTACCGACCGAATTCTTGTGTCTCAGCTGGTTCTCCGCATCATTCTGTGGTGGCTTGCTGCCACTGGATTGCTTCCAAGGAGCCTCCCTCACCTGGTGCTTATTGCTTCTTGGCGGGACATTTGAAACGTAGTTCAGGCTACTCTTGCTGCTGTCCATATTACTCGTCACAGATTCAACTTGAACCGCTAATTTTACCATTTCTTCCAATGATTTGGTAGTGCTCCCCTCGCTTATTCTGTCCAGAATTCGTCCACTGCACATTCCAGTTACAAATCGATCCTTGATTTTATCTGTCAAATTTTCTCCAAATTCGCAGTTTATCGCGGCACTACGCATCCTAGCGTAGAATTCGTTTATGGATTCTTCTGATGATTGACTTATTTGATAAAACTTCCTTCTTTCACGCCACACATTTATTTGTGCACTGAACTGCGATTTAATTAGTTCACAGAGTTGAAGGAATGTTTTAGATTTGGGCAGGTCTGGAAATGCTAAGTCTCTAAGTAACTTGTACGTGGAAGTCGAAATTGAGCTCAATGATACGGCCACTTTTAGATTTTCTTCCGTTACCTGGTTAGCTGCAAAATGTTGCTCCAGCCTTTCTAGATATATTTGCCAATCATCGGTCTCTGGTGAAAATTCCATTAATTTTGGTGCTGCTTTCGTCGCCATCTTATTTCCTACACGAGGTCGGCGTGGTCACGTTTTATATCTAGTATATGTATTATACAATACTTTTTATATCCTCGTCGCCAGTTGCTATGTTCTTGGGAGATGAGTTTACTGTTATAATAATTAGACGATACATAACAGTTCACACTCTTTATTTTATACCATTTTAGTCAGACACCATTTTTACCAGTCATGTCGGTAGCAGAGTTCGTGGAAGAGAGAGCTCTTCCTTTCCGTGGTTCTACATTCTAGTTTACTGCGCATGTGCGCTTACATTAAGGCAGGGTTGCCATACACTGCAGATCTCTACTAGATTGTGACGCACTGATCGATTTATAGTTTTGCTTCATCACCTTTACGAGCGTACAGCGCAATACTACAGTGTATTGTGGCTACTGATTCAAAATCCCAATCATAAATTCGATACTAATCGATGAATATCACGTAGAGTTGATAGTCCCGTTCACGCACCCGTTTGCGCACACCTGCTGTTCTGTTCAATTTGCACTTCACTTTTTGTGATTTCTTTCTTCCATTTGAAGATTATATATCCACTAATATTTGATCAAATGATGGCTACAAATTCGTACAGAATATAGAATCACTTGCACTAATCGATAGAGCATACTTAGTAGTTCAGTACTGTTATGAAATTTCGTTGGGTATCTGCGTACTGTTATATATAACAAATAGAATTTTCGGAGGACGACCGACACTTGTCTACCCACTCGCCGCCATCTTGGCTACTTGATATGACACATTTTGAATTGTAGTGTCATTTTCATTATTAAATAATTTGACAACTACGTCTCCGAATCCTGCAGTATATAACTTCTCTTCATTTGCTACAATAACTTCTCTTCCCGCTTCATTTGTGAAATTTTTCAACCAGTCCTTCCTTCTGGTCATGTGAGTCGTAGCACCAGAATCGATGTACCATTCCTCACTATTTACTTTAGCTGATAGTGCAGTAATTAATGAGGAATTATTATTACTTTTAGTTTTGGGCTGTGATCGCATATTATTTTTAGGACAATTCGGTTTTATATGCCCTTTATCACCACATCCAAAACATCTACAGTTGCTTATCTTTTTGTAGTTTGATAATGGTCCTCTTCTTTGTTCTCTTCTCTCTTTCATGGCAAAAGCGGCATCACTAGAAGTTTGTAAATCGTCGGTTTTGTGTTTCAGATCGTCTTGTAGTAATTTGTTCTTGACTGAATCTGATGTGATTTTGGCTCCAGATCCTTCCAGAGCCATAACCATTGGATCAAAACGAGATGGCAAACCAGCAAGCATTATCACTCCAATGAATTCATCATCTATTGGGTGACTTATATCTGCCAACTTTTGTGAAAGAGAAAGCACTTCTGTAACGAATCGCTCAATATTCCCAAAATCTTCAAATTTCATTTGGAATAATGTTTTCAGAAGACTCAGACGCCTTGTCAGTCCGTTATCTTCATACGCTTTATTCAGGTTCATCAATGCTTCTTTAGATGTCTTTGCTGATAGAATATGAATATGACAGTGGATTTTCACATTCAAACAAACTGTCGCCAGGGCTCTTTGGTCTCTTTTTGTGTCGACTGGTGTTTCTTCTTGCCGTTCGATACAATCCCAAAGATCCATCCCTATTAGCGTCATCTTCAACATGAACTTCCACGTACTAGAATTGCTCATACCATCTAACTTTGGTTCAATATTCGGAATACCACCAGATAATACTGCTGTTGGAGTACAAGGAACAGCAGTTATTGTATCTCTATTCGCTTCTCCATTTTCACCTGGTCCCAACATAATATCAACAGCGCAGCACGTTGCTCCAGACTACTATTGAAATATATACTTAATACTTCTTTGGATATTCAATTATGTAATGCTGGGCCCATAACCAGTTGTAAATGCAGTGAAATCACGTGAAAAGGAAAGAGTTCCAAATATACTGACAAGTTTATTTTTATTGACAGAACAACTAAATTATTTACAATATGACAATTGAAGATATAGTAGGTGATAAAAAACATCAAGTACTTAATCAATGATTGATCTTCAACAATATACACTTGATGAGTACGCGACACTCCGCTATAGTTCCAGACTGCGCTCGCGCACGAGCACTCGACAAAGACAGCACGACCGTTCTGTCCTTGTCTATCCCAAGTAGCACACATATATTGGGACAATATCGGTGCAATATTATGAAAATATCGGCAAAATATTGTGAAAGTAATTTTGGCGAGAAAAAAAAAGTGAACATTCGGCGATATTGGTACAATATCAGTTTCCAAATGTGGGTAGAATATTTTCATATCAATATTGGTTGAATATTCGTGGAGTTATATTGGTCACAAGATGTAATATCAATATTGGCAAGAAATTAATGGTGAACATTCGGCAATATTATATGGAAATATCGGTGAATCATTGTGTAACATCATGAAGCTATGTTGTCTCGAAAATATTGGTAGAATATTGTCATACCAATATTGCTGGAATATTATTGTAATATACTGGTGCAATATTGGTTGGAAATATTGGTACATTATTGAAAATCATTATGTAGCTATGTTGTCTTCGAAATATTGGTGAAATATTTTTATATCAATATTTGCGAGTTATTCGCATTAGGAATAATCACAAAGGTCAGCCCAGCCGAAGTGCAATGGGAGGGCCTTGCTTTGGGGAAGCCGCCTTATTGATCCTACTCCAGGTAATAATGCTTTACAATCGTCTAGAGCCAATATTTATATTCTCTCGTCTGATCGGCAATGGGAGTACGTTACGAATCATTTATAGCGCCATCTATCGACATCGGTTTGTGAGTGCATGCTATGGAATTGATATGGAGATTTTGATATCGATATGTATTCTCAAAACAATATGTGAACAATATTGCTCACATGATATAGTGAATCAGATATCTGCCAATATAAGATGATATTACTTTCTGAATATTCCTGGAGAACTATTCAACCGATATGCAATTGAACTTGGAAATAAAATATTGTTTTTCTCTTTCATGACCAATATAAGATATTTATTGAATTGCCGTTATTGATATTCATATTTGAAACAATATGCATTCCATGTCTTTCGCATGATATAGTTGAAACGATATCAATCAATTTGGTTAAATATAATGTTTTGGATATTGTCGAATGAACAGTATTCAAAAATGAGCCGTCGAACTCGAATATACAATTTTGCATAACCGCTTCAGAATCGACATGGGGAGAATGTTAAAATTGCTATATTGGTTATAATTGTTGGAAACAATATGTATACGATACCTTCCGCATGATATAGATGAAATGATATCAATCAATATAGGTGAATATGATGTTTCAAATATTGTTAAAATAATATTCAACCAATATGCCATCGAACTTTAATATACAATATTGCATAACCGCTTTAGAATCGACATGGGGAGAATGTTCAAATTGCGATATTGTTTATTGATGTCGGGAACAATATGTATACGATGTTGTTGTATCGACATTTGTACAACATTATTATACAGGGTGTTTCAAAAAAACCTGACCCCCTTACTAGGGTAGGTAGAACACTGCAAAATAAGTTGAGTTACTCAGTGAAAAAATTTCGTAACGGCATCCGTGATTAAGATACAAGGTGTTGAAAAAATTATTTTTCTACACATTTCTCAAGATTATGTCGAAACTACTGGCAACATTGTGACGAAATTTTGTATGGATGTTTCTTGAAATCTGACACATCACATGCATTTGTTTTTATACCTGACTCTCATAGAGGGCCCTAGTTACACGGTTCGCACCGAGTAGTTTTGAACATAACTTTATTGAGGTTAGATTTTTCAATCCAAATGTGATGTGAACTTGAACATCATTCAATTTCACACCAAAAAGGTACTCTTGACAAAACTCGATACTGTGTTCCATTTTCGGAATATTTAGATTTGAAAATGATGAAGTGATAACTGTTGCTGGTATAAAGTTATGTATTAGAGTGAGTATTATGAAAAATTATCACCTATTTATTGAAAATCGGGAACAACAATACATTTCTGATGCTAAACTTATTGATTCAACAATGAATCACAAGAATAACATCGAAACAGATTTGACCAAGAACATGGATTACATACTTTTTTTGTATCTTGAGCAGAAAGTCAACAAAGGTAAATTCACGTCAAGAGTTGTAAGATATAATTGAACATTACTTAAATGACCTAACAGCTGATCCTCAACTGTTTAGAAGAATAATACATTCTTAAGAAAATAATATAGAATCGTGAATTCGTCGAAACGTAGGACATTTTGAACACTTACTCTAACTGATTCAATATTTTCATGTTTCTAGTCAAATATCTCTTAATTTTCTACTTATGATTCTTTTTACTATCAATAACTTCAGCACAAGAATAATTTTATTGTTTTTTGATCTGAATAAATAGGTAATTGAACTCAATAATATTCATTTCATACCAACATCATTACTACTCCATTATTTTCAAATCGAAATATTCCGAAAACGGAACATAGTATCGAGTTTCACCAAGAGTACTTTTTTAGTGCAAAATTAATTGAGGTTCACGTTCATATCATATTTGGATTGAACAATCTAACCTCAAAAAAGTTATATTCTAAACTACTCGGCACGAACCGTGTAACTAGCGCCCTCTATGAGGGACAGATATAAAAATAAATGCATGCGATGTGTCAGATTTCAAGAAACATCCATACAGAATTTCATTATAATGTTGCCAGTAGTTTCGACATAATAGTGAAAAATGTGTAAAAAAATTCATTTTTTCAACACCTTGTATCATGAAAACGGATGCCGTTACGACATTTTTTCACTGAGCAAACCCAACTTATTTTGCAGTGTTCTACCTACCCTAGCATGGGGGTCAGGTTTTTTTGAAACACCCTGTATAACATTTATGAATATGTTTTTCAACACATTGTTAACGAATTTTACAACCAATATTGCTCCAATATTGTAGCTGACAATCCATATCCAGCTCAGGTTGAACCAATATTCCACCAATATTATCATTTCAATATTGTATGTCCGATATACTCTCATATTGGACCTATATTATGTTTCACATGTACGATATATCTATATGGGCCCAATATGAAATCGGGTTCCAGCCAATATGATGTGCTACCTGGGATCACTAACGCTTCGACACACAACCTCTCTCTACGGCGGTTAGATTCAAGACTTCCATCTTAGGTAGGTGCCTATCTCTATGTATCCCTATTCGAATATGCTCGACTACTCGTATTAATGCCTAAACTCTGTGTGTGAGCGTCGGCGAGATGTAAACGGATTGAATAAACGTTGTCTAATGACGATTAACTAACGTTGTTGGAAAACATATATTCAACGTTTTTTTTCTTTCAACAGTTATCAAATACTCTCAATGAAACGTTCGATTGACGTTAATTTCAAGAGTTCGAAAAACGTTTCGGATAAACGTTAGTTCACCGTGAGAACTCTACTGAATCAATGAAAAGTACTTCCCTGTGTGAAATACACGTTTCAAAATAACGGTACGGTTCTTATACTCATGATTTTGGAAATTTGTACAAAAAGTGGAGGGAAAATGGAGAATCCGGTCGATTTCATCTTCTCTAACCAATAGATAGCCCATAAGCTATGAGCTATCACAAATTTCAATTTCCGAAAGTTTCGTTTACAAAAATTGACGGTTTCTGCATTTTTTTTTCAATATTCAACTGCAAACTGTGATTTATTGAAGAAGCACTCGTAAATTGTGATTTGTGATAGCTCCCAGCTTTGGGCTATCCAAAAGTTACGAAAATTGAATAAAAAATCCACGTCCGTATTAAAAAGAAAGAGTTGATGATGGTTTCTGGAAGACGGAACAACAGATTTCGAATTTGAAAACTCCAACTTGTAGAGAAGAATACGTCTTCATGATGAAGATTAATTTCTTCGAATAAATAAAAAATAATGGAGGTCTTAGACAATTATATTTCTTCCAGAAATCTCCGGATTTTCGGAATTTTCCATGTTTCAAAACGGCATTTTGTCAAGCATAAAATTGCACAGTTTTGCCAAGATTTAACCGACCCTGTATCTCTTACAGTTTACGAGATCCCAATGATGAGGCTCTAATTCCAGCCACCCTGTACATAATTGTTAATTTCCAATATAGAGAAAAACGGTATATTATTCAGTATCACTAAATGAAATACTGAAATTAACGTCTGATAACCGTTTGAAGCATCCGAATATCAATGAATTATCTTTTCCACATAATAATAGACGTTATTAAATGAGTAATTTCCTACGTTTCATCAACATTATCAGTACACGATCAAATGACGTATAAATTAACTCAAAAGTTATGTGAATTTAATACGTTGAAGTAAACAAGAATTTGTTGTTTCAATCCATTGGTTTTCTAACGTTATAAACAGGTTATTCCTAGAAATTATTCTACCGTACATTGTGAATGTGTCGTTTCATTGGGATAGAATGACGTTGTTTTTGCTGGAGAGTATCAACGTCTTATTTCAACGTTTGATAGTGGTTGTAGATGAACAGAAAGTAATGAATTGTAAGGAATAAAACGTTCAAATAACGTGTTTATTCCCTGGTCATCTTCAACCAAATTTCAACGTTGAAGTTTTTAACCACTTACGTTATTTCCACGATTCCAACCGTTATTCAACGTTTTATCAATGAGTTTGTGTTGACTGGAAATTCAAGATGGCGGGTCCAATATGGCGAAAGAGCTTTGTAATAAAAAGGAGTTTGAAAAGCTTTAATTAAACACGCTTTCATGGATAGCCCAAACTATAGGCCAAACTGAATAGAAGGAGAAAATTAAAAAATTGTTGTTCTAAAATTGTTCTATCCGTCATTCGGTTGCCCCCTTACGAGCAACCCTCAGAAGTCTTCAAGAGTCTTGTGCGAGCAAGGAATGACGGGGGCCTTACCTTTTAACGTGTGATCCCAAACACTTTCTTGGGCCATCAGAAAAATTTCTGCAGTCGACGGGACTCGAACCCACGACCGGCAAGCGAATGCGGATTAGAATATGGACACTCTGTCCGCACGGCTACCTGGCCACCAAATGATAGTATAGTTTAAAAAACGAGAAAGATTCTCGAACTAAAAAGAAGTAGATATTAAAAATAGTAGTTTGAAATACTGATGAATCCCGATTTTATGGATAGTCAAACTAAAGAAAAGTAGAAAACAAAAGAATAAAAGTGTGATGATAAATATTCAACTATAAAAATATCTCCTAGAAATAAATGTATATAGTAAAACGTTTGCCGGGTATCAGCTATTGTAATAAATAGTATAGTTTGAAAAACTAATGAAACACGTTTTTATTGATAGCCTAACTAAAAAGAAGTGAGTAGAAAATAGTGAGTAGTTTGAAAAAATCAAGAGATATAGAGTGTCGAACTAAAAAAAAGTAGGAAATGAAAAGAATAGTTTGAAACACTAAAGAATCCCGCTTTTATGGATGACCAAACTGAAACTGAAAAATAATGTTTATGGCAAAACAACGTTTGCGCGTCAGCTAGTAACGTATATATATGTAAGTGATATTATCACTCGATTAAATTATATCTTTTTTTGCTAATTGAAAACGTATATTAGATTATCACCATCAACCATGATTCAATAAATGGTCAAAAAGTTGTTCGAAATATACGTTCAACGTGAACGTTGATACAATATTCAACACATACGTGTGATTTACCGACTTTTTCAACTGATAGTATAGATATTGTGAGTAGAGGGGCTACAGGGCTACCAGCTCAAGCCAATCAGAGACCAGCATTTAATTGGAGGTCACGCCCACTAAAAACCGGCGCGAAATTCAAATTATTCATACGTCGTCACGTCGCCATCGTGAATAAATTAAAAAAGCTGTCAACGCTGGGGAATTGAACCAGGGACCTTTGCATTACGAGGCAGCGTATATACCCACTGTGGTATTCCGACCTCCGTAATATTTCAATTATTTTAATGCTATTCAAACGGGATATCCATAGCTGGCGCGCGCTTATCTTTGAAACGGATCTATCGAGGTGAAGCAAAGCGAGAGATGCGTTCCAGAAATAAGAAACTTGGAGTCGAAAATAATATTCATCGCTGGCGCGCGCTTATCTTTGCAACGGATCTATCGAGGTAGAGCGAAGCGAGAGATGCGTTCCAGAGATAAGAAACTTCGAGTGGAAAATAATATCCATCGCTGGCGCGCGCTTATCTTTGCAACGGATCTGTAGAGGTAAAGCAAAGCGAGATATGCGTTCTAGAGATAAGACACAAGTATTACATCGAAATAAATTTATGGTGAAATATTTCCATGTTGATTTTATCGACAATATACACACAACACCAAATGAAGCTCATGCTGATAAGAGTCATGTGCAGCGATAACCGTCACATTGTTGCCAGACGTTGGAAATTATTATTTATGAAGTCGATAAGGTGTTGTCAGATTTTCAAAAAATATCTGATGTCGCGTAATACATGACATATGACGTATGACAGATGGTGTTTGCAATATGATGTATGTTGGGAGTGGAAATATACGAAAACAACTATATATTATAATGCATCCGAAGTAGCACACTCATATTGGGCCGATATTGGACCAATATAGATGAAAAATTGGCGCAATATCGAGAAATCAAGTAGGCACAATATTGGATCCAAACATTCAACATGCTATTGTAGATCGATATTGATTCGATGTTTCATAAAAAGATTGTTAAATCATTCGACAAAATATCTGAAATAATATTGATTTATAATCATCCTACAATATTGATTTGTTGATATGAAAAAAACAATGAAGTGCGTTGATTGAGAATCATTCATCATCTCTATATATGTAACTGATGGCTCATCGATATTGACCAACAATATAGTAGGTTGAAGATGAGCAATATTCTTGGCATCACCACGTAGTGATATATTATAAATATTGACACCAAATATAGATCAATAATGAGAAATAATCTTGTTATTGCATTCATGACTGATGTTGAGACTAATTGAAAAAAAAATATCGACACATATTCAAAAGAATGCTTCAAATTATATCAGTATCTTATATTCATACTATATAAAAACTCAGACATTGGGTAGGAATATGGACGGGTTATTTATTAACAATATCTCAAACATATCGCCAAGAAATATATATTCCGTATGAAATATCGGTATGCTTAGGTATTGATGGATGATATTCATGTTTCTATCAATCAAACGTTGATACAATATCTATCCATAATATTAACAGGAGATTCAAAACAAATATATACACATATTGAACAGTATGCTTGGAACAGAATCAATATAAAATATTCATAAAATATAGTTATGCGGATATTGGTTGAGAATATGTGGTGATCATTGAAAATTGATATTCAAGATATATTTAAGGAATATATAAATATTATATCCAACATCAATATGCTGGGATGATAGATGATCATATATGGAATAATGTCGTATTCGAAAGTTTATGGAACAATGATATTCCAATGTGGGGAGTGAATTGAAAAAAAATATTGACAAATATCAAAAATAAAGCTCAGAGCTATATCGAAAACTTATATATAGACAATATAGTTGAATAGATATTGTGATATATCTACAAAAACATATATCTTTCATATTGAACATCATTATAATGTGATATTGATGGATCCCATTGAATAATGTCATAACTGGAAGTTGATACGAGATAGATAATGAATGAAAGTAGTATATTGACCACAAATATTGACACATATTTAAAATAATGTCGGAAATTATATCGATGGCCAATATTATTACATATATGTATGTGGATATTGGCGAATAATATCTAGTAGCTATTGAGAAAGAAGTCTACAGAAATATCTACAAACAATATCTATAACATATTGAACAGCGCCTTTTCAGGATATTGATAAATCATATTGATCATTCTCACACTTTGAAGTTGATACAACATTCATTTTCAATGCGCGAAAAATGTCGAAGTGAAATATACCTATATATTCAAAATATTGCCCTAAATTATATCTAAGGTAGATATTCACACAATATCATCATCCAGATATTGAATGAGGATATAGAGTGGTTATCCAGGAACAATCTCCACAATATATCTTCAAAAAATTTTTATTTTATATTGAACATTCACGATGATACGATATTGATGAATCATCACGATCAATCTCTCATTTATAAGTTGATACACCTTCGATTCTGAATGTAACGGATACATTGAAAACAAATATTGACACATATTCAAAATGATGCCAGAAACCATATCGATGGCATATATTCTTACAATATATATATACATATATGTAGATTATTATCAGAAAATATCTAGTAGCATTTGAAAACGAATTTTCCAGAAACATCTACAAACAATATCTGCAACATATTGAACAGCACTTCACAAGAATATCGATGAATAATATTGATAGGGCATTATTACATTATATTGATTATTTTCACACTTCAAAGTTGATACAATATTTATTTCCAGTATTGGTAAAACGTTGAAGGGAAATTTACATTTATACAGTCTGTCCAAGATAAGGTTGAACAGCATGGGGATCTCGAAAACGGTAAGAGATACGAAATCGGTTAAATGAGGAAAAAGTTGCGCATTCGGAGGCTCATATCAAGAGCCTTCGAAAATTCCGAAAATTATTTTCAGTTTTTGAGTTATATCGAAAAAAGTGAAATTTTGGAATTTCTATTTTATTTTTTTTCTCCGTCATTATTAGAGATACAGCAAAACTGAGAATACTTTTTCATAGCAACTTTTGATGACGGTCAACGTGGTGATACCGATTTTTTCATGCGACGTTTCGTATTCGTGGAACCATCATCAACTTTTGTTTTTCATATACGGTCCTGATAATTTCTTCACAGATTCTGAGAGGTTTTTTCATTCTAAATTCAACCATGTATTATACAAGGTGGTTCATTTGTGTTTCGACCTATTTCCATCCATCATCAATGTTTTTTCGAAACTCCAAAGGAAAAATGCCATCAGTTCCACTTATTTTGAAGGACAATTAGTCAACACACTAATACCTCATCAACAACCCATTTCATTTTGCGGAAACAAAAGTTCCATCCATACAAATTCAGAATATGTCAAGCGCTAAAACCAGGAGATGACGAATGGCGCAAGACATCCTGTGAGTGGTATACCAGGAAATGTTAAAATTTTGCAGATTTCTTTCGAACAATCATCTGGACTGATGAAAGCATGGTCACTAATCATGGTAGCTCCGATAGAAAAAATACACATTATTGTTCACGAGAAAATGAACATTTATACATTACAGCGAGACACCAACACCGTTTCGGCTTCAATATGTGGGTTGCAATATTTGGTACACGAATTATTGTTCCTTCTATTTACTATGGAACACAGACTTCCGAACGTTATAGAAATTCGCTTGAGAATCATCTTGAGGAAGCTCTGGATGATTTACCGATTGCGGAAGTTCAGAACTCTGTTGGTTTCAACAAGATGGCGCTCCGGTACATAATTCCAGAGAAGTCCGTGCGTTTTTATCCCTTGGCCGGCGCGGTCGCCTGATTTAACACAGCTGGATTTTTTCTTAGGGGATACATCGAACTTTGTACACGCAAATAACTTTGAGGATGAAGAAGAACTAAGGGACAGTGTCTTCGAAGCATTCAATAGAATAACCCCAGAAATGCTTAGCAATGTCTTAGAAACAACTGTGAGAAGAGGATATCTTTGTTCAGAAAATAATGGTTATCATTTTGAACATTTGTTATGAATGTCTCTGTAGGTATTGTCAGAGTTAAGTTGTTAAAGTAATTCGTGTAAGAATTCATCAACAATTTTAAACGCTGCATTGATCGAATGATGTAGTGAAATATTTTTTATTCACTTCTCAGTATTGAATAACTAATCCATCAAGTTTGACACTAAATGATAAGAAATAAATGGAACTGATGGCTTTTTTTCTTTTGGAAGTTCGAAAAAACATTGATGATGGATAGAAATAGGTCGAAACACATTCGAATCACCTTGTATAGTACATTGTTGAATTCAGAATAAAAAAACCTTTCAGAATCTGTGAAAAAATTATCAGGACCGTATTTAAAAAACAAAAGTTGATGATGGTTCCACGAATACGAAAAGTCGCATGAAAAAATCGGTATCACCAGTCAAACCCCATCAAAAGTTGCAATTGAAAAGTCTTTTCAGTTTTTCTGTATCTCTGATAATAACGGAGAAAAAAAATAAAATAGAAATTCCAAAAATTCACTTTTTTCGATATAACTCAAAAACTAAAAATAATTTTCAAAATTTTCGAAGGCTCTTGATATGAGCCTCCGAATGCGCAACTTGTTCCCCATTTAAGCGGCTTCGTATCTCCTACCGTTTCCGAGATCCCCATGCTGTTCAACCTTATCTTGGACAGACTGTATACACAATATCGTCAGAAATTATATCGAATGCTCATATCCATACAATATAAGTATTTAGATATTGAATGAGGATAAAGAGATCTATCTGCACAATATGTCTACAAAAAATCTATTCCATATTGACCATCACGATGATAAGATATTGAAGAATTATATCGACCAATCGCTCATTCATATTATGTTGATTCATTTTCGAATCTGAATGTTAGGGATATTATCTAGAATGAATATTGCAACATATTCGAAATGGAGTCTGAAATCATATCCATTGCTAATATCCGTTCAATATCGAAAGACAATTTGAGTTGAAATTGGGTGACAGTATGGAGTTTTTTATCACTTGGAGCGCACGAAGTATATCTTCCTAATAGTTTCACGAGATATATTTATTTCATATTAAACATCACTATGCATAGTCATTGATGACACATATTCATTAATCTTCAACTGGAATGTTGTCACAACGTTGACTTTTAATGTCAGCATTAGACTAGAGATAATTATCGGCACATACAGGGTGGCCCACGGTCGATGGTACCTTAGACGTATACGGAAAACGGTACGTTGGATTATCCTGAAAATTCGGTTACTATAATAAGCGTTTGTGATCTAACGATTCAAAATATTTTCAGAGATGCAGCGTTGCCACCTTTACCAAAGAGTAGCATCATCTTTGTTATTTCAAATGGAACACCCTGTATTTCATTGCGTTTTTAAATTCTTCCCGAAGAGCTGATTTTATCAATGTATCACACTGTTCAAAATCGAGATTTTTCAATTTCAGGAATTTTTTGTGTCGAAAATATTCATTATCGATCAAAACGGATTACATGTCCCTATCTCAACTTCTGATTCACTATCTACTGACATTTAATTGGAACAGATACAGGGTGATCAAAATTCTGAATCTTGGACCATCCTGCATTTTTTCCAATTAAATGTCGGTAGATAGTTGATCAAAAGTTGAAATATTGACATGTAAGCCGTTTTGACCAATGATGAATAGTTTCGACACAAAAAATCCTAAAGTTGAAAAATCTCGATTTTGAACACCCTATATCTCTGTAATAATTCCCGCTAGACCCCAAGTGTGATGCATTGATGAAATCAGCTTTTCGAGAAGAATCTAAAAACGCAATGAAATACAGGGTGTTCTATTTGAAGTAACGAAGATCATGCTACTTTTTGGTAAAAGTGGCAACGCTGCTTCGCTGAAAATAATTTGAATCGTTGGATCACAAACGCTTATTGAAGTAACCAAATTTTCAAGATAATCCGATGTACCGTTTTCCATATACGTCTAAGGTACCATCGACCGTGGGCCACCCTGTATACAGAATAATTATGAAGATATTGAGTTAGAAATGGATATTTCCAGAAGTCTACGAAATAAGACTGATTTCACATTGAATGCTACAATGTATATCGATTAACCTCACATACTGGAAAGTTTATGAGATAATATTCGATATTGAACCTATCTAAAAACGGCAATATCTCGAAATGGGGAACACTTTGTATGATAGTATATACAGTGGAATATATTCAATATTAACTTTTCAGATATACGTCGGTGTGTATAATAAAATAAAAAAATAATATCTCAAATTCTTATAAAAAGAAATATTCAAAAATTTATTTTCTTCCCATTCATTATGTCATTCTGAAGGCCTGGACTTCCTTCCCCCATCTCTATCTGCTGCTTGCGCCAAGCAAGAACGAACATGCCTTAGGATGTCGTTCTCGCAGGCAGTAGGAATCACTACTCTTGTAGCGTCTGAAAATGTCGTATTTACTATAAGCTGAGTGATTCAACTCTTTTTTTGTGAAAATTGTAGTGAAGGGCAATGAATTTCCATTATTTTATATAGGTATTATGTTTGGTTGGCCGGTTCCCGTGTTACCCTATACATATTCAAGAATGAAAAATTTTGAAATAATCCCCTCTTCGAATTAGTTTTGTCACGTTTTTAAATCAGATTTTATATACAGGGTGTTTCATTGGGAAAGGAGAATAATTCAACTGTGGATAGGGGTCACTGGGGTGATTTAAAAAAACCCATGGTTAATGGATCTTCGACTTCTTATAACCGAGATACAGGATGTTTCATCAATTTTGTCCATATCTTCATTGTCTCATAACTTTCCAACCAACCTGTATATATTTTCAAAAATTGTTACACTTGCTCAATCTACCCTGTGGAATTGATTGAGGCAACAACAAAAGATAAAATCCAGGTCCGGCTTCACTTAAAATTCACAAATTCTTTCTGCCAGAAAACAACACCCTATACATTCGAATTTCTCTTTTTCTCGCCATATCTGAAAATAACATCAAAATTTCTATTCAACGATGTGCTTTTTATTCGTGAACAGACGATTTTAACTATTCATATTATGTGCTCAAAATATTATTTTTGCTCATTTTGGGGTACAAAATTGGAAACATCTAATCAATGCTTATCGTGAAAAGCCCTGTATAGTTTTGATGACGGACCTGCAACTAAGTCTGGAACAAAGAACGATATGAAATACTCCTTCTAAATGTAATACTCACGTATACTGAATAGGAAGTAATAAAATTAATAAATCTCGTCTGATTCCAATTTTGTACCCCAAAATGAGCAAAATAGTTATTCTTGTATTTAGAGCGCGAAATGCTACTTTGGTGATCGAGATCTGATTTTTTTAACGAGGCGGAGCCGAGTTAAAAAAATAGTCGAGATGACCAAAGAATTTCGCGCTCGTGTTGCAAACAACATTTTTTCTACAAACGTCAAAAATATAGTTCTGAAGTAAAATTATGCTTAGCTTGATATGAAAAATAGTGTTGAACTGACCTAAAAGGCCTCCTCCTATTCTCCCTAGGTACGCACAATGTTCCACGAACATAATAGGAATTTACTTTCGTGCGATCCAAGAGTTGCTGATTATTCAGAAATGAATGATTTCGTGGATGTTTTCTCGATTGAGGACCATAAAGTTGAAATATAAATATCTCATATATTTTACATAACAATGCGCGAAGTAGGTACTTTGCGCACTGTTTTACTTCGCGCATTGTTTTATGCAAGGTATCATGGTAACGTAGGAAACTGAAAAAAAGTGTCACTTCGCAATTTGTTATCAATGCGCGAACCTTGTCATTTTTTGACGTTCGTAGAAAAATAATATTTTGAGCACATAATATAAATAGTTAAAATCGTCTGTGCACGAATGAAAAGCACATCGTTGATCAGAAATCTCGATGTTCTTTTCAGATATGGCAAAAAAAATGAGAAATTCGAATGCATAGGGTGTTGTTTTCTGGCAGAAAGAATTTGTGAATTTTAAGTGAAGTCGGACCTGGATTACATCTTTTGTTGTTGCCTCAATCAATTCCACAGGGTAGATTGAGCAAGTGTACCAATTTTTAAAAATATATACAGGTTGGTTGGAAAGTTATGAGACAATGAAGATATGGACAAAATTGATGAAACATCCTGTATCTCGGTTATAAGAAGACGAAGACCCATCAACCATGGGTTTTATGAAATCACCTCAGTGACCCCTATCCATAGTTGAATTATTTACCTTCCCCAATGAAACACCCTGTATAGAACTTGACGATCGAGCTCAAAAGCACTATTGCTCCACCCTGGATCTGTTCCAATTAAATATCAGTAAATAGTAAATCGATTGTTAAATCATAGATCAACGGGGGAGTCATTAATCTATAGTTAAATTAAGGACATGTTAGCCGTTTCGAACAATAATGAATAGTTTCGACACAAAAGAATCCAGAAATTGAAAAATCTAGATTTTGAACACCCTATACCTCTGTAATCATTTTCGCTGGACCTCAAGTGTTATGCATTTCTAAAACCAGCCTCCCACGGAAAATCTATGAATGCGAAAATATACAGGGTGTCCTATTCAAAAAAACACATAATCGGCCGATATATCTTGGAATGCTAACACCCTATAGATTTGAAAATAATTTTAGGTGACAGTTATCATGGAACATAATAATTTATAATTATTGTATTTGAATTTTTTTTATACTGACTGTTTCCTAACTTGGGGCGATCAATGAAATGGATGATGGAGACGGAAAAACAAAACGAAATGAAAGAATACATTTTTGTCGAAAAAAATCATTTTGGAAGATATTGAGCTCCAAAGTTTGCCTGAAACTCTTGTAAATCATTGATAAAAGGTTAATAGCCCAATTCAAGCGTTAATTTGCTTTCTGCGAGATCACAAGAACCGGAAGTACCAATGACTTTTGCAATATTGCCGGACGTTCAAAAATAGTTGAGAGATGAATTATGGTGTAAGTGCACATTTTTTGACAAAATTTCAGAACAAATTTTTTCTGTCTCATAAAACACCGCATTCCATTTATCGCACCAACTTCGGAAACACCCTGTATATCTGACGTTTGGCTAATATCGAAGAAGAACATATTATCGCTTCACCCTGTTTAGGTAAGTACATATTATCCCATTTTCTATGATTTTCATAGATATCTCAGTTGTATTTGGATATACAGCGTTGCGGTTTTCACAATACTGTACTATTTTAAAAAACCTGAGTCCAACTATACATGAACATACTAATGTCTCATTTGAAAAGAATTTATGTTGGCTCCATTTTCTGAACAATAATCATTTATGGACGTCAAATAAATACGCCAGTGTATTCTACGTAAGAAAAGCAGAACTGTGAGAATTCTGTTTGCGGCCAGTGGCCGATCAAGGAAGCGGTAAAGGGAGAGATTATCCCTTGAGCCTCGTTGAAGATTGATATAAGAGAAGTGTATAGAAATCGGCCAGTGCTGTAACTTCTGAATCAATCGTGATAGGATTTCGAAATTTCGTGGGTAGCAACTAGGTATACCAAATTAATCATTTATTGATAAAATCACTTCCGTTTCAACCGGAATCAACCTCAACATTTCATGTTTGAATAGGAAACCCTGTATATTCTTTTATATTCATCTTGGATTTCCTGTATATACGTAAAAAATTTGTATCAAAGTTGGGCCAACAGGGCCAACATAAATAATTTAGTAATGTGAAAACCGCAACTCTCTATCTCCAAAGACAACTGAGAAAATCATCGATAATGTCACACATTGTATACCTAACCCGAGATCTAGGTACCTATATTGAAGTTTCATCATCGAACAATACTCATATGTTTCAAAAATCGCATTACCGTTATTAATAAAGCATCTGTACTTAGGTAGGTATGTAGGTACAATATTTTGCCAAATCTAGGAATCCTATATTATACCATCATTATTCCCCAATATTGTGCCAATAACTTCTCAACAATATTGTTTCGATATCGTGCTGGAATGAGACAACTGAGAAAATCATCGATAATGGAACACATTGTATATACCTACCCCGAGATCAAGGTACCTATTGAAGTTTCATCATCTAACAATACTCATATGTTTCGAAAATCGCATTACCGTTATCAATAAAGCATCTTCTATACTAAGGTATGTAGGTACAATATTTTGCCAAATCTAGGGATCCTATATTATACCATCATTATTCTCCAATATTGTACCAATAACTTCTCAACATTATTGTTTCGATATCGTGCTGAAATGAGACAACTGAGAAAATCATCGACAATGGAATACATTGTATATACCTACCCCGAGATCTAGGTACCTATTGAAGTTTCATCATCTAACAATACTCATTATGTTTCGAAAATCGCATTATCGTTATTAATAAAGCATCTTCAATACTTAGGTATGTAGGTACAATATTTTGCCAAATCTAGGGATCCTATATTATTCCATCATTATTTCCCGATATTGTACCAATAACTTCTCAACAATATTGTTTCGATATCGTGCTGAAATGAGTAGGTACACATTGTGTGTGCTGCTGGATAACTTATGGCGAACACTGATGTGTACGTAACAAAAAAGTATCTACGATTTTACTTAGGTACATGGACTTTAGTACTCGAATGATATCAATAGGTTAACTTATACTTGTTACATAGTAAGTAGGTAAAAACATTTTTCTGACTGAACTACCAAACTGCACGAGGGCATCGAGGGGTCGAAACAATTTTCGGATTTTGCAGCATCAGCACATGGTATGGCAAGGAAGAACATAATCAAAATTGTATCAAAGTTGAACTAGTATCAATAGTTGGGATAAGTAATTTTACCTTATTATTTTTTGCACCACTGTTATGATATACCACTCGCGATCCACGCCACACGCTTGAAGACTCTATGAGACAACTGAAAGAACTGAGCTAGTGAGTGTCGAGCAAAGATAGTCACTCTATGACCTGAGGTATTTGCCCGACAGTGTTGTCGGGTGTACTAGTAGACACGTTATACTAGAAACATACATTTCTTGTCCAGACAAGAATATCAGAATAATGTGAAAAAACTGGAATGCCTACCTAGGTGTTTCTTGAATTGAAATTCCACAATGAATAAAATCATTTGTTTGATGTAATATTTGTGCACAAGTTCAGAATCCCCAAGTGATATGTAGGTAGCAACACAAAATGCACTATTCTCTCATTCATCCATTCATAATTTCGTTTCATTTCATAACTTGTGTTGAAATGAACATTTCATCACCAATTATGTATTATTCCACTTTGCGCATTTGTTTATACAGTGTGTCCCACTTACCATGCTCACGATGGGTATCTTTTTAACGGTGAGAGATACGAGGTCGGTTGAACTACACCAAATGTGGAGTTTGTCAAGGCCAACTATAATGTGAAAAAATATTTTGATAAAATCTATTCGTTTTTGTTTTATAAGCAAAAAACAAATCTTGATCATTTTCATGTCTCCTCCGTAACTTCTTTATTCATGAAAATATTCAGATAGGAATTTCACATTCTCATGGGAGTTTTTCGAAGTGAATTCGAAAAAAATATGATAACTCTTCTAGAATTTGAGATATCAGCACCAACTTTAGTTGTTCAAATGAAGCTCATAGCTCACTATGACTTAGTTACAAATAATTTCTTTTCCTCTTACAGATGACATGTCGCAGTTATAGTTTTGTGTTGATAACAACGGAGTTATCGTCATTTATACAAAAACATAAACTTATTTGGAAGCCGCCATCTCGAATTTACAAATTTTAACAAAAATATCATGATCGTCGACCTCAAAAACCCCCATTTACCAATTTTGAATGGAATGGGACCAAATCTTGTCCGCCATCTTGGAGCAGCCATTTTTTTAGAATTATTTCCATTTCCATTTACTAATCAATGCATATTGTTACATACAAACAAAGCGTATGATCAAATTTAGACGTTCGTTCAGAACTACGCAAAAAATAATCGCATCGAATACAATTCGAACTTTGAAATCTTCAAGATTATGCATCTTAAACTTTCTGCACAATTAAAAATAATCGTGTCCGTTCAACATAATAATCCTTTCGCATCGTGATCGGATTATTTCAACTGTTAAACTGATACTCTTCGTAATTATATGCAACAAAAGTTATCGATGTTTAGCCCTAATCTTTTGAAGTACTTATAGTATTATAGTATTACTACTGAAAATACTAGATTTAGTGACAAAACCAAGATGGCAACAGTGGTGACTAGGCTTGTCGTTCACGGTAACACTCGAACGTGCGCGAGAAAGCTCTAATATTGAGAATTCATCATTGAATTGATATGGTACACATATATGAAATCTAGAAGGTGACTTCACTATATTGAACCTGATGTTTGCTAGCAATATTGAACTAATCTTCATTTCTCAATATTGCTCCATTATCATCATGTTGATAGTATCTAGAGATTACGCCTCAATATTATATCAATTAACTGACTGAACTCAAGATGGATAATATCGCTTGCACATTGTGATGACAACATCGAATTGATATTGGGATCTGATTATGGCACAAATATATGGAATCAGGAAGTTGGTTCCACAATATTGAACACTATGATTATTTGCAATATGAAATTCATATTCATTTATAAAGATTGCTCTATTATCATCTTGATGATAGTTTCAAGAGATCACAGCACAATATTGTATACATAAAGTTGACTGGAATAAGCATTAGAAATATTGCTCTGATATTGAGATTGTATCATTGAATTCACACTGAGTTTTTGATGTGGTACACATTAATGGAATCAAGAAGTTGAACTCACGATATTGAAGCTAATGATTATTTGCAATATAGAATTATCTTCATTCCTCAATATTATCCCTTTACCATCCTGTTGATAGTATCAAGTGATTACACCTCAATATTATATCAATATAACTGACTGAACTCAAGATGGATAATATTGCTTGCACATTTTGATGGCAACATCGAAATAGTATTGGGATCTGATTATGGTACAAATATATAGAATCAGGAAGTTGGATTCACAATATTAAACACAATGATTATTTGCAATATGATGATCATATTCATTTAACAATATTGCTCTTTCATCATCTTGATGATAGTTGCAAGAGATTAGAACACAATATTGTATACATAAAGTTTACTGAAATATGCATAGGTAATATTGCTCTAATATTGAGATTTCATCATTGAATTGACCTTGGGTTTTTGATATGGTTAACATGAATGGAAACAAAAAGTTAACCTCACGATATTGATCCTAATAGTTATTTCCAATGTCGAATTATCTTCATTCCTATTTATGGATGATATTATTGCTTGCACATTGTGATCACAGCATCGAATGAATATTGGGATCTGGTTATGGTACAAATATATGGAATCAGGAAGTCGGTTTCACAATATTGAACATAATGATATTTCGCAATATCTAAATCATCTGCATTTCTCAATATTGCTGCAACCTCATCCTGATGAAATCCACTAGAACAATATCGCTGGGATATTGGGATTTGATCATTGAATCCATATAGAGTTTGTGATATAGTACACATATATGGAATAAATTGATCGACCTCACGATATCCAACGTGATGATTCTTTGCAATATCGAGGTCATCTCCATTTCCCAATATTGCTTCATTATCAAACAGATGATGGTGTCATAAGAATACAACTCTTTATTGTATACATATAATTCACCAATATCCACACAAACAATATTGGTGGAATATTGGGATGTCATCATTGAATAGCAGTTTTGTATTCGATATGGAATACATATATGAAATCAAGAAGTCCACGTGACGATATTGAACCTGATGTTTTATTGCAATATCCTCCAAGATACATTCTATCGATATAGGTTACATATCCAGTTGTAATATGAACTGATATCAGGCAATCAATATATCTATCATGAAGATTTATCAATATCGAGACATAAATCATCAGGATATAGGAGGAATATAGATTTCATCACATATGTCATTATGAATATCGATACAATGTAGGATTCTCAAGATCCTGAAAAATGTAAGCCTATCAACATTGTATTCATATTGATCCGTCCAGCTCATTTATTCAATATCGTTACAATATCATCCGACCGATTTACGATATTCAAATATTGGGCCAATGCAGAGCCGATTTGCAGCCGATATTCTGTGCTACTGGGGATTATTTTATTTAAGTAATCCTTTTCTACAAAAATGACTTGCCTCTTGAGAAGATGGCGGTCCATCCCAGTGTGTGGTCCAATCGGGACGATTATAATGAACGAAGCATGGCAGTTTGATTTGTAGGTTAAAGTTGCTGCGATATTCTTGAGGAAGTTTGTGCCACACCCTCAATAGCCCATAAGGATCTGCATATTCAATGAGACATTCTACTGGAATGTACTGCAATTCTTGTTCAGTGAATTTTGTCAGAGTCAAAGCGGGAGATTTAATAAACTCCAATAGCACAGCTATTTCAGACTTCATGATTTTTCGAGCAGAGCTAAAATATTTCAGATGCTACTAGTCTCGCGTCGAGTTGTATACTGATGAAATGAAAAAAAAAACTAGTCACATTTTTCACAACATTTTATTCAAATCAGACATAACCTCATTTTTACAATAATAAAAGTATTCTCTGAGAGCATTACTAGACATCTTCTTCTTCCTCGAAGCACTGGTGGGCAAGTGAACCCCCTGCACGTGGGCCTCCTTATTCGGGCCCATTGTGCGCCCACATGTTACGACATTCAGCTGGGTATGCCGACTGCCTTGGAGAAGTTCAGCAGCTTCCTCAGCTGAATCTCTTTTTCGTCCTCTGGCCTCAAGATTATGTTGCCAAGGACAGCCCTCCTCTGATGCGTCAGTGCTGGACACTCAGTGAGGACATGTGATGACGTTTCGTCATCTTCCAGGCACCATCTGCAAAGGGGGTTATCCTTGATCCCAATAAGCTCTAGGTGCCTATTGAGGTGGTTGTGCCCCGTTAGGAGCCCCACTACCATTTTAAGGTTTCGCCTGTTTAGGAATAAGACCTCTTTTGCGAGCCTCTTCGAAGGTTCCTTTATGTGGAGCTTCGATTGTCTCATTCCTGGTGTGTCCTTCCATATTTTGAGGAATTGCTTTTGCAGCTGTTCCTCTATAGAGGACATTGCCAGGCTATTTGGTATTCCCAAGATTGGTTCCGGTCCGACCGGGGTCCGTCCTGAACCGATCTTTGCCAGTCTGTCTGCCTCCTCGTTTCCGGGTATTCCCGAATGTCCCGGAACTCACATGAGGCTGACTTTTCTTGATTTTGCCAGGTTTTCCAAGGCTTTTCTGCACTCGGACACCAAATTGGATGTGATCCTATTGGATTGCAAAGCCAGTATTGCAGCTTTGCTCTCCGAGCATATAGTGATTGGTCTATGACCTCTCATAATTAGGTTTTCTTGGACACAGGTGAGTATGACAAGTACTTCTGCCTGGAACACTGAGGCATATTCGCCCAAAGGAACTGAAATTTCTTTCCCTGTTCCTTCATTGTATACCCCTGCACCTGAACCGCCCCCAAATTTTGAGCCATCCGTGTACCAGATTGACTCATTCGGAGGAGGCACGTCAGGTGTTGTGTCATTCCATTCTTCCCTCGTAGGGATGACAGTGTTTGGGGCTTTGTTGAAGTTCAGAATTGGCAAGGTATTATCCCTTCTCATCATGAGGATGGGACAGTTTTTCTTTGCCTTATTCCATATGAGGGAGTGTCCTTGATCTGCTTTTGTTCCGACCCACTGGTTTGCACCGTTGAGTCGGTAAGCAGTTCTCATGGCTTCGTGTTGTATGAACAGGTGTAGAGGCGGCAGACCTAACAGAACTTCAAGAGCCCTGGTAGGCGTCGTTCTCAGAGCACCTGTTATTCCCAGGCAGGCCAGTCGCTGGACTTTATCCAGTTCTCTGTTGGTCTTGCCCTTATTGGTACTGGTCCACCATACAATGGACCCGTACTTAAGTGTTGGGCGTATTACTGCCGTGTATATCCAGTGAAGGGTCTTAGGTGTGAGACCCCATGTTTTTCCAAAGGCTCGTCTGCATGCCCAGAAGCAGCATACAGCCTTCTTAGTGCGGTTTGCAATGTGCTCATTCCAAGTGAGCTTGGAGTCTATTATAACTCCAAGGTACTTTGATGAGCTTTTATATTGGAGACACTTTCCCGAGAGAAATATCTCAGGAAGTGTTCCTATTTTGCGTTTCTTAGTGAATAATACCAAGTTCGCCTTTTCTGGATTGACTCTTAATCCACTGGTGAAACACCACTGTTCCACTTTATTGAGGGCTTCCATGATTGGTTTCCCTAGCCGGTTCGCCGATTGATTTTGGGCCATTATTACCAAGTCATCTGCATATGCTTGCGCATAAAGCCCCGGCTTATTCAAATCTATGAGGAGCTCGTCTACTACCAGGCACCATAGTAGTGGTGATAAAACCCCTCCTTGAGGACATCCTCTTGATACCTTGGCAGCAACCGACCTCCCACATAGTTCTGCTTTTACCACTCGCTGCGATAGCATGGCCCTAATCCACCTGGTCAAGGTTTGATGGACCCCATGTCTATCCGCGGCGTGGCATATCGATTCAAATGACGTATTGTCAAATGCTCCTTCTATGTCTAGAAAGACTCCCATGGCTGAGCGTCCACCAGCTAGCACCCCATCTATCTTATGGACAAGATGATGGAGAGCCGCATCTGTGGACTTCCCAGTCTGATAAGCATATTGTTGTGCGTGCAGCGGGTTTATTTGCAGTGGCACATCTCTGATGTATCGATCTATCAGCCTCTCCAGTGTTTTCATGAGGAAATACGTGAGGCTAATGGGTCTATACGCTTTGGCATCGGAATAATCTGTTTTCCCTGGTTTCGGGATAAATACGATCCTAACCGATCTCCATTCCACTGGTATGTGGCCCAGAGCCAGACAGGACCGAAATATCTTCATGAGCAGGGAAATGATGGTGCCCAGTCCCTCTTGTAGGAGGGCCGGAAATATTCCATCTTCCCCTGGTGATTTAAATGGTGCGAATGTCTTTACAGCCCATCTCACCTTCTCGTATGTAACCACCTTTGACGCCGTTTGATAGTCCATGTGAGTTCTTCTCACTGGGCTCGTCCTCAAAGGTGGTTCGTTGGCTATTTCTGAATCCGGAAAGTGTGTGGAGATGAGGTGCTGCAATGTTTCCTCTGCCGTTGTGGTTTCTCGACCATCTGACAGAGACAGCACGCCCACTCCTCTTCTCGGTTCTTTGGAGAGAACTTTGCATATCCTTGCCGCTGAAGAAATTGTGTTTATTTCTCTGCAGTAGGCATGCCAACTGTCTCTTTGTGCTTGCCGAATGGCTTTTTTGTACGCTCTCTGGGCAGACTTATATTCTTCCCAGTGTTGCGGTACATTGGTGCGTTTCGCTTTGTTTAGAAGCTTTCTTGTGAGCCTGCGAAGGTTTTCTATTTCTGAATTCCACCATGGCGTTCTGGCATTGGTAGCCCTGTCTTTAAGTGGACAGCTGTTCTCGTACGAGGACGTGATGGCCTTATTAAGATACGACACCACTGTATCTATTTCGGCCTCACTCCCGTACTTTGATGGCAAACCCACAAGCCTTCCTTTGAGTTCCTCCCGGAAGAGGTCCCACTTGGTGGCACGAGGGTTCCTATATGTTTCTTTTTCTGGAGCTCTTGTACCCCCAGCGTAAACAGAATGTGTCGATGATCTGATAGTGATTCATCTTGTGACACCTTCCATGAATGAACCTGGGTCAACATATCTCGAGTGCATAGAGTAAGATCTATCACAGATTGTCGCCTAGGCGTGAAAAGAGTAGGTACTGAGCCCTCATTTATGATTTCCAGATTACTGGTGGTGAGGAATTCGAGCAGAGCACTTCCCCTCGGGTTCGTGTCCCGGCTGCCCCACAGAATATGGTGGGCATTCGAGTCACAGCCGATGAGAAGCCCCTTCCCAGATTCCTCACAATATCGTACTAACGATTCGATCTCCCGAGGCGGAGAAGCTGTCTCGTACGGAAAGTACGCTGAGCAGACTACTACCTCCTGGGTGCGACCATTTAACGGCATGAGGATCTCTACCGCCACCAGGTCTCTGGTACAGAATCCTGGGACAGGGAAGACCTTCATGCCTTTTGTATAAATACACGCCCGGGGGCTGGTATCGACAGAGGCACAGTAATGGGAGTAGTTAAAACTAAGAGAGCACGACTATCAGCATAGGGAAATACATGCTTTAATCTTAACTGGAACGCGGCCTGTGTTCTAGCGGAGAAGCGGGGTAGCGGGAGCGCGAGCTTATCGAAACCGCAACAAATAACACTTTAATGACAATAACATGATGGCGGCGGCGCTGATGGCGGTAAATTTGAAATTGTGAGGCTATGACATCATCATCATCATCATGATGAATTTTTAAATAAATAAATAAATTAAAAAAAGCTGTCACCGCTGGGGGAAATTGAACCAGGGACCTTTGCATTATGAGGCAGCGTATATACGCACTGTGGTATTCCAACCTCCGTGATATTTCAATTATTTTAATGCTATTCAAACGGGTTATCCATCGCTGGCGCGCGCTTATCTTTGCAACGGATCTATCGAGGTAGAGTAAGGCTCGAGCGCTCGGCGCTGCAACGTTGTCGGACGTATGTGTTTGGATGTTAATGTTGTTACATCATTGTGTGTGGCAACGCTGTCTCGCTTCATGGCGTTCGAAGATCCAGCAAAGCGAGAGATCCCGTAGAATGATAAGCGCGCGCTCGTATTGGAAACGAATACTTGGATTATTTATTTATTTTAAAGTGGGTGACGTCATGCCGTTACCTTCATGGCGTTCGAAGTTCCAGCAAAGCGAGAGATCCCTTAGAATGATAAGCGCGCGCTCATATACCCATTCCTCAAACTGTGACTTTAATTACAATAACAAGATTGAATTTTCATATACAGAGCGTTTGAGTTGATTGAAAATTGAAAAAAAATATATACAGAGTGTCCCACGGTTCGCGGTCCCATGTTTTAGCATGGAAGAAGTGTTTGAGTTGAAAGAAATATATACAGGGTGTTTGAGTTGATGAAGATTGAGAAAAAAAAATATATACAGGGCGGCCCATGGGGGTGTAAGAATACGAAAACGAAGATAAATAATCTATTTATTTGAGTAATCCTTTTCTACAAAAATGACATGCCTCTTGAGAAGATGGCGGTCCATCCCAGTGTGTGGTCCAATCGGGACGATTATAATGAACGAAGCATGGCAGTTTGATTTGTAGGTTAAAGTTGCTGCGATATTCTTGAGAAAGTTTGTGCCATATCATTAAAAGGTCACAGGGATCTGCATGTTCAATGATACACTCTACTGGAATATAGTGCAATTCTTGTGTGAGAAATGTGGGAAATTCTTGAATAAAACTAACCTATACCACCATATGAGGAATGCCCATAGAGTGGACGCCACCAATTCGAATAACCTAGCTGATTAGCGGATGGCAGTTAATGGATTCAGAAGTCTTCAGATCACACCTATAGAAGTATTCAGAGGTATTCGGAGGTCTTCAGATCACGCCTTCAGATGTCTTCAGATGTCTTCAGAGGTATTCAGAGGTCTTCAGATCACGCCTTCAGAGGTATTCAGATGTCTTCAGAGGTATTCAGATGTCTTCAGAGGTATTCAGATGTCTTCAGAGGTATTCAAGAGTCTTCAGTTGTATATCAGACACCATAGCGTTCACATCATGGAGTCTAAACCTCATTCATCAGAGCAAGCATTAGATAAATATCACTGTGCAGATTATGATAATGCTTATGGACCGAAATATGTTGACGGCAGATGGACACTTGGACATAAGAATCTACGCTTTGAGGACCAATACATAGGCGTAGATAATGTCGATTTTAAAAGTACTCTGGATCTTTTGGAATTATTATTTTCCAAGAACCCTCGAAATTACACGCCTCTGGATCACCAGATGTATAAACAAATGCTAGAAATCAGCTCTATTCATAGAGATCGATTAGGGCGATTACGAGGACAAGCTGATAAGGAGAAATTTGATAAAATTATCAGACTCCTCTTCAAAAATAAGACCAAGCCTAAACGTCCAAAGTCGAGCGTGGAGCCTGAAGCCAGTATTGGGAATGAAGAGTACAATATTTTAGATGCATGGACAGATCCGAATATCTTGCTGGATAGACTGAGATATTTAATGGAATCAGATAAGAACAACAACGAGATCGCCTTTATTCTTACTGAACTTGAAAATGTTGGTATAATATCTAAGAAATAAATGATGTCAAAATTATCCGTTTTTTATTCAACACCTGCTAGGCGAGTAGACTCACAATGACTACTCAACTTGGCATTCAAAAATATATATTTAAAAACCCTGTATAATGACTGGTAGGTAGTGTGATGAAATCATAAACTTGGTTGACTTGCTGACTGTCTTTGGTCGACTGACATTTTTACGATGATAATCACTCTAAGAGTCACAAAAATGAATAACGAGGTAGCGACATTTCTTGCTGACCCGCCCTGTATAGAAGAAATATTTTTTAGTGTGGGATATTGAATATTAGGTCTAGGACTAAAAACAGCTCTTATTGTTTCAGCTTGAACAGCTGTTTTTTGTGTGATTTCGATAGTTCCTTGTATCTCATATGGAACGATGAGAGAATCAATAACAATAGGATTATTTCCTTTATTATCCGTTAATTTTAGTCTATAACTCAGCTGATTTAATCATCTTTCTAGGCTTTGAAAGAATATGATTTTCTGTATACGCCAAATATAGAACAACCAAGATAACGGTATCCTGTTTGAACGCTCCAACTTGAACAGCTGTTTGATTTCGGTAGTTCGTTGATTTCGTGAAAAAACGATAAGAGAACCCGTGTATGTCCTTTACACTAACTCGTTAATTGTTGTCTATAGCTCATCTATTGTAAGAGTATCAGATTTTGAAATATTCGGCGGATTCAGTGGCAGATAAAATGCATAACAATGCTTGAATATAATATGCACACATGAAGACTATTTTTCATATAAGCCTCTCAATGTATAGGGTGGACTGAGTTTTACAATAAAACCATATTATGTGATGCATGAAAGAAATGCTCAATAGATCATAACAACTACTGGAATTTCATAAAAATAACTATCTAGTAACCGTCCACCTACTTTTCACTTTGAAATTTCAGTAACCATCAGATCTTAATGCAAATTAAGACTATTTATGACACATAAAAAGTCAATATGAATTCATAAATTTAAAAAGAATAATTTTCACTCGCCTCTGAAATATCCTTTGCCTATGTTTGATACACTATGTTAAAGACAGTCAGGCACATCACTAAATTGGCGCGCTATTATAATTTCAATAGTACCAACTGCTCAATCGAAAAATGTATAGAATGGCGTGGAAACATTGGTGCTACAGATTTCTCTTCATTTGGAGGTAATATGTTATTTCCAGGCAAACTTGAGACAACTATGTTTCTATTTCAATAGAGTGATTCTTCATCAGGCAATTACTTCAAGCAATGATCTTTGATTCTAGTTTTCGCGATAGAGGGTGTTGAAGTTGATCCGTAGGTTTTATTACTGGTTAAAATCGAGAATGATTCATCTAATAGACATCGTCAGGGTGGGAGTTTGAAGTTTAGGTTTTTCATTAGTTATTCCTTGAAAGACACTTACCTGAAATGTACGTTGGTCAATCGTTAGCAAATTATACCAATCGGCAACCTGGAGGGCTGCTATAATGTAGCTTGATACAGCGAAACTGAAATAATTTGTAAATAAAAGTGATATTCGTAGAACAAAACTTAGACCTAGAAGGTAAAAACCCGAAGGATACGGGATGGAAAGTGAATGAAAGCACTCAAGTATGCTGCATAAGTTGAATCATACGAGCATTCTGTGTGAGTTATATAAGTACTACGCGTTTTCGATGGCTGCAGCAAAACTCTTCAGCTTGCTGATTTTCTCACAATTAATAGTCTGTCATTTCATGAAATTCGATATTGAAACATGGTGTATGTTTATGTGGCAGTTTTTGTAGAAAAATCAATTTATATCATAGGTACTTAACTAGAATACATTGGGCTGATAATTGAATAGGGTGTTCTCCTAGGAAAAAACAACTAAAATTCAATCAAAACTGTAGTCGTACTCATTCCTATACCAAAGCCGGCTAATTTCATCGATAACAAATTGAAATGATTATACTAAATATTCCTCAATAAGATTACCAAAGTACCTGCTTAACTTCATGAACCATGTCATAAACGACAAAATTTAAATATATCTCTTCAGCATATTCATTGCTGAATTGATTTGTTATACCAGCAGATAGATGGCGGTACAACTACGTTGCTAAGAGTTACTAACAGCCGTCGGCCGAGCGCCAACAAATATGAGCCTCAAACAACTGTTATCATCTTCCATTCGTTATTGCACTGCACCGAACCTATTTATTTTCGGATTCCAATTGTTACCTCATATCTGCAAATAGGTCGGCCATTCTCAGGATTTCAGAATGAAAATAATTCATACCGTGTCATCCATCACTGTCATCAAATAAAAAACATCCTAAAAGTTTCTTCAAGATGTTCCATATCAAGTACCCTGAATGTCTCTGGTACATCCCGTATCATCCCACAAACATTCTGATGGGATGTTCATAAGACATCGCAAATGCTGACACGGGTGTTGCCAGCAACATCCCAAGAATGTCCCAAGGAAAATAGGGATTTTCCAGAGATGTTCCTATCATCCCATATGGATGATTTTTCGATGTCTTACGGATGTTATTGTGTTATTAGGGCATGCGCATGGTGAGCGATGCCACACTCACTAATTCTTAGAAAACATCTGAACATCATGAATGAAAACTCGTGAAATGACTAAGTTCATCATAGAAAGTGTTTCCAAGATCTCCAAATGCGAAATCTCAGCCAATTTCATTGATATAAAATGATCACAGGGCACCATTTATTTTCACCCAAAATAAAGATACTATATGAAGATCCTGAACAAGAATTGGAATCAATCAGTATACTACGACACCCAGATCCATCACGAAAGTTTCAACGAGAAAACTATGATTTTTATTTCACGCGAAAAGCTACTACACAAGATACAGATATAACATTTTTCAGAGTACTGGTCCTACATATTATGGGGTTCAACATCCATACATACTCTGATGCTCCTAGATTTCATTCAGAGATACAGTCTATTCGCCTGATTGGTGTTTCTACACTCACTGATTCTCAAACAACATTGTAACATCACCGAAAAGACATCGACCTTCCACTTTTCTACAGATACACAGAAAATAATTTTCAGAGATTCCTACTATCATCCCATCGCTAGCAATACCAGTCAGACACACTCAACAAATTCAGAAAACGCATTCTGTTGTCACCAATCATGAATATGTCGAGCAACTCTTTACCAAAACTCATTAAATGACTGAGTTCACAATAGGAAGTGTTTCTAAGATCTTAAAAAGTTTAAAATTCAATACCTATACCTCCTGTTGTAGCCTGTGCATGATTTTCTTCGAATATAATAGGTATTTGCTTTGATGTGCTTCAAGAGATAAATAATAATGATAATCTGACGCATATTGTAGCACCAAGCCTGGATAGTCCAGGCCGATATAGCATCAATCTCAACCAATGATGTCAACCTACTCTCTAACCTATCGTGTTATTGAGTGTGGCATCACTCAACAGGCGGATGACCTGTCTCTCTTGATGGAATCTAGAAGCAGTAACGTATATGTGGTTGCTGAACCCCATATGGGTAGACAGTATTCTAAAACAGGTTGTATCTGTATTTTGTAGAGTAGCATGTTGTCTGGAATAAAAATCCTAGTTTTCGTGTTGAAACTTTCGTGATGGATATCCGGGTATCCTATACTGTTTGATTCAAATTCTTGTTCAGGATCAGCATTAGTATCTTCATTTCGGGTAGAAAGAAATGGTACCTTGTGATCATTTCATACCAATGAAATTGGTGAAAAGTTCACCTGACAAGACATATATGATTTTCCCTAATGCATGATAGCCTGTTGGAATATTTTTGTCTATGAAGTTAATTCCTGATTGTTATACGTTATTCAAATGGTTGGTACTATGATTGGTGTCGGATTATTATTCTTTCATCACTTGAAGCGCACTGAAGGAAATGCTTATTATGTTCGTGAAACATCGCTCATGCCTAGGGGGGGTTGCCAAAAAGGAGGCGCAGTATTGAACATTGGTGTATCTTGGAACTACTTCCTTTGGTGAACTTAGTCGTTTTATGAGTTTCGGTAAAGAGTTGTTCAACATATATCTGAATAGTAACAGCTTTTCTGTGATGTTTCAATTTTGTTAATGGAGCGGAAGTATCTGTAGAATAAGGAAAGGTCTCCGACTCTCTCCGACTCATTTGCGATGTTTCAATGTTTTTAAGACTTGGTGAGTGTAGCATCGCCCACCAGGCGCATAGCTAGTCTCTCTGGATGGCATCTAGGAGCATCAACGTATATGTGTGAGTGCTGAACCCATATGAGTAAACAGTATTCTTGAACAGGTTGTATCTGTATTTCGTAGAGTAGCTTTTATTTATAATCAGCATTGGGAATCTTCATTTCGGTTCGAAAAGAATACTACCTTGTGATTATTCTATATCGATGAAGTTTGACAATATTTCGAATGATAGCCTAGATACGATATTGAATAGGATAGGATACTTAAACTGTCTGGCAATGATAGTAAGAGATATATTAATTTTTGCAGTGTACATTAGTCATTTCGAGTATTTTTGTCTAAGACCTCAATAATTCATAATTGGTTCATGTTCTTCATATTTTATTCGGTCAGAATGGTGTGCCATCCTTATATTATGTTATCGAAGCAATATTTCAATCATGCTGTTTTTGTGATGTTTCCGTCACGTTTTGACGCATGCGTAATATGACTCCTCTTAATTATACATCATCTGAAAAACGCTTCAGGTGTCACATGGCATCTGTCAAGTGTCATCTATCTAGCATAATTTGTGACGATGTCGTACATAAAGTAGAGTATTCTATTCGCGCATCTATTGTCAGTATCATTAATAAAGCCCAATACTAGCTTTATGGGAGATAATATAAGAATATAGGTTATTCACGGCTCTCCATTCTTTATTGATATCTCGCAAGCATTGAAACTCTGCGTATATCCATGTATTTGCAAATCCTAGTTTTTGTGAAGCAGCGTGCGTGATGGATCTGGGTGTCGTAGTATACTGTTTGAATTCAATAGTTATCCATAATCCGCATAGGGTATCTTTATTTCGGTTGAAAAGAATGGTACCTTGTGATTATTCTATATCGATGAAGTTGGGCAATATTTCAAATGATAGCCGAGATACTATATTTTCCATAGTGTACAGGATAACAACCTATTTGAATATTTTTCCTCTGACAATGTTTTTTCCATGATTCTGATCTTTTATTTTCTATATGTCAGGTGGAGAATCTAGTTCATTATCATTATTTTATATCGATGAAGTTGGTCAATATTTCGAGTGATATCTGGGATACGATTCTCCATAATGTATAATAGCCTATTTGAATATTTCTTCACGTTTTTCATGTTCTGGTACATTTTCACCAGTTCATATTTTTCTATCACTTGGAGCGCACGAAAGAAAATCCTAACAATGTTCGAAGAACGTCGTGCATACCTTAAAGGGGATAGGATATTCAATCTAACTGGGAATGTCTCACTTGATAAGAGAGAGATGATTTTCCAAATATTTTCGTCTTAGAAGTTAATTCATAATTATTGGTATACGTCGTTTGAATGTTTGGTGCTACAATATGCGTCAGATTATCATTATTATTTATCTCTTGAAGCACATCAAAGCAAATACCTATTATATTCGAAGAAAATCATGCACAGGCTACAACAGGAGGTATAGGTATTGAATTTTAAACTTTTTAAGATCTTAGAAACACTTCCTATTGTAAACTCAGTCATTTAATGAGTTTTGGTAAAGAGTTGCTCGACATATTCATGATTGGTGACAACAGAATGCGTTTTCTGAATTTGTTGAGTGTGTCTGACTGGTATTGCTAGCGATGGGATGATAGTAGGAATCTCTGAAAATTATTTTCTGTGTATCTGTAGAAAAGTGGAAGGTCGATGTCTTTTCGGTGATGTTACAATGTTGTTTGAGAATCAGTGAGTGTAGAAACACCAATCAGGCGAATGGACTGTATCTCTGAATGAAATCTAGGAGCATCAGAGTATGTATGGATGTTGAACCCCATAATATGTAGGAACAGTACAGTACTTATTATTATTATTATTATTATTAAATAAAAATCATAGTTTTTTCGTTGAAACTTTCGTGATGGATCTGGGTGTCGTAGTATAATGATTGATTCCAATTCTTGTTCAGGATCTTCATATAGTATCTTTATTTTTGGTGAAAATAAATGGTGCCCTGTGATCATTTTATATCAATGAAATTGGCTGAGATTTCGCATTTGGAGATCTTGGAAACACTTCCTATGATGAACTTAGTCATTTCACGAGTTTTCATTCATGATGTTCAGATGTTTTCTAAGAATTAGTGAGTGTGGCATCGCTCACCATGCGCATGCCCTAATAACACAATAACATCCGTAAGACATCGAAAAATCATCCATATGGGATGATAGGAACATCTCTGGAAAATCCCTATTTTCCTTGGGACATTCTTGGGATGTTGCTGGCAACACCCGTGTCAGCATTTGCGATGTCTTATGAACATCCCATCAGAATGTTTGTGGGATGATACGGGATGTACCAGAGACATTCAGGGTACTTGATATGGAACATCTTGAAGAAACTTTTAGGATGTTTTTTATTTGATGACAGTGATGGATGACACGGTATGAATTATTTTTATTCTGAAATCCTGAGAATGGCCGACCTATTTGCAGATATGAGGTAACAATTGGAATCCGAAAATATATAGGTTCGGTGCAGTGCAATAACCAATGGAAGATGATAACAGTTGTTTGAGGCTCATATTTGTTGGCGCTCGGCCGACGGCTGTTAGTAACTCTTAGCAACGTAGTTGTACCGCCATCTATCGGCTGGTATAACAAATCAATTCAGCAATGAATATGCTGAAGAGATATATTTAAATTTTGTCGTTTATTACATGGTTCATGAAGTTAAGCAGGTACTTTGGTAATCTTATTGAGGAATATTTAGTATAATCATTTCAATTTGTTATCGATGAAATTAGCCGGCTTTGGTATAGGAATAAGTACGACTACAGTTTTGATTGAATTTTAGTTGTTTTTTTCTAGGAGAACACCCTATTCAATTATCAGCCCAATGTATTCTAGTTAAGTACCTATGATATAAATTGATTTTTCTACAAAAACTGCCACATAAACATACACCATGTTCCAATATCGAATTTCATGAAATGACAGACTATTAATTGTGAGAAAATCAGCAAGCTGAAGAGTTTTGCTGCAGCCATCGAAAACGCGTAGTACTTATATAACTCACACAGAATGCTCGTATGATTCAACTTATGCAGCATACTTGAGTGCTTTCATTCACTTTCCATCCCGTATCCTTCGGGTTTTTACCTTCTAGGTCTAAGTTTTGTTCTACGAATATCACTTTTATTTACAAATTATTTCAGTTTCGCTGTATCAAGCTACATTATAGCAGCCCTGCAGGTTGCCGATTGGTATAATTTGCTAACGATTGACCAACGTACATTTCAGGTAAGTGTCTTTCAAGGAATAACTAATGAAAAACCTAAAATTCAAACTCCTACCCTGACGATGTCTATTAGATGAATCATTCTCGATTTCAACCAGTAATAAAACCTACTGATCAACTTCAACACCCTCTATCGCGAAAACTAGAATCAAAGATCATTGCTTGAAGTAATTGCCTGATGAAGAATCACTCTATTGAAATAGAAACATAGTTGTCTCAATTTTGCCTGGAAATAACATATTACCTCCAAATGAACAGAAATCTGTAGCACCAATGTTTCCACGCCATTCTATACATTTTTCGATTGAGCAGTTGGTACTATTGAAATTATAATAGCGCGCCAATTTAGTGATGTGCCTGACTGTCTTTAACATAGTGTATCAAACATAGGCAAAGGATATTTCAAAGGCGAGTGAAAATTATTCTTTTTAAATTTATGAATTCATATTGACTTTGTATGTGTCATAAATAGTCTTAATTTGCATTAAGATCTGATGGTTACTGAAATTTCAAAGTGAAAAGTCGGTGGACGGTTACTAGATAGTTATTTTTATGAAATTCCAGTAGTTGTTATGATCTATTGAGCATTTCTTTCATGCATCACATAATATGGTTCTTTTGTAAAACTCAGTCCACCCTATACATTGAGAGGCTTATATGAAAAATAGTCTTCATGTGTGCATATTATATTCAAGCATTGTTATGCATTTTATCTGCCACTGAATCCGCCGAATATTTCAAAATCTGATACTCTTACAATAGATGAGCTATAGACAAAAATTAACGAGTTAGTATAAAGGACATACACGGGTTCTCTTATCGTTTTTTCACGAAATCAACGAACTACCGAACTCAAACAGCTGTTCAAGTTGGAGCGTTCAAACAGGATACCGTTATCTTGGTTGTTCTATATTTGGCGTATACAGAAAATCATATTCTTTCAAAGCCTAGAAAGATGATTAAATCAGCTGAGTTATAGACTAAAATTAACGGATAATAAAGGAAATAATCCTATTGTTATTGATTCTCTCATCGTTCCATATGAGATACAAGGAACTATCGAAATCACACAAAAAACAGCTGTTGAAGCTGAAACAAGAGCTGTTTTCAGTCCTAGACCTAATATTCAATATCCCACACTAAAAAATATTTCTGCTATATAGGGCGGGTCAGCAAGAAATGTCGCTACCTCGTTTTTCATTTTTGTGACTCTTAGAGTGATTATCATCGTAAAAATGTCAGTCGACCAAAGACAGTCAGCAAGTCAACCAAGTTCATGGTTTCATCACACTACCTACCAGTCATTATACAGGGTTTTTGAATATATATTTTTGTATGCCAAGTTGAGTAGTCATTGTGAGTCTACTCGCCTAGCAGGTGTTGAATAAAAAACGGATAATTTTGACATCATTTATTTCTTAGATATTATACCAACATTTTCAAGTTCAGTAAGAATAAAGGCGATCTCGTTGTTGTTCATATCTGATTCCATTAAATATCTCAGTCTATCCAGCAAGATATTCGGATCTGTCCATGCATCTGAAATATTGTACTCTTCATTCCCAATACTGGCTTCAGGCTCCACGCTCGACTTTGGACGTTTAGGCTTGGTCTTATTTTTGAAGAGGGGTCTGCTAATTTTATCAAATTTCTCCTTATCAGCTTGTCCTCGTAATCGCCCTAATCGATCTCTATGAATAGAGCTGATTTCTAGCATTTGTTTATACATCTGGTGATCCAGAGGCGTGTAATTTCGAGGGTTCTTGGAAAATAATAATTCCAAAAGACCCAGAGTACTTTTAAAATCGACATTATCTACGCCTATGTATTGGTCCTCAAAGCGTAGATTCATATGTCCAAGTGTCCATCTGCCGTCAACATATTTCGGTCCATAAGCATTATCATAATCTGCACAGTGATATTTATCTAATGCTTGCTCTGATGAATGTGGTTTAGACTCCATGATGTGAACGCTATGGTGTCTGATATACAACTGAAGACTCTTGAATACCTCTGAAGACATCTGAATACCTCTGAAGACATCTGAATACCTCTGAAGACATCTGAATACCTCTGAAGACATCTGAATACCTCTGAAGGCGTGATCTGAAGACCTCTGAATACCTCTGAAGATATCTGAAGACATCTGAAGGCGTGATCTGAAGACCTCCGAATACCTCTGAATACTTCTATAGGTGTGATCTGAAGATTTCTGAATCCATTAACTGCCATCCGCTAATCAGCTAGGTTATTCGAATTGGTGGCGTCCACTCTATGGGCATTCCTCATATGGTGGTATAGGTTAGTTTTATTCAAGAATTTCCCACATTTCTCACACAAGAATTGCACTATATTCCAGTAGAGTGTATCATTGAACATACAGATCCCTGTGACCTATTAAAGATATGGCACAAACTTCCTCAAGAATATCGCAGCAACTTTAACCTTCAAATCAAACTGCCATGCTTCGTTCATTATAATCGTCCCGATTGGACCACACACTGGGATTGACCGCCATCTTCTCAAGAGGCATGTCATTTTTGTAGAAAAGGATTACTCAAATAAATAGATTATTTATCTTCGTTTTCGTATTCTTTCATCCCCATGGGCCGCCCTGTATATATTTTTCTTTCTCAATCTTCATCAACTCAAACACCCTGTATATATTTCTCTCAACTCAAACACTTCTTCCATGCTAAAACATGGGACCGCGAACCGTGGGACACTCTGTATATATTTTTTTTCAATTTTCAATCAACTCAAACGCTCTGTATATGAAAATTCAATCTTGTTATTGTCATTAAAGTCACAGTTTAAGGAATGGGTATACGAGCGCGCGCTTATCATTCTAAGGGATCTCTCGCTTTGCTGAAACTTCGAACGCCATGAAGGTAACGGCATGACGTCACCCACTTTAAAATGAATAAATAATCCAAGTATTCGTTTCCAATACGAGCGCGCGCTTATCATTCTACGGGATCTCTCGCTTTGCTGGATCTTCGAACGCCATGAAGCGAGACAGCGTTGCTACACACAATAATGTAACAATATTAACATCCAAACACATACGTCCGACAACGTTGCAGCGCCGAGCGCTCGAGCCTTACTCTACCTCGATAGATCCGTTGCAAAGATAAGCGCGCGCCAGCGATGGATAACCCGTTTGAATAGCATTAAAATAATTGAAATATCACGGAGGTTGGAATACCACAGTGCGTATATACGCTGCCTCATAATGCAAAGGTCCCTGGTTCAATTTCCCCCAGCGGTGACAGCTTTTTTTAATTTATTTATTTATTTAAAAATTCATCATGATGATGATGATGATGTCATAGCCTCACAATTTCAAATTCACCGCCATCAGCGCCGCCGCCATCTTGTTATTGTCATTAAAGTGTTATTTGTTGCGGTTTCGATAAGCTCGCGCTCCCGCTACCCCGCTTCCCCGCTAGAACACAGGCCGCGTTCCAGTTAATATTAAAGCATGTATTTCCCTATGCTGATAGTCGTGCTCTCTTAGTTTTGACTACTAATGGGCCGTTCCTCCGCCCATTCCCAGCCCTCTTATCTTGCCCTGGTATGTCCAAGGCTCCTGTATTAGTAGGATATCTATGTCCCACTCTCGGATCCTTCGGCGCCCGCCTTCGTCAGCTCGGCCTCCTGTTATTGGTCTGACTGAGGTCCCCCTTCGGGTTCCTCAGTCACCACTCCGAGTTCCATTGGTTGGACCTCATCGCTCATAGGCCACTCTGACCGGTAGGAGGTCCTCGAGGGAGTTCCTCCTACCATGTCGCTCCTGGAGGTATCGTCTGACGATCCTCCAGGTTCAGGTTTAGGAGCCCCGACCTCAGCAGTTCCTCTTTCACCCACGACTAACGTTTTTGTACGCGCCTCCTCGGCCACCGTTTCAGAGATCCCTCGTGAGGTTCCTCCGGTTTGGGGGGCCGAGGCAGCGGGCACAACTCGCCTGGTCTGGGTTCCGGAGGTCCCTTGATCGGTACCCCTAGACACTCTTCGTTGAGCCATGGGCCCTTCAAGGATGGTCACAGTTGCCTGTGTCGCACATTAATAGACATACAATCAGAAACATCACAAAATCCAGATATAAGCTTGTAACGGTTTATTATTAACACTAATAGTATAGCGCAATTAAATAATTATTCAATGACAAATCAATCGGATTTACTACGATCGATACAATCCATAGGCAACCCGTCATACTCTTCAGAGCTCTGATTGTTTCGCACGCGAACACCTGTCCAATTACCTCGATAAATATTTATTTCGATTCGTCGCGCCGTACCGTAGGAATTTTCAGAAATTGGTAGATATGAAATAGTTCGATGAAGAATAGCACGACCATGACCGTGCGCTTCCAATCTTCATCAGCGCGATCAGGTTTTTGGTCGTTAATAAAAAAAGCGGCTACTATTAATCGCTGTATTATGAATTTTCATACGAGAGAAAATTATTGTAATTGATTTTTCATCTATTTTCATATAAAACTGAAGGTTTCAACATATTCAACCCCGTTGCTCTTCTCTATGTGGCAACTATGTCCTTGAGAGAAATTTGGAATTTATTAAATATGATTTTATTCTGGAGAAATTTGCATATATTTTGTTGGTATTCTCTATTTTTACCTCGAAGAATAAGGGGAAAGGGCATCTCTTCCGACATTTTTGGTTTTCTGGTAGATGTTTCTGATTAAACACTTAACGAACGAAAAAGTGATTTTTGATCAACTTTCTTAGAAAGGATTATTCTATTCGTTTCGTGATTGAAGTTTCACACTTGATGCATTTGGTGTTTGCGGTAAAGCCGTTGAATAGTGTGAAACTACCGTTTTTCGGGATTATTTAGTCGAGCATCCTGATACCTGCCTACATAGATGTCCTACCAACATAGCGGTCAATAGCTAATTCTGCAATTTTATTGGAACCCTCTACAGAGGTATTTATAAGAAGTTCAAATTACTTAAGTAGGTAATGAAAATACTAATCTTATTGCAAATTATAGGGTTTTAATATACGCTGAAGATTCCTCCAATTTGAACCTCAGTTTGGTGAAATAAAACCTTTTGGTGCAATAAAGTCTTGGTGGAATAAAACCTGAGGTGCTCAAGGACGTTTTGGGTTTTGTTAGGCGAAACAGCGATCCAGAACAGGTCAGTCCATTCCATTTTCCCTTGTTGCCAACGAAATGAAGTGATGACTACCCCGCCAGTTTGATCGATACTCAAAAACAGTTATAGATTCGATGATAAATACTTTCACGATTTCAATATTCGACCACCTGTAAACGAAAGGTATAGCGCTATAAACTTCGTATCGTCGATTCAATATTTTATGGAAAATATTCGTGAATTAAGAATTAATTAAGAATTACTAGAGTATTTCCATGATATCATTTTTTTTTGTAACTATACTCAAATTACACGTAGTATCACTCTTTTCTGGACTGTTTTGTGGATCTGTTCCACCCCTGTTAACACATTGAGGGATCGATATAAATTCAAACTTTTTCATACATGAAAAGCTGATGATCATCTGAATAAGCGATATTCAGTATTATTTCGTGATTTAGGCTGAATTATCTTTCAGATTGTTTGTGGTCAGCTGATGAATATATCAACGATCACTAACTATACAGGGTGTCAATTTGAAAACTTCCCACCCTCAATATCTCCCTCCAAGTCGATAATATGGAAAAACGAAAAGACAGGTCGATTTTATTTTCGAGGGGGACATGGTTCTAAAATATTTTCAGCCTCGCGGCGTTGCCGCTTCTAACGAAAAGAAGCAACAACTTTGTTATTTTAAATGGAACACCTTGTATTTTATTGCATTTTTAGATTCTCACTGAAAAGTTGATTCCATCAATGTATCACACTTGGGGTCTAGCAGGAATGATTACAGAGATATAGGGTGTTCAAAATCGAGATTTTACAACTTTAGGATTTTTTTGAGTCGAAACTATTCATTATTGGTCAAAACGGCATTTATGTCCCTATCTCAACTTTTGATTTACTATCTACTGACATTTATTTGAAACAAATACAGGGTGGTTCAAGATTCAGACTTTTGATCACCCTGTATTTGTTTCAAATAAATGTCAGTAGATAGTAAATCAAAAGTTGAGATAGGGACATAAAAGCCGTTTTGACCAATAATGAATAGTTTCGACTCAAAAAAATCCTAAAGTTGTAAAATCTCGATTTTGAACACCCTATATCTCTGTAATCATTCCTGCTAGACCCCAAGTGAGATACATTGATGAAATCAGCTTTTCAGGGAGAGAATCTAAAAATGCAATAAAATACAGGGTGTTCCATTTGAAATAACAAAGTTGTTGCTTCTTTTCGTTAGAAGCGGCAACGCCGCGGGGCTGAAAATATTTTAGAACCATGTCCCCCTCGAAAATAAAATCGACTTGTCTTCTCGTTTTTCCATATTATCGACTTGGATGGAGATATTAAGGGTGGGAAGTTTTCAAATTGACACCCGTATTTCGATCAGTATTTATTTTTGTTCAAGCATTTTTTAAATTACGTGGCGCCTAGGGATAAAATCTAGATATATCTAACATTTCGTCAGAATTATCGGTTTAACTGACAATGCTTGAACCTAGTATTTGAACATTCATTTCTTGTTGGCCATCAGATTGTTTGTTTTGATATTTTTTTTTGTTCTCGCCGTGAATCCAATAATCTCTTCAATATTACTGTTGGGCCTTTCGCGCTGAGCTAGTTAGGCAATTTTTGCCACAATTTTTATACGACCCTGAGAAAGCCCTTTTGGAGAAAAACCACGGGTTCAACCTAGGTAAGTACCTACTCGAGATTATATTTTTATTTGTCTTGTGGTCAATCTTGCATTTCAGATAACCTGGATGCGATAATAAATTATAAGTTATATTTGTAAATTTTGAGACGTGGCAAGCTCCTCCGCACTCAAATCAGTCAGGCTATTTCTAATCCAATCAGCTATAGTATTCAAAATGTTCTGATAATACATGGAAAAGTCCAATTTGTTTATTAGCGCAACTCGATGTGAAACAACACACGTTTCAGCCCTTAAAATGTCTGCAACATCCTCTTCCACCAATTCGAATGTAATGTGGTGTTTGGTGAGTGACAACATTTTGACACCATCGCAAACGAATTTGGTTATGGTGATATAGTCTCCGCAGGTGGTAACGGCAGGATCATATTCATCAATGAAACAGGGCAGGGGTGCTTCAAAAGAGTCTTGTTGTACCTTATACAGCGAATCGATGAAGGTGGCCCATTCATATGTGGAGAACGAAATTTTCGCTGGATGAAAGGGTTTCTTCAGGATGATGCTGGGACTAAACTGTCTAGCTGGACTAAGTCCACACTGAATCATGTAGGTGGACAACTGGAACGATGAAGTCAGCAGGAGGTACGATTCAGCTTTCGCTGCTTGCTCAACCATCTCCAAATACGTATCAACGTCATCATAATAATCCATCATTGCCAATGAACTAGTACTACCGTTTTCGGAAAACACTTCCCAAGACGAATAACCAGAGTCGATACTCATTGCTATCTAACTAATGTGTTGGATCAGGTCGGTCCTCACTATTTATACCACCACTGCCAACACGTCACAACATCCGATAATGGTTGTTATTTGTCAGCGATCGACGTGAAAGGCCCCTCACATCCATTGAATTCGTGCTAATGCCTTTGATTGGTGTACCACGCAAATCTTCCAAGATGTATGTAGTAGGTTGCGTAATACGAACTTTTACGATTTTTAATAGTTCAGTAGTCCAATTTGGTGTATAATTTTTTTCGAAAACATGTTTGGCTTTGCTTATTCTCACAATGTCACCTACGTCGAATTTTCTGGTTCCAGCAATTTTGATGTGATTGTACGTGGATTTTAAAATATCTCGTTCGTTGGCTTTGTTGACGTCCCTGGGCTCGCATCTAATCGTCGTATGTTTTGTGTTATTATAATTTTTCGTGATTTCAGGCAGGACATCTATCCAACGCTATGAGCCATTCAAACTAAAGTACTTGTATAGCTTTTCCTTCAATGTCCGTATAACACGTTCAGCAATGGCTGCCTTAATTATGGTGTACGTATGATAATGGTTGATAGAGAACTTTTTCATCACACTTTGAAAAACTTTTCGTTGTAGAATTCGGTACCTTGATCGGTTTGCAAGTTCTTGGGAACTCTGGTGTTGCCAGCATGTGATGGGATATCTGCAAGTGCTCGAGCAATTTCAGTACCAGTTTTTGATTTCAATGGTCGAGTCCATAGGTACTTGGAAAAACAATCAATCACAACCATTATCAGCTTATGATCCTCATTTACAGAGGCATAGGGTCGCATTTCGGCCAGATCCATTTGCCATAGGTCATCCAAGCCTTTGATGATGATGCGACGTCTTGGGAATTCCTTACGTGCAGGTCTATGTAATTCATTAACGAGTTGGATTTTTTCTTTAGAATGTAACATGTTGACAACGTGGATAATGATGTAAGGAACGATGACACAAGGAGTTTATATGATTCGCACAGGAGGTTTTGTTTTTGGTGGCGGTTGTGGTGGTAGTGTCACAGTCGATGATTTTGGAGCTGCAATATTGGTGATATCCGTTTTATTTTATATTTCTCATATTATCATACTGTTATCTTATTTTAGTATTGTATAAACTAATTTTCATTCCGTTTTTCACACTATACTTGTATTTTATTTTAGTATTGTATAAAATTTTCTTATTCCTCATTTTTTCAAAAATTTTCATTATATTACCAAACTTTTCAACGCTTTTTTCACAAGATATCATTATATTATCAGAGTCTTTCGAATATTTTTCATTACACTCAGAATATAGAAACAATCAATAGACTTTTCTGTGTATTCTTCCCCCTTGAACCCTCACACTCACACACTTGACTGGATGTGTACGAGAAAGAGAGTGAGAGAGAGGGAGAGAAAGAGAGGGAAAGTGTTGTAATAGGATGTGAATTGAAGGTATGGACGTGTAAAACAGTTGTATCATGTATTCTGACGAATACAGACGTGCACTAGAAAAATTTGGTTTGGAGGTTAGACAGCTCAGTGCAGACATCCAATTATATGAGCAGAAAGTTGACCTGTTTGAAGATTTCGAGCAATTGGGCGTTTGGGACAAGGTGTTTACGGAACCGAGACGCACAGCTGCACCTATATTGAGAAGAAGAATTCAACCAACACAGCTACTAGATGGCGATACTGAAAGCAAGCTTCATTCTATTGACAGCTCTGAGCAACAACGTCTTTTACACAAACATACCGTACAATACGAGGAATGCAGCCGTATGTTTTGATGTGAATCGTACACAACAGTGTGATTGGAAGATGATGAGTAGAATGTATGTCAATGTACCTGTATATTCATTCGACATGTCGCAACATGTTAAGGAAAGCAGCATCGACTACAAATTGAAATTATCGTTTTCTGATGGCAGTGACGGCGAAATGGGAAACTGGCAGACACTTGCATTGAAAAAATCATCCGCAAAATTGGATCAAGATACTGTCAATGTCATTGAAATTTCGACACTTTGTTGTACACTTATATGTTCACTTATTTCAATCTCAAATGTTATTGTTGGAATACTGAGAAATATGGGATGTGATGAATAAAAACTCTGAAATTATTATATATTTTTTTTATTTCGGCAGTCGAGACTCATTATGCTAATGACTGAAGTGTTGTACGTAATCGATAATGGTCAGCACTTTGCCTCGCCAATTAGCCCCGTCACTCACAGACATGCCATGGAAGTGTCACGGAAGTGCTCAACAGGCGGATGACCTGTCTCTCTTGATGGAATCTAGAAGCATTAACGTATATGTGGTTGCTGAACCCCATATGTGGAGACAGTATTCTAAAACAGGTTGTATAATCAAACAAGATTCAAAAATACTATTTATTCCAACTAAAATACCAAACGATCTCTACACGATTTATGCTCAAATCTTATTTCATCTTCTTTCCTGGAGCTTCCTCCTCCTATTATTCCACCTCTTTTCAGAATGTCGAAGTTGCTGTCATCTCTTGGTGAATACTGTGTACTTTCATGGACATTCTGAATGTGAGACGAATGCTCGACAGGACGCGAATCCTCACTTGGCTTGATCATCTTCACACATGCTGTATTTGAACGCTTCATAGGTGCTCTGATGTCAGTCAGTTGTTCAAGCGCCAAATATTTATTTCTTACGATTTCAGATAGGTCCGTAATTTTCTGATCTCTATCTCCGATTTTATTCTCACAAGAGCCATTCGTGATTGTATCGTTTTGACTCAATCGCTGACCAATCCCAGAGTTTGACTGGACTCGCGTCAATAATTGTTGATCAATATCAGTAGAGTTTGACTCGTTTCTTTGACCGATCTCAGTGGTGATCGATTCGTTTTGTTGATTAACCGACTCGTTCCCTTTGTGCTTTCTCGCCAAATGTTTTTTCATACTATCCAATCTTGTGAATTTTTCCATACAATAATGACAGTTGAAAACTTTTTCATCATGACTATCCATAGGCCCTCTTGAATTTCTTGCTGCAATGCTGACAAGCAAACATCTCAAGACGAAATATTTTTCCTTATCACTATGATGTTAGCCATAAGAAGTCAGGACAGCGACTGTTTTTCCCCCAATACACCTTGCCACACCGCCATTTACCCAGCCACACTGTCATTCACACTGCCATTCAACCCCGCCACACCGCCATTCACACCGCATATCACCCCGCCACGCCATCATTTACCCAGCCACACGGACATTCGCACCGCCACACCACCATTCACCCTGACACACCGCCATTTACACCGCCATTCACCCTGCCACACCGCCATTTACCCAGCCACACTGCCATTTACACCGACACACTGCCATTTACACCGACACACTGCCATTCACACCGACACACTGCCATTTACCACCGCCTCACTGCCATCCACACCACCATTCACACTGCTATTCACCCTGCCACACTGCCATTTTACACAATCATTAACTTCTGTCACATGATCACACTGCAAGTTAGCCATGTCACTCGTATAGAGTGACGTTTCATTTTTGTGACGCATGCTCACGCCTCTTTTTGAGTGTTGGTATTTTTTTTTTGATTTGCGAGAACTTGTGAAATTGAAACAATACTTGAATCTTACACTACTCTTCAGTTTCAGCATTTTCGGGTACTTCAAGCCATCATTGTACAACAAAATCGGTCCACGATGCCATTGAAATAACAAAAAAAAATGGGGGGATACACAGCCATTGAATGGCAATAGGAGTATCATGTTTTCTTGCTGACTGTGCGAGAAGTCCCTCCGCTGAAGTGTGCTATTGCAGGAGGAGGAGGAGGAGGCCCTGATAAAGTATGAAGGGTGAGTTTTTTGAAAAACAAAGTAGGTATTTCAGTTATTGCAATGAAGTCGTTTTACGTTAATATTAGAGTATATTCATATTTATGTCTACATACATTTCAATGAACACAGACTATTCCATTCCTTCGAACAACGTATTTGAGGTTTTCGGTTCCATGACTAATATTATCTATGCATGAAAATTGATTATTTTCTCAACACACATGCTTGGACGTTATACTGAACACACGTGGTTGGGACATGCAGCACACATGTGACAATTGAAATAAAACAAAATAATATTTAATCATTTATTCGTAAAGTGATACAAGTTTCAGAAGCAATGTTTTCATTTGATAAAGTAATTCATCATTGGGGCAGGATATTCCAAAGATGCTCCAGCTGAACGGTCCGGCTTTCACAACCCGTCTAGTATATTCACTGTATCTGTAGTACGTATTCATATCGAAAAAATATATATTTCCGTCGATATAACGAAAAGCTGATGGCAAATGAAGTTACATCGACTTCATCGTTGTGCACACTATATCTCTCTATCCTATCATCTTATATGGTCATTGTGAACTTGTCTGCTTCAATAGTGACGATGCAAGATGATAGGATAGAGAGATATAGTGTGCACAACGATGAAGTCGATGTAACTTCATTTGCCATCAGCTTTTCGTTATATCGACGGAAATATATATTTTTTCGATAGAAATACGTACTACAGATACAGTGAATATACTAGACGGGTTGTGAAAGCCGGACCGTTCAGCTGGAGTATCTTTGGAATATCCTGCCTCAATGATGAATTACTTTATCAAATGAAAACATTGCTTCTGAAACTTGTATCACTTTACGAATAAATGATTAAATATTATTTTGTTTTATTTCAATTGTCACATGTGTGCTGTATGTCCCAACCACGTGTGCTCAGTATGACGTCCAAGCATGTGTGTTGAGAAAATAATCAATTTTCATGCATAGATAATATTAGGCATGGAACCGAAAACCTCAAATACGTTGTTCAAAGGAGTGAAATAGTCTGTGTTCATTGAAATTTATGTAGACATAAATATGAATATACTCTAATATTAACGAAAAACGACTCCATTGCAATAAATGAAATAGGTACCTACTTTGTTTTTCAAAAAACCCACCCTTCATACTTTATCAGAGCCTCCTCCTCCTCCTCCTACTCATGCTTTCACAGGCAATAGCACACTTCAGCGGAGGGACTTCTCGTACAGTCAGCAAGAAAACATGATACTTCTATTGCCATTCAATGGCTGTGTATCCCCCCTTTTTTTTTGTTATTTCAATGGCATCGTGGACCGATTTTGTTGTACAATGATGGCTAGAAGTACCCGAAAATGCTGAAACTGAAGAGTAGTGTAAGATTCAAGTATTGTTTCAATTTCACAAGTTCTCGCAAATCAAAAAAAAAATACCAACACTCAAAAAGAGGCGTGAGCATGCGTCACAAAAATAAAACGTCACTCTATACGAGTGACATGGCTAACTTGCAGTGTGATCATGTGACAGAAGTTAATGATTGTGTGGCGGAGGTAAAATGGCAGTGTGGCAGGGTGAATGGCAGTGTGAATGATGGTGTGAATGGCAGTGAGGCGGTGGTAAATGGCAGTGTGTCGGTGTGAATGGCAGTGTGGCGGTGTAAATGGCAGTGTGGCTGGGTAAATGGCGGTGTGGCAGGGTGAATGGCGGTTTAAATGGCTGTGTGTCAGGGTGAATGGTGGTGTGGCGGTGCGAATGTTTGTGTGGCTGGGTGATATGCGGTGTGAATTGCGGTGTGGCGGGGTTGAATGGCGGTGTGGCTGGGTAAATGGCGGTGTGGCAAGGTGTATTGGGGAAAAACAGTCGCTGTCCTGACTTCTTATGGCTAACATCATAGTGAGAAGAAAAAATATTACGTCTTGAGATGTTTGCTTGTCAGCATTGCAGCAAGAAATTCAAGAGGGCCTATGGTTTGAAGCGGCATATTGATAGTCATGATGAAAAAGTTTTCAACTGTCATTATTGTATGAAAAATTTCACAAGATTGGATAGAATGAAAAAACATTTGGCGAGAAAGCACAAAGGGAACGAGTCGGTTAATCAACAAAACGAGTCGATCACCACTGAGATCGGCCAAAGAAACGAGTCAAACTCTACTGATATTGATCAACAATTATTGACGCGAGTCCAGTCAAACTCTGGGATTGGTCAGCGATTGAGTCAAAACGATACCATCACGGATGGCCCTTGTGAGAATAAAATCGGAGATAGAGATCAGAAAATTATGGACCTATCTGAAATCGTAAGAAATAAATATTTGGCGCTTGAACAACTGACTGACATCAGAGCACCTATGAAGCGTTCAAATACAGCATGTGTGAAGATGATCAAGCCAAGTGAGGATTCGCGTCCTGTCGAGCATTCGTCTCACATTCAGAATGTCCATGAAAGTACACAGTATTCACCAAGAGATGACAGCAACTTCGACATTCTGAGAAGAGGTCGTTTGGTATTTTAGTTGGAATAAATAGTATTTTTAAATCTTGTTTGATTATACGACCTGTTTTAGAATACTGTCTCCACATATGGGGTTCAGCAACCACATATACGTTAATGCTTCTAGATTCCATCAAGAGAGACAGGCCATCCGCCTGTTGTGCACTTCCGTGACACTTCCGTGACACTTTCATGGCATGTCTGTGAGTGACGGGGCTAATTGGCGAGGCAAAGTGCTGACCATTATCGATAACGTACAATACTTTAGTCATTAGCATAATGAGTCTCGACTGCCGAAATAAAAAAATATATAATAATTTCAGAGTTTTTATTCATCACATCCCTTATTTCTCAGTATTCCAACAATAACATTTGAGATTAAAATGAGTGAACATATAAGTGTACAAAAAAGTGTCAAAATTTCAATGACATTGACAGTATCTTGATCCAATTTTGCGGAAAACGATAATTTCAATTTGTAGTCGATGCTGCTTTCATTAACATGTTGCGACATGTCGAATGAATATACAGGTAGTTCTTTATCATTGACATACATTCTACTCATCATCTTCCAATCACACTGTTGTGTACGATTCACATCAAAACATACGGCTGCATTCCTCGTATTGTACGGTATGTTTGTGTAAAAGACGTTGTTGCTCAGAGCTGTCAATAGAATGAATAAGCTTGCTTTCAGTATCGCCATCTAGTAGCTGTGTTGGTTGAATTCTTCTTCTCAATATAGGTGCAGATGTGCGTCTCGGTTCCGTAAACACCTTGTCCCAAACGCTCAATTGCTCGAAATCTTCAAACAGGTCAACTTTCTGCTCATACAATTGGATGTCTGCACTGAGCTGTCTAGCCTGCAAACCAAATTTTTCTAGATCACGTCTGTATTCGTCAGAAGACATGATACAACTGTTTTACACGTCCATACCTTCAATTCACATCCTATTACAACACTTTCCCTCTCTTTCTCTCCCTCTCTCTCACTCTTTTTCTCGTACACATCCAGTCAAGTGTGTGAGTGTGAGGGTTCAAGGGGGAAGAATACACAGAAAAGTCTATTGATTGTTTCTATATTTTGAGTGTAATAAAAAATATTCAAAAGACTCTGATAACATAATGATATAATGTGAAAAAATTGTTAAAAAGTTTGGTAATATAATGAAAATTTTTGAAAAAAATAAGGAATAAAAAAATTTTATACAATACTAAAATAAAATACAAGTATAGTGTGAAAAACGGAATGAAAATTAGTTTATACAATACTGAAATAAGATAACAGTATGATAATATGAGAAATATAAAATAAAACGGATATCACCAATATTGCAGCTTCAAAATCTTTGACTGTGACACTACCACCACAACCGCCACCAAAGACGAAACCTCCTGTGCGAATCATATGAACTTCTTGTGTCATCGTTCCTCACATCATTATCCACGTTGTCAACATGTTACATTCTAAAGAAAAAATCCAACTCGTTAATGAATTACATAGACCTGCACGTAAGAAATTCCCGAGACGTCGCATCATCATCAAAGGCTTGGATGACCTATAACAAATGGATCTGGCCGAAATGCGACCCTATGCCTCTGGTAAATAAGGATCATAAGCTGATAATGGTTGTGATTGATTGTTTTTCCAAGTACCTATGGACTCGACCATTTTAATAAAAAACTGGTACTGAAATTGCTCGAGCATTTGCAGATATCCTATCAGATGCTGGCAACACCAGAGTTCCCAAGAACTTGCAAACCGATCAAGGTACCGAATTCTACAACGAAAAGTTTTTCAAAGTGTGATGAAAAAGTTCTCTATCAACCATTATCATACGTACACCATAATTAAGGCAGCCATTGCTGAACGTGTTATACGGACATTGAAGGAAAAGCTATACAAGTACTTTAGTTTGAATGGCTCATAACGTTGGATAGATGTCCTGCCTGAAATCACGAAAAATTATAATAACACAAAACATACGACGATTAGATGCGAGCCCAGGGACGTCAACAAAGCCAACGAACGAGATATTTTAAAATCCACGTACAATCACATCAAAATTGCTGGAACCAGAAAATTCGACGTTGGTGACATTGTGGAACATTAAACCACTTTGAGAATTACAGGTGTTGCGATAGTCTACAGAATCTGACATGGATGTCTTTTCTGTAAGCATATAGACGTAGGGGTCTATATGCACGACTTACTCGCAAGGTATGATTGATGAATCTACCATACACCTTTGCACTTAAGCCACTAGATGGCTATGAAGGCTAGATCGTCCTTCTGCCCCCTCAGGGCTTCGACTTGTTTGATATATGGAGGTACCCTTCGTGAATCGATTGTCAGCTGGCCAGTGCAACTGATGAGACTTATGGCAAGTCGAAACAGTCTGTCTTGCATCAGCTGACAATCGATTCACGAAATTTCCCTAGAATCTCTTAGTCTTGAGATCCTAGGTTTATCACCATCTGTTAGTGGAACATCAAACCACTCTGAGAATTACAGGTGTTGCGATAGTCTACAGAATCTGACATGGATGTCTTTTCTGTAAGCATATAGACGTAGGGGTCTATATGCACGACTTACTCGCAAGGTATGATTGATGAATCTACCATACACCTTTGCACTTAAGCCACTAGATGGCTATGAAGGCTAGATCGTCCTTCTGCCCCCTCAGGGCTTCGACTTGTTTGATATATGGAGGTACCCTTCGTGAATCGATTGTCAGCTGGCCAGTGCAACTGATGAGACTTATGGCAAGTCGAAACAGTCTGTCTCGCATCAGCTGACAATCGATTCACGAAATTTCCCTAGAATCTCTTAGTCTTGAGATCCTAGGTTTATCACCATCTGTTAGTGAAACATTAAACCACTTTGAGAATTACAGATGTTGCGATAGTCTACAGAATCTGACATGGATGTCTTTTCTGTAAGCATATAGACGTAGGGGTCTATATGCACGACTTACTCGCAAGGTATGATTGATGAATCTACCATACACCTTTGCACTTAAGCCACTAGATGGCTATGAAGGCTAGATCGTCCTTCTGCCCCCTCAGGGCTTCGAATCCCCTGTATCTTCGGTATTTGAAAACTTACGGCATTTATATGGGAGCCATATTGGATTTTTATTGCATTAAATAGAAATATCAATCCTCTTCTCAAAAATGTATCACAACATAGCATATTCTTCTGAACAAATACAGAAATAAACGAATCTGAAAATTTCCATGAGAAAAAACAAAGTTATTTTCATTATATCGAAAACGTGGGAAGATATATTTCATTGTTCTATTTTTTATTCAAAAGTTCTTGAAAAAGTGCTCAGGAAATGTCAAAGCCAGAATACCTTTAGTTCTCAAATATCGGAGATACAGGGGATTGTCTAAAACGCACCATTTTGGTTTTTTGCAATTATTTCAAAAACATAAAACGATCGAAAAAATCTGATGGCAATTCTGAGATAGTAATAGAATTCTGAGAAACATTGCTCATACGAACGACTGTGTAGCTCTAATAATAACCGAAATAGCAATACCACCCATTTGGGACACAGTGTATAAATTATATTCTAATGAATGGCTGAGTTTCTGAAATAATACAATTGTATCCAATATCCAAATGAATATAAATAGCGTTTCATTTCACCCTAAAATGCCCTATGCTTTCAATATTATAACCGTACTGCGCCAAGCTGTTCTAAAAATAGATAAGATGATGTAAGTAAAATGAAAATGATGAAATGTTTGAGTATTCTGTGGCAGTGGCCAGCGGGCTAAATTACCACCTGAATACATGCTTGCAAATTCGCCGTGGAAGGGGTTGTGATGTCTCCGCCTACCGCCGTCACCCTCTCGCACCTCATTCCTCAGGTGATCCCCTAGCAGAATGAGTGAAATGGACTCTTAAGGAGGTCGGAATACCACAGTGCGTATATACGCTGCCTCGTAATGCAAAGGTCCCTGGTTCAATTCCCCAGCGGTGATAGCTTTTTTTAATTTATTTATTCACGATGGCGACGTGACGACGTATGAATAATTTGAATTTCGCGCCGGTTTTTAGTGGGCGTGACCTCCAATTGAATGCTGGTCTCTGATTGACTTGAGCTGGTAGCCCTGTAGCCCCTCTACTATTGTGTTATATAAACGTTATACGAATACGTAATGATAATAGTTTCTGAAAATATATTCAAATAACGTGATCTGATTATTAGTGATTTCTAAGAAGTTCCAATACAATGTCTCAGCAACGTTACCCAATAAAACATGAACTAATAACGTATAAATATGTCGCTGAAACGATTACATAATTGAATCGTACTTTTGCCACTGAATTAAAATGTATATTACATCATCACTATCAACCATGATTCAATAAATAGTTGAAAAGTAGAATGGACAATACGTTCAAAGTAACCGTTGTTACAATATTCAACACATACGTGTGAGTTACTGAGTTTTGCAACAGATAGTATGAATAAGAGATTTTATATTCACGTTATGTGAATACATAATAATAAAAATTGCTGAAAAACATAATTATAATTAACGTGTTGTGACAATAAGTGGCTTTTGAATGGCTACAATACAATGTCGGAACAACGTATTTCAGTAACGTACAAACAACATGAACAAATCACGTATATTTATGTACGTGATATGATCATATGATCAAATAGTATCTTGATTACTGATTTGAAACGTATTATACATCATCATCAACCATTTCATTATAAATGGTTGAAAAGTTTGTTGGGAAAAACGTTCAACGTACACGTTGATATAATATTCAACACATACGTATAATCAACGTGTTCTGACAAGTGGTTTCTGAATGGTTTCAATACAATATAGAAACAACGTTACTCAGTTATGTATAAATAACATGGACAAATAACGTATATAAATATATCGGTTATATTATCAAATGATTGAATCGTATCATTTTGAGTAATTTGATACGTGAATTAGTACACCACCATCAACCATGATTAAATAAATGATTGAAAAGTTGGTTGAAATATACGTTGAACGTAAACGTTGTTGCAATGTTCTATACATACGTGTGAGTTTTCAAGTTTTTCAACTGATAGTATGAATAATATGTTATATTTACCTTATATAGATACATAATAATAATAGTTCCTAGACAACATATGATTAACGTGTTTTGAGAACACGTGGTTGTCGTTGTAATTTCAATGTGATTTTGAAAAAACGTTTCATATCAACGTTTAGATAACATTGATGAATAACTTATTTTCTCCTAGTTTCAATACGAAATTCTTGATGAGTACGTTGTTTGGGTTGTGATTCACACGTATTTCAAATACGTAGGATATTGTAACCAAAATTCTTACGTTGAAAATTCAACTGATAATGTATATTTTACTGTTTCAACGTTCAATCAACGTACGTGTGCCCATTGGGTATAAACAAATAATGTATGTATACGTACTGCAGCATGTAAATTTTCATTACTGTATATTTTGTCTGATTCTATAATATTCTGTACTGCTGAGCACATCTGACAGAATATTTTGTCACAATAACATGGTTAACATTTTTCAATAACATAAATTGAACTCAATCTGCTTCATATTATTTTATTATTCTCAAACCTGATATGTGGATACACACCTGAGAGTTCACACTGTACATAAAATAAAAATACAATTTCTATAAATACATTGATATCTCTTGCTATATCTGCTTTGTTGTGATCCAAGTAGAAGGATGATTCGGATGGTTTTTACAGAAACTTATCTAAAAGAGATAAATAATATAAAGTAATATGAAATACCATTTCAGAGACATTCTCATACTCACTTTTCACACTGCTATTTCCAATTGAAACTTCATCACAGTAGGACGATAGGTATTGGATTTTCCAGGAACGCTGATGGCGGATGGTTTCACTAGGAATCGACCATGGTGAATCAATTAACTTCGTTTGGTATTATTTTCTTGATTGATGCATTTGATAAATTCAGGTTGATGTTTTGATCTTGTTGATCTGTTATTTCGCTTTACGTCAATTAGCTGTCGGTCATGACACCATGTCAACAGTGTCAAACTTGTCATGCGCCAAACGCCGATTCGGATTGATATGTCCTTAGATCATCATCGTCGAACCAACAAGACGAGTATTTGTGAAGAAAGGTGTGACGTCATTTTAGTCATCAATTCTGATTGGTTCAGATAGTCATCTGGGCAGAATCAAGTCTCTGGAGGGAGTAGCGATAACGTCTTTTATTCTGGATATTCAAATTTTCCGCCAATTTGAAAAGCGGAAACTGTTAGGTTGTTCTCGAAGTATCTGGAAATTTGGAGAAGGGATTTCCTTTCTGGTCGTGAGACAAGAGCTCACTTCAGAAAATTCTTCGTGGTGGTCAAGTGCCATTTTTGTGGTGTGAACCGGCTTCTGAAGTCCTGTAGAGCCTGGCGTTCTGGATCACATCAGGATATCCTGGATTTGCTGCTGATCTACAAGGACTGCTGGACTCTACAGATTTCTTCTGGTTTTGGTTTAAGAGGCAGGATCTTCATGGTTCATCACCCAGGCAGCCACGTGCCTACCTTCATCGTCATTTCAACCCCTAACACTTCATAGAAGGTGAGTCTCGCATTATTACGTTTTTCCTCTCTGCAGTCCAGAAATTCAGAACCTCATTTCATGAATTATCTAAGGGTTTTTTCACCGGGAGTTTTCTACCGGGAGTTTTTCTACCGGGAGTTCTACAACGGGAGTTATCCTACTATAGGAGCACTATTCTTCCCAGGAGTATAATTGCTCGACCAGGATCTGTCAATTCTACAAGGCCTTCAGTGGCTGTATGGTAGTCTGGAATCTGGATATCGTCCCCTGTTTGTTCCTGATATGATGGATTTTCAAGGTGGAAATACAACTCTGTCAATGTCATCTGACATCCAGGGATGTGAAGTCAGCACCCCGCTCTCCGCCAACCTTCCCCTCAGCAGCTCCATTTGGTAGCACTGAAGCAGAGATAAGTTACTATCTCTGACTGAAGGCTACTCTGGATAACTGGTGTAGGACACACCATACAGGTTTTTTGACATGAAAATATATTTTTATTTTTCATTTTTATTCACTCATATTGCCCATTGCTAGTGTGTATAATGGACCATTTTTAAATCATAGCCAGGTCATAAATTGATAAAATCACACATGAAAGGTACATACTTCCCCTCCACATAGTATACTATGCGCTGGTAGAATTATTCAATATTCCATATTTCTTTAAAATCTGCTATGACTATAAAACGTCCTTACAGGAGCTTTTGAATTTTCAAGTACAATATAAGGTTGATTTATATATATTTTCATCCACATAATAGCAGGCAACAACAGTGTAGTTTCTTAACAGGAAATGAGTATCTAATGTTTTTTGATTATGCATATTTGTCAAAACCTGTGATATGATATATGAGTCCTATCATCATAATTAAATGTTTTGGGTATTGTATATGACTGTTTTATTTGTTTATTGACATGACACTCCAACTCACAATATCTCTAAGGTAAATTTAGGTCTTTTAGTCTGGGAGAACAACTAATATTATTCATTATCTGGTTGCTCAACTTTCCAGGTAACTTTTCATTTGAATTAAAAGTTGCAGTGGCGCCCCATCTTTTTTGTTTAACCTTATGATTGCTAGATAACTGAATTTTTGCTATTTTTCTCATTTTGATAACTCGAACCCATAGTGCCTACTGACGAAGAGCTGCCGTTCGCAAATGCACCTATTTTTCATAAAAGTAGGGCTGCAAAAGATGACGTCCGAACGTGGGGGCCCGAGTTTTTAGTTAGGTTATTAGTAATCAACAGTTGTGAGTGTATTGTTGATGAATGAATAAAATGTTTATGGTTCGAAAACAGCTGATATAGTTTGACGGAGAGCCAGGAGAGTTGTTTTTACCACATTTTGTTTTGGTAGGTAAAAAATATATGGGTTTTTATGAACTGATTTATGGTATACACATATCAGGTTTCATAATATTTGAGAATCCAGTTTTGTGATTTAATATTTAATTAAATCAGTTTGACTGCTTCAGACAGTGCTTGAGACAATACTATGTACAGTGTTGCAACATTTGAATAATTTCCTTAGAAGTTGGAACAACAGTTTTCATTTTTGATTTTGAACTGATTCAAAATGGATCAAAATTTTAAAGCTAATCACTTGCTGCAGGCTGAACTGAATTATGAGTTGAGAATTCGAGGTGTAATTTCTGAACGGAATCAAGATGAAAAACGTAAAATTCTTGGACGACTTCTGTTTAAAGAAAAACAAAGTGGTACTAATGTAATGACTTTAGTTGATGAAGCTTATAACTTTGATACAGAGCGAGTAGAAATTCAGTCCACTTTAGATTCTATAAAATCACTTATTGAAGGTTTTGAAGGTCCTTCATCAGATTCTGTGTACAAAAGAGCAACCTCTAGAATTAATCATGTCAGTTTCCGCATAAACAGAATTAAGTTACAGCGGGAAGATGTGAATTATAGGGACGTATTGAATTTTAAGAATGAAGCTTATGCTACAGCCCTGCAATTTGATGCTGAATTAAATGAGAATGTTCAGGATGATGATGTTAATGTCACTATTTTAACACCACAAGCAAGTGCTTCAACTACTGCTAACACCTTTAGTAATACAATTGTGAAATCTCATAAGTCAGTTCCTGTCTATAAATTGAATATTCAATTTGATGGTGAACCAAAAAATCTTCTTTCATTTATTGAACGCATAGAAGAAGTAGCTCAGGCAAGGCATGTTAGAAAAGCTGAACTTTTTGAATCTGCTAGTGACTTATTCAGTGGTAAGGCTACATTTTGGTTCAGACAAATCAGAACACAAGTTAATAGTTGGGAAACTTTGGTTATAAAATTGAAAAAGGATTTTTTGATGTCAGACTTTGATGATGAAGTGTGGAACCAAATAAAATCACGAAAACAAGGAAGAAATGAACCTGTAGTAATTTTCATAGCTTGTATGGAAACTTTATTCAGTAGACTCAGTCGTGGAGCCGCAGAGCTCACTAAAGTTAAATATATTAAAATAGGACTACAGGGTGAATACCTTAAAAGACTTGCACTTAGTGATATTGATAGTGTTTCTACCTTGAGTACACTTTGTAAAAAGCTTGAAGAAGCTGATATTCTTAGCTTGGCATCTGGTTCACAGTCACATCAGTATCAGAAACCTTTTCAATGTATGATTGATCCTGAGTTGACACATTTTTCAGATACCCTTTCAAGTTCTCAAACTTCTCGCAATGATCAGAATTTTCAACCTCGAAAGCGAAATTTCAACCATAAGAAATGGAATAAAAATGTCAGTTCAAATAAACAAGTTAATGTTACTAGTTCAAATGTGAAATCAAGTACAACAGTGTTATGTTGGAGGTGTTTACAACCAAACCATACCTTCAGGAACTGTAGAGCTACTGACAATATCATCAAGAAATTTTGTTTTAAATGCGGTTGTGCAGATGTAACTTCAAAGGAATGTACAAAATGTCAGGGAAACTAGTAAGGGAGGTGGAGTATTACGACTCTTGTTTCCCTCCATTACTTAAAAGAGTCAACCCAATTTCAAGATCAAATTTTTTCAATCCCAAGGAATGGAATGATTGGAAAAATACCGTTAGAGATTTTTATAAAAATTATGTTTTCCATAAAAATTTAAATGTCGCACCTCTTTTTGTACAGAAGTCACGTGATAACAGACCATATATTTCTGTAGAAATTTTTGATCAGAAAGTAGTTTGTCTTTTGGACAGTGGTGCCAATGTTTCGGTTTGTGGTCAAAAATCAGTAGATTTACTGAAAAAACTTAATCTGAAATGGAATAAATCCTTTTTGGAACATGTGACAACAGTTGATGGAACTGAACAGGAAGTCAAGGGTGTTGTTGATCTACCAGTTTGTGTAGATAACATTGTTCAGGTTGTTCCTACTATAGTAGTGCCTTCAATTATTTTTGGCAGCGATTTTTGCAATCAGTTCAAGATCAAGATCGACTTCAAAAATAGGATTTGGAATGTGCATAGTGCAGTAACGCATAATTCTATACAGGTTGTCTCTAGTCATGTTAATGAGATTGAGAATTCAGATTTAAGTAATTTGTCAGATTCATCTCCTTCAGAGAGTGTTCAAGCAGAACAAATTATAGAGCATTTTAAAGAAATTAGTTCACTGCTCGAATTGGTCTTACAGATAAAATTAAAATGACAATTGACACTGGTGATTCAAAGCCATTTCGAGTAAAGCAGAACCTTATGTCACCATTTATGTTGAAAATTTTGAATAGAGAACTTGATGACATGCTGAAGTTAAAGGTGGTTGAACCATCTCAGAGTCCCTATAATAGTCCAGTCCTTTTAGTAAAAAAGTCATCCGGTGAGTACAGGTTTTGTTATGACGGGAGAAAACTCAATGAAGTAACTAAGCACGACAGCTATCCACTACCTCGCATTGACAGGATTTTGAATTTGCTCAGAGATGCAAAATACATCTCAAGTATTGATCTACGTAAAGCTTTTTGGCAGATCCCTTTGGATGTGTCGTCACGTGAGAAAACTTCATTCAGTGTGCCTGGTAGGGGATCCTTTCAATTCACAGTCATGCCATTTGGCTTATGTAATAGTGCTCAGACTCAGCAGAGGCTCTGTGACGCTCTATTTGGACCTAAGTTTGAACCGCATATTTTCACATATCTGGATGATATAATTATTACTTCAAAAACTTTTGATGAACATGTATCACTTCTTGCTGAGGTAAAGAGTATTTTAGAAAATGTAAATTTAACAGTAAACATTAAAAAATGTGAATTTTTCAAAACATCCCTCAAGTATCTTGGTTATGTTATTGATAGAGAAGGACTCCGCACAGATACTGATAAAGTAGCCGTCATGGTCAATTATTCTCGCCCTACTACCAGCACTGAAATCAAACGTTTTATCGGAATGTGTTCATGGTATAGAAGATTCATCGCAAATTTTTCAAGTTTGATAGCACCTATCTCAGGCCTCCTTAAAGGGAAAAAGAAGGGGCAACCAATAACTTGGTCTCCAGAGACGGAAGATGCTTTCATCCGTGTTAAAAATGCTTTGATATCGTCTCCTATACTAAGTTCACCTGACTTTGATCAACCTTTTGTTATACAGTGTGATGCCAGTGATTATGGTATTGGAGGTGTTTTGACTCAGAATATTGATTCACAAGAAAGAGTTATAGCTTATGCTTCTCGTTCCTTATCTCGTGCAGAACGTAATTATACTGTGACGGAAAGAGAACTTCTCAGCTTGATATTTTTGATAGATAAATTTCGACCTCATGTAGAAGGCACAAAATTCAAGGTAATCACTGACCACAGTAGCCTTTTGTGGATCAACAATCTCAAGGATCCTTGTGGAAGACTTGCTAGGTGGGCTGTGAAGCTCAGACAACATAATTTTGAATTAATACATAAGCCCGGAGCTTCAAATGTCTCACCTGATTTTCTGTCCAGAATTCCTCCTAGTGATTTGCCTGATGATGATCAAGAAATTTTGTTGATAGACATAAAGGCCGAAATATCCGATAAATGGTACACTTCACTTAAGAGGAGAATTTTAGAGAAACCTGAACTGTTTCCACAATGGAAAGTTTCAGGAAATTTGCTTTTCAAATTTATTCCCTCAAAGGGCATAATTCAAACTAATGAGAAAGAATGGAAGACCGTTGTTCCTAAGTCCCAGAGGAATGATGTTATTAGAAACTCTCATGATCCACCCACATGTTCACATTTTGGTTTTTACAAAACTTTTAGTAGAATTCAGGAAAATTACTATTGGCCAAAGATGCGCCCTGATATTTTGAGATACATTCGTCAATGTTAAGTTTGTCAATCTCAAAAGTTAGCTAACACCTCGCGTTCAGGTTTAATGGGCTGTGAAAAGCAGGTAAACTTTCCTTTTCAAGTCCTAGCTGTCGATCTTATGGGACCATTTCCTCGATCACCCCGTGGATTTACATATTTACTTGTAATTGGAGACTGGTTCTCGAAATATACCATTCTATGTCCCCTAAGAGACGCGACAGCACCAAACATAGTTAGATTTCTAGAAAATCAAGTGTTTTTAGTATACGGTGTACCTCAGATTATCATTGCGGATAATGGTACCCAATTTGCAGGAAAAATCTTCAAAAAGTTAACAGATACGTATAAAGTAAAAATTTGGTTTACGCCTCGCTATTCAGCGCAGTGTAACTTTGTTGAACGTAATAACAAGACAGTTGGACAAGCAATACGTAGCTATATAGTTGAACATAAGGATTGGGACAAAGAGTTATCTAAGATTCAATTTGCTATTAATACATCTGTACATGAAGTGCATAATTATGCCCCAGCATTTTTGAATTTTGCTAGAAATATTCCTCACTCAGGTAACTATTATAGTAATATATCTGATACAGTAGGGATAGAGTTAAATCCTCGAAGTAGATCTGAGTTTGTGGAAAATATTTCTAATTTAGATACAGTTTTTAAAGAAGTAAAGAATAAATTGCATCAGGCTTACCAACGAAATTCACGGGCATATAATTTGAGAAAGAAAGATTATTCTTTTAATATTGGAGATAAAGTTTGGCGTCGAAACAAGGTACTTTCAGAAGCTGCAGTGAAGTTTAGTTCAAAACTAGCACCCAAATATGTTTTGTGTGTAGTTAAAAGAAAGGTTTCACGTTTAGTTTATTCTCTGGAATATGAGAATGGTAGTCCAGCAGGAGACTGGCATATTAAGGATTTGAAACCTTATTTTGGGTCTAACTCGGACATTTCTGTCGGTTAGTTGTTTGAGATTTTTTTGAGATATATTTTCGAAATTTTTTGAAAATTTTTTGAATTTTTTTGGAATTTCTTGCAAGTTTTTAGGAACTTTTTGGTAGCTATTGTGAATGTGAAAGTTCACAAAAACACCCTTGGAATGTTCTACATTGTGACATTCAGTATTTTGTATTTAGCATTTCGAATTTATGGAAATTTGAAAATTTAGCCCCTGAATTGAAACTGTTAGATTGCAACAGTTTTCAATTTTTCTCATTGCTGACGAGTAATGAGATTTTCATTTTTGTACAGTATTTAGAGTTAGTTATGTAAATATTATGTAAATATCTCTGTTCCGGATAATTTTGGATAGACTTTCCCGATATTGGAAATTTACTCGATTATGAATTCTACCGACGTAGACTTCCCGATTGTGACCTCCCTTAGGATGTTTAGTACGCATAGCTACTACCCCAAGTTGATCCTTGAGTAGAGGTATGCATTTGATCTTTAAGGTCATATTTTTTTGGGGTAAAGGTTGGTTTTCCCTGGATTTATTCCTAAAGCTACCTGAACTTGGACATGTTCCCAACTAGTGTTATCACGGCAGTAACACCGCTGTCATGTATTTCCACTGCGTTATGTGGACAGACATAACCAGTGATGGTCCAAATACTGTTCCATTTCTTTTTCGGTCGGGCTAAGAGCTGGTTATTCCTGGAATTGTTCCTAAAGCTACCTGAACTTGGACATGTTCCCAGCTGGTGATTCTATCACGGCAGTAACATCGCTGTTTTCTATTTTTGCCACTGGTTATGTGGACAGTCATAACCTGTGATGGTCCATGCACTGCTCCACCCTAACTTTTTGGAAGTGATCAGCACTTTTGATGCTGATACTTCACATTTGCTGTGGGATATTATTCAATTTTTGATACCTACATTTCCCACAGTATTTTTTGAATAAATTTGAAAAGCCAAGAAATATTTTTTGTCTGTAGGGACCTTGGAAGCGTAGGGGTCGTGGACAACAACGTGATGTGGGTCGTCATAGTTGTCTCATGACAGGTTGGGCTGACGAGATGTATGTTTTGTTGAATTTTTGTTTAGGCGGGTTCAATGGGCATATTTCTCGAAAGTACCGCTCTTTTGCTTTTGCACTTGAGTAGTCTCTAGGGACGACCTAACTATACGTGAATGGGAATACTCCCGAACGTTTTTTGTTGAATCTTTTCGTTTCAGGTTTGGCCTGTTTAAGGTTGGTGGCCGTATGTCACCCCAGTTGAACGGTGGACAGCTAGTTAAATCAAAATTTTAAAATTTCAAACTTTCTTTTTTGTTTCCACCTCGGGATTTTTTAGTGAGTTGCCTTCGTTCGTTTAGGAGTTGACATCTCACTGATTGATTCTGAATGCAATTTCAATATTTGGATACTGATATTCGTCTCGGTGATCTGAACTACTTATCCCTCTGTATCCATTGTTGACATTGTAATTTTTTTGAAAATTTAAATCAATCCAGATTCAAATTTTTTCTTGGGAGAGAGGTGATGCAGCATGTAAATTTTCATTACTGTATATTTTGTCTGATTCTATAATATTCTGTAATGCTGAGCACATCTGACAGAATATTTTGTCACAATAACATGGTTAACATTTTTCAATAACATAAATTGAACTCAATCTGCTTCATATTATTTAATTATTCTCAAACCTGATATGTGGATACACACCTGAGAGTTCACACTGTACATAAAATAAAAATACAATTTCTATAAATACATTGATATCTCTTGCTATATCTGCTTTGTTGTGATCCAAGTAGAAGGATGATTCGGATGGTTTTTACAGAAACTTATCTGAAAGAGATAAATAATATAAAGTAATATGAAATACCATTTCAGAGACATTCTCATACTCACTTTTCACACTGCTATTTCCACTTGAAACTTCATCACAGTAGGACGATAGGTATTGGATTTTCCAGGAACGCTGATGGCGGATGGTTTCACTAGGAATCGACCATGGTGAATCAATTAACTTCGTTTGGCATTATTTTCTTGATTGATGCATTTGATAAATTCAGGTTGATGTTTTGATCTTGTTGATCTGTTATTTCGCTTTACGTCAATTAGCTGTCGGTCATGAAACCATGTCAACAGTGTCAAACTTGTCATGCGCCAAACGCTGATTCGGATTGATATGTCCTTAGATCATCATCGTCGAACCAACAAGACGAGTATTTGTGAAGAAAGGTGTGACGTCATTTTAGTCATCAATTCTGATTGGTTCAGATAGTCATCTGGGAAGAATCAAGTCTCTGGAGGGAGTAGCGATAACGTCTTTTATTCTGGATATTCAAATTTTCCGCCAATTTGAAAAGCGGAAACTGTTAGGTTGTTCTCGAAGTTTCTGGAAATTTGGAGAAGGGATTTCCTTTCTGGTCGTGAGACAAGAGCTCACTTCAGAAAATTCTTCGTGGTGGTCAAGTGCCATTTTTGTGGTGTGAACCGGCTTCTGAAGTCCTGTACTGCCTGGCGTTCTGGATCACATCAGGATATCCTGGATTTGCTGCTGATCTACAAGGACTGCTGGACTCTACAGATTTCTTCTGGTTTTGGTTTAAGAGGCAGGATCTTCATGGTTCATCACCCAGGCAGCCACGTGCCTACCTTCATCGTCATTTCAACCCCTAACACTTCATAGAAGGTAAGTCTCGCATTATTACGTTTTTTCTCTCTGCAGTCCAGAAATTCAGAACCTCATTTCATGAATTATTCAAGGGTTTTTTCACCGGGAGTTTTCTACCGGGAGTTTTTCTACCGGGAGTTCTACAACGGGAGTTATCCTACCATAGGAGCACTATTCTTCCCAGGAGTATAATTGCTCGACCAGGATCTGTCAATTCTACAAGGCCTTCAGTGGCTGTATGGTAGTCTGGAATCTGGATATCGTCCCCTGTTTGTTCCTGATAAGATGGATTTTCAAGGTGGAAATACAACTCTGTCAATGTCATCTGACATCCAGGGATGTGAAGTCAGCACCCCGCTCTCCGCCAACCTTCCCCTTAGCAGCTTCATTTGGTAGCACTGAAGCAGAGATAAGTTACTATCTCTGACTGAAGGCTACTCTGGATAACTGGTGTAGGACACACCATACAGGTTTTTTGACATGAAAATATATTTTTATTTTTCATTTTTATTCACTCATATTGCCCATTGCTAGTGTGTATAATGGACCATTTTTAAATCATAGCCAGGTCATAAATTGATAAAATCACACATGAAAGGTACATACTTTCCCTCCACATAGTATACTATGAGCTGGTAGAATTATTCAATATTCCATATTTCTTTAAAATCTGCTATGACTATAAAACGTCCTTACAGGAGCTTTTGAATTTTCAAGTACAATATAAGGTTGATTTATATATATTTTCATCCACATAATAGCAGGCAACAACAGTGTAGTTTCTTAACAGGAAATGAGTATCTAATATTTTTTGATTATGCATATTTGTCAAAACCTGTGATATGATATATGAGTCCTATCACTATAATTAAATGTTTTGGGTATTGTATATGACTGTTTTATTTGTTTATTGACATGACACTCCAACTCACAACATCTCTAAGGTAAATTTAGGTCTTTTAGTCTGGGAGAACAACTAATATTTTTCATTATCTGGTTGCTCAACTTTCCAGGTAACTTTTCATTTGAATTAAAAGTTGCAGTGGCGCCCCATCTTTTTTGTTTAACCTTATGATTGCTAGATAACTGAATTTTTGCTATTTTACTCATTTTGATAACTCGAACCCATAGTGCCTACTGACGAAGAGCTGCCGTTCGCAAATGCACCTATTTTTCATAAAAGTAGGGCTGCAGTACGTGTTATGATTTCATCTCTGAATCGTAACTTTATCACTGATTAACAACGTATAATACATCATGATCATCAACCATGATTCAATAAATGGTTGAAAATTTTGGTGGAAAATACGTTGAACGTCAACGTTGATACAATATTCAGCACATACGTGTAAGTTACTGATTTTTTCAACTGGTAGTATGGAAATTATGTTATATTAACGTTATATTGATAAATAATGATAATGGTTTCTGAAAAACATATAATTAACGTTTTCTGCCAATCAGTGGTTTTTGAATGGTTCCAGTACAATGTCGAATCAACGTTATACATTAATGTATGAATAACATGGACAATTAACGTATAAGTATGTGGGTGAAATGATAACTTGAGAAAATCGTATCTTGGTCACTGATTAAAAACGTATATTACATCATCACCATTAACCATGATTCAATGGATGGTTGAAAATTTTTGTTGGAAAATACGTTGAACGTCAACGTTGGTACAATATTTAGCACATACGTATGAGTTACTGAATTTTTCATTTGGTAGTATGAATATTTTGTTATATCAACGTTATATTGATACATAATGATAATGGTTTCTGAAAAACATATAATTAGCGTGTTCTGCCAATCAGTGGTTTTTGAATGGTTCTAGTACAATGTCGAAACAACGTTATTCAGTAATGTATGAATGACATGGACAATTAACGTATAAGTATGTGGGTGAAATGATTACTTGAGAAAATCGTATCTTTGTCGCTGATTAAAAACGTATATTACATCATCACCATTAACCATGATTCAATAAATGTTTGAACATTTTGTTGGAAAATACGTTGAACGTCAGTAAATAGACTAGGAGAGCATCGCCTCATTTCGACCACTTTTCCCATGTAAATCTCCATAAGAAAAGTTAAGGTCAAAAATACCGAAAATGGTCGTCAGCCTCGAAGTCGGCGAGCGGTCTAACCAAAAGTCGAGCATCAATCAACCGCAAAGTGAGGTACAATAACAAGATGAAGGCGAATAAAAAATCCTGTGTCAAATGAAAACAGGGTGAGTTCAAAAACCTATCATGCAGACTGGAGGAAAATTCTGCAACCAACCCATGAGTTCAAATCGAATCTCACAAATTCAAGGTCATCTAGACCATGTGATCATCCCGAAAAAAATCGCAGAATGTGGAGTCAGGAAGCATAGAACGTTAGAACAACCTGCAACTAGCAGGATCCTGGTACAATATAGGTACCTCTTGTCATCTTCTGAACTGAGAGCGATTTTTTGTTGAATTATTGTAGTGCGATTCGTTTGTTTACTTCATTACGAAAGTATAAAGGTAAATTGACGGGTAGCAATACAGCTTGATCAGCGTGGATATACTTATATTAATATAAATTGTTATTATAACATTGCATGCCAGTAACTAGGACACGATCATGCCACTTCTATTCGAACCATGTAAGAAGCAGTACATTGAATATACGTGTATGTATTCCGAGATAGACCTTTTATTCCTGTACACCATATGATAGATAGATAGATAGATAGATTTATTTCACTACGTTACATACAGGGTGATTCAAAAGTAAGCGGCATCCTTTCAGAGGCGTATTCCTTGCATGAAAATAAGGCAAAAAGTTCCTATTGATAAGGATCCGAAAATGCTTCCTAAGGGAGCTACGGCCCTTTGAATAGGACACCTCAAAGACGGTTTTTTCTCTATAACTTTAAAATCCTTCACAACAAATTTTTAAAAATTGGTGTACGGCATAAACATTCGATGGTAAATAGGACTCCGTATTCGAAATAATTTCCAAACGAAATCACAGTAACCTGAATATCCGGAGAAGAAGGGATATTTTTACACTTACCCTCTCCCGCATGTGACGCCCCTGAATGAAATTCTGAAATTTCGAATACGGAGTCCTATTTACCATCGAATGTTTATGCCGTACACCAATTTTTAAAAATTTGTTGTGAAGGATTTTAAAGTTATAGAGAAAAAACCGTCTTTGAGGTGTCCTATTCAAAGGGCCGTAGCTCCCTTAGGAAGCATTTTCGGATCCTTATCAATAGGAACTTTTTGCCTTATTTTCAAGCAAGGAATACGCCTCTGAAAGGATGCCGCTTACTTTTGAATCACCCTGTATGTATGAGATATATATGTAGCATGTCTGGTTTACAAGAGATAAAAGGTTCATGTACATGTAGAGTATAACACAAACAAAAAGCAAACACACATGAAAAAAAACACAATAAATTAAACACAGACTCATACCAAGGATGCAATGGACAGCCCTATAATTCAGGTTTCATGAAAAACATTAATTTCCCGCTGAGGCCTCTCCCAGAGTTCATTGTTGCAGTTAAGAAAATCTTCAACTGCGTAGTAGGCATGTTCAAGAAGAAGTTTCTTAATTTTCTTTTTTGAAGCGTTGTGATTCAACTTTTTCCAAGCTGGACCCAGCTTATTGTAGAGATCAGTGTTAATGGAGTTTTTTTCAGAAATATTGAGCCTGAAACGGACTTTTCTTATATAATTACCTGACCTTGTGGGGTAATTGTGTAAGTCGGACTGGATTCCAAATTTAGTAGAATTATTGTGAATATGAAGTAATGTGTTGAATATAAATATAGATGGTATTGTCATAATTCCAAACTTAATGAAAAATGGTCGACAATGCTCTTTCGGTCCAGCACCTGCAATTATTCTCAAAACTTTTTTTTGTAGGATGAATATATCATTACTATGACTGGAATTTCCCCAAAGTAGTATTCCATAGTTCACCTGCGAGTGAAATAATGCATGATAAGAGGATAGTAGAGATGATAGATCTATTGAATGTTTAAGCTGTCGAAGCAAAAAAATTACACTCGATAGTTTTTTTCTTAAAAATTCGATATGACTAAACCAGTTCAATTTATCGTCAATTAAGACCCCGAGCAGTTTTACACTTGACCCGTTTGTTAAATTGGAGTTTGAAGACACTAGCAATTCCTGTGTTTTGGATTGATTTAGAGCTAGATTATTTTGTACAAACCATGTTTCTGCTTTATTCTTATTTTCTGCAGCTAGTTGAGATAGTTTATGTATATCTTTTTCGGTCGATAAAAGTGATGTATCATCGGCAAAAAAAACACATTTATTTGGTAGTAAATAGCAGTATAGATCGTTAACATATAAAATGAACAATATTGGCCCGAGGATTGAACCTTGAGGCACTCCGTGTTTCACTTCAATGGAGCTTGATCGATTATCATCTAATATGGTGCACTGCAGTCTGTTTTTCAAGTAAGAAGAAAAAAATCATGTGGCTTGCCACGAATACCATAATAATCCATTATATCAAGAAGAATATCATGTGAGACACAGTGTGCTACATTTAGTACATATTATAACATATACATATAATATCATTGGTCAGCAATATGCAGTATGTGAAATTCACCTACATATCGATTAGAATTAATCAATCACATAATGTCGCTCGATGCAACAACATCAAGCATACTTGTTTACATATGACGAATAAATAGCTAGTGACCATATATAGTGTGTATGATCAATCCACCCCAATTCGACGACATTACATGGCGATCCTGCCAAATAAACACATCACTATAGTTAAGTGTTTACTTTGGTTAAATATGTAAAAGAAGCTGAGTGAGCCAACATCTGTGCCAATATCGTATACAGGATGGGCCAAAAGAAAGTCAACCACCCAAGATGTTACCGAAAATGGAGCCGTAAATTCGAATTTCATCGTCCAAGAGAAACAATTCAACGCGAGTTTCGACGTAAAAGTTATGATGTACATCATTGTTGTGATTATGATCTTGCAGTTTGCACTCAAACTTTCCAAAAGTTATAGAAGACTTATGAAAAAACAGATAAGGAGAGACTTCAGTGTACATAACTTGGTGACACAACCCTGAATTTGTGATTCCTTTTTCCTATGAACTAACATTTGACAGACAAACAATTTGGGAATTAAGTGATTGCAGACTTGTGAATTGAGTGATTGGAGTCCTAGGAACTGAAGAAGAACTGGACCACTATGTCACGTTGGGCAAAATGGATATCTTTTTATGGTTATTATATATGGGTAAATCTCACAAACAAAATTGAAAATATGAAAGCTGAAAACAGGGGTGAGTGACTCTATTCTCATTTGTAATTGTCCACGCCTAAAATGGTTCCACGTCGATGACATTCAACATGGATTGCAGCGATCAAAGTCTGAACGAAATCAATGAACTCTAGTTCTTTCGCAATTTTTAGCTTATAGTTGATAGTTTTATATTGTTTGTATAATGCTCGTTCAGCAGTTAGTAGCTATTAAATTTTCGTAAGAATGCCAATGTTGCAATTCCGTAATATTAATATTTTTCAAATTTAGGCTATTTGAGTTTATTGTCTTTTATGGTTTTTGGGCATATTTCACTGATGCGGTCGAGATTTTATCAATAAATGCCTCGTAGTTGGGAAGAAACACATTCAGATCTTTGTAGAATAAAAACAGATATATTTAATGAATCTAAGCGCGCTATAAAGAAAAAAGTTCCAAAAAGTAATTTGGTCCGTTCAGAAATTCAAGATAATTTAGTAAAATTATTTAACGACTTCACAACGACATTGGCCCAATCTTGGAATTATATAAGCAAACAGCAGAAACATGCTAGTAAACAGCTTTTTATGCAAATTAGGGATAAAGTCGTTAGGTCTTTTCAGTCTTTAGGTGTAAGGTATAAGGTACCAACTTCCTCAATAGAAAATATAAATCCACTTTCATTAGAAGAATCTGACGAAGAAGCAGAAGAGACAATGGCATTGACAGTTGTAGAATTTTTTAATCTTGCTAGTAAATTAGTGTCAAGCAATTTTGATGGTTCGCCAGATAAATTGCAATCTTTTCTAGATTCATTGACTCTTCTCCAGGCTAATGCTGAGGATCATGGGGAACGTGCTGTAGCATTCGTGAAAACTAAACTAACAGGCAGAGCTCGTGATCTCATAACCGACCAAATGGGCCTACCAGAAATAATAGTTGCATTAAAACAAGGTGTAAGAGGTGAAACATCGAAAGCATTAACTGCCAAATTATTAAATTTCAAACAGCATTCCCTAGATTCTGTAAAATATACTTCTGAGATTGAATCACTGACTAACAATCTCAAAAGAGCATTCATCGCCGAAGGAGTGCCAAATAACGTAGCGGAAACCTATTCCACTGATGTTGCGGTGAGATCGTTGACGAAAAATGCTTCCTCGGAGAGAGCACGATTAATTATGGAAGCTGGAAATTTTTGTTCCATCCAAGGTGCTATTGAAAAATTTGTAAATATAAATACTGATTCTTCAAATACTTCAAATGTCATGTTTTTTGGAAGAAGTATAGAGGATACAGTAACCGTGTCAATAATTATAATTATAATAACAATAATTATCGCGGTGGAGCGGGACGGCAAAATCACCATAATCGTACCGGTCGTTTCCATCATTGGCGCGGAAATACAGGAACAAGAGGCGAAAACCATAGTGGTCAATATCACAATGTCGGTCAACGTTTCGAAAATAGAGGTCAATCATCAAGATGTATGTTAGATCTTATGAACAAAATCAAAATCAGTCTAACTTGTCGGAAAACCAATTGGACCCCCAACGGGTGCGATTGGGGGAAATGTAAAAAATCTTTTCACATTCAATCTCTCACTTTCGAATTTTGTGTTTCTAAGAACTGAAATTACGTCATGTCAAAATACACTTTTAGTGGATTCCGGAGCTGACATATCCGTCTTCAAGAGAACAAAAATACATAGTAGTCAATTGATAAATATTTCAGACACATGCAATATCAAAGGGATTACAGACGGACATACTAATTCTATTGGTTCCACTGAAACAAAAATTTTTGTTGACGAATTTGCATTGACTCACAAATTTCATATTGTCGAAGAAAATTTTCCTATACCCTCTGACGGAATTTTGGGCAGAGATTTTCTCTCAAAATACAAATGCAAATTAGACTATGAAAATTGGATAATGAGTATACAATTGAGTTATAAAAACCAACTAACAATCCCAATCGAAAATAGCTCGGATGACTATGTTTTCCATATTCCTCCACGATGCGAAGTCATCAGAAAAGTGAAATTGGATATAGACAAAGACACGCTCGTTATGAATCAACAATTAGTAGATGGAGTGTTTGTTGCTCGAACAATCGTATCTAGCGAGAATCCCTTAGTAAAAATAATAAACACAACAAGCGGAAGTGTTACCTTGAAAAACGTGAATTTGCAAACCTCCGACCTTGACAACTATCACATTTATAATATAGAAACAGAGATTAGTGACCGACATTCAAATCTGATGAAACAGCTGAAAGATGATCTGCCGGAATTCGTGAAAAAAGATGTATTTCAATTATGTGATGAATTCTCCGACATTTTTGCTCTCAAAACAGATCTGCTAACAACGAATGATTTTTACAAACAAAAACTAAATGTGATAGATGATAGACCTGTTTACATAAAAAACTACCGAACGCCAAAATTGCAGAAAGAGGAAATAAATCAACAAGTCAATAAAATGTTACGAAATAAAATAATAGAGCCTTCAGCATCAGAATATAATAGTCCAGTATTATTAGTGCCAAAGAAATCTACAGATGGTCAAAAAAAGTGGCGCTTAGTAATCGACTTTCGCCAACTAAACAAGAAGCTTATAGGCGATAAGTTTCCACTTCCCCGAATAGATGACATTTTAGATCAACTTGGCAGAGCTAAATGATTTTCAGTTATAGATTTGATCTCTGGGTTCCATCAGATTCCTTTAGAAGAGAATTCTCGTGATTTCACATCATTTAGCGTCGATGCTGGTTCCTTTAGATTCACGCGACTTCCGTTTGGACTGTCAGTAAGCCCAGATAGCCTTCAACGAATGATGTCTATTGCATTTTCTGGTGTAACACCCGAAAAAGCATTTCTATATATGGACGATCTGATCGTAATAGGATGTTCTAGGAGTCATCATTTAGCGAATCTTAGAAATGTTTTTGAAACGTGTAGGAAACACAATCTCAAATTGAATCCAGAAAAATGTAAATTTTTCAAACGAGAAGTGACATTTTTAGGTCATAAAATCACTGATAAAGGTATCTTACCTGATGAATCAAAGTATGGCGCAATACATAATTATCTGGTACCAGAAAAAGGAGATGCTGTTAAACGATTCGTAGCATTTTGTAACTATTATCGACGATTTATTCCTAATTTCGCAATGTTGACTCATCCATTGAATAAATTAACAAGAAAACGAACAAATTTTGTCTGGTCTGAAGAATGTCAAAACTCTTTCGAACAATTAAAGAAATCGCTGGTTAGCCCTCAAATTCTACAATATCCAGATTTCACAAAGCGATTCACTGTCACAACGGATGCCGCGAATGTGGCATGCGGGGCCATATTGAGCCAAAATTTTGATGGGCATGATTTGCCAATCTGTTACGCTTCACGTTCATTCTCTGAAGGAGAAGCAAATAAATCTACTATAGAGAAGGAACTTGCGGCAATTCATTGGGCAATAAATTATTTCAAACCCTACTTATACGGTCAAAAATTTCTAGTGAAATGTGATCACAGACCACTAGTTTATTTATTTTCAATGAAGGATCCATCTTCCAAATTAACTAGAATGAGGTTAGATCTTGAAGAATTTGATTTTGAAATTGAGTATATTAAAGGACACGAAAATGTGGGGGCTGATGCTCTATCTCGTATTGACGTAAGTTCATTACAAAGTATTCATCGAAACGCATCTCAAATTTTAGCAATCACACGCTCCAAGTCAAAGAAACGTACTATTTTAAATGAACCATTGATAATGCCAGATATTATTGAACCTCGTGTATATGAAACATTGAATAATTATGAACATATGAAAGAAGCAACTTTTAAATTTGAAGTGAAGCCTTCGTCTGTAGGGATGATAATAAGGCAAAATAAGAAACTGAGAGGTCAGAAACTGATTCCGATCATTAATGGTGATATTGCTCTAGCGCAGATATTACCTCAGCTTGATACGTTAGCTGATGATGCCGGTTTCAAGGGGTTGAAATTATATATTAATGATAATATATTTTCAAAGTGCACTATAAATGAATTTAAACAAAAAGGCCAAGAAATTTTGAAAAACTTGACAATTATTTTAGCTAGGGTACCCACAATCATAACTAATAAGAACGAAAAATCGAAACTAATTGAGAAATATCACGATGATCCTATCACAGATGGACATTGTGGACAAAAACGACTTCTAAAAAAGTTGAAGTCGTCATATAAATGGAAAAACATGGCACGAGAAGTTGCAAACTATGTGAAAAATTGCAAAAAATGCCAAATAAATAAAATTAAGGTGAAGAAAATTGAAATCGATTTCAATTTATTATTGTCTATTAATCATTTTAGAGGATTTCTTTAATTTGAATGTTCATGTAGGCTAGTATTTTATCTTATATATTATGGGTATTTATTTATTCTGAATGCCCTCCATTACTGCAGAATGGAGGCCATTCTCTCAGATATAGGGAGGTGTGCTACATTTAGTACATATTATAACATATACATATAATATCATTGGTCAGCAATATGCAGTATGTGAAATTCACCTCCATATCGATTAGAATTAATCAATCACATAATGTCGCTCGATGCAACAACATCTAGCATACTTGTATACATATGACGAATAAATAGCTAGTGACCATATATAGTGTGTATGATCAATCCACCCCAATTCGACGACATTACAACAGTCGAAGGCTTTCGTCAGGTCACACATTGTAAGAATTGTGTGTTTGCCCTCTTCCAAACCTTCGACTATGTCAGTCACAATTTGCAGTAGAGCATTGATAGTTGAAAAGTTCTTCCTGAAGCCATATTGAGTGGAGCATAATATTTGAAAATTTTCTAAGTATTGTGTTAGCCTATTTTTCAATATTTTTTCCAGTATTTTAGAGAAAATTGGTATAATAGAGATTGGTCTATAATTGCTTACTAGGTTAGGATCACCTTTTCTATATATGGGTATGACTCTGGATATTTTGAAAATATCTGGAAAAACACCTGTTGAGAAGCAAAGGTTTATTAGTTGAGTTAAGGGCAATTTGATAATGTCCAGAGTTTCCTTAATTATTTTAATATTTAACTCGAATACATCCACACAGGAAGAGTTTTTCAGAGACAGAACTGTTTCTGCTACCTCTTCGATGGTAACAGGGTTTAGAAAGAAAGAACCAGGTGGTACAGGAATATTCTCCAGATAATTCTGACTATAGTGATCAATACTTGGCAGAGCACTAATTATATCTCCGGCAATAGAAGACAAATAATCATTAAACACGTCCTGTGATAGACAATCAGGAATGGGTTTTCGGTTGTTATTTTTGTTCCTCTCAAAATTATTCAACCTCCAACTGTCCCTACTCTTATTTTCTGAATTTGCGAAAAATTTGCTGCATGCGTTCTTTTTGGCATTTTTGAGTGCGTGTTTATACTCTCTACGTGTGACGTTGTAAGCATTTAGCGCATCACAATCTCCACTTGCACTATGAATGATTTTCAGAGAGGATAAAGTATTTTTCATATTTTCTAACCGTTTATCATACCATTTTACGGGAGGCTTTTGTTTTATATCCATGACTTTTTTTGACTGAAAACATCTACATACACTAGCATTATAGTTGTTTACTAAAAACTCTGCAAGTCTATTTGGATTTGCGGAGGTATCACTGAAAATAGTCCAGTCGATATTTGACAGTGCTGCTCGTAGCTTAGTCATACCTGCTGTAGTTAAAAATCTCCTGACAATATTTTTATCCAATAATTGCCGTTTGGTTAGTACTTCAAAGTATTGGCCAGCGTGGTCTGACAATAAAGGATCTAGAACACCAGAGGTATAGAGATCGTCATCATAGTTTGTTAAAATGTTGTCAAGAAAGTTTTGTTATCTTGTAGGTTCCATTATTGTGATACTAATCCCAAATGAGGTTACAAGACTAATGAATTCTGTAAGTTTGGGAGTATTTTGAAGAAAATTTATGTTGAGGTCTCCGGCTACAATGATTTTTTTGCCTCGTTTAAAACAAAAATTCAAAAGATTTTCCAGAGGTTCTATAGAGATCTCAAAATCCCCATTTGAACTCGATCGATATAGGGTAATAATGATTGACTCTTCAGTTTCCAATCCACAAAATTCTGCATGTATTTCAATGCAGAACTTTGACAAATCAAGAGGCTTACATAATAAGTAATGCTTACCGAAAATTGCAACACCTCCATGAACATGGGTCCTTCTACAGAAGTGGGATATGAGGGAGTAACCTTCTAAATTTAGCAATTCAATATTGTCTGCATTCAGCCAATGCTCTGACAGGCAGATTACGTCATATTTATTTTCTTTTGTGAAAGCTGTTAGTTCGTTCACTTTACTGGACATACCTTGAATATTAATGTGAAACATTGAAAACCTGTCCATTACATCCTGGATTTTACATTTTTCTAGTGTTTTGGTGGTATCAACAATATTGTCACGCGTTAAGATATTTTCTGAAGGGGGCTCCTCTTGTGAAAAAACTTGTTTACCCACGTCCCATGTGGCCAAACAGATACATCCATAGCTTTGGAGAGATTTGATTCATCAATCGAAACTTTGAATGATGAGTATAGAAGTGGATACATAGATTTCAATTGTTCGCATATTACTTCAGGAAAAAGTGGCAGCAACATGGACTGGAGATCGTCTGCAGTTGTATCGGGGTGTAATTCAAATGCATGAAGAAAAGCTCGTTTTGGTGCTGCCTTGATGGACGTAACGGCGGATGCTCCAATAACTAGGGGTTTACTAGATTTGCGTTTCTTCTTATTAACCACTTGTGTGAATTTTTCTTCCTCGTTGTCCACACTATTTGAGATTATTTCGCTGCATTTAGTTTTTGTAGATGCTTCTAGCAACGCAGCCGAAACTTAATTTTTTGTGAATATCTTAGGACTATTCGCCCCATCACATGGCGATCCTGCCTGTTTTCCAGAGTGAAAAGTGAAAAAGTTGCTGATCAGAAATATAGGAACGACTAAGTAGGAACAGAGGTGAAAATTCTTCTATACATCATTGTGGCAATAATGTTATTGCAGTTGGGAATGAAAATATATAAGGCGTATAGAAGAGATATGAAGGGGAAGATCAGAAGAAGTATGGCAGCCATCGAGGTATAGAATTATAAAAATTGAACAGTCATCTTAAATATCAGTGTCATCTGCCTGAGAGTAAACAGTGACTAAAAAGTTGTCAGTTAAGTGAAGTTTCGTGTGTCATCGAGGGTGTGTTTCGCTCAAAATGGAAATCACTCGTCATAGAAACGCGACGTCGCAGCCTACCTAGGAGCTTTTGGTATACGGTGCTGACAAGGCATTTCTTGCGAAACCGAATGTTCGCATAACTATCAACAATGGACTTCGTATTCGTAAGTTGTTAAACCTTTTTGGTGTCAGAGTAATGACTTTTGTTTCAATTACGTATCAGCAGTTTTCATTCGCTTGTTATTAATAAATGTTTGATTTGAATAATTGAATGATAACAAAATATCATAAATATGTGACACTTTCACTGTTAGCGAAATCATCGAAAATCTTCAATGTTCTATTACGCAACAAACAATTTATAATTATTTTCAAAGTAGAAAAACATTTGCAATTGCTGAATGATGATATGTTTCAATATTATATTATGTAGGTGTCAATGTAGTGGTTATCGTTCACAAATTTTGCCCCTGATTCGCAATTATATCCTTTTTGATGAGAACCACTTCGGAAGAGATTTTTCCTAAACTATCTGCAATTAAACAAGATGTTTTGAATGAATCGAAACGTGTTTGAAAAAAACAAGTACCCAAGAGTGAAACAGTTAGGGAAGAAGTAAAGAATAACTTGTTCAATTTATTCAATAAATTTACGCAATCTTTAGCTCTTTCATGGAACTCTTTGACCGAGCAACAAAAACTTGCCGCTAAAAAACTTTTTCCAGCGATAAGAGACAAGGTTATACGATCTTTTCAAGTTCTTGGTGCTAAGTACCGAGTACCAACATCTTGTATCGAATCCATAAACGTAAATATTCTTGAGGACGACACTAAAGAAGAAGAAGAAGACGAAGGCACAATGCCAACGTCAACAATAGAATTTTTCAATGTCGCGAGCAAAATTTTGCCAAATGAATTTGATGGTTCGCACGAAAAGTTGCAATCATTTTTAGACTCATTGTCACTTCTTCAGTCAGCAGATCATGCTGAAAATGCCGTGGCTTTCGTCGAGACCCGCCTGTCTGGTAAGGCTAGATAAGGCTAGAGATCTCATCACCCAGGATGATGTCTCTTTATAAAGCATCGTCGATAAGATCAAGAGGGGTATAAGGGGTGAAAATTCAAAATAAGTAGCTGCGAAATTGTTGGCCTTGAAACAAAATTCGAAAGATTCTGTGGAGTATGCCTCAGAAATTGAATCTCTCTTAGCTAGTTTAAAACGAGCATACATAAGTGAAGGTGTGCCAGCATCAGTAGCGGATTCGTACACTACTGATACGACAGTAAATTCAATCGTGAAGAACACTTCTTCTGATAGAATAAAAATAATAATGGAATCTGGTAGTTTCGCTTCATATCAGGAAGCGATCACCAAATTCGTGAATACCATTGCTGATACTGCAGTACAATCTAATCATGTACTTCATATGAGACAAAATTCTAGACAAAATCATAGAAGATTCAATAATAATAATGCCGGGCATCATTTCCGAGGAAGAGGTCAAAATCGATATCAAAATAACAATAACAGTACTGGGCAATATGGCAGGGGACGAAGAAATTTTAATTCAAATAATTATGCGAATAATTAAAACCGTAGTAGTTATAGGGGTAGTAGGAATTACCATGCAGTAAGATCGTATGAAACAGAGCCGGACCAGGGAAACGGTTCTGACCCCAACAAACTCGGGTGGGGAAAATATAAAAATGTTCAATGTCGATTTATCACTTTCGAATTTTGTAATGTTTAAAACTTAAATGACAGGAAATGAGAAAGTTTCACTTATTTTAGATACAGGAGCTGACATATCACTGTTCAAGCGTACGAAAATAAATTTTGATCAGATGGTAGAAAGATCTACTGCTAGCAAAATCAAAGGTGTGACTGATGGACTTATTACATCATTGGGTACCACAAAAACTATAATTTTTATCGACGGTTGTCAAATAGAACATAATTTCCACTTAGTTGAAGATGATTTTCCAATTCCCGCAGATGGAATACTAGGAAGAGATTTTATAACTTGAATTATGCAACATGGACAATGAATTTCAACTTACATCGAAGAGTTGTAAATGTCCCAATATATGATAGTCCTGAAGATGACATTTTAATCATTCCGCCAAGATGTGAAGTTATTAGACATGTAAGGAAATTACAATCACTGAAACAAGATGCTTTGGTATTAGATCAGGAATTAGCTAATGGTGTTTATGTAGCCAGGACAATAGTGTGTAGTCAATATCCTCTCATTAGAATATTGAACAAAACATTCGAAAGTGTTATTTTGAAAAATTATGATATCAAAACTACTGATTTTGATCAATTTTTTATGTACCGAGTAGAAACCACAACTGACAACAGACAATCAGCTCTGATTAAACAACTGAATCAGGATAGTCCTGAATTTATTCAAGATGATATGGTCAAATTATGCGAAGAATTTGCTGATATTTTTGCCTCAAAATCGGATAAGATAACTGTAAATAATTTTTACAAACAAAAATTGAAAACTACGGACAACACACCTGTTTACATAAAAAATTATCGAACTCCCAAATTCCAAAAAGACGAAATCAATCGACAAATTGATGATATGATTAAAAACGATATTATAGAGCCCTCAGCATCGGAATACAATAGCCCTGTGCTGTTGGTGCCGAAAAAATCGACCGATGGAGAGAAGAAATGGCGTCTAGTAGTAGATTTTCGTCAACTCAATAAAAAACTAGTAACGGATAAATTTCCATTACCAAGGATAGATGATATATTAGATCAACTAGGCCGAGCTAAATGGTTTTCTGTCATTGACCTAATTTCTGGATTTCAAATTCAATACATAAAGGGTAAAGATAATGTTGGCGCAGATGCCCTGTCAAGAATAATTATAGATCAACTAAAGGAAATTAACGAAACGGCTTATCAAGTTCTTGCGGTTACAAGAGCTATGACCAGGAACCAAAATATCGAAATCGACACCATCCAAGAAATAGAAACTTCCTTGCAAAATTTTGATCAGCCAGCACAACCCAAAATATACGAATCATCTGATGATTCACACAACTTGAAATTGCCAAATTTGAAATTTTATATCAGACCATCATATCTATAAGGATACGATTGGTAATAAAAGAGAAAGTGCGCAACAATCGATTCAGATCGTTGATGACAATTTTTCTCTAAAGAAAATATTGTCTACGCTAGAAAATATGGCGGACGATTATGAATACGATAAAATTAAATTGGGAATTGGTGATGAAATTTTCAATAGGTGCACCGAACATGAATTTAAAGAAATAGGCCAGAAAATTTTGAAAAAACTGATAGTAGTACTACATATACCACCGCTACTAGTCAAAGATAAAGAAAAGTGCGACGAATTATTGAAAATATATCATGACGATCCACTTTCAGGAGGACACTGCGGTCAGAAACGACTTGAAAAAATTGAGAGTTTTCTATAGATGGAAAAATATGTCAAAAGATGTATACCATTATGTTATGTCTTGTAGCAAATGTCAAAAGAATAAGAACAAATTAGGTCATTCGGAACCTTTCACTATTACACCCACCCCTCGCATTCGATATTGTTTGCATAGATACAATAGGACCATTTCCAAAAAGCACCTCAGGAAATATATACGCCGTAACTCTACAATGCGAACTGACCAAATACGTGGTGATAATACCAATTACAAATAAAGAAGCAAGAACAATAGCAAAAGTGATTTTTGAGAAATTCATAATTATCTACGGTCCAATGAGAGAGATCCGAACAGACATGGAAACTGAATATAAAAATCAAATTTTAGGTAACCTCATGAAACTATTCGGAATTGATCATAAGATATCAACTGCGTATTATAGTCAAAGCATTGGTGGTTGCGAAAGAAATCATCGAGTCCTAAATGAGTATATACGAATGTATATCAACGAAGAGTGGTCTGATTGGGATGAGTGGATGAGCTATTACACATTTTGTTACAACACAACCCCAAGTTCTTACCATAATTATACACCATTCGAACTTGTTTTTGCCCAAAAAGCAGTATTACCTGAATTATTGTCAGGACCTCGTGTAGATCCCCTGTACAACGTGGATGCATATGATCAGGGAATACGATATAAATTACAAATTACGCAAGCAAGAGCCAAAGAGTATCTTGAAAGAGCTAAGCTAGAGCGTAAACTTCGGTTTGATAAGAAAGCTGCAGCAATCAAACTGAAGGCCGGCGATCACGTTATTGTTTCAAATGAGAACAGAAATAAGTTAGATCCTTGGTACAAAGGTCCTTTCACAGTGGTATCCTGCGAGGGTCCAAATTGTACAATCAGGACGAAATGGGTAAAGAGATGACAATACACAAAAATAGAATTCAGATTTATCATGAAAATAAACAATGAACAATATAATGTCACGAGTGGCTCTAACGCCCACTATCGCAACTCGAACTTACTCGCTTGCAAGAGGTTTTTTTTTGAAAAAGATAACTAAATAATTTAACTCCACTTCACAAGTTTATTCATTTTGAATAAAAACAATTAGGGCATGAAATAAATTGAACATTAATTATCCAGCAAGATACATCCAACTCAAATCGAAACAAAACAGGAAAACTAAAACTAGTAATACTCAAAAAAGGTACTTACAGAAGGGCTCGCTTTTCGTTGGAGGATTGGAACTGCCACTCACGAAGTTTAGACATGATGCAAAGTTTGAGATTTACTTTCTATTAGAATATTTGAAAAGACTTTACGGTCCACTGTCCGAACCACAACTGCCGGTTTTTTCTCTAATACTTTTTCATCTTGGTTTTGGTAGTGGTAATCGATTCAGCATAAAAACTAGTGTATTCACCTCGATTAGGAAAAATCCAAAACCAGCAGTTTCTGCCCGTCAGCGACTTTACTTGAATAATAATAAAATTGAAATCCGAACTATAATTTCCTCTGAATATCGTAATTCTCTACTGATATCCTGTAAGCTAAATAATTCTAAGAATATGATCTAGACTAGGTTATTGTACTGTTCTTGAATGGAATGAGAATTTCAAATATTCTCAATAAAATTATAGTTTTTATCCATTCTTGACACATTTCCTCCACCTCTGAAATCGGGCCCCTCGCTTTATGAAAACCTAGGAATCTTAAAATCCCCATTCATACCTAGAAGTGAAAGATAAAAAAACTTATGATCAGTAAAACATAGTGGTCAAGTTTAAGAAACAAAGTATGTATCTACTATCCTGAAGAAAACTTATTATTGAAAAAAAAAAATTAATAACAAATTAAAATCAAATTTACTAGAATACCACTGATGAATCTAAAATATAATGAGGAAAATTATTCAAAAAACATCGAACTCATAGAAATTAAAGTTCTAATGTCCAACTAAGATTGAGTCCAACACAACATTTGGCAAAAACTTTGTCACTGGCACTAATAATTCATTATCCCGAATACGGTCCTGTTCACTATCAACCTGGGTTTTCCATCAATATGACGAGCAACTATAGGGCTTGCTCTCACGGTGTCGTCAGGTGTCGTCGTGTAGTCTGCTGGGTAGAGTAAACACTAGTATACAGGATACGCTCACGGCCTGGCCACCACCGACCACAGGGATGGTGGTTAGAAGTCTTGGTTAAGGAGTAGTTTCATAGAGAATTCCTGAATCATACCTGGATATCCTTGTGATACCCAGCTGAATAATGCACTGCTTGGTCCAGAATATAAATTTTCGTTGAATTTTGGACGCGGTACAGTCAATGACGGCACTCTATATATGGCAATCGCACGTCCATTGAGTATTTCTTCCAGGTCCATATTCAGCCTTAGTTCTATGGTGCAACAGAATGTCTCAACGAGGATTCTCTAACCGCACCCATGTCTGCAACATTCGTTCTATATATTATGTGAACTTGTATCCTCAGGTGTATCCTCCCATGTAGATCAACAGCAAACCAAATGGCATCTCTTACGAATCCTTCATATCTGCTAATATGAAGCAGCCGGTACTCAGTTCCCAGCTTTTCGTTGGTAGTTGCCTTTCCTGAACCGTCCTCGAAAACCTCGTAAATGTGCAACATGGAACAGTGAACCAGTGGTAGTCCTCCGTATTGCCAGTGAGGGTTGTCGTTTGTTGTGTTGCCTCGCATCAAACAAGTATAGTACATGAAACAAGAGAAACTTTGTATGAATATACTGTATAGTACTTAGTTGAAATATGAATCTTTTTATAAGCCTATATATCTACCTAACTATCTATTCAAAATTCGAACAAAATGAGTAATTGTCTCTATTATATATATATATATATATATATATTCAATTAATATTAGTAGCTGTATAAATCAATAGATTAGGTATAGGTTTTGTGGGGATGCAGCTGATGTGGGACTCAAAAGGAAACTCTTTTTTAGAGAGACTGACGAAGGAATTAAATAAATTCCGAAAGCTTTCTCAAAAGTAAAAAGAGTTTCCTTTTGAGTCCCACATCAGCTGCATCCCCACAAAACCTATACCTAATATATATATATATATATATATATATATATATATATATATATAGGTACTCATATTTTTTACAAAATGCCCTGCATGCTGAATATCTTATCTTATCTTCTAAAAATGACCTACATTGACAGAAAGCTACTCCTTTTTGTTTTTTTTGTTTTTGAATTTTAGTTTGTTTTGACACTAACAAAATTGTTGAATTTCAAAGCAGTGTTTTAACCGATCCCTCTTTTTTTTATATTGGTACCTTATTTATTGTAATGAAAAATTTCGATTTTTGATTTTGTTTTTTCTTTCCGCAAATCTATTTCTTAATGACTTTTTTTTTTTCTTCTCCTTAATAGACTCAATTCACATAATATTTGAAACACGCATTACTGAACAATTCAAGAGTAATTTACGTATGTTCTGTTTCCAGAAAAATTATCTATCTACAAAATTTATCGATCATCATTACATATCTGTGCATGCGCATGTCTTCAATCTTTTTATATTCATCTCTTAACATTGCTTCATCATTGTTTTTTGCCTTATTATTCTTGACATAATATACTTTTTCTATACTTTTACTGTGTTCAATTGAAATATTCCATGATCATTCTTTATCTTCTTCATATTTTTAATAATAATTCTTTTCCGTTTTCATCCATTCCTAGGTACCTAGCATCACGCATCCTATACATTTAAAAAGGTATTCGTGGAATTCATTAGGAAAAGTGATTCAAATAGGCTAGTCCGGGCCCTGGACTCTCGTTGCCAATTTGAATTACCTTGCATTCTTTCTAAATAACTTATTTTTACGTCCATCTTTTTTTGTCTAGTCATCAATCTTCGTTCCTACACTTCAACATTCATCATCACTTTCACTCTCTTCATTGTTTATTTTATGTAAGATGCATTTAACGCTCTCGCCTGGTTTTAATTTCAATGCTTGCGAGTCGAGTTCAATGCTGAATTGGTCCATATTAGACGAAGTGGTTCTGGTTGCGGAATTCGTATGTGAAGTATTATTTTTATTATTTCTTTGATTTTTACGAGCGTTGCACCAATTTTTGAAAAATTTTATCAGAACATATCCTATGAATAAGCTCATAGCGGTAATTAATAATCCAAAAAATAAGTCATGTTGAATCAGGTTATTATTGGTTTCAGCGTTTACTCGGTTGACAACGTTCGGTAGGAGGGCTAATGCATTTTGTCTTCTGAATAGGGAATATGCCAGTAAAATTGAAAATCAAGTCTGTCAAATTGTGATTCTGAATTATTTTCATTAGTCATAAGTGAATCTAATTTACAGAAAATCTAATGCCCTTTTTGCCCTGCTACGACCGTTCTCTACTGTAGTAGAATTTTTTTTAAAACTGAGTACTCCAATTTTCTTCTGAAAATGCAAACTCTGATTCAAATTATATTTCTAGTAATTCGAAATTATGAATAACATACCATCCTTTGTCATTATATGATTTTTTGGTGCAACCTCTTGAATACGGTTTCGGTTTATCTGAATCGGTCTCGTGCCATTCTGATTCATATATTAATGGTATCGTAGCCTCGTATTGTCGTTCTGTAGATATACCTACATAACCTATATAAATACTTCATGTTCCCACTTTTTGTACATAATTCTACCCTCAAAGTTCTAAACAATTATTATGATTATCGCTTCATACCAATATTAAAAAAAAAATCAACAGACTCAATGTTAGTTATATTTGTAGGCTTGCAGCCAATTCGAAATGATTTCAAAGTGAGAAAGTTCAGAGCACTTATGGGAAATTTGACGTCGATTATAATACAGTTAACGTGTTAATAAGCGAATTTATTATGATCATCTCAGTTCATCGCAAAAATATCATGTATGTACCTACTTTTTTCAAAAAATATATATAAAGAGAGTCGAACTCTACTATACATACTGACGAAAATAAGATTTTGAATCAAACTTAGTTTCCAAATTCATTCCTGTATGAGTACAGACGGTTTTAGCATGCCGAACTGTAGCGCACTACCAAACAAGACCTTACATGGTACGAGTCCTATGTAGAAGCATTCCGGTTTTAGCATGCCGAAATGTGAGCTCGTTCTGGCCAGTGCCTCATACGAGAATTCTATGAATCTGCCAAAATTTTAAGTAGGTAACAATTAAATTTCAATTTCATCTCAAAAAATAAGAGTTGAATTAGAAAATAATATTCAATAGTGTGCGATAATAATCCGAATAAATATTTTTCTCAAATTTGATAAATTGATTTCCGTACTAATTCAACTTTCATTAGTATGAATGATCGGTATGAACATATTGACTATAACCTCTTATAGGTATACCGTATGAATTTTGAAATTGATTTATGCAAGTCGCAACATTTCTACACTGTGGTCTCGTTTTCAAAGACTGATTTCAAGGAAGGAAGACATCTCATATTATAATAATTATAAAATTGTTATTATGTTCACTGCTTTTAGTGCTACTTTATCGATAGATTTGATTTTGGAGAAGGAATAATGAAATATAGGTTTCCAAAAATATTCGGGCTTTTTTTTTAAGTACTTATAGAGGATGATCAGCAAAAGGATCACCAACCAGTGGAATATTGGCATAGTTATAGGATGACAAAATGAAACCAACCAGTTGAACACTCGCAAGGTTCATTTCTCATATCCAGGATTTGAAAGAAATGTTCTTATATCGTTTGAGTGAATCGAATACAATCAATACAAGATTAAAGAAGAATACATTGCAAATGATATAATACTTTATATTATATAAAATAATGAATTTGTGACAACACGTTTTGTCTAGTAAGCTGCAAAATAAAATCGTGGAATAAATCCTGGACCTAGCCCAACACTAGGGTTCACTGAAACTAGTACATATCGCGATAAAATGTATAGGCCACGACGTTATTGCGTTTCGCATTTTCATTAGAATGCGGTTTGATTACTTGACGGAGAAATATTTCGAATTCTTCGAATATTTCGACCCAAAATTTCCGGATTATATGGATGATTTTTACAAATAATGGTGAGTTCAGCATCGCAGAATTTGAAGAAATATTCACTTATTCAAATAAATGACGTGTCGTAGAAAATATATTGGTGAATTCGGACTAAAATTATTCGGGGTGCACGTGTTTAATCAATATTTTGTCGAATTTAGCGCCAAAAATTATTTGGAAATGCTTCCTCATTTCCACTGTTTCATTCGAATTCATAAGGCCATCAGAGTTACAAGAGAAATTTCAGGTCAAAAATTTTAATCAGAATTAACTAGTAAGTATTCGAAAAAATAAAAAGAGAAAATATATCTAGAAAGATGCAAAATGTAGGAAAATGCACGTTAAAAAATAGAAACATCATCAAATACCCCTATAGTTGAATGACCGATGATTCTATTAATCACTTTGCGCCTATATTTGAAATCTGAAAAAATATTTGAGGTCATTCTGTTTCGATTCGAAATTGGTGTGGAGTATCTCGCTGTTGATCGAATTGCAACACATAAAAACTTACTTCAACTAAAATCAGGTTAATTAGGAAGAATTAACATTCAAGAAAGAGCAGGCGCCTCCACCATAATGTCACGAGTGGCTCTAACGCCCACTATCGCAACTCGAACTTACTCGCTTGCAAGAGGTTTTTTTTGAAAAAGATAACTAAATAATTTAACTCCACTTCACAAGTTTATTCATTTTGAATAAAAACAATTAGGCATGAAATAAATTGAACATTAATTATTCAGCAAGATACATCCAACTCAAATCGAAACAAAACAGGAAAACTAAAACTAGTAATACTCAAAAAAGGAACTTACAGAAGGGCTCGCTTTTCGTTGGAGGATTGGAACTGCCACTCACGAAGTTTAGACATGATGCAAAGTTTGAGATTTACTTTCTATTAGAATATTTGAAAAGACTTTACGGTCCACTGTCCGAACCACAACTGCCGGTTTTTTCTCTAATACTTTTTCATCTTGGTTTTGGTAGTGGTAATCGATTCAGCATAAAAACTAGTGTATTCACCTCGATTAGGAAAAATCCAAAACCAGCAGTTTCTGCCCGTCAGCGACTTTACTTGAATAATAATAAAATTGAAATCCGAACTATAATTTCCTCTGAATATCGTAATTCTCTACTGATATACTGTAAGCTAAATAATTCTAAGAATATGATCTAGACTAGGTTATTGTACTGTTCTTGAATGGAATGAGAATTTCAAATATTCTCAATAAAATTATAGTTTTTATCCATTCTTGACAATATCAACTATTTATATATAAGTCATTTTCATCGAGGAGATTCTAATGTGCTTAGAACCTTTTGTTATTTATTGAAGTATTGATATTATATTATAGTAGACGTCTACTCATATAGTTAGCCTAGGTTACGGCTAAACAGGCACCTATGTTATTGTATTCATATTCATACTCATCAAGCAAATTTGCTTATTAATCATCTGGCGTTATATTATAATAGAGAAGGATTTTTTTCTTGGGGCTCAAGGGGTCATTGTGACTGTGTTTTATGCTTCTGCAGGTATTTTTATATAGGGAATACATTTTAATAATTTCTAATGGATTATAAATACATTTGTTTCAGGTTTTAGTGGGATTTACAGTTTCTGTATATTTAACGAATAATGCACTTGATTTTGACAGGATTGTCTAAGATACCCAACTGTATAGAATGTCCTTCATTAATGGCCAAAATGAAGTCCATTCTCTCGGAAGGGAAGGTGTAGTGCGATTCGTTTGTTTACTTTATTACGAAAGTATAAAGGTGAATTGACGGGTAGCAATACAGCTTGATCAGCGTGGATATAATTATATTAATATAAATTGTTATCATAATATTGCATGCCAGTAACTAGGATACGACCATACCACTTCTATTCGAACCATGTAAGAAGCAGTACATTGAATTGTAAGGGTATCTACTCTGAGATATCTTTTTAGTGCAATAAAGCGGGTTCAACTATTTGCAATTATTTACAACTCGGGCGCCACCTATTTTATAGTAGTAGGTCCACTTGCACCGGGCAACTATCAGTGGAGAAAGTTTAATCCAGGGGTCTGAGATTTCAACTATCAAATTGACAGGACTTTTACTAAACTTATTCCCCGAACTATTAGTTGCACCTTGAGTGAACAACAACAAAAAACTCAATGAAATATTAACAACTATATATTCTAAGTGTATTTACAATATTCTTCTCAGTGTATTTACAATATACTTTAATTATAATAATAATAATAGTTTATTGCTTCTTAAACAAGTTTACAGCAACGAGTGTATGACAGAAAAAAAATTGGATAAAATGTATGTTTGTACTCTGGAAATGAATAAAAAAAAAACGATTGAACATTAAAACCTACCAAGTACAAGTATAAATATCAATAGTTATAGAAGAAGGAAATAATACAATTATAGTTTATTCATTCAAAATAAATGATCTTAGCTTGAGGATATTCCAAATATATTCAGAAATTATTCTAGCATCACTGATTGTTATTTTTTGTAAGGCAAGAATTAATGTTTCCAAATTCCTTAGACATGGAGCTCCTTGTTTCATGACAGTGTAGATCGGACAGTCAAAAATAATATGGAGGAGAGTTTCATTTTCGTTCCTGTTGCAAAGTAGGAGTCCCCGGGTTATAGTCCAGCCCCACCCCTCTACTTTTCTCCAAACCATGTGACCCGACTAGCCAATCACAGGCCGGCCTGACTCGGCTAGCTACTCGAGGCCCCACGAACGGAGCGAAATTCGAATTGTATGACGTCATCGTGAAAAGTTAAAAAAGAACCTTCACCCCCTGGGGATCGAACTCGGGTCCTTTGCATTATGATGAAGCACACATTAAAATTATTTATTCATCTTCAATTCTTTCACAATACAACACATATTATCACACACATTTCTATTTATGTTAGCACATCTATATGTGTGCCTGAATATCCCTCCGCTTGGCGCAGAGGTGGCTGGTGTTGGCCAGGGGATGTGAGTGTGTATGCGAGGTGTTCGTCACAGGTACCTATCTCCTAGGGCTAGGCCCTTTATATAGGTAATCTCGCTGAGGGTACCCAAGAGGGTGGGGGAGCTCTTCAGTCGCGATCAATGTGGGTGGGTTAGCTTGTTTTTGGAGGAAAAGTAAAAAAAAATCGGCAAAACCATGAAAAACCTCCTTCTTGTTCTGCTCGGGCAGCTGTACCACACTTTCGTGAGGCACATCTGCCCGAGTTCAGTGATCGGTAGTGATTTCTCACGCCCATGTCACTTTTTTATTTTCCTGCTTGAGAGATAGTCTTGTCTAGACCCCCCGGCGTCTCGGGTATTCCCGAGAATCCGGGAGGGATCTCAACTATAGATCACCAGGTTCTCTAAACACATCGGTTGATGCATATATCAGCCCGTGTTTCTTGCGTATGTTATGGTGTTGGCGTAGTGTGGTGATGTTCCGGGTAAGGTCACTTCCAGCGATGTGGTATTTGTAGAATTTGTTTGATATTTTAAGAATGAATTCGTTGATTCTTGGCAAATTACCACATCTTTCGTGGAGGTCTGCCACTCGAGAGTATCTATCACCATTGGTGATAATACGAAGTACTTTGTTCTGCAGCACCTGTAGCCTATTCATAAGAGTAGGTGAGATGCTGCAGAACACAGGACACGCGTACGTCATCACAGGCCTGATGACCTGCTTGTACACCAGGGAATTGTTCTCCTGCGAGAGTGCAGAGGTCCTGGATAACAAGGGGTACATCTTCTTTATGGCTGCTTGTGTTTTTTGAATCAGGTAGTTGATATTGGGCCTGAATGTCATACGAGTGTCCAGTTTAACCCCCAGTTATTTCACAGGGACCGTGTCCCTCACCTCGACACCTTTGACGGTCAAAGCAAAGAATATAGGTTAGTCACCAAGAAGCTCCACTTCAAATGCGCGGGAAAACTGACAAATGACCTTGAATTTTCACTACGATCAGATGTCAGCTGTATGTTTACTGTTTGTCAACTAATTTCTTCTCAGAGATTGGGCAAATTTTTCAACAGTGACAAAAGTGGATTTAATCTGCACAAAAGCGATTATTATTTTTATAGACTTGTGTTTTTCTGCTAAGTTTCAGTGGAATCATCATCATTTTTCGTTTCTTGTTATCATTTTACATAACCTCAAGATATTGTAGTATTGATTTTTTCTAGTGTCTAGGGTTGCTGAGGTAGAAATGATATATTTTTGTAGATAAACTTGGCAATGGGGAGACCTGGAGGACTAAAATGTGCAGTCAAAGACTGCAAGAGTAAGTACTCAGATAGTTTTTTAGGTTCCCTAATCCTAGGACCCAAGAAGTGAGAATGAATTCATGGCAACTGACGTGCAATGATGAATTGATCAGGGCTACTGATCCTATGAAATTGTATGGAAGCATGAGAATTTGCAGTCTACATTTTGAGGATCATTTAACGGAAAAGCACAAACTGAAAGAAAATGCTGTTCCTACACTAAACTTGGTGGTAAAATGGTCCTGATTTTATTGTATTTTACATACTTACACTTGATCTTATAGGTATCTTTACCAGGCTCCATACATGAGGAGCATTCATATTTCAGTGATGAAAATATAGAAGTAGGTCATTTTATGGAAATAGATGATAGCTCTGAAGATGGGATGAACACAAGAGCAAGAAGCATTGGTACCCAAACAGAACCAGATATGGTGGACACAGGAACACAGACACTTGTGCAGAAGTCTGATTCTCAAGTGCAGACAGAAAAGCAACTTTCAGCTATCACACCAAGAAAAATCAAATTGATCAAGAAGATAAATGTGGTATATTGAACACTATTTCCTACATTTCACTGATTTATTTTGTTATTGATTTGATTAAAATCTTCATTCGAAATGATGGTTATTTTTATTTCATATGTGCAAACCTACCTTGAATTCTGAAGGAAATAATTTCAAGGAATTTCTTAAATGATTCATTTTATTTCCTTCAGTAAGACTGAGCAGAATGATTCATCAGCTTATGGAAAAATAAGATGAATTGAAGATGTTCATTTAGAAGATATCCTGAGATTTGTTCCTAACCTAAAATTACAAAGAGAAATTCCACATTGCACATAGGTAAATGATGATTTATCGTTCACAAAAACAAAATATCCTCATGTCCTGCTTAAGTTTCTGATTCATTGGCAAGTCAAAATAAATTATTATTAATTTCTATTATTCCATTGACACTTGTAAATAAACTATTCTAAGGTAGATTCACAATGTCCACCTAATTTTGTAGAATCGTGTTGTGATTGGGTGAACATACATTTACGCGACGGCTGTCAATCTATCCACCAATGAGGATTTGATACGTTGAACGCGGATCGCTTACTTGTAAGTTGTAAGCGCGCCTTCAATACGTATGTCAGTTTCAAAAAATCAATACTTCAACCTGCTTCCAACCAATGAGCGGAGCGTAACCCATCGTGCCAGTTCATTCATTTGGGTTATTTCAAGGTCATCATCTAAGTTTCACTATTTCATTCATAAATACTCCAATGGAATCTCTTTCCCCTCTCCTCTTTGGTCAAAGGTCTGTTCAGCTTCGATTCCTTGAATTTCTGATGGAAGTTGATGACTTCGGTTTTTGCGCTGTTTATACAGATCTTTGACTCGTCAAAGTATGGCACGATTCCCCTGTCCAGATGAATCTGGATTTGCTGTCTGGCAATATCCGAGTCGGCCGAGTGTGCATAGATCGCTGTGTCATCTGCGTACAGTGCAGTGCTCGTCCGCTCGAATACAGGGAAATCGTGCGTATATAGTGTGTATAATAGAGGTGAGAGGTAAGATCCCTGCGGAACACCTGCCTCGAGTGGAAAATCTCCCGATATACTTTCGTTGACCTTGACCCGGATTTTCCTGTTGGTAATATATGCATCGATAATTTTAATGATAAAAATCGGCACTCTTGCCTTGTGCAGCTTGGCCATTAAACCTTCGTGCCAGACGGTGTCAAAGGCCTTTTCTACGTCCATCATGACCAGAACGGTGTTTTTATCATTGTTGCTGGCCTCCTTAACCTCATGAACAATTCGGGCCACTTGGGACACAGTGCTGTGTCCCTTGCGGAACCCGAACTGCTCCTTTGGTATAAGGTCCAGTTTATTGATCTCTCGAGATATTAGTCGTAGTTTACAGCAACGAGTGTATGACAGAAAAAAAAATTGGATAATATGTATGTTTGTACTCTGGAAATGAATAAAAAAAAAACGATTGAAAATTAAAACCTACCAAGTACAAGTATAAATATCAATAGTTATAGAAGAAGGAAATGATATTCCAAATATATTCAGAAATTATTCTAGCATCACTGATTGTTATTTTTTGTAAGGCGAGAATTAATGTTTCCAAATTCCTTAGACATGGAGCTCCTTGTTTCATGACAGTGTAGATCGAACAGTCAAAAATAATATGGAGGAGAGTTTCATTTTCGTTCCTGTTGCAAAGTAGGAGTCCCCGGGTTATAGTCCAGCCCCACCCCTCTACTTTTCTCCAAACCATGTGACCCGACTAGCCAATCACAGGCCGGCCTGACTCGGCTAGCTACTCGAGGCCCCACGAACGGAGCGAAATTCGAATTGTATGACGTCATGACATCATCATCGTGAAAAGTTAAAAAAGAACCTTCACCACCTGGGGATCGAACTCGGGTCCTTTGCATTATGATGAAGCGTATACACGCACTGAGCCATTCAGGAGGCGATGAAAGTTTCAGTATGAAAATCGTATTCAAATGGGATCGTCGAGGATCAGCGAGCAATACTATATATAGGTTGATAAGACGTTATTACAACGAAATAAAATTATAATGAAATATTCAGATAATAGCAACAATATACCAAGACTCTGCGTGATAAGAGTCGCTGCCTTGAACAATGTTGCCAGACCGCCAGCTGAAAATGTTTTGTGTGGCATGGGGGACATAGTAGAGCTAAATAGATGTGTATAAGTGATATTTTGCACGAAGGAATGACATCAGCAATCATATCAGACAGCTGACGTGCTAGCTGATGCACCCGTTCAATACACAGTGTGCTCGAATAAAAAATATATACATAAGGGGCTCACTGCAAGAACAGGCCATAGGTGGACCCTGCAAACATATAGGTACGTAACGTATGACAGATATGATGCGCTAATTGATTATTCCGATCAATAGTGAAATACTGATGAAACCTAGTTGAGGCCTTCGAACTGGCGCTATTTTCTGTGTGCATGTGTGATTAAAGTTCGAATAACAATATTTCTCAGTTATCGGAGTCTTATTTCAATCTTTATTCGTGTTGGACATAATTATGATACAGTGTGTTTTTATTGCCAGAAAAAACATCTCTGAGGTGAAAGTGAATCTGTGTGGAAAATTAGAATGGAGCGGTCATTGCTGCATATACTCGTTCATTTCTGGATATATAGCTGTTGTTCAACGAAATTGGTGAGTGGCTTATTTTTTTTGTTTTTCTCTCAAATTACGTAAAATTCCACGGTTTTCGTGACAGGACCTTTGGGTTGAAGTTTTCCGAGAGGATAGGTAGGTGTCATATGTGAAAAGACATAAGAACTATAGTTATCAGAGTATTATTGTGTCTTAGCGACGAATCAGGATTTCATTCTAGTTCTTTGTAATTAATTTAGGTTCATAACAGAACATTTACAGGAATTTTGTAAACGCATGAATTTTGGGCAACAAAAAAAAACAACAACAGAGGCTCTGCTTACAACATCATAAATAACAAGAAGCATAAATTGATGTAATTGATGTTGATGTACAAGGTGTTTCGTAAGACATTAGGTTTTATATTTTCTAGAGAAATTGAATTTCATTTGAATACAGGGTGTATCGTGAACATTAGGATTTTCAGTTTATTCTATATTTTCAGCTAACAAAAGAAGTAGTAATTTTATTTTCATTCACAGCTGTCTCTATCGTAGTTACCAGGTGTTTCGTGAAACATTAAGATCTTCAGTTCTATATTCTTCTAGATTTCTGTCGACAATCGAAATTGAATGTTATTTAAATACAGGGTAATTCATAAAGCATTAGGATTTTCAGTTTCATTCTGGATTTACAGCTAACAAAAGAAGTAGGAATTTAATTTTCATTTATAGTTGTCTATGTCGAAGATATAGAGTGCTTCATAAATCATTAGAATTTTCAGTTTCATTCTGGATTTACAGCTAACAAAAGAAGTAGGAATTTACATTTCATTCATAGTTGTCTTTGTCGAAGATATAGAGTGCTTCATAAATCATTAGGATAACAGGCCTTTTCAGTATCGTGAAATTTTACCCGTTTTGCCATAATGTTAAGAACGCAGGTCAAAACTATAGGATTTCAGAATAAACAGTGTTGAACCTTCTTGTTTGTTTTGGCTTTTGTTTGAAAAGTTTTTCAATTTCAAATTATATTGTATACAGGATGTTTGGGTTCTGGTTCTGAAGAAATATACAGAGCCTTTTTAGGAAAAAGTTTTTCGATTCCAAATTATAAAGTCTATACAGGATGTTTTAGTTTTCTGTTTTGAAAAAATATACAGAGTCTGTTTAGAAGAAAAAGTTTGTCAATTTCAAATTATAAGGTATAGAGGATATTTCGTTTTTTGTTTGATGAAAAATATACAGGGTCTTTAGAAAAAGTTTTTTAATTTCAAATTATAAATACAGGGTTTTGAACTTCTCGTCCGAAAAATATGTCATGAGTTCTATCTAAACAGTCTTGAACAGGAATTCACAGGGTGTAATGGGGTCAATGAAATATGTGAATATTTATCAAACATTTTATTGACACATGCGACAACAACAAACTATATCATTTTATTTAATGATGAGACAATCAAAAAACAATCTATTTTATTCCTTTCTTGAAACAATCTTCACACCAAGCCGTGAAACTGTAGGTGCCTATCCCTTTTCTGTTGGTGCTGTAGCCTTCGATTACATGATGAACCCTCTCTTTACGGCAGAAAGAGCAGAAACTAGGTTTGCAGTCACTGCATTTGCATGGCCTACCCCAGCCACAGTTTGGCATTGCTGATTACGTCTGTACTGGGAAGCTGGTTAAATACTAAGGAGCTGCCACACTGACATTAACAGTTGGTATGAGACCTAAAACATAGTAGAAAAGGCTTGTTTCCCCACCACCCTCGAGGTGAAGCGTTGGCGCGTTTGCTTTTTTTTTTTCGTGGAAAAGCATCCATTATAGGCATATAGAAAAACCACACAATCCAAAGATTTTGGGTGAATAATTCATTACAGAACAGGTGACTGTTGACACGAAATCAGAACAGTTTTTGTTTGTTTTATTTCTAGCTGCACGAAGACCAATTTCTTATTTAAAAGAAACACTCATTAATTTGCCAGAAAAATGACACTTTTTTGAACAGGCGACTGTGGACAGAAAATCAGAGCAGTTTTTGTTTGTTCTATTTCTAGCTGCACGAAGATCGATTTTTTATTTAAAAGAAACACTTCTTTAATTTGCCAGATGATTGGGGTCTTTTTTCATTGAACTATTCACCTCAAATCTCTAGAGTAGCCGTGAAAACGGCTGATTTTTCAGAATTCACTATACAGACCGGCGGTGATAACGATTGCTTTTCCTCTCTCTCTCTCTCTCTCTATCTCTCTCTCTCTCTCTCAAGTTTTGTGATTAGCGGTGGAATTTATTTCATCGAATTTTGTAATGATTATTTATCAGAAAGCTTCAAGCGTTATTTGTTCACCTCTGATAGAAAAAATGGTAGGACGATAATGTGATTTTGAAAAATATTTATGATTTCCTCTTTTTGAAACCGTAAGGTACAGAAGTGTGATCTTTGAGAAATTTCCGCTTCAAACTTACAGGCTTGTACTTTTTGGTTACATCAACTGTGATGATCTCATGTTCCTTGGTTCGACGGAACTGTTTGCTCAAAATTTCGACAGGGGAACCAGGGTTCAAAATCATATCTTTGATAGAATCGAAGTTAACCAGCTGTGAAGCAGCATAGTTAAGGGAGAGGCCTTTAACTTTGCATACAACTTTGAACTCTTGATCCTTGGTTGCCCATAGCTTGTAAGCATAATTTTTGGGGCCACCAGATACAAACTCTGTGATATGGGAACCAGGGCCGTAACATTCCATCTCATCGGTCATATCACCAATAAATTGACCAGTGGGAATGTCGAATTCCCCTTGTCTGGAAACATAGATAACCGAGTCTGTGTCGTAGTATAACACCCTTTCCCCAAGCTGCTGTAAATAGCTGTAAAGTTTCAACCGAGCTAAGGCTGTTACATATGCAGCAATTACAACATTGACTGTGGAAAGAGTGGCATAGCTCTCCTCCTTATACTCCCAATTAACAATGATGGTATCTTCGTTTATCGGGAGTACTGTATTGACAATAAGGAAAGGATCAGTCATCATCGAAGAGAATTCCGAGGGCTGATTGATTATAGAAGTTTTCGGCTGGTTTTCACGCTGACCAAACTTACCCCAGAAGGAATTCAGCATAAGCTTGGCCAGTGCTCTCAAGCCAGGGTTATTGGTGATTTTAGAAAATTCCAGCAAAACATCCTCCCGTTGTAAAAACTCATCAATATACCTCTCTTTTTCCTCTTTGGTCTTACAATGCTTTGGCCAATCTGATGACTCCTGTTTTATCTTGATGAATTTATTCATCATGTCTGTGAATAGACCAGAAACGTCCTCACCAAATTGCACAGTGTCGTAAGACCAAATCTCTTTGATCTCGATAATTCGATAGCCCACCTCAAGGGCTTTTAATATCTCTTCAACGGTCCATGTTCCTGTCAATGTTCGTTCTTCATCAGTGTGATGACAACTACTAGTATTATAGTTTTCACCACATACACGACAAAGAACAAACATCAGCTTGTTGTTCATTTTCTGTGGTAAAACAGGATGAAAAAGATCTTGAGGCGGGAGAATCGCACATTTAACGAGTCCGGAGATAGAGGAAAGTGACACAGTAGAAGCCTCCTCACCAACAAGTACTTTCGGATGACCAACAGGAAATTTGCCATATTTACACACCCATGGGTAGAGCGAACAAACGTCAACGTATTTAATTTGTTCACCATTCTCGGCCTTGTAATATTCGACAATATTTCCCGTTCGACCACCATAGAAAGCATCTCGAGGGTCAAGGGGTAGATTTCTAAGCAGGGGATGATTGGTGACAAAGTTGCAAAGTTCGTCACCGCTGGAAAGTTCTCTGCGAAAATCACACTCCCATTTTTCAATAACCTCATACCCTAAGGATTTGATTTTATTGATTTTGGCAATGGTCGTGTCATAACGATGGTTCATAGTTTCGGAAGGACAGTTTTCAAGAGGAGTATCTCTCTGATCAATATAGCAACGGGGACAACCGTGATAGAAGCAACCTTGAAACTCGAAAACTTGTTTTGTTTCCGCCGAATACCCATCAACTTTGAGATTACCGATATGGGCCTCTGAAGATCGGCAGGCCTGTTGGATTTTTATATTCCGTAGTTTCTCCTGCCAAAGTAACCACTGGGTGGCTATCACAGATTGATTATCACGATGTCTGTAGCCGCCCTTGGGAATGATGCCTATGGTGTTTGGTTTGAGAAAATTTCTACGAAAAACCTTATTGCATGTCGAAGCGATCGTTACTGCTTCTGTGAAAGGACACACATTAGTTTCAGACAGCATCAGCTGTCGAAATTTCAAACAGGCCTTGGTCAGAATATCTACATCAGAAATACAATAATCTATGATTTCTCGAGAGAAATCGAAAACATAGTTTTCATCGACTCTTTCAGCATGCCATTTTATGAGAGATGCGCGAGCATCTGAAGTGAGATTGTCAGGGGTGTAGAACTGTAGAGCTGGGATAGGGCCCTTGTAATTTTGATTCTCTATACGATTGAAAAGGTGAGGGAAATATCCCTTCTTCAATTCAGAGAATCCGAAAGATTTAGGCAGTTTTGCCAGGGCCATTGGGAAATAATTGAGAGAGTCCAAAAACTTGACATTACCAATAGTCATGGAAATTAACCCGCTACCTCTCATAATGAGATCAGGTTTCAGGGTGGTTTTGGTCAAAATATAATTAAGAATGAACTGAAAATCGAATGTTCCGCCGTTGTGAGCAATTACAATGACATTTTTGAATTTCTTCCTCATTGTCAATACATGATGAACAAATGGAGATATGGGGTCGTTACACTTGAGAATTTGTAAACGAACCCCACATTTCGAACAAATTTGCTGTGTAGTATCGATGCAAACGTCACAGCATTGCCGAAAGACACACAGATTAGGCTCGTGAAGAAGAGCTCCATCCGGTTGTACACGCTCCTGACGAGTCTCTAGATCAAAAAAGGGTACTTTCGTGTCGGGCTGGATGAAACATAAATTATCAGCGGACTGATGCTTGTTGCAAATCTTGCAATAGATCTCTCCGCAGGTGTGGGCTCTATTGGTAGGGACAATTTTGAAACATTCCTCACAACGTTTAATCTCACTACAAACGCCCTTCTGAATATGGTTATCAAAACAGCCCTGTCCGCGGAAAGATCTTTTACAAGAGTCGCAGGAAACTTTTACACTATTTTTGGAACATGGTGGTGATGCCTGGCACGAAAAACAAGTACCACCACAACGATGTTCTTCCCGATGATCATAGGGAACGTGACATCCCTCACAATAAAACTCACAGCAGAAGGCGGCTGTAAGTGAGGTTATGACGTTATAGTGGCCCTCATGATGGAGTAAATTCAGTGAGAGACTCTCATTCCCACCCTTAAAAATGATGTTACGGCCCTTGTTCCCATATCGATATACTGTTATTTTATATGACGAGAGATATTGCTGGAACTATTGTAGCTCTGGTATTCCGCATCCCTCCGTAGGTACGGTAACCCCAGCATCAGAAACTAACTGCAGAGCACGCTGATTCTGCAATTTTCTAATATTCCTACATACATCATTATATTTCGGGTCTTTGTCTGCGAATGCCTGAGCTACAACAAGTGCTCGAGGAAGACATAAATTATCTTTGTTATTGATTACTATAATTCCTCTCCGCTTGCTGCACTCTTCGTCAAAAGAGTTGTAGCAGCGCTCTCTCCCACCCTTGCCAGCAGGTAACCTACAAGAGGTTACGCTGAGACAAAAGGTCTCGGTGTTTAGGCCACAAGAGTTTGATTGGTAAATGGATGATATTTTTTCGAAAATATCATCCACCGATACCTCTGAAGCAGTTTTGAAAGCTATCCACCCTGGTCCCCTCGCGAAATCTTTAGAACAAAACGAGAAACCTACCTTATCGGTTGGATGCAGGCCCTCAGTGCCTTTTAAAACAATGTCGGTGACTGCATCCTTGATATAGGCCACCGGTTCCTTGCCTTGAGGTATAGGTTTTATATTGAACTCTAAAGTACGAGCCTGTACGCCGAAGCGATAATTTTTCTTGACCACATCTTTAACAATCAAGAATTTTTTCATGATAACGGATATAACACTCAATTAAATCACACTATCGTTGAATGATAACAGACAAAGTGAGCACAACTATATACAGAAAAAACTGAAGGTATTGTCGATGAGATGTAACGATTGGAAATTTCAAAAATCAGCACTCAAATTCCAAAAATTCGAAATTAACGACAAATTCGAAATTTGGAAGAACTCAAATATTTTCAAAAACCAACAGAATATTAGCAAAGCAGCGAGCTTTATGCAAACTGCGTTTGAAAGTCGTCTGAGGACTCAATATTCTCAAAATAGATAATCAAATTATTTCTTACACGCACACACACAGAGAGAGCAACCGTTCACCACGAAGACTGAGCAGGAAATGAAGTTCGATTAGCACTGCCGTTAGGGTATTTGACACACCTAGGATGAGTCCTGGAGTGTAGGGGGGGGGTAGGATGATCAGCTCTAATCATGCTTGGACATGTCCACTTTGGAAAAGAGGTGATGCAATAGCTTCGTCGTCGTGCTTCGATACGTGTCAAGGTCATTTTGTGGTGAGTATCGACTATGCACCGATATGAAAAACGAAATTAACTCAAGATAAAAACTATCATGCTCTCTTCTATATATTATTATCAACATGTTTTCATTCCCCGTCATATGCACTCATCAAGAAATGATATATCGGAATATTATATAATTTTTTGTTTTCAGGTATCACTCATTCCCACGAGTAAAGGGGGCCTAATCAGAGAGACAACTGAATAGATGTTATAACTGTATGGAACATTTGTATTGAGGCAGTTGAGGATTTGATTGAGCAGGTATGTGTACGCTTCTTATAAATCCTACATAAATAGCAATTATGTCGTCAACACCTCTCTCTGAACTGTCTAACCAGACATCTGTTCTCGTCGGAAAGATATGATTCAACTGTTATAAATCCATACCTTCGACTCACATATTATTACAACTCTTATTCTTATTGCAAGAACAGAATAGCGGAAGGGCCTTGAGCGAAATTATTTCTCTGGAGGTGGCTATGAATGAATATGAAAACGATTCAACACCGCACAAAAGGTATATATTAGGAATCCTGTTACAGGTTCCAGGGTCTCGATTGACTTCAATTAATGTTAATTGATGACCGGGCAAAGTCCATCAGTCTAATTCATATCTTTGATGAAATTTTTTCCCGATATTCCTCCGAGTAGATATATATTGAGAGAATCATTACCGGCATCACGGCATCAGGCAACCAATCACAGCGCTCGATTCTCTCAATATATATCTACTCGGAGGAATATCGGGACTTAGAAAAAATTTCATCAAAGATATGAATTAGACTGATGAACTTTGCCTGGTCATCAATTAACATTAATTAAAGTCAATCAAGACCCTGGGACCTGTAACAGGATTCCTAATATATACCTTTTGTGCGGTGTTGAATCGTTTTCATATTCATTCATAGCCACCTCCAGAGAAATAATTTCGCCCAAGGCCCTTCCGCTATTCTGTTCTTGCAATAAGAATAAGAGTTGTAATAATATGTGAGTCGAAGGTATGGATTTATAACAGTTGAATCATATCTTTCCGACGAGAACAGATGTCTGGTTAGACAGTTCAGAGAGAGGTGTTGACGACATAATTGCTATTTATGTAGGATTTATAAGAAGCGTACACATACCTGCTCAATCAAATCCTCAACTGCCTCAATACAAATGTCTCATACAGTTATAACATCTATTCAGTTGTCTCTCTGATTAGGCCCCCTTTACTCGTGGGAATGAGTGATACCTGAAAACAAAAAATTATATAATATTCCGATATATCATTTCTTGATGAGTGCATATGACGGGGAATGAAAACATGTTGATAATAATATATAGAAGAGAGCATAATAGTTTTTATCTTGAGTAAATTTCGTTTTTCATATCGGTGCATAGTCGATACTCACCACAAAATGACCTTGACACGTATCGAAGCACGACGACGAAGCTATTGCATCACCTCTTTTCCAAAGTGGACATGTCCAAGCATGATTAGAGCTGATCATCCTACCCCCCCCCCCTACACTCCGGGACTCATCCTAGGTGTGTCAAATACCCTAACGGCAGTGCTGATCGAACTTCATTTCCTGCTCAGTCTTCGTGGTGAACGGTTGCTCTCTCTGTGTGTGTGCGTGTAAGAAATAATTTGATTATCTATTTTGAGAATATCGAGTCCTCAGACGACTTTCAAACGCAGTTTGCATAGAGCTCGCTGCTTTGCTAATATTCTGTTGGTTTTTGAAAATATTTGAGTCCTTCCAAATTTCGAATTTGTCGTTAATTCCGAATTTTTGGAATTTGATTGCTGATTTTTGAAATTTCCAATCGTTACATCTCATCGACAATACCTTCAGTTTTTTCTGTATATAGTTGTGCTCACTTTGTCTGTTATCATTCAACGATAGTGTGATTTAATTGAGTGTTATATCCGTTATCATGGAAAAATTCTTGATTGTTAAAGATGTGGTCAAGAAAAATTATCGCTTCGGCGTACAGGCTCGTACTTTAGAGTTCAATATAAAACCTATACCTCAAGGCAAGGAACCGGTGGCCTATATCAAGGATGCAGTCACCGACATTGTTTTAAAAGGCACTGAGGGCCTGCATCCAACCGATAAGGTAGGTTTCTCGTTTTGTTCTAAAGATTTCGCGAGGGGACCAGGGTGGATAGCTTTCAAAACTGCTTCAGAGGTATCGGTGGATGATATTTTCGAAAAAATATCATCCATTTACCAATCAAACTCTTGTGGCCTAAACACCGAGACCTTTTGTCTCAGCGTAACCTCTTGTAGGTTACCTGCTGGCAAGGGTGGGAGAGAGCGCTGCTACAACTCTTTTGACGAAGAGTGCAGCAAGCGGAGAGGAATTATAGTAATCAATAACAAAGATAATTTATGTCTTCCTCGAGCACTTGTTGTAGCTCAGGCATTCGCAGACAAAAACCCGAAATATAATGATGTACGTAGGAATATTAGAAAATTGCAGAATCAGCGTGCTCTGCAGTTAGTTTCTGATGCTGGGGTTACCGTACCTACGGAGGGATGCGGAATACCAGAGCTACAACAGTTCCAGCAATATCTCTCGTCATATAAAATAACAGTATATCGATATGGGAACAAGGGCCGTAACATCATTTTCAAGGGTGGGAATGAGGGTCTCTCACTGAATTTACTCCATCATGAGGGCCACTATAACGTCATAACCTCACTTACAGCCGCCTTCTGCTGTGAGTTTTATTGTGAGGGATGTCACGTTCCCTATGATCATCGGGAAGAACATCGCTGTGGTGGTACTTGTTTTTCGTGCCAGGCATCACCACCATGTTCCAAAAATAGTGTAAAAGTTTCCTGCGACTCTTGTAAAAGATCTTTCCGCGGACAGGGCTGTTTTGATAACCATATTCAGAAGGGCGTTTGTAGTGAGATTAAACGTTGTGAGGAATGTTTCAAAATTGTCCCTACCAATAGAGCCCACACCTGCGGAGAGATCTATTGCAAGATTTGCAACAAGCATCAGTCCGCTGATAATTTATGTTTCATCCAGCCCGACACGAAAGTACCCAAGACTGATGATCTTTTGTTTATCTTTTTTGATCTAGAGACTCGTCAGGAGCGTGTACAACCGGATGGAGCTCTTCTTCACGAGCCTAATCTGTGTGTCTTTCGGCAATGCTGTGACGTTTGCATCGATACTACACAGCAAATTTGTTCGAAATGTGGGGTTCGTTTACAAATTCTCAAGTGTAACGACCCCATATCTCCATTTGTTCATCATGTATTGACAATGAGGAAGAAATTCAAAAATGTCATTGTAATTGCTCACAACGGCGGAACATTCGATTTTCAGTTCATTCTTAATTATATTTTGACCAAAACCACCCTGAAACCTGATCTCATTATGAGAGGTAGCGGGTTAATTTCCATGACTATTGGTAATGTCAAGTTTTTGGACTCTCTCAATTATTTCCCAATGGCCCTGGCAAAACTGCCTAAATCTTTCGGATTCTCTGAATTGAAGAAGGGATATTTCCCTCACCTTTTCAATCGTATAGAGAATCAAAATTACAAGGGCCCTATCCCAGCTCTATTTCTGATGTAGATATTCTGACCAAGGCCTCTTTGAAATTTCGACAGCTGATGCTGTCTGAAACTAATGTGTGTCCTTTCACAGAAGCAGTAACGATCGCTTCGACATGCAATAAGGTTTTTCGTAGAAATTTTCTCAAACCAAACACCATAGGCATCATTCCCAAGGGCGGCTACAGACATCGTGATAATCAATCTGTGATAGCCACCCAGTGGTTACTTTGGCAGGAGAAACTACGGAATATAAAAATCCAACAGGCCTGCCGATCTTCAGAGGCCCATATCGGTAATCTCAAAGTTGATGGCTATTCGGCGGAAACAAAACAAGTTTTCGAGTTTCAAGGTTGCTTCTATCACGGTTGTCCCCGTTGCTATATTGATCAGAGAGATACTCCTCTTAAAAACTGTCCTTCCGAAACTATGAACCATCGTTATGACACGACCATTGCCAAAATCAATAAAATCAAATCCTTAGGGTATGAGGTTATTGAAAAATGGGAGTGTGATTTTCGCAGAGAACTTTCCAGCGGTGACGAACTTTGCAACTTTGTCACCAATCATCCCCTGCTTAGAAATCTACCCCTTGACCCTCGAGATGCTTTCTATGGTGGTCGAACGGGAAATATTGTCGAATATTACAAGGCCGGGGATGGTGAACAAATTAAATACGTTGACGTTTGTTCGCTCTACCCATGGGTGTGTAAATATGATAAATTTCCTGTTGGTCATCCGAAAGTACTTGTTGGTGAGGAGGCTTCTACTGTGTCACTTTCCTCTATCTCCGGACTCGTCAAATGTGCGATTCTCCCGCCTCAACATCTTTTTCATCCTGTTTTACCACAGAAAATGAACAACAAGCTTGTAACGTTGCTTTTTATTTCAATAAAAATACCTGGTCTAGGGTTCACCAAATTAGGATACATCCATATTCAATGGAACTGGAATTTATTGCCTATTCGAACAATGTTAACATAAAAATGAAACTGAAGCAGGATTTTACATTCGCTTCAACAATATTAACATGGCAAAGAATAAAATAAAATAAACAGCGGAGACTGACGAAGTCTACCACTTTCCTTCTCAAAATGCCCTCTCACACTCCGCGCAGCGTCTGTGCCCTTTGTCACGTACACCATTCCAGTCCATCCCCTAAAGCGCGCTTTTCTCAAAACACCCGCGCCTGCGCACACCGCAACAACAACGTCACTCACCAGTGGCGTATCAAATATGCACACTACATCTGCCCCCCTATTCAATTAGACGTTACTTACAATCTAAACGAACATTTAACAATTCTAACATCTACTTCATTCACTAATATAGTAACGAAGAATTAAATTCAATCAAGGTTAGATCAAGCAAGATCTTGATTTTGACAAACTTTATACAATTTTAGGTTAACAATATTATGGATACCTTGAACAATTCCTTCTGAATTGGTTATCTCATAAGAATTCGAACCAATAATTCGAGAAACAAAATAAGGACCATTAAAAAGTGCAAACAATTCTTTTATGGTAGCATCTTCCGCAGAAGACAACGGGTGAGTTTTAAGTAACACCTCATCTCCAACTTTCAGCATTATAGGTTTAACTTTATTCTCATAAGAGCATTTTCGCTGTTTAGATTTCCGCCTGATTCGGGCTAAAGCTAAAGCCCATATTTCTGTTAGAGGTAGCTCGACCTTTGGTTCTTCTTTAGGAAAGTTGATAATTTTATGAATATTATTCGACTCTACTAACCCAAACTGCAAATAGTTGGGACAAAAGCCGGTCGACTCATGTATCACATTATCAATACAATGTTCAACATCATTTAAAACAAACGCCCATCGTGTATGTTTATTCCAACAAAATGCTCGTAATAAACGACCAATTTCTCGATTCAGTCGTTCCGTGAGATTCCCTTGAGGAAAGTAAACACTAGTGTGTTTTATACGAATTTCATGTTCTAACAAAACTTTTTCCCATAACCGAGAACGGAATTGTGATCCATTGTCACTTAAAATATGTTTTGGTTTTTGAACATTTATGAAATAATCCCCTGTCAATTTTTTTAATATAGCTTGAGTAGTTGCTCGCCTTAACGGATATAATTTACAATATTTTGAAAACGCATCAATAATAACAAGTAACTGGGTTACTCCTCCTCTAGATGCTGGTAGAGGCCCCATCAAATCTAAGCAAACTAATTCTCCGGGCTGTTCTGCCACTACAGAACTCATAACTCCATGACTGACAGGTGATACTTTTGTCAACTGACAGACATCACAAGCTGCAACTATTTTCCGAATATGCCGCCGCATCTTAGGCCAATAAAAAGACTGACACATGTGATTCACAGTCTTAGTACAACCGAAGTGACCTATATCTATATGTTGTTGGATCACAAGATTTTTCACTTGCGTTAAAGGAACGCAAAGCTTAAAACCTGGACACAAATCATTTCCTCTTTTAAATAAAATGCCATCATGTAGAATAAACCATTTCAAAATTCGATTTTTGTCCAAATTTTTAACTTGACACCTATCGTCTAAAATGTCAATTCGATACCGTATCCATTTATCTGAACGCTGATCTTCTCGGATAGTTTCAAAATCACGTCTCACAAGTTTAAATTTATCAGAAAGTTTTAACATGGATATATTTACTTCCATTGACATGTCTGGTTGGTTCAATTCAGTAATTGGTCCAATTGGATTGCGAGATAAAGTATCCGCCAATGTATTATCACGCCCTGGACAATACTCTATAGTTAAGTCATATTCTTGAAGGAAGAGTACCCATCTTGTTAATCTTGCACTTTTCATATGCGTTTTCATTAAAAATGTGATCGATTTATGATCTGTTAATAACGTAACGGGAAATCCCAATATTAAGGAACGCCACTGCTTTAAGGCATATACTACCGCCAACAGTTCTTTTTCGGTTACTGTATATCGTAATTCACTTCCACGGAGAGTCCTACTCGTGAATGCAATAATTTGTTGATCTTGATCAACAGAATCTTTCTGAAATAAACACGCCCCTAGCGCAAAATCTGAACTGTCACATTGAAGGTAAAATGGTTTATTAAAATTTGGATGTACTACCATACTAATCTGCAGAAATGCATCTTTAATCTTCTGGAAAGCTATTTCCTGTTCATTTAGCCATTCCCATTCTGAAGATTTTTTCAACAGATGTAATAACGGTAAAGTTAACTCCGAGAATTTCTCACAAAACCTTCGATTATAATTAACAAGTCCTAAGAAACCTCTTAATTCCCTCAAATGCCTGGGCCGTGGAAAATCAGTAATCGCAACAATTCTTTCTTCATCCATCTTAATTCCATTCGCGGTAATGATGTGTCCTAAAAATTTTATCTCCTTTCGAAGAAATGCTGATTTCCGTAGTTTAATGGTTAAATTTGCATCACGGAATTTTTGAAATATTAACCCCAAATGCTTCAAATGTTGTTCAAAATTTGGTGACATAATTAATAAATCATCCACGTATACAAGAACGAAACTATCCACTTCAGGACCTAGAATTTTAGCCAGTCCTCGTATAAAACTGGCCACGGAAGTACATAGCCCAAATGGCAAGACTTTGAATGGATAAGTATTATTTCCATATACGAAACCTGTGTATTGCCCATGTTCCTTTTTTATAGAAATCTGCCAGTAGCTAGCAGTCATATCAACCGTACTCATTACGCCCGCACTACCTAACTTATGTAGTAATTCATCTGGATTTGGAGGTATTACATAGTCTTTACACATGCGCGAATTCAAAAACCTGGCGTCTAAGCACACCCTTAGCGCGCCATCTTTTTTCTTAACTATAACCAACGGTGATATATATTCTGTCTGGCCTTCTTCAATTATATCGTTATTAATCATATCCTGTATCTGACGGTTCACCTCTTCTCGGTGAGCAAATGGAATAGTATATTGTTTACTAAAGAACGGCTCATTATTATGTAAATAAATCTCATGTTCATAGGCTTGGGTACCACCCGGAGATTCTGAAAATATTTCAGTATAACTTTTCAAAAGGTCTAATAACTTTTGCTTGTCCTGAATACTTAGCAGTTCAGCTTTCTCAACAACTTCACGAAATTCTCCTTCACTATACTGGTGACGTTCTGTTTTTGCATCTATATAATTGACAAATAAAGAAGCCTCCATTTTTTTCTCAGATTCGAATGGAATATGCACTACTTGCTGTTCATCAACAAAAGACATTATATTATTTCCAAAATCTAAACGTGCCTGCCTCTGACTTAACCAGTCACAACCTAAAATTAAACTGGAATTTAACTTTGGAATCACTAAAAATGGGATCTCAAATCGATACTTATCTATTTTAATAGGCAACATCACCTGTTCTTCAATCCTCTGTTCCTTCATCCCGACCGCGGTACGTACGGTTATTTTAGAAACTGGTAAAATCGGAATTTTAATGTCTGATAAATTTTTCAGAAAACATTCTGATATAGCGGAAATCTGACTTCCCGAATCAATCAAAATCTCCGACAAAATTTCCCCAATTTTCACTTTAACCACCGGTGCTATTAACTTATTATCTAATTGCTCACTTTCATCTGATTCCGATAATAAATCATCCATTCCTACATAAAGTTTACTCAAAAACCTACACTCACGTGTTTCATTCCCTTCTCGTCTTCTCATATCTCCTCGATCATCCCTCTGGTTTTGATTCTGTTCCCTATCCCCATCTTGTCGCCTATCCTGGCCTCGATCCTGTTTCCTACCATAACTTCCCTGATTCGTATATTCCCCTCGACGATAATTATTATCCCGCGAACTATTGTGATTTTCAGGTGCCCGAACCTCTCTCAAATTTTCTTTTACCTCCATATCAGTACTATCTATTTTCCTTAAGGAATTTTCAACCTCCTCCACAGTATTCGAACCTCTCATTATTATCCCACGTTTTATCTCAGGTTCTTTCACATAATGTGATGATAAACAATCAATCAAATCCGTTTCGGACATTTTGTCTGTTAAAAACTTCGATTGTCTCACCATCTTTAAAAAGTAATCAGCCCTATTTCCTGAATTAAATTTACCATACTTTATTTCATAAAATAAAGACCTTTCCTCATCTGCCCCCCAATACCTAGCTTGAAATTGTTCTAAAAATACTTGAAATGTGCTAAATGTGTCTTCTTTATAGTCGGCCCATTCTGCTGCCGAGCCTCGTAAACATCCTAATGCCAAACCTAATCGAGCCACCTCCGGAACACTTGCATCATTCATCATTCGCTTAATTTTTTTTATAAACAACATTGGGTGCATACTACCACCCGGGTAAAAATTTAATGACTGCCCCTCTAAATCTTTCCATACAGAAATATACTGACGATTATCATTCCGTGTGTCTTCTTTGGAACAATTATTATCATGCATTTCAGTGAATTTGACCATACTGGTTTGCATTTCTTTAAGGTCCTGAGATAATGATGTTACTAACAATTGTAAATCATTTTCCAAAGATTTTGATTTTTTTTCATCAATTTCCTCAGTCAGTTTCTCGGTCACTTTGCTTTTACTCTTACTTTTACCACTACCAGAAGACATTTCTTTGTTTATATTCAATTCAACTAAACTATCCTTATAACTAATCTACTGAACTAAAATTACAATATACTTCTAGAAACATCAAAATTATAGATGAGAAAATTATGTCTCACACAAATCTCACCCCAGAATAGTTCACGTATTTTTCCAAACCAGTATAGTCACAGTTATTAAATGATCACAATACCTGGTTATCTCCTTGTTTTATTTCATACAACCTGGAGTATCGTTTGAAGACCTCTGACATCACTCTCTCCCAGGCATTCGTCTCCGTCAACGTAAATTCCTTTTACGGCATATAAGATGACTAATTGACTATTTCTCACGTCCACTCATAGCCTTCCTTTTCTATTTCGTCGAATCAATCCAACTTCCATTGGATACTTCCACTGTATCTCAGCTCCACGTTGGGCGCCAATGTAACGTTGCTTTTTATTTCAATAAAAAGACCTGGTCTAGGGTTCACCAAATTAGGATACATCCATATTCAATGGAACTGGAATTCATTGCCTATTCGAACAATGTTAACATAAAAATGAAACTGAAGCAGGATTTTACATTCGCTTCAACAATATTAACATGGCAAAGAATAAAATAAAATAAACAGCGGAGACTGACGAAGTCTACCACTTTCCTACTCAAAATGCCTTCTCACACTCCGCGCAGCGTCTGTGCCCTTTGTCACGTACACCATTCCAGTCCATCCCCTAAAGCGCGCTTTTCTCAAAACACCCGCGCCTGCGCACACCGCAACAACAACGTCACTCACCAGTGGCGTATCAAATATGCACACTACAAGCTGATGTTTGTTCTTTGTCGTGTATGTGGTGAAAACTATAATACTAGTAGTTGTCATCACACTGATGAAGAACGAACATTGACAGGAACATGGACCGTTGAAGAGATATTAAAAGCCCTTGAGGTGGGCTATCGAATTATCGAGATCAAAGAGATTTGGTCTTACGACACTGTGCAATTTGGTGAGGACGTTTCTGGTCTATTCACAGACATGATGAATAAATTCATCAAGATAAAACAGGAGTCATCAGATTGGCCAAAGCATTGTAAGACCAAAGAGGAAAAAGAGAGATATATTGATGAGTTTTTACAACGGGAGGATGTTTTGCTGGAATTTTCTTAAATCACTGATAACCCTGGCTTGAGAGCACTGGCCAAGCTTATGCTGAATTCCTTCTGGGGTAAGTTTGGTCAGCGTGAAAACCATCCGAAAACTTCTATAATCAATCAGCCCTCGGAATTCTTTTCGATGATGACTGATCCTTTCCTTATTGTCAATACAGTACTCCCGATAAACGAAGATACCATCATTGTTAATTGGGAGTATAAGGAGGAGAGCTATGCCACTCTTTCCACAGTCAATGTTGTAATTGCTGCATATGTAACAGCCTTAGCTCGGTTGAAACTTTACAGCTATTTACAGCAGCTTGGGGAAAGGGTGTTATACTACGACACAGACTCGGTTATCTATGTTTCCAGACAAGGGGAATTCGACATTCCCACTGGTCAATTTATTGGTGATATGACCGATGAGATGGAATGTTACGGCCCTGGTTCCCATATCACAGAGTTTGTATCTGGTGGCCCCAAAAATTATGCTTACAAGCTATGGGCAACCAAGGATCAAGAGTTCAAAGTTGTATGCAAAGTTAAAGGCCTCTCCCTTAACTATGCTGCTTCACAGCTGGTTAACTTCGATTCTATCAAAGATATGATTTTGAACCCTGGTTCCCCTGTCGAAATTTTGAGCAAACAGTTCCGTCGAACCAAGGAACATGAGGTCATCACAGTTGATGTAACCAAAAAGTACAAGCCTGTAAGTTTGAAGCGGAAATTTCTCAAAGATCACACTTCTGTACCTTACGGTTTCAAAATGAGGAAATCATAAATATTTTTCAGAATCACATTATCGTCCTACCATTTTTTCTATCAGAGGTGAACAAATAACGCTTGAAGCTTTCTGATAAATAATCTTTACAAAATTCGATGAAATAAATTCCACCGCTAATCACAAAACTTGAGAGAGAGAGAGAGAGAGAGATAGAGAGAGAGAGAGAGAGGAAAAGCAATCGTTATCACCGCCGGTCTGTACAGTGAATTCTGAAAAATCTGCCGTTTTCACGGCTACTCTAGAGATTTGAGGTGAATAGTTCAATGAAAAAAGACCCCAATCATCTGGCAAATTGAAGGAGTGTTTCTTTTAAATAAAAAATCGATCTTCGTGCAGCTAGAAATAGAACAAACAAAAACTGCTCTGATTTTCTGTCAACAGTCGCCTGTTCAAAAAAGTGTCATTTTTCTGGCAAATTAATGAGTGTTTCTTTTAAATAAGAAATTGGTCTTCGTGCAGCTAGAAATAGAACAAACAAAAACTGCTCTGATTTCGTGTCAACAGTCACCTGTTCTGTAATGAATTATTCACCCAAAATCTTTGGATTGTGTGGTTTTTCTATATGCCTATAATGGATGCTTTTCCACGAAAAAAAAAAGCAAACGCGCCAACGCTTTACCTCGAGGGTGGTGGGGAAACAAGCCTTTTTTACTATGTTTTAGGTCTCATACCAACTGTTAATGTCAGTGTGGCAGCTCCTTAGTATTTCACCAGCTTTCCAGTACAGACGTAATCAGCAATGCCAAACTGTGGCTGGGGTAGGCCATGCAAATGCAGTGACTGCAAACCTAGTTTCTGCTCTTTCTGCCGTAAAGAGAGGGTTCATCATGTAATCGAAGGCTACAGCACCAACAGAAAAGGGATAGGCACCTACAGTTTCACGGCTTGGTGTGAAGATTGTTTCAAGAAAAGAATAAAATAGATTGTTTTTTGATTGTCTCATCATTAAATAAAATGATATAGTTTGTTATTGTCGCATGTGTCAATAAAATGTTTGATAAATATTCACATATTTCATTGACCCCATTACACCCTGTGAATTCCTGTTCAAGACTGTTTAGATAGAACTCATGACATATTTTTCGGACGAGAAGTTCAAAACCCTGTATTTATAATTTGAAATTGAAAAACTTTTTCTAAAGACCCTGTATATTTTTCATCAAACAAAAAACGAAATATCCTCTATACCTTATAATTTGAAATTGAAAAACTTTTTCTTCTAAAAAGACTCTGTATATTTTTTCAAAACAGAAAACTAAAACATCCTGTATAGACTTTATAATTTGGAATCGAAAAACTTCTTTCTAAAAAGGCTCTGTATAATTCTTCAGAACCAGAACCCAAACATCCTGTATAAAATATAATTTGAAATTGAAAAACTTTTCAAACAAAAGCCAAAACATACAAGAAGGTTCAACACTGTTTATTCTGAAATCCTATAGTTTTGACCTGCGTTCTTAACATTATGGCAAAACGGGTAAAATTTCACGATACTGAAAAGGCCTGTTATCCTAATGATTCATGAAGCACTCTATATCTTCGACATAGACAACTATGAATGAAAATTGAATTCCTACTTCTTTTGTTAGCTGTAAATCCAGAATGAAACTGAAAATCCTAATGATTTATGAAGCACTCTATATCTTCGACATAGACAACTATAAATGAAAATTAAATAATTCCTACTTCTTTTGTTAGCTGTAAATCCAGAATGAAACTGAAAATCCTAATGCTTTATGAATTACCCTGTATTTAAATAACATTCAATTTCTCTAGAAAATATAAAACCTAATGTCTTACGAAACACCTTGTACATCAACTTCAATTACATCAATTTATGCTTCTTGTTATTTATGATGTTGTAAGCAGAGACTCTGTTGTTGTTGTTTTTTGTTGCCCAAAATTCATGCGTTTACAAAATTCCTGTAAATGTTCTGTTATGAACCTAACAATAATTACAAAGAACTAGAATGAAATCCTGATTCGTCGCTAAGACACAATAATACTCTGATAACTATAGTTCTTATGTCTTTTCACATATGACACCTACCTATCCTCTCGGAAAACTTCAACCCAAAGGCCCTGTCACGAAAACCGTGGAATTTTAATTGAGAGAAAAACAAAAAAAATAAGCCACTCACCAATTTCGTTGAACAACAGCTATATATCCAGTAATGAACGAGTATATGCAGCAATGACCGCTCCATTCTAATTTTCCACACAGATTCACTTTCACCTCAGAGATGTTTTTTCTGGCAATAAAAACACACTGTATCATAATTATGTCCAACACGAATAAAGATTGAAATAAGACTCCGATAACTGAGAAATATTGTTATTCGAACTTCAATTACACATGCACACAGAAAATAGCGCCAGTTCGAAGGCCTCAACTAGGTTTCATCAGTATTTCACTATTGATCGGAATAATCAATTAGCGCATCATATCTGTCATACGTTACGTACCTATATGTTTGCAGGGTCCACCTATGGCCTGTTCTTGCAGTGAGCCCCTTATGTATATATTTTTTATTCGAGCACACTGTGTATTGAACGGGTGCATCAGCTAGCACGCCAGCTGTCTGATATGATTGCTGATGTCATTCCTTCGTGCAAAATATCACTTATACACATCTAGCTCTACTATGTCCCCTATGCCACACAAAACATTTTCAGCTGGCGGTCTGGCAACATTGTTCAAGGCAGCGACTCTTATCACGCAGAGTCTTGGTATATTGTCGCTTTTATCTGAATATTTCATTATAATTTCATTTCGTTGTAATAACGTCTTATCAACCTATATATAGTATTGCTCGCTGATCCTCGACGATCCCATTTGAATACGATTTTCATACTGAAACTTTCATCGCCTCCTGAATGGCTCAGTGCGTGTATACGCTTCATCATAATGCAGTTGCCATCGATCCTCCGAAGCGAAAGGTTGTGTGTCGCTCCGTGGAATAAGTGTAGACAAGGACAGACTTAACAAGCTGTCCTTGTCCCACTCGTACGTGCGTGGGTGTAGTACGCGGACGAGGTGCGGACGCCAAGCGGTCTAGCATACAGCGGAGTTCCCTGTGTCGTTCAAGTGTATATCTGGCCGGGTCGGATCGTAGTCTAAACGCCCGGCCAGGTAGCGCCTTCGCCAAGCTGTGCCAGATGGCAACAAGGCACAGCTTAGGCACATAGTTAGTTAATTTTAATCTGTAGTGTAAAATAGAGTTAAGTGTTTAATAATAATTTTAATTAACTTTTAAGTGTGTTCGTACTAATTCATATATTAATTTATTAACCGTAATTTAAGTAAAAAATAAAAAACAAAAACATTTTAACAACATTTTTAACTAATTCTTAAAGTATCAAAATTGAGAGCGAAAAACCGCCTGATGGAGCCCAGCAGGGTGGGGAATCTCTCCCGAAGGAAGGGCTGGATCGAGTAGGTCCAACCGAGGGAGAGACCTCCACCCATCATGCTGGGACAGAGGATGAGCCAAAAGAGGCAACACCACAACAGGCTTATGATGAAAATAAAGCTCCAACAATATTAGGACGGCTCACAAGAATTAGGAGAAACCCAAAAATCAGTAACGAACAGATTCCTGGCTACATGAAGGAGAATTTATTTAAGAGAGTACCAGAACATCTGAAAGAACAGGCATTTCTCCTATTCTATGAGAGGATGGAAATTAGGGTCGATGATTTTGACTCCTGGCGGGATTTCGCCTCTGGCCGAGCCCCCAGATATTCAAGAAGAAGGAAACCAAACGCCGAAATCAAATCCATAGTACAGCAGATCAGCAAGCTAATGAGTATGGAGGCCAAGCCAGAGGACTGCCCCAGCAACCTCTGGGAGTTGGCACATTACACTCACCCCAGGAAAACATTGGAAGAGAGAGCGATTAGAATAAGAGAGGTTATGGCTGCACATGAAAAAACTAAAGAAGAGATGGAAAACACATTTATAGACATCGATAAGGAGAAGGGCAACGATGACTGGGACACCATCTCCCTCTCCTCCAATGCAAGAACGAGTACATCCCCTAGAAGACCAACACCAGAGGAAAGGGAACAGGAGAGGAATCCCGCTCCAATTTTTTATGGCAAAGAAGGAGAAGAACAGAGGGAAAGGGACAGAAGGTTAAGGGCTGTGTGCAAAGCGATCTCGGTATCGCCGCCAGTACGCTCACCACCTCAGTCTCCCAGTTCCGAAACTGAGAGAGACATTATACTGGCCACTGAAAGAACGCTCAACAGAGCGACAAGCGAAAGCAGCAAAGCCAACTCACGCAGCCCAGATGCAGAAGTGGCAGGTGACTTTAGAACTGAGAAAGTCAAAACTATCAAACCGACCACTGAACACGCGTCAACATCTACTAAAGCTATTGCACACAACCCCAAACCTAGAACCACAAACCCTTTAACCAACTCCGCCTCTAGGTATGAATCCAAGGAGTCAGAAGAAATGCCTGCCATGCCTGCCCTGTACCGGAACTACTTCATCGACGACCAACTGACAAATGATGACATAATAGCAAGGAAAATTCAAGCGGCCGAGGATAATATCCTCAACAGGCTAGCAAAAACCTCTCCCGAGAAAATGGATACTCTACCTCCCCTACCTACACCTAGGAGACTAGAGAAACGACCCAGAGAGCAGCTGAGTACTCCGGCAGCCAACACCAGGAGCCAGAAACAGAAAGACCAAGGGAATGACGGGTTCAAGATGCCCAGGAAGGTTTCTAAATGGACTGGTGCTTTCCAGAAGAGAGCACCAACTACAACACAAAACCGATTTGAATCACTCGAGAACGAAGATGCCCCGGAACCTCCACTCTCAAGTGAGTCAACTGCGTCAGACGAGGAAGAGGCGAACAAACCTAAGAAAAAGAAACCCACATCAACAACCAGAACACCTGCCAAACAACAAGCAACAGCAGCGAACAAGCAGCCAACACAAGCTGCGCAGCAGAAGAGAGGAGAGAAGCCGCCACCCATAATATTCGATGGAATACTCAGAGATAGGAAAGAGATTATTCCACTGATTAAATCTCTAACCACGAAGAGGTTCCACTTTAAATATGGGAGTGACTGCACACTGCTATACACAGAATCAGTTGAAGACTTTGAGAATGTGAGGAGAAGGCTGAAGGTAGATGAGGTCTCATTCTACACATACTCGTTGAAGAAGGATAAAACCCACGCATTCGTGCTGAGGGGCTTGGACATTGAGCCTGAGCCCTCCGAGATCATAGAGGAAATGGAATATGAATACAAAATCAAGGTCAAGGAGGTCTACAGGCTCAACACAAGGTATAGGCCTCTCTATCTGGTCATAGTGGACCCGATTGTGACTCTCCGGCTGCTAAATGACAAAGTGAGGACATTACTGTCCGTCAGGGTCACTTGGGAGCTGAGGAGAAGCAATCGGGCAGTAACTCAATGTGAGCGCTGTCAGCTGTGGGGACATGCCACCAGCAACTGCTTCAGGGACTTTAAGTGCCTGAAATGTGCCGGGGGCCACCCCACAGCTGACTGCAGATTACCAGCTCAGGAGCCGGCGAAATGCGCGAACTGTGGTGAAGCCCACCCGGCTAACTACAGTTCGTGCATTAGCTACATTAGGCGGGTAGAAATAATCAATAAAAATGAAATCAAAAACAAACGACCAGATGGACAGGCCTATGCCCCAGCCCCGCTCCCCATCACGAATGCGTGGGAAAGAAGAAGACAAGAAAGAGACCAGAGCCAGAGGGAAGCTACCAGAGAGGCCAGACAGACCATCCAAGGAGGAGAACCTACACGCCCCGCCCCGAGTGCACAGAGCGGACCTGGTGTGGGCAGAGGGATTGAAGCGATAACGAGCATCGCCGTAGAGACCGAGCTCCTGGAGCAAAAGGTAAATCTCTCTGAGGTATTTAGGTGTGTGAGGGATTTGAACAACGCGATCGGTGGAGAGACGAATCCGTGGGAGATAGTGGAAATAGTAACCAGGTTTTCTAAAACAATAGGTAATTATAATATTATTGGTAGGAGCCGGCCTTAAGATATGTATTATTAACATCAACGGCCTTAACAACAAAATGCCGTCGCTTGTTAATTTTATATATCGCCGCAAGTTGGACATTATTCTTTTGTCCGAGACCAAGCTCCGTCATGACTATGACTTTAGAGTAAGAGGCTTTACCACGGTCAGGGTCGATCGGCCTAATACAGATAGATGGGGGGGGGGTAGCCATCCTAATTAAAAATAATATTCCCCACACTGTGGTCCCACCAAGGCAAACATCTATCGAACACGCCGGGGTGAGACTGCGGAGTGGGGAAATTATCTTCGCAGCGTACAACAGGCCCAGAAATAGGTTCACAGAACAAGATCTGGAGGCACTGGCTAGTGCTGGCAATAAAGTGGTCATAGGGGGTGATTTTAACGCACGACATGCCGATTGGGGGAACCAGGTCCAGAACAATCAGAATGGGAGCAGGCTGAGGGCATACCTGCAAGCCACCAATGTCAACCTGGACTACCCAAATGCTCCCACGCGCTACCCCATCAACGGAATGACACCGACAGTCCTGGACATAGTGCTGTCCAAGAACGTGGTGGACATCTCTGACTTAGAGGTAGTGGATGAGCTGAGCTCTGACCATCTGCCAGTCCTGTTTGAATTTGGACAAAAACCACCGGAAATCATAAAGAAAATATTCGACTACAAAAACACAAACTGGCGGATGTTCAGAGCTCAGCTGGACCAAAAAACCAAAATCAAACGAGATATAAATGAAGAAGAAATAAACATAGAGATGAAAACAATAATAGACAACATCACATCGGTCAGAGATTCCACCACGAGGTTGGTCAGCATAGACTCCAACAAGGACGAACTCCCGGAGGAAATTCTTGACCTCATAGCAGAAGAGAAGATCCTGAGGCACCGCTGGCAACGGCTCAAAACACCGGAAGCCAGAGGCGCCTTCAAGAGAATCTGCAATCAAATAGAGGTCGAAATTCGTGAGGTCAGGAACTCCTCCTGGAGAGCCAAGTTGGAGAGCCTCGACCCTCGCGACAATACTCTATGGAAAATGTCGAAAAGATTGAAGAAACGCTTCACACCTATACCCACCATAGAGTACGGTCGCGAGGAAGCGGTGTCAGATCTTGAGAAGGCGGTAGTGCTGGGGAAACATTTTCAAAATATATCAAGTATTAATAAAGAGCCAGTTGGTGCGGTCCAGGAAGACATGGTGGCAACTGCAACAAGAGTGAGAGCAATGCCCGACATCCTGCTCTCACGACAAGCCCTGGGCAGAAGTATAACATCTCCAAGAGAAATCATAAAAATAATTAAACACTTGAACATCAACAAAGCACCAGGGCTCGATGGTCTGGACATGGTTCTCTTAAAAAACATGTCGCGGCAATCACTATGTGATCAACGCGATCATCAAATGCCAGCACTACCCAGAATGCCTCAAAACTGGGCTTGTTGTACCTATACCTAAACAAGGTAAGAATCCAGCTTCCACCAATGGCTACCGCCCTATATCACTGCTTAGTGCAGTAGCCAAGATCGTGGATAAAGTCCTCTTACGACTTATCTCGAAACACGTCGAAGAGTTGGACCTTGTACCAAAGGAACAGTTCGGGTTCCGCAAGGGACACAGCACTGTGTCCCAAGTGGCCCGAATTGTTCACGAGGTTAAAGAGGCCAGCAATAACGACAAAAACACCGTTATGGTCATGATGGACGTAGAAGAGGCCTTTGACACCGTCTGGCACGAAGGATTAATGTCCAAACAGCACAAGGCTAGGATGCCGATTTTTATCATTAAGATTATCGATGCATATATCACCAACAGGAAAATCCGGGTAAAGGTCAACGAAAGTATATCGGGAGATTTTCCACTCGAGGCAGGTGTTCCGCAGGGGTCGTGCCTCTCACCTCTGTTGTATACCTTATACACGCATGATTTCCCTGTATTCGAGCGGACGAGTACAGCATTGAACGCCGATGACACGGCGATATATGCTCACTCGGACGACTCGAATATCGCCAGGGCACAGATCCAGATCCATCTGGACAGGGGAATCATACCGTACTTTGACGAGTCAAAGATCTGCATAAACAGTACAAAGACTGAAGTCATAAATTTCCATCGAAAAGTCAACAACTCCCGACTGAGCAGACCTTTGACCGTCAAAGGGGTTGAGGTGGCAGACACTTCCTCCGTGAAATACCTGGGAGTCAAATTGGACACCCGTATGTCATTCAGGAGAAACACCAACTACCTGATACAAAAAACGCAATATGCAATCAAGAAAATGTATTCACTGTTATCCAGGACCTCCGTTCTATCACTGGAGAATAAAATCCTGGTATACAAACAAATAATCAGGCCTGTAATGACATACGCGTGTCCGGTGTACTGCAGCATCCCGCCTACTCATATGAATAGGTTACAGGTGCTGCAGAACAAAGTACTCCGTATTATCACCAACGGTGATAGATACTCTCGGGTGGCAGATCTCCACGAGAGATGTGGTAATTAGCCGAGAATCAGTGAGTACATCCTGAAAATATCAAATAGATTCTACAAATACCACATCGCTGGAAGTGACCTTACCCGGAATATCACCACAGTCAGAGAACACCATAATATACGCAAAAAGCATGGGCTGATATATGCATCAACCGATGTTTTTAGGGAACCTGAGAATCTATAGTCGGGAATCTTCTCGGACTCTCGGACACGTCCGAGACGCTGGGAAGGATCTAGGCAACACTATCTCTCAATCAAGAAAATAAAATAGTGCCACTGCTCACGAGCAAACGCGGCACTGAACTCGGACAGATGTACAAACACGGAAACGTGGAGGTCCAGCTGTCCGAGCCTAACTAGAAGGAGGTTTTTTGTTTTTCCATTTTATTTTTCCTCCAAAAACCGGAAACAATCCCTGCACTGATCACGGATGACCAACTCCCCCGCCCCACTGGGTACTCACAGTGAGATGACCTTTATAAAGGGCCTAGCCCTAGGAGATCGGTCTCTGCGACGAACACTTCACAAATCCTCCCACATCCCTTGGCCAACACCAGCCACCTCTGCGTCACGCGGAGGAACATCTAGGGGCACTATATGATGCCTCAGAACAAAAATATGAAATGTGATAGAAAATTTGTGATGTAATAGATTAGGATAATGGAAATAAACGACTTTAATACATCATAATGCAAAGGACCCGAGTTCGATCCCCAGGGGGTGAAGGTTCTATTTTAACTTTTCACGATGATGATGTCATGACGTCATACAATTCGAATTTCGCTCCGTTCGTGGGGCCTCGAGTAGCTAGCCGAGTCAGGCCGGCCTGTGATTGGCTAGTCGGGTCACATGGTTTGGAGAAAAGTAGAGGGGTGGGGCTGGACTATAACCCGGGGACTCCTACTCAGGGTCAATGGAGTAGGCAATTCCGTTTAGGGTGAATTTAATTTTAAAGTGATTGGCCATACGTAGTTGGGCAAGAGTGCGGGTGATTTGGATGGGTAATTTCAATAGTAAATAAGTGCTTGGTACCCTGGAAGTTCCAAGCAGATTGTAAATATACATAAAAGGGTAACGGGAAGATATTGAACGATCTGAGTCATGTAACAATGTATAATATTTTGCATATAAAGTATTTCTATGTTTGAATAGATTATTATAATTCAGATCATTCCATAATAGCAAGGAGTCAGAATCAACAAAAAAAATTTGTATTTGCAAAAGCCAATTATATTTAGGGTCGGCGTAATTTATAATACGCCTTTGCTGTATAAAACAAAGGCTTGGGTATCGATGTTTTTCCATCGACAGTATTTTGCAAATCCAGTTCACGGATATTTCAAGCACATTATAAGCAAGTTTCACCCTCCCAGTTTCTAAGGGAACAATGGCATCGGGTGTATTGGTGGAAACTAAAAGAATTCTTCTAAGAAAGGATATTTGAACTCTTTCAAGCACTTCAAGATATCTGAGACTCCAAACTGGCACGCAGTTATACATAACACTTAAAGTTAATGATTCGAATAACTTTAACCTTGGTGGCTAGGTATCAATTTAAGCCTTAGACAAAATAGGCAAAATAGAAACAATAGCTTGTTTGCCTTTGGTGTTGGTGAAAGTGGACATTTCATAAAAGAGACCAGATGATGTGAGAGTTACTCCTAAATAATTATATTTATTGGTGAATTCTACTACATGGCTGGCAAAGTGAAATTTGAAGTTTAGTTTTTGAAACCCACCTCTAGAAAATTGCATTATTTTAGTTTTCTCAAGGTTGACAGTCAAGTAGTTTTCTGTAGTGAATTTTTCCAGAATTTTGAGTTTCCTAACAACATCGATTTCAGAATGAGCCAAGATAACGAGATCATCAGCATACATCAATGTTAAAACGTCATTCTTATCATCTATGTTGACACCTTGCGCTCCATTTTCATAAAAAAAGGTTTCTATATCCGCTATAAAAAGTGCGAATAACAGGGGACTTAATGGTTCACCTTGTAACACACCTGTTGTATACTTTTCACTTACTTAATATTCTAAATGTATTTACAATATTCTCTTCAACTACTTATTTACAAACTTATCCATATTACTAAACTCGGATGCAATAATTCATACCACCTCGAGACATACGGCATTCAAGCGGATTCAAATTGCAAGCTCGCGAATTATGCAAAGCAACAAAACTAATCAAACGCGCAGTCTAAGTATTGAAAGCAAAACTAACAGCAAGCTTCAGTGGCTCTACATTAATGCTATAATAATAAACACATGCAACATATAGCATACAGGGGATACCGTGCACGCAAGCTATCAATTGTGCACCTCCAGATCAGGTGATAAATCACACTTAGATCATAACGGCTGAAAGAGAAGTTATATGAGTTACACAAAATGTACTGCATACAGGGCATGCCCACTTAGCATGCGTGCACGCAAGCTATTAATCGTGCACCTCAAATGACCAGGTGATAAATCACACTTAGATCATAACGGCTGAAAGAGAACTTATATGAGTTACACAATATATACACAAAATGTACTGCATACAGGGGATGCCCACTTAGCATGCGTGCACGCAAGCTATCAATCGTGCACCTCAAATGACCAGGTGATAAATCACGCTCAGATCATGACGGCTGAAAGAGATCTTATATTAGATACACAACGATATCCTGCATACAAAGGATGCCCACTTAGTATGCCTCTCCTCTCCCCACCTAACGCTCTTACTCTCCTTCTCCTTCTCTCTGGTCGGTCGGTCCGGTCTGATTTGGCGTGGCTGGCTGGTCGGTCGCTCTCAAGGAACTGATCTTCAAGTCCCCAGTCAGTCCTCTGGCTCCTAGGCGGCTTCACCCTCTCCGTCGGTAGTCCTCGGCTGGTTTTGGTGTCGGCTCGTCTTCGGTCCCGCTGGTCTGCTGGCTGCGCGTGTATGGCTCTGGGCGCTCGAGCTATACTGATTTCACCGTTCGTCTCTCTGAGCTACGGCGGCTCGCGAGGCGAGGTCCCACTCCTCTTGAATAGTAAGGCGCGCACGCGATACGTATACTTGGATGGAAATCGATCTTATATCCATCTGACGCTTTATCAATTATTCAATCAGAACATTTATAATCAATCAAAAGTAAATCGCGGTCATCGAATCATATTAACAATACTTCCGGTGTATTATTAACATCATTCACGAAAAATAACGGAATTTCTAGCTTAATATTTACAGCAGTTTGTGATAACTATAACGTATGTCTCAAAATAAAAGTAAATTCGTTACAGAATATACGTGTATGTATTCCGGAATAGACCTTTTATTCCTGTGCACCATATGACCCCTCACATTATGGAATGAACCTGGTGCTTTTTCGCTCTTATCAAAATTTGAGAAACCTTCTTATGCTCGTGTGTTTCCAGACAGTCGACGTAATCCTCGAAAGTGATAGCTGTTTTAACAACAGACGATTTCACGCCTTTCGCTTTCTTTGCAACACCCATATTCATTATAATACTATTAATCTCGTCCTCATAATAATCTCCCTCCCGTAACTTTGCCCTCTTCTTCACAAAATCATCAGTTACCAGCACCTTTGTAGATTATAATTTTGATCGTAGACCTACATATTCCATCATTATGACAGAACAATTCCCATCTTTCATCATTCCTAGAACCTTCTTGTTCACCTGAGGAATTCCATGAATATTCTCTTCAGGATAGTCAGAAGTATCAAAGTGGAAGTGGCAATCTCGCCTCATAACTTCATACGGATTTTTATGGAGCTCATAGATGAGGGAGTCTGTGTCGGTGTAGCAAGCAGAACAATCATTACCAAATTTTTTTTCCATATAATCGTAATGGAAGCCATATATAATAGTTTTGGCTATATTGCGAATAACTTGACCAACGTGAATGGGCTTATTGAGATATACTTCAAGTTTTTTCAGCTCTACAGCAACTAAATTCTCGTTGAATATAGTACAGTTCTTGAACTCTGGCTTTGAAGTCCATGCTTCAGCGTTATATCTTCCTTCCCATTTTGTCAGAAGCTCAACTTTGATTCTCTTCCAGATGTTTTCTATAGTCTTCCCAAAGAAAGCGTTTTTCATCAACTTGAATAAATTTTTCTCGAATTCATTTTTAGCAGCCTTTCTCAAACTCGTATTCAGATCAATATATGATTTGAGCCATGTAGATTGCTGAAATTTGAGCACACGATGAATTTTGGTCAGGACCAACCCATGCTCCAGCGCTTGTTTGAGGGCTCGGTAGTGGATGATGTACTTCTCCTTATTATTCAGCGTTGCCATAAGCTTGGTGGGTTGAGAAGATCTCGTCGGAGGTTTCATAGTTTTTGGATTGATGTGTTCTGAGCAGAAAGGTAGGTCTTTGTGGGAATCATGAAGGCGTCGTGGGTATTCTAGGTCAACTTCTAGAAAGTATCCTTCTAAATCATCATCAGCAACGGTTGTAACATCAAGATTAGTGTCGGCCCATTCAAATCCTCCATATGGCAATGCCTGAGACATTGCCCAACCGTACTGGTTGTTAACGTCAAAGTACATTAAATATGAGTCAGGCTTTGATGAATCATATGAAGGCATGAACTTGTTGTTCGCCCTAGCTCTTCGTTTCGAACAAATCTGGCTGAGACCTCCTGTTGTGTAATAGTGTGCAGGGTCAAGATTGTAAGTTCTGAGGCAGCTGGTTCGGAATTTTCGAAAACATCGGTCAACAACATGATTTCAGTCTTCATGTAGATATCAACATATTGTCCCAAGTCTTGACAATTGAACTCATTCCACACAAGATTGGCTTTCAGATAATGTCTGCGTGGACAGGGTTTCTCGTTCAGTTTGTTGAAGAAAGCATCAATTGGTGGTAGCTGCGTCTCGTTGAAGCGTTGAAACGAGTCGATATAGTCATACGGCATCACACCTTTCTTAGTTAGAAGCTGGAGCTGATCTTCGGTGATGTTAGAGAATTGAGACATCAAGTTCGGAAATTCGATTAAATATGATGCCAATATATCCAGAGAAGAATTCATAAATCGAAAGCTATCGATGAAGCGGATGCCTATTCGTGAATCCTCATAAGTATTGAAAGCAAAACTAACAGCAAGCTTCAGTGGCTCTACATTAATGCTATAATAATAAACACATGCAACATATAGCATACAGGGGATACCGTGCACGCAAGCTATCAATCGTGCACCTCCAGATCAGGTGATAAATCACACTTAGATCATAACGGCTGAAAGAGAAGTTATATGAGTTACACAAAATGTACTGCATACAGGGCATGCCCACTTAGCATGCGTGCACGCAAGCTATTAATCGTGCACCTCAAATGACCAGGTGATAAATCACACTCAGATCATAACGGCTGAAAGAGAACTTATATGAGTTACACAATATATACACAAAATGTACTGCATACAGGGGATGCCCACTTAGCATGCGTGCACGCAAGCTATCAATCGTGCACCTCAAATGACCAGGTGATAAATCACGCTCAGATCATGACGGCTGAAAGAGATCTTATATTAGATACACAACGATATCCTGCATACAAAGGATGCCCACTTAGTATGCCTCTCCTCTCCCCACCTAACGCTCTTACTCTCCTTCTCCTTCTCTCTGGTCGGTCGGTCCGGTCTGATTTGGCGTGGCTGGCTGGTCGGTCGCTCTCAAGGAACTGATCTTCAAGTCCCCAGTCAGTCCTCTGGCTCCTAGGCGGCTTCACCCTCTCCGTCGGTAGTCCTCGGCTGGTTTTGGTGTCGGCTCGTCTTCGGTCCCGCTGGTCTGCTGGCTGCGCGTGTATGGCTCTGGGCGCTCGAGCTATACTGATTTCACCGTTCGTCTCTCTGAGCTACGGCGGCTCGCGAGGCGAGGTCCCACTCCTCTTGAATAGTAAGGCGCGCACGCGATACGTATACTTGGATGGAAATCGATCTTATATCCATCAGTAAAGGAGCTAGGAGAGAACCAGACCAATTTTCAAAATTCTAAGTCATTTTTCCCTAGATTCTACGGAAATTACACGATGTACGGCAGGAAGCCCCATAAGAGCCAATGTAAAGCAAAGCAGATTTTTCCCTAGATCTACGGACTTTTTTAGCGGATTTTAAGGTTCATTCTGGTCATTTTTGGCCACTTCAAGGTCATCCGGCTCCGACGGCGAGCAAAGCGAGAGATCCGTTCTAGAGATAACGGTGCGCATTCCATTACATTTTTCACCCAATAATGGCTATATACAGGGTGTATGAGTTGGCTAATAGTTGGGGAAAAAATATATAGAGTGAACCCAAAAGGCGTTATACCTCCTGGACGAGTAGACTACCAGCATATAGGCTACCCGCTATAACATGATATATACAGGGTGTTTGGATAGCAATAAAAATATATACAGGGTGTCTGAGTAAGCAATAGCGATGAGAAATAGGGTGTCTCACGGGGTAGCAAACATACGTATGATATAGTATCCGTTCGATATACAGCAATAATAGTAATACAAACTTATATAGGGCACTCGTGGCAACAAGTGAAAGTTGGACTCAGCAAAAGTGTGACAGTTGTCGCTAGTTGACGATTCCGATCATTATACAGGGTGTTTGGATAGCAATAAAAATATATACAGGGGAGGCAAGAACTGACAGGCGGACCCTGCGAACATAGTAACGTTTAATATATGTGTAACGTATGTCCTTACGGGACGCTCAGTTAGCATATATCAAATAACACTATAGCATAAAACTCATAAGGCTTAGGGACGTTGAAGGTTATGGACGGTCACTATAGGTTCGACCTCTCGGAGGAATGTAAAGGAATGTTGGAGAAATAATAGGCCTTGACTTATAGACAAATATCCATTATCTTACTTCCCTATATACTGGGCGGCATTGAAGTAGATGCAAATATTTGATCGAATTATCGAATGACACAAATAAAATCTAGATATCAAAATGAAATTTGGAGGATTATACCCCTTTTTCGGCACTGTAGCAATTCTGGCGACGCCTCTGTGCGAAAGGCACAATCATAACATGACAATAATCATTTAAATTGTTGTATACTTGATTTCTCTCTCACTTTTTATTCAGTGGATGAAATTTCTCGTTGATTATAAGAATTCTGATATCATGGGGACCTTAGGCTGTGTATCATATTGATGTAATGAAAATTAATACTCATTCCAAAAAAACACCATCTCGTATACTATGCATTTCTAGTAAGACTATATAAATACCTGGGATCAATCTGAGAAGCAAAAATCCAGCATTTTCACATACACATTTTTCACAACACTGGCACTCAGCAAAAGAAAACATGCTGTGAAATCAAACTGATGTGATCGATTCAATCAACAACTGTAGGTAAAAAGTGTAGTTACGTAGTTTCAAGACTAGAAGAGAATTTGTACATAAACGATAACGCATATCGCATGCATCCTGTTATATCGATAGAGAATGTATTATTTATTCCAAATGAAACGTATATACAGGGCGAATCGAATGTACAAACCCAAATTCCAGACCACCTTAGCGTACTCAACATCCTAAGTGCACATTCACATCCCCCATGGAAATCTAGAATTTCATGGAAATTCGCACGGAAACACCCACACAGAAAGCGCACTGAGCATGCTGAGTGCGACATGAGGTTTGGGTTCCGGTCTCGTTAGTTTCTTTATTTTGAGTAGAAGAAACCTCCCCCTCTCGAGGCCTACTTTTAACTACTTGCGAACATGTTGGATAGGATACTAAAGATGTCGATTGAAATAATTTATTTTTCACATAATATGTACATTTCAATTTTATATTTCCATTGTTTCATCATCTGACGTCAGTGCTGATTGAATTGAATGATGGCCCCAGGGTAGAGTTTCAGTAGTACCAGGAATCAAGTATCGTTTATCATCAGTCGCGCTCAATGCTATCTTCTGCTGGGTGGTTGAAAATACGACATGTTTTTGAGCTCTGATGAAATTTTGAGAAACCTCCATATGTTCAGATGTTTCCAAACATTTAACATAATCTTCGAAAGTGATATTCGTTTCAACTACAGACGATTTCACACCTTTAGCTTTCTTTGTAACACCCATATTCCTTATGATCTCATTGATTTCATCCTCATCATAATCATCCGCGTGCAACTTTGCCCTCTTCTTTGCAATATCATCATCAGTTACCAGCACCCTCGTCGAGTATAATTTTGATCGGAGTCCCACATAATCGGTCATTATGGCAGAATTGCACTCATCCTTCATTTTTCCCAGTACTTTCTTATTAACAAGTGGTATGCCATGGATGTTATCTTCAGGATAGTCTGAAGTATCAAAGTGGGTATGGCAATCTCGCTTCATGACTTCATAGGGATTTTTATGAAGCTCATAGATGAGCGAGTCTGTGTCGGTGTAGCATACGCTACAATCATCACCAAATATTTTGGACATGTATCCATAATGAAAATCGTATATGGTTGTTTTAGCTAGATCGAGAATGGTCTGACCAACGTAAATGGGTTTGTTCAACCATATCTCCAATTTCCTGAGCTCTACTGCAACCAAATTCTCATTGAAAATGGTACAGTTTTTGAACTCTGGTTTTGAAATATAGGCCTCAGCACCATATCGCCCCACCCACTCCGTTAGAAGTCTAACGTTGACCCTCTTTCGTATGTTTTCCATAGTCTTACCGAAAACAGCATTATTCATTAATTTATAGAGATTTTTCTCAAATGTATTTGTTGCGGCAGTCCTCAAAGAAGTATTCAGATCTATATATGATCTCAGCCACATTGATTGCTGAAACTTGAGGACGCGATGAATTTTGGTCAGGACCAACCCATGCTCCAGCGCTTGTTTGAGGGCTCGGTAGTGGAGGACGTACTTCTCCTTGCAGCGTAGGGTTGCCATCAGCTTGGTGGGCTGAGAAGATCTTGTCGGAGGTTTCATAGTTTTCGGGTTGATGTGTTCGGGGCAGAATGGTATATCTTTGTGGGAATCATGGAGGTGTCTAGGATATTCTAGGTCAACCTCCAATATGTATCCTTCTGAAGCGTCATCAGGAATTGAAGTTACATCTATGTTGGTATCAACCCATTCAAAGCCTCCATATGGCAACGCCTGAGACATAGCCCATCCATACTGGTTGTTTACGTCATAATACATTAAGTATGAATCAGGCTTCGTGGGATCATAGGAAGGCATGAACTTGTTGTTCGCTTTAGCTCGACGTTTTGAGCAAATTTGGCTGAGGCCTCCTCGAATTCCTCTTTCGACAAACAAAAACATATCCACATCAGTGAGAAGCTCCAACTCTTGTCCAGTTTTATACAACATACAATCCCACGTGTATCCTGGTAGTGTGAAATAATGGGCAGGATCCAGACCGTATGTATTGTGGCAGCTAGATCGAAACTTCTCGAAAACATCGGCCAACAGCATGATGTCAGTCTTCATGTATAGGTCAACATATTGGCCCAAGTCTTGACAATTGAACTTTGACCATACCTGCTTGGCGCGAAGGTAGTGTCTGCGTGGGCAGGGCTCATCTTTCAGTTTATTGTGGAAGGATTCGATAGGTGGTAGCTGAGTTTCGTTGAAGCGTTCAAATGAGTCGATGTAATCATAGGGCATCACTCCTTTCTTGGTTAATACTTGAAAATGTTCTTCTGGAATTCCACGGAATTGCGATAGCAAATTTGGAAATTCTTCTAGATATGATGCCAACTTGTCTAGAGAAGAGTTCATGAAACGAAACGAGTCAATGAAACGAAACTGAATAGAAGTCTCATCGACATGTTTCGTAAAGGAGATGTATTTTTCTTTAGTAATTGGCAACAAATCAACTTGACCCTTCATTTTAGATGCAATATCCTCAATGATGAAATTCGCGTCATATCCTATCAGGTTGTGAAAAACAACAGGAACTACATGGCTATCCTGGTATCGAACATTGCAGCCTTCATGCGCAGGACCTCTGTAGTTGTTTTCCGGAATCAGATGGGTATGGTCACGAACTCTCTTATCATCAGCCCCAAAAGGTTGTTCACAAATGTGGCAGTGTGTAGCTCTCAGGAATTCTGCTTCTTGCTCAGCGGTCATGTCAATGTTGTATGGACATAAAAACACCGTAGACATATCTTCAGCCAACTGTTTGAGCTCATCAGCGAACCACGCCATACAGTCCTGCCCTCGGTACGAACGATAAAAGGAGAGGGAATCGTCGTAGGAGCATTTCATAAAGTATCCGACGGCAGCTGGAACGTGGTGCTGAGGCTTCTTCGTATCTCCAGTTTTCTCCAAAACAGACTCCAAGTCAGCATAGACTATGAATGGGGCCTTCTCCTTGTTTTTATGGTTTTTGAATTTCAGTATGTTTTTTCCCCTCTTCCGGCATTCGGATCGCTGTCTCATTCATTTTCAAGCAATTCTCAGTATGTTTGGTGAGTTTATCTCGTGACCGGAAATAATGAAGGCACCGATCGCAGAAGAATTTACGGCCATTATGATCGCTTAGCTGAGAAGAAAGAAGTCTGGACAGATCCTTTATCCAAACATAGTGGTACTTGGTGGGAGATGTTTTGCATGCATCTTTTTCATCAAAGTATTGATCCTCGACGAGTAGGAGATTGACGTGTCTATCTTTCTTTTATGGAAAACAACAACAACAACATCACCAACTCAATATTCCTACACCCAGTTACAAGAAACGAGTTGATCGATATCATTTCGGGTCTAAAAAATAATACGTCACCCGGTCCTGATAAGATATCTGTGTTCACAATCAAAAAGCTCCACATACACTTCCTAGAACCCATTTGTCACATTTTTAATTTAATATTTACTGTAGGAAAATTACCCAATTCTTTCAAAAATTCAATCACAACACCGATATTTAAATCAGGTGATAAAAAACTGGTAACTAACTATCGACCAATAACAGTGATCAATAACTTTTCAAAATTATTCGAAAAATGTCTCAAAAATAGAGTGGTTCAATTCTGCAATAATAATAATATCTTTTCAGAATCTCAATATGGTTTTCTGGAAAACAGATCAACTGAAAGAGCAGTATTTGAAGTAGTTAACCAAATAAACAATTGTTTCCAACAAAATAAAAAATGCATAACTGTGTTTTTGGATTTGGCCAAGGCATTTGATACTGTCGATCACAATATACTTCTTCAGCGTCTGGATAACATAGGTGTGAGAGGTGTTGCTTTGGATATATTTCAAGATTATTTAACAAATAGAACGCAAGTAGTCAAGGTGAACGATTTTTTCAGCGACCCACTACTAGTTACCCGGGGCGTACCCCAGGGAACTGTATTGGGACCTATCCTATTTCTTCTGTACATGAACAACATCTTCAAAATTTCTGATTTCAATGGTAAAATAACCTCATTTGCGGATGATACAGCTATCACTTTTGTTGGAAAGACCTGGGAAGAGGTATATACCCAGACGGAAATAGGCATCAAAATGATTTTTAACTGGTTGAGTGGCAATTTACTGAGTGTCAATGTGAAAAAAACCAAATTCATTGCATTTTCTCCAACTACTAGAGACCAACCAGAGAAAAATATAATAAATGTTCATAAAACATCTTGTGCGAATGTTCACAACTGTAGCTGTGCTGCTATTTCTAAAACTGAGACAATAAAGTACCTAGGGATAATGATGGACCAATCACTTCGGTGGAAGGAACATATTGATTATACAGTAACCCGACTACGTAAATTAATCTATAAATTTTACCAGCTTAGGAATATAATAAACAGGAAGATGATATTGATGGTTTATGATGCCTTGGCTAATTCCATAATACGTTACTGTATAATAGTATGGGGCGGTATCTTCAAGACATCGCTGGATAACTTAAAAGTAACTCAAAACTCAATAATAAGAATTATGTTGAAAAAAGATCGGAGATACTGTACTCGGTCGTTGTATAATGAAACTGGATTATTCGGAGTTAGGAAACTTTATATATATCAAAGCATATTATGGACTGCCAACTCTTCAATCACATTTGTACAGCATGCATTCAATACTCGTACACGTTCAACTCAGACCATGAATGTTCCATGTTGTAGACTCACGCATAATCAAAAATTCATTTCGTATCTCGGTCCAAAACTGTACAATACTCTACCTACACCATTAAAATGTATGAGAAACAAAATCAAATTTAAAAGAGAATTGAAAAAATTTGTTGTTGACAATTATAACATGCTTCTACTGATACTGGAATAACTAATCAATGAATTACGTTTATTGTAAGTGCATATAAGAGCTCACAACAACTACATATCTCTCTCTCTCTCTCTCTCTCTTTCTCTCTTTCTCACACACACAAATTCTTCCTCTCTCTAATTCTTCCTCTCACTATCTCTTCCTCTCACTATCTCTTCCTTCTCCTACATGCTATAGGATAATATGTATCATTGTTTAGAAATAGGATTACTATTTTGTTGGGGCTACAATACAAGCTTGCTTAGGTAGCCGCAACTTTCAATGGTTCTCCTAGGATTATAGAATTTATATATTCATGTATCCTCTTTGCTTCTGTTGAAGACGTATCTGTATCTGTTATATCTGATTTGAATAAATTTACTTTGAATAAAATTTACTTTCCTTTGTTAAGTATGTGGGCATTGTCTGCAAGTTTTTCGATGCCTTTTGTAGGATATATACATTGACCGATACCCCATTCTGCTTCTCGAACCGAGGAATCTGTTTGACCGTCATAGGAAACTGAATGCCCTTGAGGTTGAGAACTGTAGACGGATGGGGGTATGAAGAAGTTCTATCGCTATGTACATCGACGGGATACAATGCAGAAGTTATCGCCCAAATAAAGCATAAATCATCTTCGTTTTTCACGTTGACGCAAGCTCGCTTCCGCTTTATCTGAGGAGGCAACTCGATGTATGAAGATCCAAGTTGAGGTGTAAACTTCTTGATGTTCACCCCCAGATTGATGATATTTTTAAGCGCCCATCCGCTGTCACGCTCTTGGAATTCCTCCAACTCTGTCAAAATTGGTGTGGTAACTTTTTCGTCGAACCAGACATTCGAATCGGTATCCTTGTAGATAGGGGAGTTTGAGGTTGTAAAGTACTTGTACTCTCTAAGTACACTATCTCCCTTCACAAGCTCAAACTCCCCGCAGAAAACAGTATTCACCTTGATTGCAGCATCATTCTTGAGGGCATTCTGGATACGTCGGCTGAACAACGCTCTGCAATCGGTCAAGAAGGCTGCAGGATCCTTATGTTTTAAATTCGAGATTACTCCAGTCCGAATTCGACTCTGGAAAGCTGACATAGAATCTTCCCAGCGAACTCGATGTTTAGCAGTTTCCGTTCTTGTCATAATGCCAGCCCCCTTCTTCTGAAGTGCTTTAAACTGGTTCCGCAAACTTCTGATATTCCGAAGACAGGCTTCCAGGTGTTGCTTCTCACCGAAATTATCAGAATTCTTCAAAGCCCTATTAAGTCGCTTTATCCCCTTCTGGCATTCCCGCAATCCTTCCAGTACGACTTTCTCATCATAATTTGGAGTTAGAAGCCCCAAAATGGATGCGATATGCCTAACCAAATCGGCAAACAGCGCCATTTTTTCACAACTGGAAAAATAACAACTCTAATTGACACACAAAAATACGTCTACACTCGAGCGGGGTCAGTGATAGAATGCGATAGTTGAACTAAGTTTGAGCATTCAACCTTCTCAGACGCATGCGCATATCACTCTTTTATTTCGGATCTATCCTTGTCCACGCATGCGCACTCATACACTTTAAAACCCATACGCAGATTCCTTCTATGATCTTATATTTGTAGACAGATACACAGTAAAAAAAAAAATAGAGTGAACACCCGTTCCCAGGAGGACCACTAAGCTTTTGAGTAAATGTATAGTCTAGTATATTAAAGTGTAATCTTTTCAATTAGTGTACTCACTCTATTTATCTCTCCAAATATATTGAATAAACACAAAGAGTTGAAAGAAACAATATCGATAGTGAACATCCTACTCAAGACCCAAGCTAGTGTCAATATCACTTCAGAGTGAAATGCAATAACCGAATATTACATGGTCACAAAAGTTGAGAGTTGGGAATATAATAGTACAAATATAATAAACAGTGTTAGATCCACCGGAAAAATGATTAATCACTCTACGTGGCTCCTGTATCGTTCAAATTAACTATGTGTTTGTGTTGTTATCACCCATTCATCATTTTATATTGATATAAAATATTAGTTGAGTAAACTACTTACTGATGAGATTTCATCCAAGTTAGATTAATTTATGTTTCACATGGTCACAGTATTTATAGGAATCCGACAGACGTTCAGCGGCGAAATGTAGGCAGTCTCCGCAGCGCCACCTGCATGCAGTGACGCGAATTGACGGATGAGAAGTAGTGTGACCATATAATATTTTTGATATTTCGAAAAATGCCCACTAGACATGTACCGCCATATGAGGAATGTTCATCACTCCTGTTAATGAATAATCTCCGATTATTCATCGGACTGATTAGGCAATTGCGTTCACATAAATCATTTGATCATACGTACAGATGCCTACAGATCGCGCCTACAGATGCCAACAGATTCCTACAGATGCCTACAGATGCCTACAGATACCTACAGAAGCCTACAGATACCTACAGATGTAATCGAATGTTCATTTGTATATCAGACACCATAGCGTCCACATCATGGAGCCCCATTCATCAGAGCAAGCATTAGATGAATATTACTGTGCAGATTATGATAATGCTTATGGACCGAAATATGTTGATGGTAGATGGACACTCGGCCATAAGAATCTACGCTTTGAGGACCAATACATAGGCGTAGATAATGTCGATTTCAAAAGTACTCTAGGTCTTTTGGAATTATTATTTTCCAAGAACCCTCAAAATTACACGCCTTTGGATCACCAGATGTATAAACAGATGCTAGAAATCAGCTCTATTCATAGAGATCAATTAGGGCGATTACGAGGACAAGCCGATAAGAAGAAATTCAATAAAGTTATCAAACCACTCTTCAAAAATAAGGCCCAGTGTAAACGCTTAAAGTCGAGAGTGGAACCTGAAGCCAGTAGTGGGAATGACGAGTTCAATATTTTAGATGGATGGACAGATCCGAATATCTTGGTGGATAGACTGAGATATTTAATGGAATCAGATAAGAACAACAACGAGATTGCCTTTATTCTTACTGAACTTGAAAATGTTGGTATAATATCTAAGAAATAAATGATGTCAAAATTATCCGTTTTTTATTCAACACCTGCTAGACATTAGGGCAAAAAATGTCGGAAACCCGTCCTCATATAATATATAACAAGATATGTTCTGATCTTGATACCACTGATCGATCAATACATCTGTCATGACGTCATCATCTTCCACATATAATTGCCCGATTTTCTTTACAGATTTTGATCCATGAAAGAATAAATTTTTTTCCATTGTGTAGATTGACTGACATTTCACATTATTTATTTTTGTAATATAGCTTGATCTAAAAAACATTCGAATAACGAAAAACAGTGTAAAAGCCTTTCTAGTTTTTGAGCCGCCCGGTATACCAATAACAGAAGATTATCTATGCAAAAACATCTAAATGCAACATAGGCCTGTTGTAGATTATGGTTAATGATATCTGCATGGCTCATTTCCAGCGTGATAAGAGTCCGAACAGCTGTTTTTGTTTGAATAACATAAATAAGAAGTTGGATGGGAACGTTAAGACCACTCATGTATGTTGAGATTATACCTACTCATTACTAGTTCATACCCACAACTCATATTATTGCTTGCTTATATTCTGTTTGTTCTGATTTCGAAATATTCTACAGGTTACACTCGATAAAAATAATAATAAAATTAATAATATGATGCGAAAGCTAATATATAAGGTGTCTCAAACACAACGTAAGGTATTTGAGGGCAACACTTTGAGGAAAAAACTATACAGGGTGTTTCTATATCCTCACTATATTTTTGAAATGGAACACTGATATTTGATTCGTTTTCGCGATAGAGGGCGTTGCATAAACTTTTTGAAATAATATTCACGATGGCCTAATGAATGCTCTGTTTTGAAAAAACAAAAAATAATTTTCTCTAAAATTGTTCTATCTTTCATTCGGTTACTCCCCCTAACGAGCAACCCTCAGAAGTCTTCAAGAGACTTGTGCGATCAAGGAATGACGGGGACCTTATACCTTTTAAAGTGTGATTCCAAAACACTCTCTTTGGCCATCAGAAAAATTTCTATAATCGCTGAGAATCGAACCCACGGCCGGTAAGCGAATGCTGATTATCAATATTGACACTCTATTCGCACGACTACCCGGCTGATATTTTCAAGAGGAATGGCTGATTGAAACATTAAAGCGACCAGAACGAATAGAGTGTCAATATTGATAATCAGCATTCGCTTACCGGCCGTGGGTTCGATTCTCAGCGATTATAGAAATTTTTCTGATGGCCAAAGAGAGTGTTTTGGAATCACACTTTAAAAGGTATAAGGTCCCCGTCATTCCTTGATCGCACAAGTCTCTTGAAGACTTCTGAGGGTTGCTCGTTAGGGGGAGTAACCGAATGAAAGATAGAACAATTTTAGAGAAAATTATTTTTTGCATTTCCAGCGAATGTTGGCATATGACTGCAGATAACAGCAATTTAAATTTTTCGCATTTCCAACGAATGTCGGTATGTGACTACAGATAACAGCAATCTATGGATGGATATCGCCGGATATATATAGGGAGATATTCAGGAAGAATGTCAAAGCAATGTTTATTAATCATAATATGCCAAGGTTTATGATGAAATAATCATTATCTATTGGTGTAAAATGCATAAACCACCGGTGCATCGTTATCTTTTATATATTCAAGTAATTATTTGGAAAAAATAAAATGAAAAACGATGGATTATTATATAGGATAGGGTATACAAATTAGCACTTGGATGAAATAATCCACGATAAAACTGTAATATTATATAGGGTAGAAACAACGAGCACTAGAGGATGAATCATTTACAATTTCAGAATAATCGTTGACACTTGGTTGAATTATTTTTTTCGAAAAAACTCTGAATATAATGGAAAAGGACTATAACATATGCAGGACTGAGGATGAACACTTGAATTGAAACAAAAGGCAGTTATTGCTATTGTTGTTGTTGGTTCGAAAAACTCGAAATGGGAAAACTATGAAAGCTTCATAAAAGAAATTAGCACTTTGATAAAAAAAGGTACTTACTATTTTTGATGATGCACGCACACACAATATAGCACTGACTGTTGTTCAATGAGCTGCTGCTGCGATGCTCGAATGGATGTTAGAGCGTTGCGACATTGGTTATATAGGCAGAAATATATGTCCGGGGAAAAGGGGATACTGAACGCGCGCGATATGTGAATAACATTCGTTATTTTCTGCGGTTTCACTCACCACGTAAAAACCAAATAGAACACAATATCTACCCACATTTGCCGGATATCTCTGAACTTATCTGAAATGTTGGAAAAAACATATGACCACATGTACAGGATATTCTCGACCTTATCTAAACTGTTGGAATAACAATCAACCGCAAAAACAGGATGTTCTCGCTACAATCTGAATCGTTGGAAAAAAAACAGCAACCGCAATCGTATGAGACTTCATCATTATCGCAGGAAGTTACCTACCAAATCTCAGTGAATTCTAAACGGAAAATATGCACAACAAGTTGATTATATTCGATTTTATTTCTTCATGAAAAATAACTGAATGATATTTATCAGAATTATCACGACTATGAATGCCAAATTAATATTCGATATAATATTCGATGATGTGACGAATTTTTCGTGGTCCACTGGTGCTGGGGATGTCGGAATAATTGTTGTTGATGTGTTTTCGAAAAACTGCCATTGTCCTAGCTCCCCAAAGGTCCTATCATCGAAAATCAAACGAATTCTATATTTCGTTGCGTTTTTTGGCACTTGTATTGAGAATACTTCCATCCGACCATCATTGATGTACCCTCTTCTCATACCAATCCACTGACATGATCGATTATTGAAACAAATTCCCGCTTCGCTAACTTTGTTCGGCACATTCATGTACAATATATTGTTCATAATTGCGAACAGCAATACGTATGTTGCTTTCAAAATAGCCATAATTTTTTCTTCGAAGTTTGCTGCGTTGTAGGTATGCGTCGAGTTTTGATAGCGTCTTCTAATAATGTGATTCTCGAAAAATTTCAAATGATCAGCTGCTTATCCTCGTAATGTTTTATTGTAGCTTCTAGTTCTTTTATTTTCTTCTGGAATTCCTGCAACTGACGTTTGTACTCTGCCACAGAAATTGGAAGACTGTCGCAAAACACCCAACTACCCCATTTTTATGTCTTGATTTGCATGCGCACACGCAAAAGCAAAAATGTTTGCATACCCTGCACGCCATTCCATCCACTTGGTCCCCCCATATAATGGAAAAGAGTACAAGTACTTTACTACCTCAAACTCACAAATCTACAAGGATACCGATTTAAATGTATGGTTCGACGATAAAATCCTGAAGCCAATCTTGACGGAACTGGGGGAATTTCCAAATTTAAAATCATAATTTTCTAATATTTCCAATGATCAGCTCCAGTTGTTAACTGAAAAAGGAGTGATGCCCTACGATTATATCGACTCATTCGAAAGATTCGATGAAACTCAGCTTCCCCCCAATAGAGTCATTTTACAGTAAATTGTATGACAAGCCATGCCCCCGTAGACACTACCTTCACGCCAAGCTGGTATGGTTGAAATTTGGCTGTAAAGACTTGGGTCAATATGTTGACCTATACATGAAGACTGACATCATGCTGTTGGCCGATGTTTTCGAGAAGTTTCGATCTAGCTGCCACAATACATACGGTCTGGATCCTGCCCATTATTTCACACTACCAGGATACACGTGGGATTGTATGTTGTATAAAACTGGACAAGAGTTGGAGCTTCTCACTGATGTGGATATGTTTTTGTTTGTCGAAAGAGGAATTCGAGGAGGCCTCAGCCAAATTTGCTCAAAACGTCGAGCTAAAGCGAACAACAAGTTCATGCCTTCCTATGATCCCACGAAGCCTGATTCATACTTAATGTATTATGACGTAAACAACCAGTATGGATGGGCTATGTCTCAGGCGTTGCCATATGGAGGCTTTGAATGGGTTGATACCAACATAGATGTAACTTCAATTCCTGATGACGCTTCAGAAGGATACATATTGGAGGTTGACCTAGAATATCCTAGACACCTCCATGATTCCCACAAAGATATACCATTCTGCCCCGAACACATCAACCCGAAAACTATGAAACCTCCGACAAGATCTTCTCAGCCCACCAAGCTGATGGCAACCCTACGCTGCAAGGAGAAGTACGTCCTCCACTACCGAGCCCTCAAACAAGCGCTGGAGCATGGGTTGGTCCTGACCAAAATTCATCGCGTCCTCAAGTTTCAGCAATCAATGTGGCTGAGATCATATATAGATCTGAATACTTCTTTGAGGACTGCCGCAACAAATACATTTGAGAAAAATCTCTATAAATTAATGAATAATGCTGTTTTCGGTAAGACTATGGAAAACATACGAAAGAGGGTCAACGTTAGACTTCTAACGGAGTGGGTGGGGCGATATGGTGCTGAGGCCTATATTTCAAAACCAGAGTTCAAAAACTGTACCATTTTCAATGAGAATTTGGTTGCAGTAGAGCTCAGGAAATTGGAGATATGGTTGAACAAACCCATTTACGTTGGTCAGACCATTCTCGATCTAGCTAAAACAACCATATACGATTTTCATTATGGATACATGTCCAAAATATTTGGTGATGATTGTAGCGTATGCTACACCGACACAGACTCGCTCATCTATGAGCTTCATAAAAATCCCTATGAAGTCATGAAGCGAGATTGCCATACCCACTTTGATACTTCAGACTATCCTGAAGATAACATCCATGGCATACCACTTGTTAATAAGAAAGTACTGGGAAAAATGAAGGATGAGTGCAATTCTGCCATAATGACCGATTATGTGGGACTCCGATCAAAATTATACTCGACGAGGGTGCTGGTAACTGATGATGATATTGCAAAGAAGAGGGCAAAGTTGCACGCGGATGATTATGATGAGGATGAAATCAATGAGATCATAAGGAATATGGGTGTTACAAAGAAAGCTAAAGGTGTGAAATCGTCTGTAGTTGAAACGAATATCACTTTCGAAGATTATGTTAAATGTTTGGAAACATCTGAACATATGGAGGTTTCTCAAAATTTCATCAGAGCTCAAAAACATGTCGTATTTTCAACCACCCAGCAGAAGATAGCATTGAGCGCGACTGATGATAAACGATACTTGATTCCTGGTACTACTGAAACTCTACCCTGGGGCCATCATTCAATTCAATCAGCACTGACGTCAGATGATGAAACAATGGAAATATAAAATTGAAATGTACATATTATGTGAAAAATAAATTATTTCAATCGACATCTTTAGTATCCTATCCAACATGTTCGCAAGTAGTTAAAAGTAGGCCTCGAGAGGGGGAGGTTTCTTCTACTCAAAATAAAGAAACTAACGAGACCGGAACCCAAACCTCATGTCGCACTCAGCATGCTCAGTGCGCTTTCTGTGTGGGTGTTTCCGTGCGAATTTCCATGAAATTCTAGATTTCCATGGGGGATGTGAATGTGCACTTAGGATGTTGAGTACGCTAAGGTGGTCTGGAATTTGGGTTTGTACATTCGATTCGCCCTGTATATACGTTTCATTTGGAATAAATAATACATTCTCTATCGATATAACAGGATGCATGCGATATGCGTTATCGTTTATGTACAAATTCTCTTCTAGTCTTGAAACTACGTAACTACACTTTTTACCTACAGTTGTTGATTGAATCGATCACATCAGTTTGATTTCACAGCATGTTTTCTTTTGCTGAGTGCCAGTGTTGTGAAAAATGTGTATGTGAAAATGCTGGATTTCTGCTTCTCAGATTGATCCCAGGTATTTATATAGTCTTACTAGAAATGCATAGTATACGAGATGGTGTTTTTTTGGAATGAGTATTAATTTTCATTACATCAATATGATACACAGCCTAAGGTCCCCATGATATCAGAATTCTTATAATCAACGAGAAATTTCATCCACTGAATAAAAAGTGAGAGAGAAATCAAGTATACAACAATTTAAATGATTATTGTCATGTTATGATTGTGCCTTTCGCACAGAGGCGTCGCCAGAATTGCTACAGTGCCGAAAAAGGGGTATAATCCTCCAAATTTCATTTTGATATCTAGATTTTATTTGTGTCATTCGATAATTCGATCAAATATTTGCATCTACTTCAATGCCGCCCAGTATATAGGGAAGTAAGATAATGGATATTTGTCTATAAGTCAAGGCCTATTATTTCTCCAACATTCCTTTACATTCCTCCGAGAGGTCGAACCTATAGTGACCGTCCATAACCTTCAACGTCCCTAAGCCTTATGAGTTTTATGCTATAGTGTTATTTGATATATGCTAACTGAGCGTCCCGTAGGGACATACGTTACACATATATTAAACGTTAATATGTTCGCAGGGACCGCCTGTCAGTTCTTGCCTCCCCTGTATATATAGTTTTATTGCTATCCAAACACCCTGTATAATGATCGGAATCGTCAACTAGCGACAACTGTCACACTTTTGCTGAGTCCAACTTTCACTTGTTGCCACGAGTGCCCTATATAAGTTCGTATTACTATTATTGCTGTATATCGAACGGATACTATATCATACGTATGTTTGCTACCCCGTGAGACACCCTATTTCTCATCGCTATTGCTTACTCAGACACCCTGTATATATTTTTATTGCTATCCAAACACCCTGTATATATCATGTTATAGCGGGTAGCCTATATGCTGGTAGTCTACTCGTCCAGGAGGTATAACGCCTTTTGGGTTCACTCTATATATTTTTTCCCCAACTATTACCCAACTCATACACCCTGTATATAGCCATTATTGGGTGAAAAATGTAATGGAATGCGCACCGTTATCTCTAGAACGGATCTCTCGCTTTGCTCGCCGTCGGAGCCGGATGACCTTGAAGTGGCCAAAAATGACCAGAATGAACCTTAAAATCCGCTAAAAAAGTCCGTAGATCTAGGGAAAAATCTGCTTTGCTTTACATTGGCTCTTATGGGGCTTCCTGCCGTACATCGTGTAATTTCCGTAGAATCTAGGGAAAAATGACTTAGAATTTTGAAAATTGGTCTGGTTCTCTCCTAGCTCCTTTACTTCCATCTGACGCTTTATCAATTATTCAATCAGAACATTTATAATCAATCAAAAGTAAATCGCGGTCATCGAATCATATTAACAATACTTCCGGTGTATTATTAACATCATTCACGAAAAATAACGGAATTTCTAGCTTAATATTTACAGCAGTTTGTGATAACTATAACGTATGTCTCAAAATAGAAGTAAATTCGTTACAGAATATACGTGTATGTATTCCGGAATAGACCTTTTATTCCTGTGCACCATATGACCCCTCACATTATGGAATGAACCTGGTGCTTTTTCGCTCTTATCAAAATTTGAGAAACCTTCTTATGCTCGTGTGTTTCCAGACAGTCGACGTAATCCTCGAAAGTGATAGCTGTTTTAACAACAGACGATTTCACGCCTACCGCTTTCTTTGCAACACCCATATTCATTATAATACTATTAATCTCGTCCTCATTATAATCTCCCTCCCGTAACTTTGCCCTCTTCTTCACAAAATCATCAGTTACCTACCAGCACCTTTGTAGATTATAATTTTGATCGTAGACCTACATATTCCATCATTATGACAGAACAATTCCCATCTTTCATCATTCCTAGAACCTTCTTGTTCACCTGAGGAATTCCATGAATATTCTCTTCAGGATAGTCAGAAGTATCAAAGTGGAAGTGGCAATCTCGCCTCATAACTTCATACGGATTTTTATGGAGCTCATAGATGAGGGAGTCTGTGTCGGTGTAGCAAGCAGAACAATCATTACCAAATTTTTTCTCCATATAATCGTAATGGAAGCCATATATAATAGTTTTGGCTATATTGCGAATAACTTGACCAACGTGAATGGGCTTATTGAGATATACTTCAAGTTTTTTCAGCTCTACAGCAACTAAATTCTCGTTGAATATAGTACAGTTCTTGAACTCTGGCTTTGAAGTCCATGCTTCAGCGTTATATCTTCCTTCCCATTTTGTCAGAAGCTCAACTTTGATTCTCTTCCAGATGTTTTCTATAGTCTTCCCAAAGACAGCGTTTTTCATCAACTTGAATAAATTTTTCTCGAATTCATTTTTAGCAGCCTTTCTCAAACTCGTATTCAGATCAATATATGATTTGAGCCATGTAGATTGCTGAAATTTGAGCACACGATGAATTTTGGTCAGGACCAACCCATGCTCCAGCGCTTGTCTGAGGGCTCGGTAGTGGATGATGTACTTCTCCTTATTATTCAGCGTTGCCATAAGCTTGGTGGGTTGAGAAGATCTCGTCGGAGGTTTCATAGTTTTTGGATTGATGTGTTCTGAGCAGAAAGGTAGGTCTTTGTGGGAATCATGAAGGCGTCGTGGGTATTCAAGGTCAACTTCTAGAAAGTATCCTTCTAAATCATCATCAGCAACGGTTGTAACATCAAGATTAGTGTCGGCCCATTCAAATCCTCCATATGGCAATGCCTGAGACATTGCCCAACCGTACTGGTTGTTAACGTCAAAGTACATTAAATATGAGTCAGGCTTTGATGAATCATATGAAGGCATGAACTTGTTGTTCGCCCTAGCTCTTCGTTTCGAACAAATCTGGCTGAGACCTCCTGTTGTGTAATAGTGTGCAGGGTCAAGATTGTAAGTTCTGAGGCAGCTGGTTCGGAATTTTCGAAAACATCGGTCAACAACATGATTTCAGTCTTCATGTAGATATCAACATATTGTCCCAAGTCTTGACAATTGAACTCATTCCACACAAGATTGGCTTTCAGATAATGTCTGCGTGGACAGGGTTTCTCGTTCAGTTTGTTGAAGAAAGCATCAATTGGTGGTAGCTGCGTCTCGTTGAAGCGTTGAAACGAGTCGATATAGTCATACGGCATCACACCTTTCTTAGTTAGAAGCTGGAGCTGATCTTCGGTGATGTTAGAGAATTGAGACATCAAGTTCGGAAATTCGATTAAATATGATGCCAATATATCCAGAGAAGAATTCATAAATCGAAAGCTATCGATGAAGCGGAAGCCTATTCGTGAATCCTCATTGTATTTGGTGAAGGAAATATATTTGTCTTTGGTGATTGGCAACAAATCAACTCGACCCTGCATTTTAGATGCTATTCTTGCCAAAAATGTTTCATAGAAACTTATAAAAAAATATAGATGAGAATTTATGAGAATGAAGTTGGATAGTGAAACAGTAATTCCGTATAATCCTATGTATTTTGCAGATACATATATAATCAGTTTCTAATGGCGATTCTCTTCCTTTCTCTTATAAGTATGAACTGTTTTTCGCAGATATATTTATAATCAGTTCCTAATAGTTATTCCTCATTATTTACATACGAGAATATATCAGAGTCAAGTTGGATAGTGAATCAGTAATTTATAAGCTCGAAATGTATTCTGCAGTTACATTTATAATCAGTTCCTAATGGCAATCCCCAATGGAGTCGATGAGTTTGAACTGTAATTCACAGATACATTCATAATCGGTTCTAAATGGCAATTCCTTATTAAAACATCGTAATTCATGATTTTGAAATGTGTTCTGCATGAACATTCATGACAGGTTCCTAATAGCAATTTCCAACGAAGTCTTCGAGTATGAACTATGTTTTACAGATACATTTATAATCAGATTCTGATGGCAATTCCTCATTGAAACACTGTGGCATTCATGAGAATGGAAAGTGTTCTGCATATACATTCATGATGAGTTTCTAATAGCAACTCTATGAGTATGAACTCTGTTTTGCAGATACATTCGAAATCAGTCCCTAATTTCAATTTCTTATTGAATTAACGTGGCATTTATGAGTTTGCAATGTGTATTGCAGATACATTCATAATGTATAATGCGAAATGTGTTTGACAGGTACTGTCATGATGAGTTTCTATTGACAGTTCTTCATGTACTCAATGAGTATCATCGGTGTTTCACAGATACATTTATAATCAGTTCTTAATAGCAATTCTTTACGAAGTCTTTGAGTTTGAAACCATGGATGACGCCGGCGCTGCTAAAATCAATCAGACATAGAGATTTCCTAAAGCAAAAACTCAACAACAACGATTCTGAAGAAAATAAAAATGGATACAAACATTATAGAAATTTCTTATGCAATTTACTGAGAACTACAAAACATAACTATTATGAACAGCGAATAACCAATGCTACAAAAGATATTAAAGAAATGTGGGATAATATCAATGAAATCACTAATGTCAAACAAAATAAGAAATCTGATACTCTAGTTATTGTTGATGAACATAATAATAAATTGTCCTCTGATAAAGAAACAGCCGACCATTTCAACACTTTTTTCTCTAACATTGGTACCAAAATGGCACAAAAAATTAATATACCTCCAAGATCCATTCAAAAATCAAACAAGTGTTCCAAAAACTCCATGTTCCTGCACCCAATATCCAATAATGAAATTATCTCTATTATCTCAAGCTTAAAAAATAACACATCGTCGGGCCCTGATAAAATATCTGTACACTTTATAAAAAAATATAATAAGTTTCTCATTGAACCTCTGTGTCACATCTTAAACTCAATTCTAACAAAAGGTGAAGTACCTTCAGCATTCAAAGATTCCATTACAACTCCCATTCTTAAATCAGGATGCCGTAATCATGCAACGAATTATAGACCTATAACAGTGATCAACAATTTTGCCAAAATCTTTGAGAAATGCATCAAGAACAGAATCATGGATTATTGTAATAGCAATGAAATATTATCTGCTTCACAATACGGTTTCCGTAGGAACTTATCTACCGAAAAAGCTGTATTTGAGTTAACTAATAACATACTGACCGCCTTCCAAAATAAAAAAAATGTCTCACAATATTTTTGGATTTAGCGAAGGCGTTTGATACCGTTAATCATGCGCTCTTGTTTGAACGTCTTGAATATATCGGAATCCGAGGTATTGCTTTAGGTTTGTTGAAAGACTATCTGACAAACAGAACACAGGTTGTCAAAATAAATAATACTCTTAGTAACCCATTACCTATATTAATGGGTGTTCCACAGGGGACAGTATTGGGACCGATACTATTTATTCTGTACATCAATGAATTATTCTCAATAAGTAATTTCGAAGGTAAATTTATATCCTAAGCTGATGACACAGCAATTACATTTGTTGGAAATACATGGGCAGAAACGTACCAAAACGCAGAATGCGGATTGAAATCAGTATATAACTGGCTCAGCAGTAGTCTGCTGAGTCTTAATATTTCTAAAACAAAATTCATTGCATTTTCCTCCACATCTAGAGATCGCGACATTCCAAATAATTTACTACTCCACACTCATGATTGCCCTGATACTCTTCAATGTCCTTGTCAAACAATAATGATGACAAAATCTATTAAATACCTAGGGGTTTTCGTAGATCAACACTTACGTTGGGAAGATCATATCAGCTACACAGTTAAAAGACTTCGGAAATTAATTTATAAATTTTACCAGCTGAGGAATATATTGAATAAAAAAATGTTGCTAATGGTATATAATTCCCTAGTTGAGTCCATACTACGTTATTGCCTCATTGTTTGGGCAAGAACATTCAAAACATCAGTGCACAATCTGAAGGTAATACAAAACACTCTACTAAAAATAATTCTCAAAAAAAAACAAACGTTTCTCTACACAACTTGTATTTGAAGAGTCAGAAGTATTCAATTTACAAAAATTATACGTTTATCAATCGCTTCTATGGATGACAAATATGCCTCAATTGACAGTTATTTATGGTTATGAAACAAGTAGAAATGCTTCGCAAGTCCTTTCTATCCCTTGCTTCAGACTTACCCAGAATCAAAAATTCATAACGTTTTATGGTCCGAAATTCTATAATCTGCTGCCTGCTGACATAAAAAACATCAGAAATATAAATCTCCGTAAAAAACACATAAGAACATATTTGATAACTCACCCTCTTCCATTTCTGAAAATTCTAGATAATTGATAAATTAAAAAAATATAAAGTTAAATATTCACTTGAATAAATGCTCCTTTTCTCTTTCTTCGTACTCTTATAGATTGAGTTCAGGTACTTACAGTTTTGTAATTTAATACTTGCATCGTGATATTGATTGCAGAAGAATGTTCCACAACTCAAGCCCTGCTTAGGTGGCTTCTTCTGATTTAATTTTTCTTGAATATAAATAGATGTTTTGTTTTATGTTCACATACATAATATAACAATAACTATAGGTTTATATTTCTCTATGTATTTGTACGTTCTAACTCTTGTTAGAGATCATTTTATGAAGTTGGCAACACTGTGGTCAACTGAAGGAATGACATTTGATGGCGTCTGTCTGTGTCACTAATGTCAGTGGAACGGACAAGGAGGCAGTGAGAGAGAAGGGATAATAAAAATCGACATCCTGAACTGAGTGGCTTTATTTTCCAAAATAAAGGAGTGAAAGCTCCTAATCAAAAGATTCAAAAGTTTGAATCTTACATTTCAGAAGTGGAATGGTGGACGCCAATTATTAGCAATAATAAAAAAAAGCAAATTGCAGCAAACAAGGCTGTACAAAGTGGTGCGAAAACGAATTCTCACCTGAACCACAACACGGGACAAGATGGCGGAATTGGCGGGACCTGCTGTTATGGAAATTGTCGAAAACTGAGTGACTATTGACTTTACCACTTTACTGAGTGAAAAATCATTTTTGTTTTGAAAATGAACGAAAACCAAGATAATGAAAGAGATAGTCTCGAAGGCTTTGGTGAAGGATTATCACACAGTCTTCCAGACAACATGTACCTACAAAGGATGACGGAGTTGATGATTTCTGAAAGTCGACGTAGAGAAGAAGCATTCCTACAAGTTTTGAGTAGATTAACTCCACAAGCAAGCACTGATCCAAATATTTCCAGTAACACTAACCCAGGAGATAGTACAGTTCCATTCCATGTCATGCCAAATTTGTCCAAGGTGATAGGGCATTTTGATGGGGACAAAGATGTTTCACATGCTGATAAGTGGCTTCAGAGTGTGGAAACAAGTGCAAGATTGAACCGTTGGCCAGATAATTATACATTAGAAGTGGCAAGATCACATCTGAAAGGTCCAGCAGTGTATTGGTATGATGCCAAATCTGAATTCATAAATACTTGGAATGAATTCAAAATTCAATTCAAAAGAACCTATTCCAAAGTGGAGGGATTGTCACAAAAATGGGACAGAATGCGGGCTAGGAGACATAATGTCCTACTTCTATGAAAAATATGATTCGTGTAAAAAGTTAGACCTGAATTTCAATGAAGCAAAAGAAGAAATTCTGAGTGGCTTATACTTGAAAGAAATTGCAATGAGTTTAACAGTGAAAAGTCATCATGACTCAGATACTTTACTACAGGACATTCTTGCCATAGAAAGAATGAAATTTAATGCTAATGCTAGACAGGAAATCAGACCAATTGGCAGGGAATTTACTACTAGACAAGTGGATAGTCAACTTGCAGTAAGAAATGATAGACTACCTCGGAAATGTTATAAGTGTGGTCTTAGCAACCATACATCTGATAGGTGTAGGCTTGAAAACTCTGTGTGTTTTTCTTGCAAACAAGAAGGTCATTTTTCCACAAACTGCCCAAAAGGAAGAAGTGTTCCTCAACCTAGAGAACAGTCAAGGAGTGCTAATGTGCCAAACAGAGACAATAATGATGTACAAAGACGTGTGAATGTTGTAAATAGTGTAGTTGATCTCACTGATGCAAAAGCAAATGACATTACTGAGGAAAGTGGAGGTACCATCAACATCATTGAACCAAAGACAATATCAGACAAAAAGTTCATAAAACGAGTGCTAGTAAATGGTTCAATTTTACTAAAAGGATTTGTAGATACAGGAAGTTCTTTATGTACAATTAGTGAAGAAGTTGTTAAGAAATTTGGCCTAGACATTGTATATGATCGCCAACCACTATATGGTTTTGGTGGGAATAAAGAACCAGCCTTGTACTCTCTTGGCAAGACAAAGATACATATTTCTATTGACAATGTATCAGCTGACAATATTGAAATGTGGATTGTACCTGTTACAGCTCAAGAAACTGATCTGCTGATTGGAAGATCATTTTGCGAATTGGATCACATTGCATACATAAGTGTGGGTGATGAGTTGACATTTGGTTATGCAGATATTGAACCATTCAAAGACATTGACATTTCAGCTATTGTCAAATCAAATTCCAAAATGTACTACAAAACAATGGAAGAAAAAAAGTTGAGGCTTACAAAGCTCACAATCTCAGAGTTGAAAAAGCAGAGAAAAATATAATACTGAGAGTGTATAATGCTACAGATAAAAACATTATATGCAGAGCAGGACAAAATATCAAAATACCTGAGTGTACAAGTGATGAAGAACAAAATGAAAATTTTGTAAGTGCCAAACAAATTCCCATAACAATGGAAATGGTTAATGTTGCAAAAGAAATACAGTACTCCCAAAAATGTGAACTGTTTGACTCATTGAATAAATTTAGAGACTGCTTTGCATTGAACCTAGATGAACTGGGGTGCACAAATCTTACCCAGATGGATATTGTTGACAATAATATGCCTGTTAGGTGTCAACCATATAAAGTCTCCACAGCTGACAGGAAAACTATAGGGGAATTAGTTAGTGAGCTGAAAAGATGTGGTATAGTAACTGAAACCACTAGTCCTTATGCTTCACCAGTCTTATTAGTTAGGAAGAAAAATGGAGATCCTAGATTGGTAGTGGACTACCGCAAATTAAATAAGCAGACAGTGCCAATGAACTTTCCAAAACCTGGACTAGATGAACAGTTTCAACACCTAGCTGGCAACTCACTATTTGCCTGTTTGGACTTAGCCAATGGGTACATGCAAGTTCCATTGACTAAAGCTGGTTGTCAGAAAACTGCGTTTATCACCCCTGATACCACAGGAGAATTCAAGAGGATGATATTTGGTCTAACAAATGCACCATATGAGTTTGTGAGATTAATGAATATTGTGCTTGGTCCTCTAAGAAATAAAGTATGCTGTTGCTACTTAGATGATGTCATAATACCAGCAAAGAGTTGGACTGAATTGCTGGATAGATTGAAATTAGTATTACAAGCATTTCTGGATGCTAATCTGACCTTGAACCTAAAAAAATGCGAGTTTGGGAAAAAAGAAATAGATTTTCTTGGCTACAAAATATGTGAAGAAGGGCTCAAACCTGGAATGAAAAAGTTACAGGCTGTAGAGGAATTTCCAGAGCCAAAATCTGTGCATGAAATAAGAAGATTCCTTGGACTATCAGGATTCTTCAGGCGCTTTATACCTAATTATGCCATAATTGCCAGACCTCTTACTGAGCTTACAAAAAGGGACAAGAACTTTGAGTTCAATAGTGAGTGTCAAGAAGCATTCCATAAATTAAAGGACACTTTGTTACAGTATCCAGTACTGAAACTGTATGATTGCAATGCAGAAACTGAACTGCATACAGATGCTAGCTCTGTAGGAATAGCAGGTATGCTTTTACAAACAGATGAACTTGGGAAAAAAGGTTTAGTCTATTGTGTTTCCAAAAAGACAACCAACAGTGAGAGTAAATACCACTCTTCACAGCTAGAATTGTTGGCCATAATATGGAGTGTTGAGAGATTAAGAGCACTATTAATAGGTATCAAATTCAAGATTGTAACTGATTGTCAGGCAATTATATACCTAAATAGCAAAAAGAGTATCAAACCACAAGTGGCACGTTGGTTTAATATACTCCAAGAGTATCAATATGAACTGGAGTATAGAAAAGGTGAGAGAATGGCACATATAGATGCTCTCAGTAGAGCTCCAGTAGAAGAAGCTACAGATACTCATGATGATATTATGGAGAGAAGACTGACAGTAATGTCAACATTCACCGAAAATGCACAAGTTGCCATGATGCAAAAGAGTGATGGACGTCTCAGAAAACTGATTGAAATTTTGGAGAAGTCAGAGAAGGACAGGAACAAAGAAGAAAAGGATGCTACCAAACATTTCGAATTGCATTTTGGAAAACTGATAATTAACCATGTGATAGGATCAAAATCTAGGAAATTATTTGTAGTGCCAGACACCATGAGAAAATCTATTGTGGTACAGAACCATGATTTAGCAGGTCATTTTGCTGTGGAAAGGACTGTTGCCCGAATTTTGGAAAAATACTGGTTTCCCAGATTACGCAGTTATGTAAGGAGACATATTGCAGGTTGTATGGAATGTCTTGTGAACAAGATTCCAGCAGGAAGACCAGCCGGGTTATTAAATCCTATTCCTCCAACTAATAAACCATTTCAGAGAATCCATATAGACCATGTTGGACCTTTTGTGAAAAGTCCCATGGGCAATGAATACATTTTTGAAATTATTGATTCCTTCACAAGATTTGTCAATTTTTACCCAGTTAAAAGTACCAAAGCTAGTGATAAGATGCATGGACGACTTTATTTTGAAACATGGGTTGCCTCAGACAATTGTATGTGACAGAGGGACTTGTTTCACATCAAAAAGTTTTCAGAACTTTTGTGAAGAAAAAGGAATGAAATTAGTTTACAATTCTCCCAGGCATCCACAAGCAAATGGGATGATAGAAAGAGTCAATCGAACCTTGATACCAGTGATACAAGCAGAGATGACAAGTGAAAGAAACTGGGACAAATGTCTGAAGGAGGTTCAATGGGATCTGAACACATCCATCAACAAAACTACCAGACAATCACCTTATAAATTGTTGTATGGATATTTTCCAGAAATCAATAATGCCAGACTGCAAGCCTTAACAAATTCACAGGAACCAGAAAGTGTGGTCGATTTGCAACAGAAAGCAGTGACTGACATTTTGGATGGGCAAAACAGGTATAAAAAACAATTTGACAAGAGGAGATACATAGGACACACTTATGATATTGGAGAAATTGTAGTGGTGAAAGCTTCAGTCCTAGCAACAGGACACAGTACAAAACTTCAAAATAAATATAAAGGCCCATATTTTATTTTGGAATGTTTACCAGGAAATACTTATAGAATACAGAAACTAGAGTGTGGAGATAATGAACAGAGGCAGATAACTACAGCACATGTATCTCAGATGAAGGGGTACTACAATGCTTATGAAAGTGATCAAGAAAATGATGCCATAGATGAGGAAGAAAGAATAGCAGATGAAGAAGACGAATTTTCGGAAGTCCACAGTTATGCTGAAAGAGAAGCTATGGAAGGGGAGTGCTTTCAAGAAGATATGCAAGAAGAAAAGAAGTCTGAAGAAGAGAGACCGAAACGTTTCAGAAAAAAACCTGATAGGTTTAGGGACTATGATTGTTAAGCTATTTTTCACTCATTTATGTAGCTTATGGAAATGAAATAGTTCTCTTTTGTTGACCGTTTGAGACAGGGTACATTGATATCATATAACATGTTTATTTGAATTTGTGTGTTTTAAAGTTTTAGATTCGTTTTGTATTTGTAAAGTGCGAGGGCGCTCTTTAAGTCAGGATGACCGAATGTTAGAGATCTTTTTATGAAGTTGGCAACACTGTGGTCAACTGAAGGAATGACATTTGACGGCGTCTGTCTGTGTCACTAATGTCAGTGGAACGGACAAGGAGGCAGTGAGAGAGAAGGGATAATAAAAATCGACATCCTGAACTGAGTGGCTTTATTTTCCAAAATAAAGGAGTGAAAGCTCCTAATCAAAAGATTCAAAAGTTTGAATCTTACACTCTGTACATTCAAACTCTCACTGAATAAACTTACTTACTTACTTACTTACTTACTTACTTACTTACTTACTTACTTACTTACTTACTTACTTACTTACTTACTATGAACTCTGTTCTTCTGATACATGTACAACTCATATAATGAGTTCGTAATAGCATTTTCATAGGAATTCTTGAGTATAAACTGTTCTGCAGATACATTCACAATCAGTTCCCTATTATAATTTCTTATTGAAATACCGTGGCATTATGAGTTTGAAATGTGTGTTGCAGATACATGAATGTATTCAGAATGAAATTCTTATATCAATTCCGTATGAACTCTATTAGTATGAACTCTGTCTTGCAGAAACATCCATAATCAATTCCTAATCGGAATTCCTTATTGGAGCACAGTGGCATTTATGAGTTTGAAATATATCCTGCTGGTACATTCATAATCAATACCTAATAGCAATTCCTCAGGAACACTTAGAGTATAACTCTGTTTTGCAGATACACTCATCATCAGTTCCTAATTGGAATTCGTCATTGAATCACCGTGGCATTTATCAGTTTGAAATGTGTTTCACAGGAACAATCATAATGAGTTCCTATTGGCAGTTCTTCACGTACTCTATGAGTATAATCTGTGTTTCACAGATACATTTATAATCAGTTCCTAATAGCAATTTCTTTCGAAGTGTATGACTATAAACGCTGTTTTGCAGATACATTAATTATAATAAGTCCCTAATCGGGATTTTTATTTTAAATACCTTGGCATTTATGAGTTCTACGAGTATGAATTCTGTTTTGCAGATACATTTCATAATCAGTCACTAATCGGAATTTATCACTAAAATACCGTGGTATTTATGAGTTCAAAATGTGTATTGTAGATACATGCATTCATAATGGGTTCATCATAGCAATTCCATATGAACTCTGATTTGCAGATAGATTTATAATCAGTTCCTGATCAGAACTCCTTATCGAAATGCAGTGGCATTTATGAGTTTGAAATGTTTATTGCAGATACTTTCATAATCAGTTCCTCATAGAAATTCCATATTAACTCTATGAGTATGAACTGTGTTCTGCAGATGCATTCATAATCTGTTCCTGATCAGAGTTTCTCATTGTACTACAGTGGCATTTATGAGTTTGAAATGCGTTCTGCAGGTACATTCATGATCAATTCCTGATAGCAATTCCTCACGAATACTATAAGTATAACTCTGTTCTGCATATACACTTATCATCAGTTCCTAATTGGAAGTCTTATATGAAACAGCGTGGCATTGATTAGTTTGAAATGAGTACAACATATCTATTCATAAAGAGTTACTATTGACAGTTCTTCAGTATTTTGTACTGAATCCCTGCTTATTTTTTCATGTTTCATTCGATTTTTTTTTCCAAGAACGATCTTTTATATTTTTTCTGTATATACCAACAGAAAAACAGTTGAACTTCTCAAAAAATAGTCAGATTTTCTATCGGCATATATAAAATCTAAAGGAAGAGTATTGAAGAAAGTTTCTTGAAAAAATAAAATTGACAATACATAAAAAAGTTGAGTAGGGGTTCAAAATATTCGTGAATACCCTGTACAGGCTGTCCCATTTTCGATGTCCTAACGGGATAGGTATCTCATTTATTTTCTAAAATAGAGATTTTCCATTTTCGCAAACGTGGGCTTCTTTTTAGTGAAACTCACGATACCCTCAACCAAGTTTTTGTAGCCTTTTTGAAATACAGGGGGAAATTGAAAATGCTGCATTTCGGGACCCTTCTCGTATCTCAACCATCTTCCAATTCATCGAAAAAGTCGAAAGTGTTTGTCATACATTTTTGCACGTAGAATCCAGTGGCGTAATCAGAATTTCAGAATGAGCTGTTATTATTCAGATATAATCAATCCAAAGTTATGTTTTTTCAAATGAAACATCACGTATATTTTTCCTCATTTGAAACATTGATGCTTTTCGCTTTTCAAAAATATACAACTTATGAGATATATTTAGTCTTAGCCCAACATTCTGATAAATTGTAGTTTCTCAGTAGACTTTTTATCGATTGAACTTGTAAATATCTGGCAACATTGTCCATATCATAAATTTCCATATTTGCCTTGTTGCTGATACAGTGTTTCGTCACACACTAGATTCAATTTTCACCAACATTGAACATTCACCAATATTCAGCAGTATTTATTGAATATGAAGCTGTGGACCTAATGAGTAAGTAGAGGGACTATGTGACTACCAGCCCAAGCCAATCAGAGACCAGCATTTGGTTGGAGGCCACGCCCACTAAGAACCAGCGCGAAATTCAAATTATTCATACGGCGTCACGTCGCCATCGTGAATAAATAAATTAAAAAAAGCTGTCACCGCTGGGGAATTGAACCAGGGACCTTTGCATTATGAGGCAGCGTATATACGCACTGTGGTATTCCGACCTCCGTGATATTTCAATTATTTTAATGCTATTCAAACGGGATATCCATCGCTGGCGCGCGCTTATCTTTGCAACGGATCTATCGAGGTAGAGTGAAGCGAGAGATGCATTCCAGAGATAAGAAACTTCGAGTCGAAAATAATATCCATCGCTGGCGCGCGCTTATCTTTGGAATGGATCTATCGAGGTGAAGCGAAGCGAGAGATGCATTCCAGAGATAAGAAACTTCGAGTTGAAAATAATATCCTGTAACCTTGCAAATTTCAGGGGGTAATAAGTGATAAAATTTAGTTATGATTCTACCCCTGAGTTGGCTGTTAACCTGCCTGAGATTTACTTGGTGTTTTAATTCTCAAAAGTTTTGCTACAAAATAAGTGATTTAAGTGCCTAGTTTGAGACTGTAGAAACCAAACACTGGTAGTTCAGCGGGACAATGGGGTGGGTACGTTAAATGCCAGAAGTAGGGTGAATATATAGATTTAATAATAATAAAACTTGAAAAATACAAATTCCACTAGAACTTTGCCTTGATCTCAATGAAAACCATCCATTAGCAATATTTTATATCACAACTAGAGACTGTCTGAAATCAACTCTTCAGACATCCCTTATAATCAATTTATAACAAAAATGGGAATAACAGATATATATAGACAAGGTGATAAAGCAATACCGCAGTGCACGTTGGTTTCCAATATATGAATGACTTGATAATACTAATAAATGGTACAATTTGGGGTATTTTACTTATAACTCAGCATAAACGGTAATTTTCAACCCTTCTAAGTGGTAGCGGTATTTGGTGGTAGTTTTCCACTTCCAAACGGGTACTAATATGGAACAGACTCACCAAAATTGAAGGTGACAGGCGATTATGTTCCTCGGTGGTGTCTAGCTGTCGAGTACAGGGTGTAGGCGGCCACGTCGTTCATATACAGGGTGTTGAGCGTACAGGACAGAGAGTGACGCTACAGGGTGCATACCGGATCCATACAGGGTCCAAACAGGGTGGACTCGAAGAGCTGTTTACTCCTCAGCAACTATACAGGGGATTCTTAGGGTTGCTTGTTCATCAGCAGGCTCTCCTTTGGGGCTTGCAAAAAAAAAAAAGGCCAAACCGGTGGATGACGCAGATCGGAAGCCAGGAGATAATTCCAGGAGAATAAGAACCCTAAACGATAAAAAAAAGAAAATGGTTGTGTGCCACTCGAAAAATAATCAAGACTAAATTCCATACCTGATGTGATGGTGGTCGGGTTCTTGATCGGCTGATGTCAGCCTCGTGGCTTTCGGCCTTAAATCCCTCCAATTTGAGGTATGGTACCAAAACCAAAATTGGTCACCACGAAATGAGAATTCGAATCGAATTAATCCCAACACTAATGGAGAAAGAATAAATCAAAATATGTACAATGCGAAATCGAATCTCTGGCTTACTTGTCACACGAGTTGGATCAACCTTCTCCAGGAAAAATGGCGAGATATCTCGTGAAGATGATGGGCCGTCCTTCAACCGGAAGATCGGTCTTTATCTCAAAAACGCCCCATACCTCAGGAAAGTGTTGGTGGGAGATTTTCCCGCGAACACACTGTAGATGGTATTTCACCACCACAGAAAGATGAGAGAATATCCTAGCTCCAACAAGAAAATACCTAATTTACCCGATATTAGTGAATGTTAACCATTTTCCATTTAGTTTTCGTGGAAATTGATTTTTCGGCGGTTAAAGCCGTTTTGCCACGACCACAATATTCAAACGGAGACATGCGCAGACATGACCTCGGAACTACGTCGACCCATGACGCAATCTTCTTCTTTTTCGATGGATGCTCGACTTCATCGAACGAGACATAAACACTAGGGTTATCACACCTACTATCCGATTTAACAACAAATCACTATTTTGACAAAAATCCCGACATCATGCTGAGCTTAGTCCTTCCATAATCAATCAATTTTGAGGGCCATTCAAAAATCGATGAAAAATGAACTGCTGTCAATGACAGATGTTAGCAACTGCTAAAAGTACGGAGAATCATAAAAATAATGACATTGTCTTTCAAAATAAAGCAGAGCAGCTCGCAAATATCGGTCAACTGTCAGTAGTCAACAATCTGACAGTGATAAAGATTCTGACAGTGATACCTCGCTCAATATTATTGACTGAAAATGTAAACAACGAGCACAATATGATAAATCGACTGATAACTAAAATAGTGAAATGATCCTCGCTAAACTGTTGAATATCCGTGCGCTCGAACATATCGAAGAAGACTGGCTATCATCCCACAAAAACAACAGCGTGAATAAATATTCGAAACCAGAATCGCGAACCACGGTAAGCACTGACAACAGACCTTGTCTAATAGAAACTCGAGAGACTATTTTGTTTTCAGGAGCTAAATAAGAGAACTGATTTACGACAATAAACTGTATAAACTATTTGAGATTGCAAATAGGATATATCAACGACAACTGATGAATAAACAAATGAAAATCTGAGAGAAAAGTACGTAAACAAAACCATCTCGATTTGATTTCTAGCAGTATTTTCGTTAGGCAAAAACGAAGTGTAACACTCCCCCTCTACCCCGAAGAGATTTACCTGTAAATCTCAACAAGATAACTTGTCGAAAATACTGTCTACTATACGTTACGGATCTACGGTGGATCATGGAAATCCTCCTCCTCGGAATTCGGATCAGGTGGACGAGACTTGAAATCTTGTACATGCCAAGTACCTCCAGATTTGCCTTTGTTATCTACTATTTCATATGTTACTGGAGAGAGCTTCTTTTTAATGATAAAAGGACCTTTATAATTTGGGGCAAACTTAGCAGTGAAATAGTTAGTAGCATCAGAAAGCACATGGTTCTTTACATAGACCGAATCACCAACGGAATAACTCACCGGCCTACGCCTAAGGTTATAGCGCTTTTTGGACTTAGAATGAGCATCATCAAGACGTTTCCGAACATCGCTATAGATGTTTTTGAATTCCTCTACTGCTCTTCGAGGCCTAGGATCGTTGTCCATATTGGCAAGTGGATGTTCATAATTATTTCCACTGGGTTTATGTTCACGCCCGAAATTAACAAAAAATGGTGTCAAACCTGTAGTCTCATGAACGGAAGTTCGAATTGCACAACCAACCTTCGGTAACAACTCAGCCCATATGCGATGATTTTCTTCAACGTAACAAGACAGCATTGCTTTAAGAACACGGTTGACTCTTTCAACTGGGTTTGCCTGAGGGTGATACAGAGGCGTGAATCTAATGTGGACATGATAATTCTCACATAACTTCTTGAAAACATTGGACTGAAACTGTACTCCATTATCGCATATTAAGATTTGAGGACAACCGAACATCAGAAAAACATGCTCTTCAGTTATACGTGTAACTGCAATGGCTGTAGCTGATCTTAAAGGGAAAAATAAAGAAAATTTGCTGAACGTATCTGTGACCACATAGATAAACCGATATCCTTCTCTTGAGCGAGGCAAGGGACCAACGAGATCTACAGAGATCATCTGCCAAGGAACAGTTGGTTCAGGATGTTTACCCATATAACCGGCAGGACGTTGCAGCTCCGGTTTATGTCGGTTACAAGTTTGACATTTCCTAACATAGGCGGCGACATCAGCTCGCATTTTTGGCCAATAGTAGCGTTCCTTCACCCTTTCAAACGTCTTAAAAACACCAGCATGACAAGCCACGGTTTCATCATGATTTTCACTAATAATTTTCTTCTTATTCTCCTTCGGAACAACCTCTTTCCAATAGTCCGTCGTATCTCGCAAACCAGGATAAGGACAATAAACATACTTGAAAAGTTTGTCATCGACTACTCGCCATTGTGGAAACTTCAGAGGACTTTTCTTAACTTGCTGAACCATACGGAGATACCAACTATCTGAAGATGGGTTTACTTCGCTCGAAACGTTGATGGCATTAATTTCTGGCACAGCTCGTGATAATGCATCTGCCACTACGTTATCACAGCCTTTCCGATGGTGAATCTTGAAATTGAATTGCTGTAAGCGTAGCAACCAACGAGCTATACGACCCTTAGGTTCCCTCAAATTATGGAGCCATACCAAACTATGGTGGTCCGTTATAACAGAAAATTCATAGCCCTCAAGATATGGACGTAGTTTTTCGATCGAAAAGAGAACAGCCAGACATTCCCGTTCTACCGTACTATAGTTACGTTCTTGACGTGTCAGGGATCGGCTCACGTAACAGATCACATGTTCGCCATCTTCGAAAATTTGGGAAAGAACACCACCTATTCCGTATGCTGACGCGTCTGTCTGCACTTGGAATGGTCGACTGAAGTCAGGACATGTTAACACAGGAGCTGAAGCTAAGGCGTTCTTGATACCTTGAAAAGCACTCTGACAATCTTCCGACCAGCACCACTTTTTATTTTTTGAGAGAAGAGCGGTCATTGGGGCAACAAGAGAAGAAAAGTTCGAGATGAATCTCCTGTACCATGAAGCAACACCTAACACACGACGAACCTCAGTGATGTTTTTAGGCGGTGGGATATTTAAAATGGAAGATACTTTTTCGGGATCTACATGGAGACCCTGGCTATCCACGACGTAACCTAGATAACGCAGTTCAGGGCGACAAAAGAAGCATTTTGATTTCGACACTGTGAGCCCTGCTTTTTGGAAACGTTCGAAAACCTCTTTCAAAGTTTTCATGTGCTCTTCAAAAGAAGATGAAACAATGATAACATCGTCTAAATAGTAGAATACTTGAGGTTCCAATTCAGGTCCTAAAACTTTGTCAATCAGACGTTCGAACGTTGCCGGCGCATTACATAGCCCAAATGGCATTCTTTTAAAATGATAGAGACCTCGACCTGGTATGGTAAATGCTGTGTAATCACGAGATTCTGGTGCAATTGGGACCTGCCAATAGGCTGATTTAATATCGATAGAACTTAGGAATTTTGCACCCCGTAATTTGTCTAAGATAGTTGAAATGAATGGAAGTGGATATGCGTCTTTTTTCGTTACTCGATTAAGTTGTCGATAATCAACACAAAAACGATATTCGCCTCCCTTTTTCGGTACAAGAAGAACAGGGCTTGACCAAGCCGAACTAGAAGGCTCTATCACACCTAATTCCAACATTTCTTTGACGGCCTTATCAATGTGTTCTTGCATAACGGGTGAAACTCTATAGGCTCTTTGTTTAATCGGTTCTGAATCAGTTATGATTTTGTGTTGTATCAGTGACGTACAACCCAATTTATCCCCTTGTTGTTCGAAATAAGTGTGAACTAGTTGGTCTAATCTTAACTGTTCTTCGGTACTCAAGACTTCTTTTGGGACTACTTTATTGACCGTACTGACCGTATCTATACTTGAAGAGGGGCTATCAAATGACCAGCACCCGTGCTTTAAATCAGGGATTATACCCATGGCCAGCCAAAAGTCAACACCCAAAATGATCGAATGATTTAAATCGGGAACAACTAAAATGTCTACGATTTTAACTTTATGTTCTAATTTAATAGGTACAGAGATAGAGCCTAATACCGCACAATTTTGGTCATTTGCAACCACACAAGAATTAATATTTGAACGATTCAATTGTATACCCAAATTTTTAAGAATATTCCATCCAATTTTTCCTAAAACAGTGTTATTCGCGCCACTGTCTAGAAGAGCCTTGAACTTTATTTCGAAAATCTCTATCGACAAAAATGGCCGGTTATCACCATCACAATGTGATAAAATATATGAAAGTACAGGCAAGATGGTTTGAGGGTAGCAGGTCTGGTTATTTGCGTCGACTAGAATTTCGTTGATAGAGCACGTTAGGCGACTATCTAACGGCTCTGCTGGACGTTTCCCGAACAGTTGGGACATGATTTTACTGTCACCTCAGGTTTACCACATTTGAAACAGTGCATTCTGTGAGGTTGGGTACATCTACTACGCACATGACCAGCTTGGCCACAGTTCCAACACGTTGGGCCTGAAACTTGTGAAGGTCCAGAAATCGGCTGAGTACGACTAATAGGAGTATGAAGAGGTAAAACTTGCGTAGGTATAGCGCGTTCTTCAGCTCTATAATTCACCGCAGAAACTTGCCTAGGATTCATATTTTCAGGAATGGTATCACGCGGGTACAAAATATTAGAGGTGCCAAAATTTTCAGCAAACACATGAGGATCAATTCCAGACTGATATAAATGGGTTGGATTATTAACAGGTTGCGAATGAATAACTGAATCAAAATTTGGAGGCAACAAGGAATTTATTTCAGAATTGAAATTTTGAATTGGAGCTGATGAACGAGTAGGTGTGACGTTGTTCGAGTCAACTTCAGATTGAAGTCCAGAAAAGTTCAGGTTTTGCAAGTTCTGAGCAGGAATGCCCACGGCAGAAACGCGAGGGTTCGAGGTTTGATGCTGGTATTCTAATCCGGGCTCTACGGAATATCTAGGTCTAACTATGGGAGCTCTATATTCTTGTGCGCTCTGATTCGCTTCCTCAATTTCACGACCCATTGCTATGAGGGTATTCAAGGAGTAGACACCTTTACCTGCGAAAGCCATCTGCAAATATGGTAACATTTTACCCCTAATGAAACTTACTCTATATTCCTCACTAGGTTTAGAGCTCAGTTTGTCAAAAAGATTTTCCATATATGAAACATAAATTATAACATTCTCATTAGAACCTTGTGTCCTTCTTTTAAGTGTATCCCAAATTCTTTCCTCATAATTGCGAGGCAGAAAACTGTTACGCAATGCCATAACAAATTCATCATAAGTCCTGATGTTATTTCGCGCAAAACGGAACCATATCGAAGCATCTCCATCTAGTAATTCCGGTATCGAGTCGTACAATTGTGTTTTCGAAACTCCGCGAGAAACACGCATCTCTTCTAATTTTTCGAGAAAGTCCGTAACACTAGTAGTGCCATTGAATCGGAGCCTCCAACGACTAACATCAACAAATCTATGAGAATTATTACTGTTATCATAGGTATGGTAAAAAAAATTTCGATTATCGGACGTCGAGGGATAATGAACCGGAGTATCAAATTCTACTCGAGTACTACTCGTAGTGGCACAACGACTATCAGGGAGATTAGCTCTACAATTGTTGTTACAAGGATGATTCAATTTATCATGGCTCGGCTTGAGAATATTTACATGCATGTCCCGCATTAACTCTGAGATCCTGTTTGTTAAAATTGTAACATCAATATCGTTATTGGTTTTGGGGGGAATTTTCAAATTAGGAACTTCTTGCTTCGTGGCAGAAGTCTGTGCATCAGGAATATTATTGCTGCTAAAGCTATTAACATGATCTTCTGCTTCATTGAACATTATAAGATCGTCCACAAAAGAGTTACTTGTTGAACTAGCATTGGGAGGGGTATTATTCGCGGAAACAGTATTATTACCTGTTTTTCTACTAGCAGACCTGTACGCGCAATCTAGAGCAAGTTTCAAATCACCAGCCAAAACAGTCAACTTTAATCTTTCAATTTCATCCTCAGGTTCTTTCGCTGGAAGTCGGTTAATTCGATTCATGACATGAATTAGCCTTGAATTAATTTTCTGGTACTCATTTTCAAAATTACTATCCTCAAATGTTTGAATACTCCCTAACAATTCCGTAATTTTATTATGACATATCAATATTTCATTTTTAGGGTCAAAATGAATTGTGGATGGTTGTGAAGTACCTTCCTGCTCAGCCTGTAAAGCAGTTCTCAATAAAGCGCGTTTTTCTTGTACCGTACCATTACCTAGGCCTGAACCACGTAGCAATAATTCATAAGTAAGCTCATCGCTTCGTAACCTATTGATCTCCATATTGATCCCAAAATTTTTCGGTTATAACAATATAATAAATTCAGAAAATATTTGCACACTAGGCAATTTTATCGACGAAGTGAAAATCGAATTAATCGATGGGAAAAAAAATATTTTTGCACACTAGGCAATTGTATCGACGAAGTGAAAATCGAATTGAATCGATGGGAAAAAAAAAATTTGCACACTAGCAATTTTATCGTAGAGAGAAAATCGAATAATATCGATGGAAAAAAAATGTTTGAATTTATCGACGAAGTCCAAAACGATTTAACGATAGGGAAAAAAAACAATTTGCACATGTAAACTGTAGTTTACATACCCCCTCCCTTCCCGGAGAAGAGAAAAAAAAATATATACCCCCAAAATCTAATGGCAACAGGTCCGCTACACCCTGTACACAACAATAATCGAAAACCAAATTTATATACCTACAATATAAAATACAAATGTTCATTTAAGTACAAAGTTTAGTAAACCACGAAATCGGAATAATCTTCAATAAATATTGTCGTCCTTCAAAATTGATCACCCTGTAGTAGGTATTGAAAAAAAGTTGCGTAGAAAAAAAATTTGTTTTTCACCTGTGAATTTTTTTTTCAAATTATTTCACCCTGTAAATTTTTCAAAACAAGAAAACAATAATACAGTGCGAATGGTTCGACTAATCAGAACCACCCCGTATGATGTTTATTTACTTTTATACTAAACCCATAAAAAAATATTAGCAAACCTTGATCACCCTGTAAATATTTATAATATCAATATCGAAAATCATACGGTATATAATATTATGTACAAAGTATACTATATCTCACCTTGTATGAAATTTTTAGAAATATACTTAGTTAAAATTTCAAATATCCATTTATCAGAATCACCCTGTATAATTCTGATATGAACGTTGACTATATTATCCAATTTGGAAAAAAAATGTTTTTTTTTTTTTGCTAACCTTGCCCACCCTGTATAAGCAATAAGTATATGAACATCTAAAAACAATTTCTGCAAAATATACACCCTGTATTAAAAGTTCCAAAAAATATACCCAAAATTCATGAACTGCAACTCATCAGAATCAGCCTGTTAAATTCTGATATAATCTCACAGTGGAAGAACAAAAAAAAATCTCATAAGTATCTGAACTTTCAGAAAAAAAAAATCCTGCAAAATACACTCACTCTGTATAATTGAATAATTCAATGGTTGAACTAGAACATTGTCAATAGATAGTGATGAGGAAGTGTTTAAGAGAGCAAAACAAATGAAAAGTAAGAAATATGAGGAATTATTCTAATTCCAATTGGATTCAAACAAGAATTGGAAACTTAAAAGCACTACATTCACCTTGGATCACCAAGAATAACAAATATCTCTCAATATTCAAAAATTCTTTGAACTTTATTATAAAAAAAATAAACTTGAAAGCAAACACATCAACACTCTATTAACACAGTCTGCCTTTGACAAAGTTCAAGTTGTACCATAAAAATATTAATTTTTATTTAATTTGTGAACACCCTGTAACCGCTATATATGAGGAATAAAAAAATATATTTTTCTGCAACTGTACCAGATCAATATATTATATGGAAATGTACCACAACAATGCAAGATGAGATGCAACTTGTATCTGCACTGAGAATGAAAAAATTTAAAACTACCACCAATTATATCAATGAATAGCCAAATACCCTTATCACATATTCACCCTATGATCCCACTGAAATAAATGAGTTGGGCGCCATTGTAACCTTGCAAATTTCAGGGGGTAATAAGTGATAAAATTTAGTTATGATTCTACCCCTGAGTTGGCTGTTAACCTGCCTGAGATTTACTTGGTGTTTTAATTCTCAAAAGTTTTGCTACAAAATAAGTGTTTTAAGTGCCTAGTTTGAGACTGTAGAAACCAAACACTGGTAGTTCAGCGGGACAATGGGGTGGGTACGTTAAATGCCAGAAGTAGGGTGAATATATAGATTTAATAATAATAAAACTTGAAAAATACAAATTCCACTAGAACTTTGCCTTGATCTCAATGAAAACCATCCATTAGCAATATTTTATATCACAACTAGAGACTGTCTGAAATCAACTCTTCAGACATCCCTTATAATCAATTTATAACAAAAATGGGAATAACAGATATATATAGACAAGGTGATAAAGCAATACCGCAGTGCACGTTGGTTTCCAATATATGAATGACTTGATAATACTAATAAATGGTACAATTTGGGGTATTTTACTTATAACTCAGCATAAACGGTAATTTTCAACCCTTCTAAGTGGTAGCGGTATTTGGTGGTAGTTTTCCACTTCCAAACGGGTACTAATATGGAACAGACTCACCAAAATTGAAGGTGACAGGCGATTATGTTCCTCGGTGGTGTCTAGCTGTCGAGTACAGGGTGTAGGCGGCCACGTCGTTCATATACAGGGTGTTGAGCGTACAGGACAGAGAGTGACGCTACAGGGTGCATACCGGATCCATACAGGGTCCAAACAGGGTGGACTCGAAGAGCTGTTTACTCCTCAGCAACTATACAGGGGATTCTTAGGGTTGCTTGTTCATCAGCAGGCTCTCCTTTGGGGCTTGCAAAAAAAAAAAAGGCCAAACCGGTGGATGACGCAGATCGGAAGCCAGGAGATAATTCCAGGAGAATAAGAACCCTAAACGATAAAAAAAAGAAAATGGTTGTGTGCCACTCGAAAAATAATCAAGACTAAATTCCATACCTGATGTGATGGTGGTCGGGTTCTTGATCGGCTGATGTCAGCCTCGTGGCTTTCGGCCTTAAATCCCTCCAATTTGAGGTATGGTACCAAAACCAAAATTGGTCACCACGAAATGAGAATTCGAATCGAATTAATCCCAACACTAATGGAGAAAGAATAAATCAAAATATGTACAATGCGAAATCGAATCTCTGGCTTACTTGTCACACGAGTTGGATCAACCTTCTCCAGGAAAAATGGCGAGATATCTCGTGAAGATGATGGGCCGTCCTTCAACCGGAAGATCGGTCTTTATCTCAAAAACGCCCCATACCTCAGGAAAGTGTTGGTGGGAGATTTTCCCGCGAACACACTGTAGATGGTATTTCACCACCACAGAAAGATGAGAGAATATCCTAGCTCCAACAAGAAAATACCTAATTTACCCGATATTAGTGAATGTTAACCATTTTCCATTTAGTTTTCGTGGAAATTGATTTTTCGGCGGTTAAAGCCGTTTTGCCACGACCACAATATTCAAACGGAGACATGCGCAGACATGACCTCGGAACTACGTCGACCCATGACGCAATCTTCTTCTTTTTCGATGGATGCTCGACTTCATCGAACGAGACATAAACACTAGGGTTATCACACCTACTATCCGATTTAACAACAAATCACTATTTTGACAAAAATCCCGACATCATGCTGAGCTTAGTCCTTCCATAATCAATCAATTTTGAGGGCCATTCAAAAATCGATGAAAAATGAACTGCTGTCAATGACAGATGTTAGCAACTGCTAAAAGTACGGAGAATCATAAAAATAATGACATTGTCTTTCAAAATAAAGCAGAGCAGCTCGCAAATATCGGTCAACTGTCAGTAGTCAACAATCTGACAGTGATAAAGATTCTGACAGTGATACCTCGCACAATATTATTGACTGAAAATGTAAACAACGAGCACAATATGATAAATCGACTGATAACTAAAATAGTGAAATGATCCTCGCTAAACTGTTGAATATCCGTGCGCTCGAACATATCGAAGAAGACTGGCTATCATCCCACAAAAACAACAGCGTGAATAAATATTCGAAACCAGAATCGCGAACCACGGTAAGCACTGACAACAGACCTTGTCTAATAGAAACTCGAGAGACTATTTTGTTTTCAGGAGCTTAATAAGAGAACTGATTTACGACAATAAACTGTATAAACTATTTGAGATTGCAAATAGGATATATCAACGACAACTGATGAATAAACAAATGAAAATCTGAGAGAAAAGTACGTAAACAAAACCATCTCGATTTGATTTCTAGCAGTATTTTCGTTAGGCAAAAACGAAGTGTAACAATCCATCGCTGGCGCGCGCTTATCTTTGCAACGGATCTGTAGAGGTAGAGCAAAGCGAGAGATGCGTTCTAGAGATAAAACAAGTATTACATCGAAATAAATTTATGGTGAAATATTTGCGATAACCGTCACATTGTTGCCAGAAGTTGGAAATTATTATTTATGAAGTCGATAAGGTGTTGTCAGATTTTCAAAAAATATCTGATGTCGCGTAATACATGACATATGACGTATGACAGATGGTGTTTGCAATATGATGTATGTGGGGAGTGGAAGGATACGAAAACAACTATATATTATAATGAATTATTTTATTTAAGTAATCCTTTTCTACAAAAATGACATGCCTCTTGAGAAGATGGCGGTCCATCCCAGTGTGTGGTCCAATCGGGACGATTATAATGAACGAAGCATGGCAGTTTGATTTGTAGGTTAAAGTTGCTGCGATATTCTTGAGGAAGTTTGTGCCACACCCTTTATAGCCCATAAGGATCTGCATATTCAATGAGACATTCTACTGGAATGTACTGCAATTCTTGTTCAGTGAATTTTGTCAGAGTCAAAGCGGGAGATTTTATAAACTCCAATCGCACAGCTATTTCAGACTTCATGATTTTTCGAGCAGAGCTAAAATATTTCAGATGCTACTAGTCTCGCGTCAAGTTGTATACTGATGAAATGAAAAAAAAAACTAGTCACATTTTTCACAACATTTTATTCAAATCAGACATAACCTCATTTTTACAGTAATATAGATATTCTCTGAGAGCGTTACTAGACATGCTATCACAAACATCACAAAATCCAGATATAAGCTCTTCCGCACCCAAATCAGTCAGGCTATTTCTAATCCAATCGGCTATAGTATTCAAAATGTTCTGATAATACATGGAAAAGTCCAATTTGTTTATTAGCGCAACTCGATGTGAAACAACACACGTTTCAGCCCTCAAAATGTCTGCAACATCCTCTTCCACCAATTCGAATGTAATGTGGTATTTGGTGAGTGACAACATTTTGACACCATCGCAAACGAATTTGGTTATGGTGATATAGTCTCCGCAGGTGGTAACGGCAGGATCATATTCATCAATGAAACAGGGCAGGGGTGCTTCAAAAAAGTCTTGTTGTACCTTATACAGCGAATCGATGAAGGTGGCCCATTCATATGTGGAGAACGAAATTTTCGCTGGATGGAAGGGTTTCTTCAGGATGATGCTCGGACTAAACTGTCTAGCTGGACTAAGTCCGCACTGAATCATGTAGGTGGACAACTGGAACGATGAAGTCAGCAGGAGGTACGATTCAGCTTTCGCCATAATAATCCATCATTGCCAATGAACTAGTACTACCGTTTTCGGAAAACACTTCACGAGACGAATAACCAGAGTCGATACTCATTGCTATCAAACTGATGTGTTGGATTGGGTCGCTCCTCACTATTTATATCACCACTGCCAACACGTCACAACATCCGATAATGGCTGTTATTTGTCAGCGATCGACGATAAAGGCCCCTCACACCCATTGAATTTATGCTAGTTTTCCATATGATTACATTATAACTTGTTGGTGGAATCAATCCAGCTGTTGTGTGTATCATCGAATCCTAGCCATTTGACAAACACCTTTTCACCCCTCTTTCTTAAAACTTTTTCCACTAGGTGAACATCGGAATTTTCAGTTTTTTGCAATTCTTCAGGATAAAAGGCACCTTTGATTGGTGTACCTTGCAAATCTTCCAAGATGTATGTAGTAGGTTTCGTAATACGAACTTTTACGATTTTTAATAGTTCAGTAGTCCAATTTGGTGTATAATTCTTTTCGAAAACATGTTTGGCTTCGCTTATTCTCACAATGTCACCAACGTCGAATTTTCTGGTTCCAGCAATTTTGATGTGATTGTACGTGGATTTTAAAATATCTTGTTCATTGGCTTTGGTGACGTCACTGGGCTTGCATCTTATTGTCGTATGTTTCGTGTTATTATAATTTTTCGTGATTTCAGGCAGGACATCTATCCAACGGTATGAGCCATTCAAACTAAAGTAGGTACTTGTATAGTTTTTCCTTCAATGTCCGTATAACACGTTCAGCAATGACTGCCTTCATTATGGTGTACGTATGATAATGGTTGATGGAGAACTTCTTCATCAGACTTTGAAACTTTTCGTTGTAGAACTCAGTACCTTGATCGGTTCGCAAGTTCTTGGGTGTTGCCAGCATGTGATAGGATATCTGCAAATGCTCGAGCAATTTCAGTACCAGTTTTTGATTTTAATGGTCTAGTCCATAGGTACTTGGAGAAACAATCAATTACGACCATTATCAGCTTGTGATCCTTATTAACAGAGGCATAAGGTCGCATTTCGGCTAGATCCATTTGCCATAAGTCATCCAAACCTTTGATGATAATGCGGCGCCTTGGAAATTTTTTCCTAGCAGGTCTATGTAATTCATTGACGAGTTAATAATAATAATGTTTATTCAACAATAAATGATTTTACAATATATCCAGAATATATAAGAACAGGAATAAACAGGTATAATCACTGAAACTGTTTTACCAGCTTGTGTGTGATAAACAGATTGATTCTAAATAGAAATATAAAAACACAGCATATCAAAAACATTGGTGAAAAACTTGAGTGTAATGTAAACGTATAAAATTGCACTAAAGGATAATAATAAATAAAACAACTGACATTAATAAAACAAATACCTATAGTAATCCAAATGTGTGATGAACTAATGCTAAATAAAATATGAAATTATGAACATCGCAACCTTTCAAAGACATTGGTGTAGAACAGTTTAAAATGACGAGTAAATGTATAATAATAAATAATATAATTAAGAGAACAAACTCAAAGTCTCGCTCCAAGTAAATTATAATCAAATAATATATGCTATATGCTACATGTTTCGACTCCTAGGAGTCATCATCAGGCTAAAATACAACACTTATAAATGAAAGAAGTTCCATCACTTATAAGTGTTGTATTTTAGCCTGATGATGACTCCTAGGAGTCGAAACATGTAGCATATAGCATATATTATTTGATTATAATTTACTTGGAGCGAGACTTTGAGTTTGTTCTCTTAATTATCTCATCACCTCCAATTTGAGCATGGACTACTACCAGAGAATAAATAATATATCTGACATTGATATAAAAGTATAGGATGACATTAAATGTATGATAATAAATAAAACAACTGACACTGATAAAACAAACATCTACGGTAATACAAAAAAGTACAAGACGTTCTATTCAAACTTTTTTATTTTTTATTTATAAATAATTCAATTTTCTATAATTTTGTATATTTTGTTTTTGTCCTCTTCTTTAACAAATTTCGATAGTTGGGTTTTAAAGCGTTTCAAAGAAGTTTCATCGATTACTTTTTGTGGTAGTTGACCTAATAATTTTGGTGCCAAATAGGAGTAACTTTTTTGACCTATTGTTTTAGATGCTATTGGTATACAATATTTATTTTTCGATCTGGTTCCATATATATGGTTTTGAGTGGTAAGTTCGTTTTTATTTTTATATTGCTGACATCCTATCTGAATAATATACAATTGTCTAATATCTAATATTTGTGTTTCAGAATAGAGTAAAGAACTTGGATATCTTGCAGGTTTGTTGAGCATAATTCGGAGGAATCGCTTTCGAGAGATTTCGAGGGAATGTAGATAGTTCCTGGATACTCCTCCCCAACCAATAATGCCATAATTTAGGTGCGACTCTACCAAACTATGGTATAGTATTGTTTTATATTTAAAGCTCAAATATGGTCCAACTTGTTTGAATCTAAATAGAATACAGCGGAGTTTTTTGGTTAAATATTCCATATGATGGTTCCATCGTAAATGGTTGTCAATGTGGATGCCCAGATATTTAATTTTTTTTGCAGGTTTAATAGAAAAGTCTTGGTTGATATTCAGACTGTATTCTGGCAAGGATATTTTATGGCTACTGAAAGGTAAGTATACGGTTTTGTCAAAGTTTATTGAGAGTAATCTGCTGTCGAACCAGTCTTTGAGTTTTCCAAGATCATTTTCAATGTTTAATTTGAGATTATACCAGTCATCATTTTTATAATATATTACAGTGTCGTCCGCGAAACTGATTATTTTGCCGATTGTTTCCTGTTGAAATAGGTTATTTAGGTAAATAACGAATAGCACTGGCCCCAATACTGTTCCTTGAGGTACACCACAGTTAATGTTGATTTCTTTACTAATATGATTTTTGAATTTAACTTTCTGTGTTCTGCTTGTTAAGTAGCTTTCGAATAGATTGTGTGCTGAACCTCTTACACCCATGTCATCTAGTGTATCTAAAAGTATGGAGTGGTCAACAGTATCGAAGGCCTTTTTCAGGTCTATAAAAACACCGATGGACGGAGTACTTGAATCTAAAGATTCGTAGATATTTTTAGTCAAAGAATGAATTGCATCATTTGTGGATTTTTTCTCTCTAAAACCATACTGGGATGTCGACAGCAGATTGTATTTTGATAGGTATGCGGTAAGTCTCTTTTTAATAATTTTTTCAAAAACTTGGATTTTTTCTTTAGAATGTGACATATTGACTTCGTTGGATTAGGAGTTTATATGATGGGTTTCACACAGGAGGCTTCCTTTTTGGTGGCGGTGGTGTTGTCGTAGATTTTGGAGTGATGGCAATCTTGGTCAGATCTTTCTTCATTTGATCAATGACATCAGCAAGCTGGCGTTCTTTATCACGGCTGTGTTGGTGCTCAGCCTTCAAATCGTGCAAACTCTTCACAGTGTTGTCAATCCTATCGACAAGTTCTAGAATATTTTTCACATTCAAGTCGATGTCGCTTTCGAGTTTTGGTAGAGAGTTGTTGCGAAGCTGCTCCACATGTACGCTAGTCTTGTGTACTATGCCAGACAACTGAACAAAGTTTGTATTGTACGATGTTAGTTTAAGATCATGTACATCCACTCTCTTCCTTTCTTCGATTATTTCGTTGCTGAAGCCAGCAAGGTAATTTCGGATTTTTTTACCGTAATTATCGGAAGCAATCTTGAAATCTGACTTTATTTGCGATATAACTGCATCCACATATTGTTTGTTTGCAACATCAGCGACATCTGTTGGCAGTTTTACGTTACACATCTTCAAATGACCAACATCAATATCACCGGTTGGAGTATGTGAAAATCCAGATCTGACTGTCACCATCTGAGCTGAGCGTGGAAACGAACCACGTCCGAATTTGTCGAGACTCATTATGCTAATGACTAAAGTATTGTACGTTATCGATAATGGTCGGCACTTTGCCTCGCCAATTATTAGCCCCTTCACTCATAGACATGCCATGGAAGTGTCACGGAACTGTCACGGAAGTGTCATGGAAGTGTCACGGAACTGTCACGGAAGTGTCAAGGAAGTGTCACGGAAGTGTCACGGAAGTGTCAAGGAAGTGTCACGGAAGTATCACGGAACACGGAAATGTCACCGAATCGTCACACATGTTTCATTATGCCTGCCTCTTCTAATTCGTTCAAGATGGCAACAATCTCGTTATCGTTTGATGTATTTCCGGCTTGCTGTGATGCAATGAGCAACTTCAATCTATCATCCCAATACATGTATTCGATAGGTGCTGTGTTGTATGTCAACTTCAAACCACGACCACTGGAATTGGATCTAAACATTGGACGAATAATTTCTACGTATTTGAGTCTAGAGGAGGACTTCATACGTCCTGCAGAATTCAGATGAGCTTTGGTGAGCAAGAGTATTTGCCTGTATGGGTTCGTATCATCTTTGGCAAAGGATGGATCATTATAGAAGAGTAATTGATAGAGGCCTGGGGTGCCACGGAACCGAAAGCCATCAAGAAGTATATCTCCAGTTCTTCGATGGAAATTCATTTTTTTACCGTTGAGGGACCATTTCGATGTTACTGGATCATATTTGGAGCCATAAACCGTATCGATATTTTCATCATTTGTCCAGTATTCAGTCAGATATTTTTGAGTCATCGCAGGATACCGATCAACGTAATCATGTATTGCAGCCGGTGAGATATTTTCACTATCTGCAAAGAGTTCATCATCAGCATCGACATAACCATCCTCATCATCATCTTCAGTATGCCCAGCATTATCAGCCACATCCATCATAGGTATGAAATTAGTTTGATTCAAATCCGATTGCTCCCTCTCCACCTCACCATCCTCTTCCTCCTTCTTCTTCTTCTTCAACCCCAACGACTTTGCTCTGCTTCGCTTGATGTTTGAAAGTGTTCCATCGAGTTTTTCTTCTATGACCTTGGACGCGGAGGCGATTTGTTTCAAAGGCGATGTCAGTGGTTGGAATATTTTCTGTAACGCATCATCATCCTCAGACTTGCCCAATTTTAGTGCTAAATATTTTCTTCTGATTGATTTCGATAGTTCGTTGATTTTTTTCTTGCGCAGCGCATCAGCAACATCATCATGCATCTTGGTTGACGTCATCTTGATGAATGGTCTAGAGATCACAGTCTTATGAACTTATCGAAACCATTTCTATATCTGCCAGCATTCATATCGAAAGTTTTTGCAATCACCATCGCACCATATTGGTTGGAATTCCAACACTCTGAGCACAATGCTTTGAATTGATCGAATGACATGTCTGGTGAGACATGCTCGTCGAACACATGCTTCAAATTCATTTCATCCTGTCGAAATAGCACCAACAGGTTACTGTTGTCTCGCACCAGCTGCTTCGGTATCTTAGAAAAAGTCTGGCATAGGTATGCTACGTCAATATCCTTGTGTTTACACATTGAAAAATATTCTCGAATTTTTTGCTACTTGTCGCATGATACATCATCAAAAATGAATATCGAATGATTTTTCGCTTCTGATGGACTAATGACATCATCATTTTCTTTAAAGGGAAAATACCCAGACTTGACGAAAGCATCACTAAAGTGGAATGGCGTACCTATTATCCATATGTGAAATCATTCGAGAACAATGATGTCATCAATATAACGGTTAATCAAGCAGATTCGTGGTTGGCCATGTTTGAAGGTATCATTACCATCAAGGGTAAATTGAAGGTGACCGGTGGTGGTACTGGTACATTAACCCACAATGCTGGAGCTTATCTCTTTGATTCCTGCACCAATGAATTATGTAATAAAGAATTGGACACTGTCAGATATCCTGGAATAACGAGTACTGTGCGAGGATACTTGTGTTATACACCTGAAGACTCACGTCATCTAGCCATAGCAGGCTGGAACTATCCCAATGCTCCGATCCTCAACACCGATGGTACGTTTAGCATGAACATTCCACTGAAACATTTGTTTTTCATCTTCAATGATCATCAAGTGGCAACGTGGGGCAAGCAGTCAATCCGTTTAGTGAGAGCTCGCAATGATGCCAATAGTGTGAAGGTTGTCGAGAGAGCGAATACTGCTTTGCAAGGATCTCCTCAGACTCAGAGTATTGCTAAAATAACGATAGAAAACATCAATTTGAAAGTGCCACATCTCACACCCAACGATGACATGAAGTTGCAGTTGTTGACACGTATCAAAGCAGATGAGTCTATGATGATACCGTTCGCCGTTGGGAATTGCACGAGCTACCAGCACTCACACAAGGATCTACCATAGAAATCTGGTCCGTCAAGACATGTTCTGCATTGGACAGTCCAAGATATGTTATAGTATTTTTCCAAACGAAAAAAGCCGATAATTTGCATGAAGACGTCACCTTGCCTTGCCGAATTCAAATCCCGACCGATGTTTGTTATCGATTGCTCGAGGCGCTATCTGGGTCTAAAGTCGTCCACAGTTGACATAAAGTTGGACATTGAAGCGACTACAGGCTTCCCTCCCGACACCAAAGCCTATTGCATCATCATTCACGATCAAATCATGAAACATCTCCCACCCAGCGAAATCGTTCGAAATATTGCCTAGTTAGGTGTTGCTGCATCAGTCAGACGTCAGTTTGCTTCGAAGAGTCATGGAGATCGCACTGGTTGACATTCAAGGGTTCACGGTTGATGGTGAATTCATTCCAAAGGAAATGACCATTCGCATTGGCAAAAAGACGAGTCATTTTCTATTCAAGCCATCTGTAGAATTTTGAGTTTAAGCAGAGAAGATAAAAAGATGGCAAATCACCTGGAACGCTATGTGCATGGTTTGAGATATTCCAGTGGTTATGTGGATTTAAATGAGTTCGATGGAATACTACAAGACAACCTGCAGCAAACAAATATCATCTACGTTAGAGGACACCAAAAGATTCAGTTTTTGCAGCGAAAATGTGCAGAGTTGGAGATGACCAATCACTTTGTGAATTTAGAAGATTTTGACAATTCTTGGTGGCAACCAATAACGTTTCAACAATCCATTCCACCTTGCATGAATCATTTCCGCGGAGGAAGGTTCCAGTGCAGTCTTTACAATGTCGATACTTTATATGATTGGCTATGTAATTTAATACCTAAATAAAAAACTATATATCGTAATTTCAGAGTTTTTATTCATCACATCCCTTATTTCTCAGTATAATGAAAATAACATGTGAGATTAAAATGAGTGAACATATTAGTGTACAACAAAGTGTCAAAATTGCAATGATATTGATAGAATCTTGATCATCATCTAATTTCGCGGGTGATTTCTTCAATGTAAATGTCTGCCAGTCCCCAGTTCCGCCGTCACTGCCATCAGAAAATGATAATTTCAATTTGTAGTCGATGGTGGTCCCATTGACTGGAGGCATGTCGATTGAATATACAGGTAGTTTGTTATCATTGACATGCATTCTTTTCATCATCTTCCAATCACATTGTTGTGTACGATTCATATCAAAACATATGGCTGCATTCCTTGTATCATATGGTATGTTTGTGTAGAAGACGTTGTTGCTCAGAGCTGTCAATAGAATGAAGCTTGCTTTCAGTATCGCCATCTAGCTGTGTTGGTTTGATTCTTCTCGATGTAGGAAACGTTGCAAATGAACGTCTTGGTTCTGTGAACACCTTGTCCCAAATACTCAATTGCTCGAAATCTTTGAACAAACAAACTTTCTGCTCATACAATTGGATGTCTGCACTGAGCTCTCTAACTTTCAACCCATATTCTTCTAGTGCACGTCTGTATTCGTCAGAAGACATGATACAACTATTTTTTACATCATCATTCAGACAAGGGTGTGGAAAAAGAATACACAGAAAAGTCTAATAATTGTTTCTATATTCTAAATTGTAAAAGTGTATAATAGTATAAATGTAAAAAGGAATAATAAAAATAAAAAAAAAAAGTTTATACAATAAAATATGAATATTAGGAATAATTAGATAATACTAAAATAATTGAAAATATACATATATACAACATTTGGTAAATTATTGGATGAATAAAAGAAGTTACATTTTTTTCATAGAAAAATAAGTCATCAATACAACACAGCGTTGGTTTAAAAATTGTGGTGCAAAAATACTGAGGAGAAAATCAATCCGTCAAACTGTAGTGACCCCACGGAAGTGTGTCAAACGAATCGTGAATCAGTTTCCGCTTATCATCTTTTGGACTCAGACCAATTTCTGTTTGTTCGATGGAAAAAACATCGTGAGCGTAGTAACGAATCGTTTGCTGGGCTACGGTCTTTTCTTTCCAAGCCGTCAGACAATTCACATAGTCATCAAAAGTCAACTTATTTTTGAGAACACATTTCTTGACACCCTTGGATTTTTTAGCTATACGGAAATTTTCCAATTCCCTATCTAGTCGTTCTTCACTGAATCCCTTTCTTTCCAATCGCTTTCTCTCTTTTTCAATATCCTCATCCGTTATATCCAATTTATAACTGTACATCTTGGATCGTAGTCCAGCAAAATGCGTAATAATCTTACCGTTTGCCTCATCCTTTAATAGGCCCAAGACTTTTTTATTTACTCGAGGTATACCATAAATATTGTCTGGAGCATAGTCAGACGTGTCAAATCTCTCGATATTTGCATCAATCACCTCACTATACACATCGTCACATAAAATTTCGTAGATGAAGCTGTCCGTATCGATATACATGAGTATTACGTCAGCTCCAAGCTTTGGTAACATGAAATTGTAGTGTAAATCAAACATGACAATTTTCGATAAATCAAGAATAGCCATACCAATGTATAGGGGCTTGTTGAAAATCAACTCCGACTTTTTCAGTTCGATAGCCATGAGGTTTTCATCGAAAACTGTTCGATTTTGAAATCTAGGACTGGAAATTAAATTTTTAGCACCATAACGGCCTTCATATTTTTGTACCAATTTCACAACGCGGTGATTATGGATATTTTCCATTGTTTCCCCAAACACCGCATTGTTCATCAATTTTCACAAGTCTCTTTCAAAGTCACTAGTGGCCAAGGTCCTCAATCGCGTATTCAACGCAATGTAGGACTTAAGCCACGGGGCTTGCTTAAATTTCAATACTTTATGGATTTTGGTGAGTTTTAATCCATGTTCCAAAGCCTGCTTCAAATTTCGATAATGTAAAGTATATTGTTTTTTATCGTGGAGTGTGGTCATTAGTTTGGATAATTTTGAATTTGGTGGTGTGCGGTGTTCGGGACAAAATGTTAGGTCCTTGTGTAGGTCATGCAACCTCTCAGGATACTCCAAATCAACTTGGAGAATATAGCCTTCTGGACTGTTGTCAGGAATTTGGGTTACATCAATGTCAACATTTTCTACCCATGTAAAGCCTCCATAAGGGAGGGGATCACTCATTGCTTTTCCATAAAGGTTATTTACATCGAGATAAAGAAGGTACTTTGACGGCTTTTTTGGATCGTAATTTTTCTGGTACTTATTGTTTGCTTCGCTATACCTATTGCAACAAACCGATACTCCTCCTCTTATCGCCTGCTTCACAAACATCACCATGTCGATATCCTTGATGATTTGCAACTTACACCCAGTATACTTGAGCATGCAATCCCAAGTATAGCCGGGCATGGTGTAATACCAGGCAGGATCGAGGCCATAGGTCTTGAGGGATGACGCACGGAAATTTCCCATGACGTCAGCAAGAAGAAGAATATCGGTCCGCATATATAGGTCGCTATATTCTCCCAGCGATTTCAGCTCGAAAGATTCCCAAACTTTTCGCGCGTGCGCGTAATCGTCGTCCGAAATATTTGTATCGTTCAATTTGTTATAGAAATTTTGAATACTTGGCAACTTGGATTCATCCAATCTCTCCACATTATCGACATAGTCATATGGGAATACTTCTTTTCGTGTCAACAATGCAAATTTCGTCTCATTTACGTCACTGAATTCCTTCTTTAGAATTTTCAAATCATCGACTTTCAACGTTGACACTAAAGCATCGAGACTGGTTCCCAAAAAGCGGAAAGAATCGATGAATCGGAATTTTATGCTTGTTTCATCATCATGTTGTGTAAAGGAAATGTATTTTTCGCGATTAACCGGGAGTACGCTCACACGTCCCCGCTTGGAAATGTCTCTGATTATAAAATGCGAATCATATCCTAAGAGGTTGTGGAACGTAATGGGAACAACGAACAGTTTCCTAAAGTTGAGATTACAGGGAGCCTGGTGTGCGAAGCCTCTGAATGCGCCAGAAAAATGGTCGTGGTCACGTACGATAACGTCTTTTGCCTTGAATTTCTCTTCGCAAATGTGGCAGATGGTTGCGCCACTGGTACTAGCCGGTTTGACAACCATTGGAACGATATTCTTCAATTTGGATTCGACGAATTTGGCAATTTTAGACATTTCGCAGGCAAACCAGTCCATGCAATCTCCACCCCTATGACTACGATAAAATGACAGCGAGTCATCGAAAGAACATTTAAAATAGTACCTGGCACTGTATGCTTTATGATGTTGATACTTTGAAGTGGTTTTTGAAATTTTGGAATTACATTTCTCCAACTGCGATTCGAAATCAGCATAAATGATGAAAGGACATGTCTGCTTATACACATGGTTCTTGAATTCTACAAAATCATACTTGGGGAATGAAATTTTCTCATTATTAATTTTCTCACATAGAGCAGCATGACTATCAAGCTTCTCCTGGCAATGGTAATAGTTGAGGCACCGATCGCAAATAAATTTCTTACTACGATTTTTGTTGAGTTGACTTGATACTAGTCGTGAAAGGTCCTTAATCCAGACATAGTGGTATTTCACGTTAACGTTTTCCTCAACATTATCATTATCGGGAGGTGCTTCATAGTCATTCAATTTTGGGAAATAATTGTCTTGAATTAATAGCAAATTAACGTGTCGATTACATTTATGCTTAGTCAGTCTGGTGGGTACGACAGTGTAAAATGTTCGTTCGTTGACTTCTGTCAACTCTAACGCATAAACATTCACCGAAATAGCATTAATTTTTTCAAATTTTGTGATTTGGGGCAGTTTCATTGGTATGTCTAACCCTTTGATGTTCAAAACTTGTGAATAGTGGGAATAATTATTCACTCTATATGACTTCAATTTAACGGGATGCAAACAACTGACTATGCTCCAAAAGAAGCATGCCTCATCATCATTTTGAACGTTAATGCAAGCCTACTTTTTCTCAATCTGCACTGGCAATTTGATGTATGATGAGCCATTGCCCATTTCATATTTATTTATGGCAACCTCCAGAGAACTAATTTCGCTCAAGGCCCACCCGCTATTCTTCTCGGCAAATTCGCTAAGTTTATTTAGGATCACATCTAGCACATTGATTTTGAACCAATCGGCTAGGTCCGTTCCTGCGTCCACGATGGCATTGGGAGTACAAAAATGTTTGCGGTCAACCAATTCCCCATTATTTGCCTGCTTAATGAAGTCACCGGAAAATGTAAAGTTGACTTTTAGCATTGAAAAGCGCCCTAAAATTTTTGAAATCCTCTTATTCACTAATCTAAATGAATCTTCCAAAAAGTCGATAATCTCCTTATGTCTCAAATTCAGAATAAGACCGGTCTGCATTCTCGACGCGAAGATTGAATTAACATCAATCCAACGAATATAGGACTTCAGGCCGGAGCCAACATGTTCTCTATTCATAGTTTTGATGAAAAATCTCATCCGTTTCAGTTCCCCGATCTTAGTCTGAATTTTACGCTTCAAACCAATCGAAAAAGTATTTTTTTTCATTGCTAAAACACATTTCCGTATGTGTGAACGGATTGATTTCAATACAAAAAGTTCCAATGGTTTAGAATAATTGTTCTTGATCAGTAAAAGTGTTTCGTTGATTTTGGTTAGGGTTTTATCAATGTTTTCCATTTGTAATGACCACCGCCTTATTTGAAGTTTAATTCATCAATTTGATCCCGTTTTGGCCGAGCGGTTTACCAAGGAAGCAAATATTTTGACAGGCGATAGTCAAAGGAATGGTATTTTTTTAGTGGGTACGGCCTTATGCGGTAAAGAATCAACTAGTTGCATATTAAATATAATAGTTTATTATAGTGAATAAGAGACGACCAATAGAGAAATATCTATGTACATATTCTATCTATCCAATACTATCAACTCTATATCTATAAGTCATCACTAAACTCAATAAAGAATTGTCCTTGTTTCATTCATCCAATCTAATTTATCCTCGTTAACAACCTTCCTGAATACCTCATTTGACCTGGAATCGTTATTGAGTTTAATTAGATTTATTCCTATAATATTACATAACTGACTACCTAAAACCCTATCTATCTCAAGAAACCCGAATCCGACATGGAAGGGTCGTAATTTAAACGCTCGAGACTAGCGCCAGACAATTTTGGGTACCTGCTGAGGGCATTAACCCCGGAAGAAGGGATTCACTCGATTTTGACTAAAAAACGATAATTTTCGATTGTTTTACGTCTACATCACTCGATTGTTAATTGTTTAGAGTTTGTTTTGGTTGACTTACGTGGATAGAGCACACACATGTTTTTCACTGTTATTTAATTACTGAATGGTCACAATTTTTACTGTACTTTATTTTGTACTTGACTCATGGTCTTACTTGTTTGAAGAAAGTTACATTCTGTTATCTTTACTTCACTTTAATGGTTCACTGTTATGCTGACTGGTTACGTGTCGAATCTCAAAGCTCGGATCGTAGTTCCCTTTTCATTGAACTCTTTCCTCTTTTATATCAAATCCATTCCTTTGTCTGCGCTAATCTGTCGCGGGTAGATTATGCAGGTGCAGTGTCGTTAATCTCTCTGATATGGTGACACCGAATGACGCTAATGGCCCATTAATTCTGATTTATTGCCTTGTTTTGACTCTCAACGGCTAGAAAGATAGGCGAATGGATGCAGGTGTACATCTTAAAGTCGCGGTTCATAGAAGGAGTTATCTTGAGCATTGGCGTGCAGGAGTAGTTTTCAAATAAAAATCTAAATTAGCTGATCTCAATAGGAACTTTGCTTTATAATCTAGATTTGATTGGAGTCACTTTTTATATCAAGAAGTTGTTAGTTGAGGTCAGCACATTCCTCACAATCCCATTTTGGAATCAATTTGTATATACATGTTGATTTCGTATGAACTGAAACCCTCTTTATTCGAAACATCCATATCAGCCTTTTATTATCAATAGTCTCATCTACTTATTGGTGAAACATCTACCTAAGAACTTATTATACCAACGAGGAGAATATATGGTTGTATTAAACTAAGGATAAAGTAACAGAAAATATAGGTGATTTAGGGTGTCGTGAAAACAATTATACACTATATTTTCATGCCCTACTGATAATATAAAATCCTACTATAAAAATTAACCTAAAATTATTCTATCTGTATAAACTTATTACTAAAAGTCTCTTTTCTTGTGGCACTTCTTCTGGTCAACTTACTCGTTCTCAGGGTGATCTGTGGAATGGAGTTGGCTGGTAATTTCGGGTTACCACCAAGTTTCCATCCGCCGGGTTCTCTACGCGCCTCATCACAGGCACAGTGGGATTGATGTCCTCAGAATCGGTTTCTGAGTCTTCCGAGTCTGGCATCTGTGGCATCTGGGGAAAAAGACGCTCCTTTGGAGAGTCGTAGGAGGGGGCGATGTCCATGGGTTGAGGTTGCTGCGGGTAGCCTCTCTCGTTGGGGTCTTGAGAAGCGGAAGTTGACGGGCAGCATGGGAACACATCGGAGGGTCCCGGTACAGGGGTGCCTTGGCACCAATGACAGTGGCACTCTTCTTCTGCTCGTCGGGGTGGCTGCGGTGCTTCTGGGTTGCACCATGCGCAAATGCAGCTCAGCAGGCCCATGTATCTTGATGTGCGGAGATGTTCCGCATTAAACAACATTAAATACAGGAGCACGTAACACTTGGAGCTGATATGTCTTTGATCCACCATTCGTTGATCTTCAGTCTGCGATGCTAGGATTAACTGCTCCATCACCAGGTTATTCACGATAACCAGCAGTAAGTTTTTTTTTTCGGCGTTATTAGGCATCATCCTAACCCAGCTTAATAAGGCCTCCATTTATTCGAAGTCATGTTGGTTTTAGATTCACGTAATAGGTGGAGATCTGGTCTCGTCTGATTCAGGATCTCTACATAATTTCAGGCGATTTGCATGTACTACTTGTTCGTTGGCTTCACCAATCTTTTTGATTTTATACGTAACGGTGCCTAGTTTCGTTATTATACGATAGGGTCCACTATAGGAGGGGTGAAACTTACTTGCGAGTTTTCTATTTTTTGTTATGATCGGCGTATGTAAATATACTCGGTCCCCTACTTTTAAGTCTCTGGTTTTTGCCTTTTTGTTGGATCTTGATCTTCGTTTTTCTGAACTTTCATCTATAGATTTTCTTGCTAATCCATGGGCTACTTGCATTCGGTGGACAAGTTCAGAGGCATAGTTATGATCAATGTCGTACTGAATACGACTTTTTTCGAGAGCTAAATGATGTGGTGAACAAAAATCTCGTCCAAACATTAGAAAAAACGGGGTTTCATTTGTGGATCCATGCACTTGATTTCTATATGCTAACATTGCAAAAGGTAGATACTCATCCCAACTGTCGTTTTCGTCTGATATGTAATGCGAAATCATTTGTTCCAATTGGCGGTGCATTCTTTCTACTATCCCATTGCACTGAGGATGATACGGGGTAGTCAATAATTGTGTGATTCCTAGGATTTTACAAATTTCTTTGAACAGCCGTGATAAAAACTGACTTCCTCTATCTGTGAGTATAGCTTTTGGAGTTCCAAACCGGCAAATAATATTGGTGACAAAAACTTTGGCAACAGTGTCAGCGGTAATATCCGGAATGGCCACCGCTTCAGGGTATCGAGTAAGATGATCAATCACTGTCAATATATACTTATTTCCATTTCGCGTTCGATTCAGCGGTCCTACTATGTCCATGGGAATTCTGTCAAAAGGAGCTCCCGGAGCTTGAAAATTTTGCAATTCTGCTGGTGGGTTATTATTTGCTTTTCTTAAATTACAGCTATGACATTGCTCGCAGTATTTCACTACATCCTTCTTCATATTTTTCCAATAGAAATCTCTCTGGATAGTTTTTAAGGTTTGTTTTTGACCTGGATGCATTGAAGTGATAGCAGAATGATATAGATTGATAATGTCTTTAATCATTGTTTTTGCAGCGTAAATCTTATCCTTTCTTTCTCCATTAATTCGTTTTTTGTACAGCACACCTGTGTTAGTTTGATAAAACACATCATTTGTATCACTTATCGCATCGATTATATTTTTCACTAATGGATCTTGGAGTTGTTGTCGTTTGATTTCCGCATCTGTCCATGCCATGTCAATGACGGGACTACTTTCTATTTCTTCATTGACTGGGTGTTCTTCTGTTATCAAGTTTATCATGCTAGGCTCTCCTAGAGGGATTCTGAGTCGTGTTAAAGCATCAACATTGGTGTTCTTTGATCCGGGCCGGTACTTTATGCTGAAACTGTACTCGGCTAATGCAAGAGACCATTTCGCTAATCTTGAACTAGGATCCTTGATTGTCAACAAGTATATGAGGGGTCGGTGGTCGGTATAAACCGTGAAGTGGCTACCTGCTAGATATATTCGATGTTTTTTTATCATCCAAACTATGGCTAGGCATTCTCTCTCTATAGTTGAATAATTCTTTTCTGCTGAATTCAAGGTGCGGCTTGAGTAACATACAGGTAACTCCGATCCTTCATATTCTTGGCTCAATACGCCGGCAATCGCAATGGCGGATGCGTCAGTGGCTAGAATAAAAGTTCTTTTTACATCAGGAAACCTTAGAATTGGCGGGCTGATGAGCGCCTCCTTCAATTTTTCGAAAGCCGCTTGTTGTTTTTCGGCCCAAATGAATTGTACATCTTTCTTGGTTAATTCAACTAATGAATGAGCCACTTCGGAAAACTTTGGGGCAAATTTCCGGTAGAACCCACAAAGTCCCAGGAAGGCACGAATTTCTTTCACTGTTTGAGGCCTTGGATACAGCCTTATAATGTCGGTTTTCTCAGGGTCGGCACGACTTCCTTCCTTTGAGATTATGTGACCTAAATACTTAGTTTCCTTTTGCAAAAAGTGACATTTCGTAGGCTTCAACTTCAGGTTACTTCCCCTTAATCGATCAAAAACATGCTTTAATCTTTCCAGATGTTCGTCAACATCGTCTTGGCTGAATATTATAATATCGTCTAGGTATACTAAACACTCAGTTCCGGTTGGTCTTGATAAAACTGAGTACATTAGTCTTTGCCAACTACCTGGGGCATTGCTTAAACCCATGGGTAATCGGTTAAAGTGATAGTGTCCGAAGGGTGTGCTAAAGGCTGTTTTTTGTTTGGAATTCTCATCCATCATTATTTGGTAATAACCACTCGCGAGGTCAACTACGCTGAATAATCCACTTCCGCTCAAAGCATCTATAGTTTCTTGCAAGTTTGGTAGTGGGAAATAATCAGGTTTTGTAATTGCATTCAACTCCCGATAATCTATGCATAATCGGTACTGAGCCTCCTCTCCTTCATGAATTTTCTTTTCGATAAGAATACAGGGGGCACTCCAGGGTGAATTCGAGTCCTCAATTATGTTATTGTCGAGTAAGTCTTGTATCTCTTTATCAAGTATCGATTTCCGCTGGTAGGGTACTCGATAGGGCCGTTTTGCAATCGGAGGAATTTCTTCAGTGATTATCTGATGTTTTACCCGGGTTGTACAGGTCAATTTCTTATCTGGTGTCCTGAATATATCAATATATTCTTTAATCAACTCCGATAGTTTTTTCTGATCCTGTCCCATTGGTTGGTCTAATTTCAATTGTTTCAAAATACCTTCGGTATGGTTTTCAGCGTCTACCAAGAAAATTGCATTGTCCGTTGGTTTAGTGTTTTCTCGTTCTTCAGTGTCCGCCTCGTATGCTCGTGCAATTACCGTTTTCTTTTTCATTACTCTATCAGTTTCCAATGAATTCACTAGTCGAATAGGTACCTGTTTTTGGTTGTTACATATGGATCTTGCAAACATCAGTCCTTGTATGTTGTCATTTCCTTCCAATACTATATGTGTCGAGGTGAGTTTCTTGGAATGCCTCACTTTTCCAGCACAAATAACCATTGTCCTCGGGGGTACAGTTATATCTTTTGTTAAGTAAACCGCGGAATCACATGGGGAAATTATTCGGGTATCTTCCTTGGAAGATTTTCCGAGGATTTCCTCGTTTTCCTCTAGGTTTCTGGGCGGCACGTGTCTTGAGCCGGACACAAGCTTTTCACTTCTCATATTGTTCGCCTGAGCTAATAATTTATCGTAGCACATATTTGTTCTCGCAGTTTTCCTTATCTTCCTGGCGTCAGTCTCTCTTTCTTCATAAACCTTATCTCGCGAATCATTTCCCTTCGTTTCGCTTCTCGAGCCTAACTTTCTGTTCGGTTGATATCGTTCCTTTTCTCTCACATATTGTCCTTTGTGGAATTTTTCCTGAGCTTCATCCTGTAGAAAGTGCTTCCTCCTCCCACTGAGATTTATTTCTCCCTGATCGGCCTTGACTTCATTCCCAGGCTGACACTCTCGCGATTTGTTTGGCGGAACATTCCAGATGTTATTGGATCCTGACAAACGGTTGGCCGCCGTTTGAGCAGATGGTTTTCCTATCGCGGCCAACGATAGTAGACCATTGTTCTCCTTGGTTTCGCTTTGTCTCGCTATGTCCTGGAGAATCAAAATTTCTTTAATCTCAGCGAGCTGACTCTCTACGTTCCTCAGTCGCTTTTCCAGCTTACTCTTATAGTCATCTACTCTATTCGATTGATTTTCCGCGATCAACTCGATTTCTTGTTCTAGTAAAAACATCCTTCCTGCGCCCCAGTCAATTTTCACGTCATACTTCTGAAGAAAATCTAATCCTAGTAAAAATTTCGTGTGGAAATTTCCATTTTCCACTATGTTGAACTCGTGCCTAATAACAATATTCTCGTCCAAGCTAATCGGTATTATTACTTTACCTATACTAGGAATCCTATTACCTTGTATATCCATAAGATAATTTTTCACAATATTTCCTTCGTTATCTTTTATGATGTCAAATCCCCTTGCGACTTCCCTTTTTACCAAGGATACTGATGCTCCGGAGTCCAATAGAGCCGTGTGAATTTTTCCTTCTATTTCTAGTAGGGCTGTGTTTCTAGGTTTTTCATTGTCACACGTGTAATTCAGTATCCTTTCTTCACTACTTTTTATTGTGGGTTGCCTATACCTTGCGCAGTGAATCGCCGGGGTGAGAAACTCACTGCATTCCCGTTTAAAGATCTTCTATTATCCGCATTCCTTCGGCGGGCAGGACAGGCTCTAGCCATATGCCCACGATTTTGGCAGTTGTAACATACATTGTTAGTTTCATTGCGAGGACTCGGACAATTTCTCTGTATATGTCCTACCTTACTACAGTTGTGACAAGCTCTATTGTCCACTCGATTTGAGTGAGTAGTACAATTAGAGGCGTAATGTCCTGTCTGCTTACATTTGTAGCATTTAACCTCCTTTGGGTTTGTTGTAGTAACTCTTATGTCTGTAGTTATACGGTCCTGACCCTTTGTGATAGCCTCTATATTCTCCTCTCTTTCAGCAATCTTCAATGCATCCTCGATGGTAGTAGGTTGTGTTGACAACACTCGCTGTCGAACGGGGTTCAACAGGCCCATAGCGAATTGAGTGGTTATGTCTCTGTCTAGTTTTTGTTTCAAAACCGTGTCTACTGTTTAATCTCCGGTTACTGTCAGAGTTTTTGCTGCCAGCAGTTTCAACCTTGCTAAGAACTGTCTGCAGGTTTCTCCATTTCTCTGCTTACACTCCATAAAATTTCTTAGGGCTTGTCCTGGGATTTGACTAATACCAAATTGTTCCTTCAAGTGTGTACTCAGAGTGTCCCAATTCCCGGTAGAAATTAGTTCGGGTTCTGAGTCCAAATACTGTTTCGCAAGCCCCTTCAATTTTATTCGCGTTACTGAGACCTTCTGTCTTTCGTTCCAATTGGCAAGGATCGCCGTTTCTTCGATTATTTGCAAAAAATTACCTATATTTGTTTGCCCACTGTAAAATGGTATAGAGTCCAAATTGATAGATACTGGCAATAATATCTCTTGTCTTTGAGGGGGTTCTGGTGGAGCCATGTTTGAAAGATTTCTTTCTACTCAATACTTTCGTTCCTAACTTAGTTGATTCCTTATCCTTATAGGGTAAGCCTATATTAACATGAGAGCTGTGTTCCTCAACAATTGAAATTGCATAAAACAAAACAACATTCACTTCATACACAGAAAAAAAAACGAAAAACCCCACACCTGACACCAATTGTAATGACCACCGCCTTATTTGAAGTTTAATTCATCAATTTGATTCCGTTTTGGCCGAGCGGTTTACCAAGGAAGCAAATAATTTGACAGGCGATAGTCAAAGAAATGGTATTTTTTTTAGTGGGTACGGCCTCATGCGGTAAAGAATCAACTAGTTGCATATTAAATATAATAGTTTATTATAATGCATAAGAGACGACCAATAGAGAAATAATCATGTACATATTCTATCTATCCAATTCTATCAACTCTATATCTATAAGTCATCACTAAACTCAATTAAGAATTGTCCTTGTTTCATTCATCCAATTTAATTTATCCTCGTTAACAACCTTCCTGAATACCTCATTTGACCTGGAATCGTTATTGAGTCTAATTAGATTTATTCCTATAATATTACATAACTGACTACCTAAAACCCTATCTATCTCAAGAAACCCGAATATGACATGGAAGGGTCGTAATTTAAACGCTCGAGACTAGCGCCAGACAATTTTGGGTACCTGCTGAGGGCATCAACCCCGGAAGAAGGGATTCACTCGATTTTGACTAGAAAACGATAATTTTCGATTGTTTTACGTCTACATCACTCGATTGTTAATTGTTTAGAGTTTGTTTTGGTTGACTTACGTGGATAGAGCACACACATGTTTTTCACTGTTATTTAATTACTGAATGGTCACAATTTTTACTGTACTTTATTTTGTACTTGACTCATGGTCTTACTTGTTCGAAGAAAGTTACATTCTATTATCTTTACTTTACTTCAATGGTTCACTGTTATGCTGACTGGTTACGTGTCGAATCTCAAAGCTCGGATCGTAGTTCCCTTTTCATTGAACTCTTTCCTCTTTTATATCAAATCCCTTCCTTTGTCTGCGCTAATCTGTCGCGGGTAGATTATGCAGGTGCAGTGTCGTTAATCTCTCTGATATGGTGACACCGAATGACGCTAATGGTCCATTAATTCTGATTTATTGCCTTGTTTTGACTCTCAACGGCTAGAAAGATAGACGAATGGATGCAGGTGTACATCTTAAAGTCGCAGTTCATAGAAGGAGTTATCTTGAGCATTGGCGTGCAGGAGTAGTTTTCAAATAAAAATTCAAATTAGCTGATCCCAATAGGAACTTTGCTTTATAATCTAGATTTGATCAGAGTTACTTTTTATATCAAGAAGTTGTTAGTTGAGGTCAGCACACATTGTTGTATTGATAATATTTTACCCACAAAAAAATGTAACTCACTTCAATTCTCCAAAATTTCAAATGAAGCTGCTGGTAGTGCCTTTCCAGTCTCCACCTTCCCTCTGAATACCAAGGAATATTTCCCGGTGTTGAAATGCTCAATGTGGGACGAATAGACGTTCGTTACGCGGTTCGGTAGGAAGACGACAAATTCTTCTAGTTCCAGAAGTATGGTCTGTCCGAATTTCGTATTGACTACTTTCGCTGTTAGGATGTTATGTGGTTGTCCTAGGGGGATATCCACCAACTTCACGCTTGGTTTCTGTTGTTTTGGAGCAATCAGAGAAGCTGCGTTGATTTGAGTAAGATCCATCTGGTGGGAAGAAAAAGGACAAAAAACATCAGCAGTCCAACAAAGTCATGATGAGCTTGATACTAGGATGGATTATTTTCGATAAAACTAGAAATGAAATCAATCTGCGATTGATCATTGACACTTTCATTGAATTGTCTCGCAAAAAAAAAACTTGGAATGAAAAAGGTTGATGCGGAATGAGCACTAGGTTGTATTATTTTCAAAATAAAATGAAAGGGACCGATAATATAAAATTCGAGAAAGGAATGGGCACTGAATGAATAATTTGCAATGAAACTTAAAATAAAACTAAGAAACTCAAAATGGAATAAAAAAGTTGGATAATATAGGATTGAGAATATAAATACGCACTTTGATAAAAAAGAGGTACTTACTATTATTGCTATTAATGCACACACACACACACAAACAGTGATGATTTGGCTGGAGCTGGTCAAGAGACAACGTTCACGATTGCAGACTCGAGTGTGAATGATGTTGTGCGGCGTCATCGCTTTTATACGCTGGCAGAGTTACCTCGTGACTTGCTGATAGTAGACGCGGATGTTCTGGAAAAACCCATCTAAAACGACTGCTGATAGCAATAATTTCTTGCGTCAATCTGATAACGTATTTTGTTTATGCGACTAGTTGGGTTTTTTATAGTTTTGATAACCTCCAACGTTTCCTGTTATGCTGCTGATTGTGAAATTGTTGGTTTTTTTGTAGTTTCGATAACCTTCAACGTTTCCTGTTATGCTGCTGATTGTGAAATTTGCTGTTGGGTTTTTTGTGGTTTTGATAACCTCCAACCTTATCTGTTATGCTGTTGATTGTGAAATTTGTTGTCGCTGCACCCGTGTAGAGATAGGCGCGCGCCAGCGATGGATATTATTTCCGACTCGAAGTTTCTTATCTCTGGAATGCATCTCTCGCTTCACTCTACCTCGATAGATCCGTTGCAAAGATAAGCGCGCGCCAGCGATAGATATTATATTCAACTCGAAGTTTTTTATCTCTGGAATGCATCTCTCGCTTCGCTTTACCTCGATAGATCCGTTCCAAAGATAAGCGCGCCAGCGATGGATATTATTTTCGACTCGAAGTTTCTCATCTCTGGAATGCATCTCTCGCTTCACTCTACCTCGATAGATCCGTTGCAAAGATAAGCGCGCGCCAGCGATGGATATTATTTTCGACTCGAAGTTTCTTATCTCTGGAATGCATCTCTCGCTTCACTCTACCTCGATGGATCCGTTGCAAAGATAAGCGCGCGCCTGCGATGGATATCCCGTTTGAATAGCATTAAAATAATTGAAATATCACGGAGGTCGAAATACCACAGTGCGTATATACGCTGCCTCATAATGCAAAGGTCCCTGGTTCAATTCCCCAGCGGTGACAGCTTTTTTTAATTTATTTATTCACGATGGCGACGTGACGCCGTATGAATAATTTGAATTTCGCGCTGGTTTTTAGTGTGCGTGGCCTCCAACCAAATGCTGGTCTCTGATTGGCTTGGGCTGGTAGTCACATAGTCCCTCTACTTGAGTAGGTGGCTATGAAAAAAAAAAGCGAGTGCAGAATGTTTTATAATATTTGTCACATACCTGTAGAATTTACAATTTTTTTATACAGCGGCGAATAATAAACCAGGATATCAGAACCACAAAAATTTGAAACCAACTTATTTTATATCACAACCATTTCTAATTTTCGTATCCTGGATTAGTATTCGCTATCGTATGAAAAATTTGTGAATTCGACAGGGAGGTGGCAAGGATTTAAAAACATTCTACACTCGCTCTGTTTTCATAGCCACCTACTAATGAGGTCCACATCTATTAGAGACAATAAATATTGCTGAATATTGGTAGATCTTTAATGTTGGTGGAATTGAAACTAGTGTATGAGAGAACATTGTGTCAGCAGTAAGGTCCATATGAAAATTTGTGATATGGACAATGCATGTTGCCACATATTCACAAGGCCCATCGATGAATAATCTACTGAAAAACTAGACATTTTACAAATTCATGCCTACTACTCAAAATATCGCATATGTGTTATATATTTTTGGAAATCGAAAAGCCCTAATGGTCACAATATGAAAAAATATACAGGGTGTTCCATTTGAAAACAACGTAATTGAATAATAACAGTTTAGTTTGAAAATTTGACTACACCACTGGTTTCTTCGTGAGAAAATGTAAAAGAGGGGAGTTTTCACTTTTTAATAAATTGAAAGATAACTGAGATACAGGGGTGGACCCAGAACACAAGATTTTGAATTTCGCCCTGTATCTTTGAAACGAAGCGAGTTATGAAAATTTCATTTGTGGTATCGTGAGTTTTAATAAAAAGTAGACAACGTTCTCGAAAACCGCAAATCTTCATCTTCGAAAATAAGTGAGATATCCCGTAGAAACATCGAAAATGGAATAGTCCGTACATAACTCTATGGGTATGAACTGTGTTCCACAGCTATATATATATTATTAATCAGTTCCTCATAGCAATTCCTCACGAACTTCAAAATGCAAATGAATTTATAATCAGTTTCTAATAATATCTTATTGAAATACCGTGGCATTTGTGTGTTTGTAATGTGTTCTGCTGATACATTCAATTCCTTATCGCTATCGCTTGCAGCCCTACTTTTATGAAAAATAGGTGCATTTGCGAACGGCAGCTCTTCGTCAGTAGGCACTATGGGTTCGAGTTATCAAAATGAGTTAAAATAGCAAAAATTCAGTTATCTAGCAATCATAAGGTTAAACAAAAAAGATGGGGCGCCACTGCAACTTTCAATTCAAAAGAAAAGTTACCTGGAAAGTTGAGCAACCAGATAATGAATAATATTAGTTGTTATCCCAGACTGAAAGACCTAAATTTACCTTATAGAGATGTTGTGAGTTGGAGTGTCATGTCAATGAACAAATAAAACAGTCATATACAATACCCAAAACATTCAATTATGATGATAGGACTCATATATCACATCACAGGTTATGACAATTATACATAATAAAAAAATATTAGATACTTTTTTCCTGTTAAGAAAATACACTGTTGTTGCCTGCTATTATGTGGATGAAAATATATATAAATCAACCTTATATTGTACTTGAAAATTCAAAAGCTCCTGTAAGGACGTTTTATAGTCATAGCAGATTTTAAAAAAATATTGAAAATGGAAGAATTCTACCAGCGCATAGTATACTATGTGGAGGGGAAGTATGTACCTTTCATGTGTGATTTCATCAATTTATGACCGGGCTATGATTTAAAAATGGTCCATTATACACACTAGCAATGGGCAATATGAGTGAATAAAAATGAAAAATAAAAATATATTTTCATGTCAAAAACCTGTATGGTGTGTCCTACACCAGTAATCCTTGATAAATGGCTTTAGTGCCACCAGATGAAGCTGCTGCGGGGAAGGTTGGCGGAGAGCGGGGTGCTGACTTCACATCCATGGATGTCAGATGACATTGACAGAGTTGTCGTATTTCCACCTTGAAAATCCATCATATCAGGAACAAACAGGAGACGATATCCAGATTCCAGATTCCAGACTACTATATAGCCACCAAAGGCCTTGTACAATTAACAGATCCTGGTCGAGCAATGACTCCGGGGAAGAATAGTGCTCCTGGTAGGATAACTCCCGTTGTAGAACTCCCGGTAAAAAAACTCCCGGTAGAAAACTCCCGGTGAAAAACCCTTGAATATTTCATGAAAATGAGGTTCTGAATTTCTGGAGTGGCAGAGAAAAAAACGCAATAATGCGAGACTCACCTTCTATGAAGGGTTAGGGATTGAAATGACGATGAAGGTAGGCACGTGGCTGCCTGGGTGATGAACCATGAAGATCCTGCCTCTCAAACCAAAACCAGAAAAAATCTGTAGAGTCCAGCAGTCCTTGTAGATCAGCAGCAAATCCAGGATATCCTGATGTGATCCAGAACGCCAGGCGGTACAGGACTTCAGAAGCCGGTTCACACCACAAAAATGGCACTTGACCACCACGAAGAATTTTCTGAAGTGAGCTCTCGTCTCACGACCAGAAAGGAAATCCCTTCTCCAAATTTCCAGAAACTTCGAGAACAACTTAACGGTTTCCGTTTTTCAAATTGGCGGAAAATTTGAATATCCAAAATAAAAGACGTTATCGCTACTCCCTCCAGAGACTTGATTCTTCCCAGATGACTATCTGAACCAATCAGAATTGATGACTAAAATGACGTCACACCTTTCTTCACAAATACTCGTCTTGTTGGTTCGACGATGATGATCTGAGGACATATCAATCCGAATCGGCGTTTGGCGCATGACAAGTTTGACACTGTTGACATGGTGTCATGACCGACAGCTAATTGACGTAAAGCGAAATAACAGATCAACAATCAACAAAATCAAAACATCAACCTGAATTTATCAAATGCATCAATCAAGAAAATAATGCCAAACGAAGTTAATTGATTCACAATGGTCGATTCCTAGTGAAACCATACGCCTCAGCATTCCTGGAAAATTCAATACCTATCGTCCTACTGTGATGGAGTTTCAAGTGGAAATAGCAGTGTGAAAAGTGGGTATGAGAATGTCTCTGAAATGGTATTTCATATTACTTTATATTATTTATCGCTTTCAGATAAGTTCCTGTAAAAACCATCTGAATCATCTTCTACTTGAATCACAACCAAGCAGATATAGCAAGAGATATCAATGTATTTATAGAAATTGTATTTTTATTATATGTACAGTGTGAAATCTCAGGTGTGTATCCACATATCAGGTTTGAGAATAATTAAATAATATGAAGCAGATTGAGTTCAATTTATGTTATTGAAAAATGTTAACCATGTTATTGTGACAAAATATCCTGTCAGATGTGCTCAACATTACAGAATATTATAGAATCAGACAAAATATACAGTAGTGAAAATTTACATGCTACATCACCTCTCTCCCAAGAAAAAATTTGAATCTGGAGTGATTTAAATTTTCAAAAAATTACAATATCAACAATGGATACAGAGGGATAAGTACTTCAGATCACCGAGACGAATATCAGTATCCAAATATTGAAATTGCATTTAGAATCAATCAGTGAGATGTCAACTCCTAAAAGAACGAAGGCAACTCACTAAAGAATCCCAAGGTGGAAACAAAAAAGAAAGTTTAAAATTTAAAATTTTGATTTAACCAGCTGTCCACTACACCTGGGGTGACATACGGTCACCAACCTTAAACAGGCCAAACCAGAAACAAAAAGATTAAACAAAAAACGTTCGGGAGTATTCCCATTCACGTAGAGTTAGGTCGTCCCTAGAGACTACTCAAGTGAAAAGCAAAAGAGCGGTACTTTCAAGAAATATGCCCATTGAACCCGCCTAAACAAAAATTCAACAAGACATATATCTCGTCAGCCCAACCTGTCATGAGACAACTATGACGACCCACATCACGTTGTTGTCCACGACCCCTACGCTTCCAAGGTCCCTACAGACAAAAAATAGCTCTTGGCTTTTCAAAATTTACTCAAAAATACTGTGGGAAATGTAAGTATCAAAATTGAAAATAATATCCCACAGCAAATGTGAAGTATCAGCATCAAAAGTGCTGATCACTTCCAAAACTCTAAGGTGGAGCAGTGCATGGACCATCACAGGTTATGACTGTCCACATAACCAGTGGCAAAAATGAAAAACAGCGATGTTACTGTCGTGATAACACTAGTTGGGAACATGTCCAAGTTCAGGTAGCTTTAGGAATAATCCAGGGATAACCAACCTTTACCCCAAAAAATATGACCTTAAAGATCGAATGCATACCTCTATTCAGGGATTAACTTGGGGTAGTAGCTATGCGTACTAAACATCCTAAGGGAGGTCACGATCGGGAAGTCTAAGTCGGTAAAATTCATAATCGAGTAAATTTACAAAATCGGGAAAGTCTATCCAAAATTATCCGGAACAGAGATATTTACATAATATTTACATAACTAACTCTAAATACTGTACAAAAAGGAAAATCTCATTACTCGTCAGCAATGAGAAAAATTAAAAACTGTTGCAATCTGACAGTTTCAATTCAGGGGCTGAATTTTCAAATTTCAAAAAATTCGAAATGCTAAATACAAAATACTGAATGTCACAATTTACATTCCAATGGTGTTTTTGTGAACTTTCACATTCACGGTAGCTACCAAAAAGTTCCTAGAAACTTACAAAAAAATTCCAAAAAAAAATCGAAAATTTTCAAAAAATTCTCAAAAATATATCTCAAAATATCTCAAAAAACTAACCGACAGAAATGTCCGAGTTAGACCCAAAATAAGGTTTCAAATCCTTAATATGCCAGTCTCCTGCTGGACTACCATTCTCATATTCCAGAGAATAAACTAAACGTGAAACCTTTCTTTTAACTACACACAAAACATATTTGGGTGCTAATTTTGAACTAAACTTTACTGCAGCTTCTGAAAGTACCTTGTTTCGACGCCAAACTTTATCTCCAATATTAAAAGAAAAATCTTTCTTTCTCAAATTGTATGCTCGTGAATTTCGTTGGTAAGCCTGATGCAATTTATTCTTTACTTCCTTAAAAACTGTATCTAAATTAGAAATATTTTCTACAAACTCAGATCTACTTTGAGGATTTAACTCTATCCCTACTGTATCAGATATATTACTATAATAGTTACCTGAGTGAGGAATATTTCTAGCAAAATTCAAAAATGCTGGGGCATAATTATGCACTTCATGTACAGATGTATTAATAGCAAATTGAATCTTAGATAACTCTTTGTCCCAATCCTTATGTTCAACTATATAGCTACGTATTGCTTGTCCAACTGTCTTGTTATTACGTTCAACAAAGTTGCACTGCGCTGAATAGCGAGGCGTAAACCAAATTTTTACTTTATACGTATCTGTTAACTTTTTAAAGATTTTCCCTGCGAATTGGGTACCATTGTCCGCAATGATAATCTGAGGTACACCGTATACTAAAAACACTTGATTTTCTAAAAATTCAACTATGTTTGGTGCTGTCGCGTCTCTTAGGGGACATAGAATGGTATATTTCGAAAACCAGTTTCCAATTACAAGTAAATATGTAAATCCACGGGGTGATCGAGGAAATGGTCCCATAAGATCGACAGCTAGGACTTGAAAAGGGAAGTTCACCTGCTTTTCACAGCCCATTAAACCTAAACGTGAGGTGTTAGTTAGCTTTTGTGATTGACAAACTTTACATTGACGAATGTATCTCAAAATATCAGGGCGCATCTTTGGCCAATAATAATTTTCCTGAATTCTACTAAAAGTTTTGTAAAAACCAAAATGTGAACATGTAGGTGGATCATGAGAGTTTCTAATAACATCGTTCCTTTGGGACTTAGGATCGACGGTCTTCCATTCTTTTTCATTAGTTTGAATTATGCCCTTTGAGGGAATAAATTTGAAAAGCAAATTTCCTGAAACTTTCCATTGTGGAAACAGTTCAGGTTTCTCTGAAATTCTTCTCTTGAGTGAAGTGTACCATTTATCGGATATTTCGGCCTTTATGTCTATCAACAAAATTTCTTGATCATCATCAGGCAAATCACTAGGAGGAATTCTGGACAGAAAATCAGGTAAGACATTTGAAGCTCCGGGCTTATGTATTAATTCAAAATTATGTTGTCTGAGCTTCACAGCCCACCTAGCAAGTCTTCCACAAGGATCCTTGAGATTGTTGATCCACAAAAGGCTACTGTGGTCAGTGATTACCTTGAATTTTGTGCCTTCTACATAAGGTCGAAATTTATCTATCAAAAATATCAAACTGAGAAGTTCTCTTTCCGTCACAGTATAATTACGTTCTGCACGAGATAAGGAACGAGAAGCATAAGCTATAACTCTTTCTTGTGAATCAATATTCTGAGTCAAAACACCTCCAATACCATAATCACTGGCATCACACTGTATTACAAAAGGTTGATCAAAGTCTGGTGAACTTAGTATAGGAGACGATATCAAAGCATTTTTAACACGGATGAAAGCATCTTCCGCCTCTGGAGACCAAGTTATTGGTTGCCCCTTCTTTTTCCCTTTAAGGAGGCCTGAAATAGGTGCTATCAAACTTGAAAAATTTGCGATGAATCTTCTATACCATGAACACATTCCGATAAAACGTTTGATTTCAGTACTGGTAGTAGGGCGAGAATAATTGACCATGACTGCTACTTTATCAGTATCTGTGCGGAGTCCTTCTCTATCAATAACATAACCAAGATACTTGAGGGATGTTTTAAAAAATTCACATTTTTTAATGTTCACTGTTAAATTTGCATTTCCTAAAATATTCTTCACCTCAGCAAGAAGTGATACATGTTCATCAAAAGTTTTTGAAGTAATAATTATATCATCCAGATATGTGAAAATATGTGGTTCAAACTTAGGTCCAAATAGAGCGTCACAGAGCCTCTGCTGAGTCTGAGCACTATTACATAAGCCAAATGGCATGACTGTAAATTGAAAAGATCCCCTACCAGGCACACTGAATGATGTTTTCTCACGTGACGACACATCCAAAGGGATTTGCCAAAAACCCAGACAACACAAGTGAATCCATTGGACAACCAATGGATATCCAGCTATGGATACCCTGGACATCCATTGGATGGACGGCATTGTCCAGTATTTGTCCAATGGACATCCATTGGATAATACATGTCCAACAGTTTGGACATACATTGGAAGTCCATTGGCTTTCCATTAGACATCTGATGGATTTTCATTGGACATCCAATATTTGTCCTTTCCATTGGAAGTCTATTGGATACTCATCAGACATCCGATGGATTCCCAATGAAGATCCATTTTATGTCCATTACATTTGAAATACCATTGTATACACATCAGAACTCTAATGGATGTCTACCAAAAATCCAACTTATGTCCATTCCAATGATAAGTCTATTGGATACTCAACAGGAATACATTGGATTTCCATTGGATATCCAAATTTTGTCCAGCCAGAACGTAGAAATTAAAAAAAAGTTGTCCTTTGAGGGGATTGAACTCCCGACCCCGCTCTCGTGGATCACAACGCTAACCTCTGGACCACTGAGCTGTTATAAATATTATAGCAAGTATTTCGTATTCACGGTATTTCACATCGAGAGAAAATGCAATTTGCTGAAGTTTAGTGCCGCAATAAAGCTTTTACACGGCCCTTATCAGAAGTGTTACAGGGTGATTCATCTTTTTCGAAAGAAACCTCGCCGTATAATATTTGCCCATATCGATCTTATTTGCACGGCCTAAATGGTTTAAAATTGAAATTGAATGAAAATCAACTTTAAAATAAGTACCTACCTCTATATAGGTACGTAACCTACAAAAATCATGAGACGTATAAAATCTTGAAAAATAGTACCGAGTGCGAAGTTGTCCGTGATTAATGTTCATATATATATTATATATTATTGGTAAAAATATTTCAATTGAAATAGAAGAGTCATAAATGACACATATATACTTTGCGAAACGATTTCCATTGGATAAGTATGATGGATATCCATTGGCTGCAAAAATTTCGTTGTCCATTGTACAACTACAAAATGGATGTCCATTATATGTACAAATCTCTATGTCCATTGTACATATACACAATGAATGTCCATTGGACATCCATGGACATCCGGCTACCTAATGGATTCAAAATGGACATCCAATGGATGTATGTGTGTTATCTGGGAAGCTTTACGTAGATCAATACTCGAGATGTATTTTGCATCTCTGAGCAAATTCAAAATTTTGTCTATGCGAGGTAGTGGATAGCTATCGTGCTTAGTTACTTCATTGAGTTTTCTCCCGTCAAAACAAAACCTGTACTCACCGGATGACTTTTTTACTAAAAGGACTGGACTATTATAGGGACTCTGAGATGGTTCAACCACCTTTAACTTTAGCATGTCATCAAGTTCTCTATTTAAAATTTTCAACATAAATGGTGACATAAGGTACTGCTTTACTCGAAATGGCTTTGAATCACCAGTGTCAATTGTCATTTTAATTTTATCTGTAAGACCAATACGACTTCCACCGCTAATTTCCTTAAAATGCTCTATAATTTGTTCTGCTTGAACACTCTCTGAAGGAGATAAATCTGACAAATTACTTGAATCTGAATCTTCAATCTCATTAACATGACTAGAGACAACCTGTATAGAATTATGCGTTACTGCACTATGCACATTCCAAATCCTATTTTTGAAGTCGATCTTGATCTTGAACTGATTGCAAAAATCGCTTCCAAAAATAATTGAGTGGGGCAGTGAAGGCACTACTATAGTAGGAACAACCTGAACAATGTTATCTACACAAACTGGTAGATCAACAACACCCTTGACTTCCCGTTCAGTTCCATCAACTGTTGTCACATGTTTCAAAAAAGATTTATTCCATTTCAGATTAAGTTTTTTCAGTAAATCTACTGATTTTTGACCACAAACCGAAACATTGGCACCACTGTCCAAAAGACAAACTACTTTCTGATCAAAAATTTTTACAGAAACATATGGTCTGTTATCACGTGACTTCTGTACAAAAAGAGGTGCGACATTCAAATTTTTATGGAAAACATAATTTTTATAAAAATCTCTAACAGTCTTTTTCCAATCATTCCATTCATTGATGTTGAAAAAATTTGATCTTGAAATTGGGTTGACTCTTTTAAATAATGGAGGGAAACAAGAGTCGTAATACTTCACCTCCCTTACTAGTTTCCCTGACATTTTGTACATTCCTTTGAAGTTACATCTGCACAACCGCATTTAAAACAAAATTTCTTAATGATATTGTCAGTAGCTCTACAGTTCCTAAAAGTATGGTTTGGTTGTGAACCCCTCCAACATAACACTGATGTACTTGATTTCACATTTGAACTAGTAACATTAACTTGTTCATTTGAACTGACATTTTTATTCCATTTCTTATGGTTGAAATTTCGCTTTCGAGGTTGAAAATTCCTCCGAAAATTCTGATTATTAGTTGTAGAACTTGAAAGTGTATCTGAAAAATGGGTCAACTCAGGATCAATCATACATTGAAAAGGTTTCTGATAGTGATGTGACTGTGAACCAGATGCCAAGCTAAGAATATCAGCTTCTTCAAGCTTTTTACAAAGTGTACTCAAGATAGAAACACTATCAATATCACTGAGTGCAAGTCTTTCAAGGTATTCACCCTATAGTCCCATTTTAATATATTTAACTTTAGTGAGCTCTGCGGCTCCACGACTAAGTCTACTGAATAAAGTTTCCATACAAGCTATGAAAATTACTACAGGTTCATTTCAGCCTTGTTTTCGTGATTTTATTTGGTTCCACACTTCATCATCAAAGTCTGACATCAAAAAATCCTTTTTCAATTTTATGACCAAAGTTTCCCAACTATTAACTTGTGTTCTGATTTGTCTGAACCAAAATGTAGCCTTACCACTGAATAAGTCACTAGCAGATTCAAAAAGTTCAGCTTTACTAACATGCCTTGCCTGAGCTACTTCTTCTATGCGTTCTATAAATGAAAGGAGATTTTTTGGTTCACCATCAAATTGAATATTCAATTTATAGACAGGAACTGACTTATGAGAATTCACAATTGTATTACTAAAGGTGTTAGCAGTAGTAGAAGCACTAGCTTGTGGTGTTAAAATAGTGACATTAACATCATCATCCTGAACATTGTCATTTAATTCAGCATCAAATTGCAGGGCTATAGCATAAGCTTCATTCTTGAAATTCAATACATCCCTATAATTTAAATCTTCCCGCTGTAACTTAATTCTGTTTATGCGAAAACTGATATGATTTATTCTAGAGGTTGCTCTTTTGTAAACAGAATCTGATGAAGGACCTTCAAAACCTTCAATAAGTGATTTTATAGAATCTAAAGTGGACTAAATTTCTACTCGCTCTGTATCAAAGTTATAAGCTTCATCAACTAAAGTCATTACATTCGTACCACTTCGTTTTTCTTTAAACAGAAGTCTTCCAAGAATTTTACGTTTTTCATCTTGATTCCGTTCAGAAATTACACCTCGAATTCTCAACTCATAATTCAGTTCAGCCTGCAGCAAGTGATTAGCTTTAAAATTTTGATCCATTTTGAATCAGTTCAAAATCAAAAATGAAAACTGTTGTTCCAACTTCTAAGGAAATTATTTAAATGTTGCAACACTGTACGTAGTATTGTCTCAGGCACTGTCTGCAGCAGCTAATTTGATCAAATCTTAAATCACAAAACTGGATTCTCAAATATTATGAAACCTGATATGTGTATACTCACCATGAATCAGTTCATAAAAACCCATATATTTTTTACCTACCAAAACATAATGTGGTAAAAACAACTCTCCTGGCTCTCCGTCAAACTATATCAGCTGTCTCCAAACCATAAACAATTAACATTTTATTCATTCATCAACAAGACACTCACAACTGTTGATTACTAATAACCTAACTGAAAACTCGGGCCCCCACGTTCGGACGTCATCTTTGCAGCCCTACTTTTATGAAAAATAGGTGCATTTGCGAACGGCAGCTCTTCGTCAGTAGGCACTATGGGTTCGAGTTATCAAAATGAGTTAAAATAGCAAAAATTCAGTTATCTAGCAATCATAAGGTTAAACAAAAAAGAAGGGGCGCCACTGCAACTTTTAATTCAAAAGAAAAGTTACCTGGAAAGTTGAGCAACCAGATAATGAATAATATTAGTTGTTATCCCAGACTGAAAGACCTAAATTTACCTTATAGAGATGTTGTGAGTTGGAGTGTCATGTCAATAAACAAATAAAACAGTCATATACAATACCCAAAACATTCAATTATGATGATAGGACTCATATATCACATCACAGGTTATGACAATTATACATAATAAAAAAATATTAGATACTTATTTCCTGTTAAGAAAATACACTGTTGTTGCCTGCTATTATGTGGATGAAAATATATATAAATCAACCTTATATTGTACTTGAAAATTCAAAAGCTCCTGTAAGGACGTTTTATAGTCATAGCAGATTTTAAAAAAATATTGAAAATGGAAGAATTCTACCAGCGCATAGTATACTATGTGGAGGGGAAGTATGTACCTTTCATGTGTGATTTCATCAATTTATGACCGGGCTATGATTTAAAAATGGTCCATTATACACACTAGCAATGGGCAATATGAGTGAATAAAAATGAAAAATAAAAATATATTTTCATGTCAAAAACCTGTATGGTGTGTCCTACACCAGTTATCCTTGATAAATGGCTTTAGTGCCACCAGATGAAGCTGCTGCGGGGAAGGTTGGCGGAGAGCGGGGTGCTGACTTCACATCCATGGATGTCAGATGACATTGACAGAGTTGTCGTATTTCCACCTTGAAAATCCATCATATCAGGAACAAACAGGAGACGATATCCAGATTCCAGATTCCAGACTACTATATAGCCACCAAAGGCCTTGTAGAATTAACAGATCCTGGTCGAGCAATGACTCCTGGGAAGAATAGTGCTCCTGGTAGGATAACTCCCGTTGTAGAACTCCCGGTAAAAAAACTCCCGGTAGAAAACTCCCGGTGAAAAACCCTTAAAAATTTCATGAAAATGAGGTTCTGAATTTCTGGACTGGCAGAGAGAAAAAACGTAATAATGCGAGACTCACCTTCTATGAAGGGTTAGGGATTGAAATGACGATGAAGGTAGGCACGTGGCTGCCTGGGTGATGAACCATGAAGATCCTGCCTCTTAAACCAAAACCAGAAAAAATCTGTAGAGTCCAGCAGTCCTTGTAGATCAGCAGCAAATCCAGGATATCCTGATGTGATCCAGAACGCCAGGCGGTACAGGACTTCAGAAGCCGGTTCACACCACAAAAATGGCACTTGACCACCACGAAGAATTTTCTGAAGTGAGCTCTCGTCTCACGACCAGAAAGGAAATCCCTTCTCCAAATTTCCAGAAACTTCGAGAACAACTTAACGGTTTCCGTTTTTCAAATTGGCGGAAAATTTGAATATCCAAAATAAAAGACGTTATCGCTACTCCCTCCAGAGACTTGATTCTTCCCAGATGACTATCTGAACCAATCAGAATTGATGACTAAAATGACGTCACACCTTTCTTCACAAATACTCGTCTTGTTGGTTCGACGATGATGATCTAAGGACATATCAATCCGAATCGGCGTTTGGCGCATGACAAGTTTGACACTGTTGACATGGTGTCATGACCGACAGCTAATTGACGTAAAGCGAAATAACAGATCAACAATCAACAAAATCAAAACATCAACCTGAATTTATCAAATGCATCAATCAAGAAAATAATGCCAAACGAAGTTAATTGATTCACAATGGTCGATTCCTAGTGAAACCATACGCCTCAGCATTCCTGGAAAATCAAATACCTATCGTCCTACTGTGATGAAGTTTCAAGTGGAAATAGCAGTGTGAAAAGTGATTGAAATGACGATGAAGGTAGGCACGTGGCTGCCTGGGTGATGAACCATGAAGATCCTGCCTCTTGAACCAAAACCAGAAAAAATCTGTAGAGTCCAGCAGTCCTTGTAGATCAGCAGCAAATCCAGGATATCCTGATGTGATCCAGAACGCCAGGCGGTACAGGACTTCAGAAGCCGGTTCACACCACAAAAATGGCACTTGACCACCACGAAGAATTTTCTGAAGTGAGCTCTCGTCTCACGACCAGAAAGGAAATCCCTTCTCCAAATTTCCAGAAACTTCGAGAACAACTTAACGGTTTCCGTTTTTCAAATTGGCGGAAAATTTGAATATCCAAAATAAAAGACGTTATCGCTACTCCCTCCAGAGACTTGATTCTTCCCAGATGACTATCTGAACCAATCAGAATTGATGACTAAAATGACGTCACACCTTTCTTCACAAATACTCGTCTTGTTGGTTCGACGATGATGATCTAAGGACATATCAATCCGAATCGGCGTTTGGCGCATGACAAGTTTGACACTGTTGACATGGTGTCATGACCGACAGCTAATTGACGTAAAGCGAAATAACAGATCAACAATCAACAAAATCAAAACATCAACCTGAATTTATCAAATGCATCAATCAAGAAAATAATGCCAAACGAAGTTAATTGATTCACAATGGTCGATTCCTAGTGAAACCATACGCCTCAGCATTCCTGGAAAATCCAATACCTATCGTCCTACTGTGATGAAGTTTCAAGTGGAAATAGCAGTGTGAAAAGTGGGTATGAGAATGTCTCTGAAATGGTATTTCATATTACTTTATATTATTTATCGCTTTCAGATAAGTTCCTGTAAAAACCATCTGAATCATCTTCTACTTGGATCACAACCAAGCAGATATAGCAAGAGATATCAATGTTTTTATAGAAATTGTATTTTTATTATATGTACAGTGTGAAATCTCAGGTGTGTATCCACATATCAGGTTTGAGAATAATTAAATAATATGAAGCAGATTGAGTTCAATTTATGTTATTGAAAAATGTTAACCATGTTATTGTGACAAAATATCCTGTCAGATGTGCTCAACATTACAGAATATTATAGAATCAGACAAAATATACAGTAGTGAAAATTTACATGCTACACGCTTATAATTAGTTTGAAATGTATTTGCAATCTGTTTCTGATGGCAGTTTTCTAAGCGAATACGTTTATCATCAGGTATTAATGGCAAATCTACAAAAAAATACTGCGACATTCATGAGTTCGATATGTTTGTATTTTGCAAGATCATTTATTCGTTGGTGATAGCAATTCCAAGGACACAACTCTACAGATACATTTTTTATTTTGAATCTCTATACTGATATAGGATGGTTTTCAGGAGACATAATTTTTCTTCTCGTGGACTGTGAAAAATATGATGTGTGTTTGAAATACCATTCAGATAAAAAACTTATATATTCCTATACACACTGATATAGGATACGTGTCAAATTATGCTAGTTATGTTTTCAATTTGGAATTTTTGAAACATACATTATAAAGCCTCCTGAAGCCCTGAGTAATATGAAAGCTGATAGAAATCGCATAAAATCAGATTAAGGTTTCCTATTCAATCCTTTTTTCACTCTTTACACACGATTTCTGATAAGATCCCATCTCATAAATTCCACATAAAACCTCATCAAGCTCGTGATTCAAATATATATATATTTTTTTCATCGCTTGGAGCGAACGAAAGGGAATCCCTATAATGTTCAAAGAACATCGTGCGTTCCTAATTTGATTACGGATACAAAGACTCATCGATTATATGAACCTATCAAAATCCGGAAATAGACTGAAATAAGAACATTCATGACATCTTCCAGGATAGCTCAGTATTGATCGATGTTCTGATTCCTCAATAATTCAAAATAAAAAATAACTCACAAAAAACCAATGCCATTTGGTCCCGTGAATTTTCGAAAATTAATTGTCTTATGAAAACTCATAAAATTCATTGCATATGGGGATAGTAATGTCTTATACAATCTCATTGGTTTTCAAATATTTCATTCCACATACATTCAATGAGGATTCAATGTAATCGGATCTGTGGTTCCTCATCAGACGGTATGAATTCCTGGAAGATATTTTGCTTATAATAACCTGTAAGATACGATTGTAATCAACACTGAATTTCACCATTCAAACTTGTAAATTTGGAGTCGTTTTGAATCATATCAATGCTCATAAAATTCGCATTGAATCAGATGCGGGATTCCATATTACAGCTAATAAATGCTGCCCTCACTGTGTCCTGTCTTTCCACACGATATCATATACGATTATATTCGTTGATTTCCACACATATATCATACCTTCTCAGGCTCTTGAATGAGCAATGAAATATAATTGAGTATCGTGAACCTTATACAAACAACTAACAAGATACGAAGTTATGTGTAAAATTGTGCCAGTCATTTTTAACCTTCAATCATTGAAACATATAAACTTTACAGGGACTTATAGAACCCTATACAGGGTGTTTCAAAAAAACCTGACCCCCTTGATAGGGTAGGTAGAACACAGAAAAATAAGATGGGTATGTACATTAAAAAAATGTCGTAACGGCATCCGTTTTCAAGATACAAGGTGTTGAAAAAATGATTTTTTTACACATTTTTCACGATTATGTCGAAACTACTGGCAACATTGTGATTAAATTTTGTATGGATGTTTTTTGGAACCTGACACATCGCATGAATTCGATTTCATATCTGATTCTCATAGAGGGCGCTAGTTACACGGTTCGTACCGAGGAGTTTTGAACATAACTTTTTTGAGGTCAGATTTTTCAATCCAAATATGATATGAACTTGAACATCATTCAAATTTACACCAAAAAGGTACTCTTGGTGAAACTCGATACTTTGTTCCGTTTCCGGAATATTACGATTTGAAATTAATGGAGTAGTCATGATGCTGGTATAAAATGAATTATATTGCGTTCAATTACCTATTTATCCAGGTTCAAAAACAATGAAATTATTCTTGTGCTGAAGTTATTGATGGAACAAAGGATCATAAGTAGAAAATTAAGAGATATTTGACTAGAAACATGAAATATTGAATCAGTTAGAGTAAGTGTTCGAAATGTCCTACGATTAGAGGAATACACGATTCTATTTTCTTTTTTTAAGAATGTATTATTCTTCTGAACAGTTGAGGATCAGCTGTTAGGTCATTCAAGTGATGTTCAATTATGTCTCACAACTCTTGAGGTGAATTTACCTATGTAGCATATACTTTCTGCTCAAGATACAACAAAACTGTGTAATCCATGTTCTTAGTCAAATCTGTTTCGATGTTATTCTTGTGATTCATTGGTAAATCAATGAGTTTTGCATCAGAAATGTATTGTTGTTTTCGGTTTCCAATAAATAGGTGATAATTTTTCATAATACCTACTCTAATACATAGCTTTATACCAGCAACAGTTACCACTTCATCATTTTAAAATCGAAATATTCCGAAAACGGAACACAGTATCGAGTTTTACCAAGAGTACCTTTTTGGTGTGAAATTGAATGATGTTCAAGTTCACATTGAAAAATTCAACCTCAAAAAAGTTATGTTCTAAACTACTCGGTACGAACCGTGTAACTAGCGCTCTCTATGAGAGTCAGATATAAAAACAAATGCATGCGATGTGTCAGATTCCAAGAAACATTCATACAAAATTTCATCACAATGTTGCCAGTAGTTTCTACATAATCGTAAGAAATGTGTAAAAAAAATATTGTTTCAACACCTTGTGTCTTGAAAACGGATGGCGTTACGACATTTTTTTACTGAGCGAACACGACTTATTTTGGAATGTTCTACCTACCCTAGCGAGGGGGTTAGGTTTTTTTGAAACACCCTGTATATATCAGCAATGAATTGTCTATTTCAAACTCAACAATCCTTATTAATCCAAATTAGCAATGAGGATGAAGTGATGCAATATTCGAGATAAAAAATACTCACAAGTTTGTGCATCATGGCGGATGTTCAACCTCTTGGTGCGAACAAAGAAACAAATCCCGTTGGTAATCATGAGTAATGTTCACATTTATCCAAAAGTTATTTCAGATTGGAGCACTATCGAATCCACTACACTACACATGATATGATATGCAATTTACACCTCAATTCTCAACAATAATTTCAGAATAATGGGTATTCTCTCGAATCAAAACAGAGATACCTGTCTTCCTTCGCGAGCAACATAAACTAAAACAAATATGGCTGGCTAGTGGCTAGCTCAGTCTCAGAAGTACCAACGCAAAAAAGTTACTGTTTTGTTATCAACTTGAATTTTGTGTTCCCCTTTATGTGGAGACTCAATGACTCTCCAAGTGAATTTTCAAATGTGAATCTATGTGGATTTATGAGTTACCTATGTTATGAATTTGGCCTTGTTGTTCGGGTATTTATGTGGATCTATCAGTTTCTAGTAGGTATGAAAATATATAATAGTTTCTTGATGCAATGCTGATAGAAATTATGACAATGTATGAGGATATAAAGTATATTGAATGGTTTTTATGTGATCGAATGATTATTCATTTGGCAAAAACCCTCAGGCTTTTTCGTCTCTTCGAATTGTGTGCGTATTCAAGTTGAAATACCAGTACCAATATAAAAAAAATATGTTTTGATGAGCTGATGTTTTTGCAATAAATCGGAAATAATGGTAATATACAGGGTCGTGTGATTGAAAAAAAAAGATGATAAAAGATGGTCTGATAATGTTTTGTAATGAAATCAGGGGGTGTTGGATATATAGAAAAAAAGGAAATCAATAAGTTTTTTCCGAGAAAGTGACAATCAATATAGTTATATTTTCAGATGAAATATACAGGGTATCTGTAATAGGTTCGGACATGGCTCGGCTGTGGACTCCTGGGATAGAAACAAGTCAATTCAGGCCAACTTACCTATATCCAAAATCGTCTCGTTGAGTTGGTACAAGGCGTTGAAGTTTTTTTGGAAAAAAATAATTTTGCTCACAAAAAGAGAAGGCTGGGATCAATTTCCATAATTTTTGGCATGGCATGTTCCTCAACTGTATGTCACGTTTTGAAATGTTTTTGATCATCATCAGTGACCTGCAAGTGTTTCAAACAACCATGTTGCCGTACACATTTGGTGATAACTTTTCAGAGGTCGGACTGGAAGCTTCCAGTTTTTTTCCAGAAAAATATTTTCTTCAGAAATATTTTTTGTATCGTGTTTATCTTTGATATGTCTCAAGGTTCATTTGCAAATAAATAATTACTGATATGATGCATCCTGTGCATTTTTGAAGATTAATCTAATTAGTTGGACTGTTTATTGATCATGGCTACAATATGATTTATTATTGTAAATAAACTGATAAGTTGCTGGTCCTCGTTGGCATTACAAGAACTTTCACGTCACAAATTTAGCGATAACTATATACAGGACCTAAGGTGAGCACTTTAACGCCTTGTACCAACTCAACGGAACGATTTTGGATATAGGTAAGTTGGCTAAAATCAACCTATTTTTATCCCAGGAGTCTACAGTCAAGCCATGTCCCAACCAGATTATTTTTCTAAAAAATGCATAAGATGCCTTAGATCAGAAATTATTCATTTGCAAATAAACCTAAAAAATTAACAAGATACAAAAAATATTTTTGAAGGGAATATCTTTCTGGAAAAGAAACTGGAAGTTTCCAGTCCGATCTCTGAAAAGTTGTCACCAAATTTGTACGGCAACATAGTTGTTCGAAATACTTGCAGGTCACTGATGATGATCAAAAACATCCCAAAACGTGACTCACAGTCACAGAACATGCCATGCCAAAAATTATGAAAATCAATCTCAGCCTACTCTTTTTATGAGCAAAATTATTTTTTCCAAAAAAACTTCAACGCCTTGTACCAATTTAACGAGACGATTTTGGATATTGGTAAGTTGGCCTAAATCAACTTGTTTTCATCTCAGGAGTCCATAGCTGAGCCCTGTCCCAACCTTTTACAGACACCCTGTATATATAACGTTCAGCTTCAACAATGACGTGCGTTCAAGCACTGACTCTGATATATTATATGAACACAAAAATTGTACCTACGCAATGGTGTCTTGCAAAATAGAAGTTATGAGCTATCAAAAATTATATTTCTCATAAAAACTGCTGGTAACCTATAATATTAGAACCGTGTGTTCTCATTAGAAATCACAAATCTTTGAACTGATTTTCTCATACAAACTCATCTAATACATTTTGCATTGAGCATGCATTGTCTGATTGAAACTAGTAAACAAATTTCACATAAAACCTCTTGTTTTATTATGATAATCATATAACAACTGTCAATCATTGTCATTAATCCTCATAAGATCTAATAATATATATTTTGAACTTGAAAATATTGTACTATTGAAAACTCACACAAACTTATAGGAAACATTTTATATTGGACATGAATTGTCTGATCCAAACTCGTGAATCATCATAAAAAAACTCTGCGAAAAAGCTTCTCGATATACCAGAAGTCATAACTATATATCCCCAACAACCCTCGAGAAGTCTATAATACATTTTATCCTTAGCTTCAGCATTGTCTTCACAAACCTCAAAAACATTCACATCTCATTCAAACTCATTAGATACCATTTAGATCAGGCATGTATTGTTCTATATGAACTTGTGAATCCTTATACAGAAATTCTGCATAAAACCTCTCAACATACCATTGAAGTCATAACTGTATATCCTTATCAACACTCATGAATTCTGGAACACATCCAGCCTCAGCTTGACCCATAGGATACGTTTCATTTCAAATCAGTATTGTCTTTTCAAACTATAAAAATCTTCAGAACATACACATCCCATACAAACTAATCAGTTACCATACAGATAAGACATGTATTGTCTTATCAAAACTCGGGAATCACCATACAGGAATAACGCATCATTCATTTCAACATACGGATACAGTTATAACGGTGAATCCCTACCCAGTTAACACAAATTGATCTCAGAGACGTCAGTACACTTCACATTCATGATTGAGATCACACCCGCGATTCCATTTGTGATTCACGTCGATATCTCCAGGTCCTCTATTCCGGACCCTTTTGGTCATTTTTCGCTTCACATTTAGATGCCGAATGGGACTCAAAAGTTAGCTGAATGTGACTCCAGATATCACGTTGAAATGACTCACATTGAGGTCACATTATAATCAGAATGTGAGGTTTAGAAGACCATCGACCATTTCTGAATGTGAGGTTCTTTTCGATTATTATACTGGTATCGTAGCGTCCCTGGAAGAATCATATTGTGCGTCTCAGAAATGCTACATACACATTGATTTTTGATGTCTCAAGTGAAATCACATCTAGATTGATGAAGGTATTCAATGAGAGAACTAATCGGTCTCGAATCTCTGTCAAATAGATCAATCAAGGGTTTCACAAGGCAACTCGATTTTATTGAAAATTAGTCTCATTACACATCAGAATAGGTAAGTACGTACATGTTATATTGAGCAAAACTACCTAGATATAACAATGATTGAAATTAGAAAAACAGCGCAGGCCTAGACTTTTTCGAATAATTATACAGGGTTATATATCTCCATGAGTTAACGCGATGAATATGGAGAACTGAAAGTAACACAAGAGAATCCAATATTTGCTCCTCATCTCTCCTTCCGTTGTAGCATGGTAACCAATCCCTGCTCAGAATTTCAAATTGTTCCAAGGTTGTCCAGATGACTTTTGTGATTTGACATCTGAAAATGAATATAGAAACAATCAATTGATTTCATTTTGCCCATTTCCTGTTCAGAATATCTTATAGAGAGTGAGTAGAGAACCATAATATGAGAGTATTGAAAAATGTTCAAGTCACTTTCATATCTACGTGGAGTCGTGTAAGATTGAAATTATTTATGAGAAGATGAAATCACACTGCATACCTACTGTTCTATACCGGGTGACAAAGAAGATAGAGAATAGCTGCGGCGCATTTTTTCCTTCCATTCATAATATTTTGCAATAATTTTGTTCTTAATCAGACTTTCCCAATATACAATCAGAATATGCATGTTCACTTATACCCTGATCCCAAAATGATATATTCCAAGGTATCATTGTAAGTATCATCATATAGTCTTGAAATGGCGACGTGGTGTCGTCTACCCTGTCTTCATTGTCAACCAGTATATAGGTATATTATTGTATCAAGTTATGAACGTTGTAGTTACTTACCCTGTAACTTAGATGAGAAACACACAGTATCTTTAATCACAATCATGATTTTCGATTAGAAAGAGATGCTTATTCAGTCTGAGCAATAACGCCAAACACGAACTGCATACCAACACCGAATGAACTAATGCACTGACTGAAACAACGAAATGGACGAGACAAAAGCATGCCGTCGCTAAAGAATTTACAGACACGTGTACATCAGTCAGACCGACACTGACCGAGTGTGTTCGAAACTTTACATAAGTCACATTGTGCGCTACATTCATGAGTATGCGAGTACACTGATATTTCCAAGTTTTGTTCGATATTACTTTCATAAATGAATTTCCTTGAGATGTGAGAGAGATTCACATATTGAAGCATATTTTCGTTTCTTTATTCTGCACAATGTGAATCAGTTTGTCAATTCAGATACATCAAATTATGACTCTCAACGACTGAAATTTCAGATTCTGAAATTATAGTCGTTGTGAAGTTAAGGGGCCTCATAGATATTATATCCATATTGGTCTCAGATCCAACAGAATGTGATGAAATTTGCGAACTATCTGTCACACAAGGAATTCCTTGTAGATATCAGCGATGCAATATTGTGATTCGCTTTTGTGACATCAACTGCCATGAATGCGACATCTCATAGATGTTTGTGTTAACTGGGTATCAACTCTCATGAGTCCTTAAACAAACATTTCCTCATAAGATACATATCTCATAAAAACTGATCAGATACATTTCGAATCAGACATGTATTGTCTAATCTAAAATCTTGAATCCTTATTCAGCAATCCCGCATAAAACCCCTCAACATACCATTGGAGTCATGATGGTATATCCTTATCAACACCCATCAGTTTTGATACACATCAAGCCTCAGCATGACCCATAGGATACATTCAGTTTCAAATCAGTAATGTTTTTTCAAACCCCAAAAATCCTCAGAACTAATACATCTCAAACAAACTTATTAGATACCATTCAGATTAGGCATGTATTGTCCAGAACTCGTGAATTCTTAGACAGAAATAACGCATGAAACATCATAACATACGAATGAAGTTATAACGGTAAATCCTTATCAACACTCATGAATTCCGGAACACATCTTACCCCAGCTTGACTAATAAGATACGTTTCATTATAGATCAGTTATTACTTATAAGAAATTTCGAATACTTGAAACCAAATATACTACATACAAACTCATTAGCAACCGATAGAATCAGGGCAGCAGTTCCCTATTGAATATCATAATTTATCGAACACTTTTCACCCTCACAAAAACCCATGAAATACGTTAAAGATTATATTTCTATTGTCTTTTAAAAACTTATGATTACTCAATAATTATTTACCGCATTCAAGCTGATAAGAAACCTATAATTTCAGAACCGTGTTTTCATATTTGAGCTCATGAACCTAGGAACTAGTTGTCTTATAAACACCCATTGAACACATTTCAGATTAGGCATTCATTGTCTAATTGAAACTCGAAAATTCTCAGTTATTCTGAGTCACATGAATGCTAATAGAAATCGCATCAAATTAGATAAGGAATTCCTTGGTGAAACTCTAAAATCCTGAACTATTTTTTTCCTGACGATACCCAATAGAATTCTATTTGTGAATTCCTACACATTTCTCATGTATACTAAGGCGCATGAATGTTCATAGAATACTTTTCCAATTGTAAGTGGAATATCTTATTGGTGGTCATAGGCCCCTCAAACCACTTGTGCCTGATAAAAACTCTCATACTCCATATTTGTATACGCTTATGAATCACATATACTTATGAAATATCATTAAACCTTTTAGAAAGTTCATGTGCCAGAGATAATGTACTCATACGCTACAGAACTCGGTTATATATCCCTATTAATACTCATATTTTATTTATATTTATTTATGAGACTTCATAAGGTATTTTTGGCAGGGATATCCTCAATGATGAAATTTGCATCATATCCACTCAGATTGTGGAACACAACAGGCACCACATGGCTGTCCTGGTAACGAATATCACAGCTTTCATGCGCTGGACCTCTATAATTTTTTTCCGGAATGAGATGCGTATGGTCGCGAACTTTCTTTTCATCAGGTCCAAGAGGTTGTTCACAAATGTGGCAACGTTTAGCTCTTTGAAACTCAACTTCCTGCTCAGCGGTCATGTCGATGTTGTATGGACATAAAAACATCGTAGTCATATCCTCAGCCAACTGGTTGAGCTCATCAGCGAACCACGCCATACAGTCCTGCCCTCGGTATGAGCGATAGAAGGAAAGAGAATCGTCATATGAACATTTCATAAAGTATCCTACGGCAGCTGGAACGTGGAGCTGAGGCTTCTTAGAATCATCAGTTTTCATCAAAACAGACTCCAAATCAGCATATACCATGAATGGAGCTTTCTCTTTGTTCTTATGGTTCTTGAATTTCAGAATATTCTTGCTCTCCTCTGGCATTCTGATTGCAGTATCATTCATTCTTACGCAATTCTCAACATGTTTATAGAGTTTTCCGGCGGTGCGGAAGTAATGGAGACAGCGGTCGCAGAAGAATTCACGTCCATTATGATCGCTCAGCTGAGAAGATAGCAGTCTGGATAGATCCTTCATCCAACAATAGTGGTACTTGATAGGGGATGAAACCTTTTCGCAAGCATCTTTTTCATTGAAGTATTGATCCTGGATGAGTAGAAGATTGATATGTCTGTCATTCTTTTCCTTCGTCAAGTATGTGGGAAGAGTGTGCAAGTTTTTGGATTTCTTCTGTAGGATATAGAGATTTATTGATACGTCATTCTGTTTTTCAAAGCGAGGAATCTGCTTGACTGTCATGGGAAACTGAATGCCCTTGAGGTTCAAGACAGTAGACGGATGAGGATACGAGAATGTTCGATCACTATTTTTCCAATCAGCAGGATACAAAGCAGATGTTACCGCCCAAGCAAAACATACTTCATCTTCGTTTTTGACGTTGATACAAGCTCGTTTCCGCTTCATCTGAGTGGGTAATTCAATGTAGAATGATCCAAGTTGAGGAGTAAACTTGTTGATGTTCACTCCCAGATTAATAATGTTTTTTAGCGCCCAGCCTGAATCTCTTTCCTGGAATTCCTCTAACTCGACAAGAATGGGTTTTAGGATTTTATCGTTGAAACACACAGTCAAATCGGTATCCTTGTAGATAGGAGAGTTCGAAGTAGTGAAGTACTTGTACTCCCTAAGCACACTATCTCCCTTCACAATTTCAAACTCTCCGCAGAAAACTGAATTGACCTTGACTGCAACATCTTTCCTGAGAGCGTTCTGAATACGTATTCTGGATAAATTCGGCAATCAGTCAAAAAGGCTGCAGGATTCTTGTGGTTTAAGTTTGAGATTACTCCAGTCCTCCAGAGAATCTGCCCAGCGAACTCTATCCCATGCAGTTTCCTTTCTTGATATAAGTCCAGATCCCGTTTTCTGAAGTATTTTAAACTGGTTTCGGAACGATTTCAGATTCCTCAGGCAAGCTTCCAAGTGTTGCTTCTCCCCAAAATTTTCGGATTTCCTCGAAGCATTATTTAAACGCCTTATTACAGCCTCATGACATTCGCGAAGACCTTCTTTAACTCGATTCTCATCATATGAGGATGTTTGGAAGCCGAGAAGAGTAGCAATGTGCTGAACCAGCTCAGCAAACAGTGACATAATTTTCTGTGATAAGAAAACAATTTGGTTAGCAATGCTGTCACTTATTATTATTGTTCGCAATGAAATTGAAAAGCTCAACCTCAAATTAACGTATTCATGAAACAGATCCAACTCTTTATATGTGAAAGATAGAAGCAAGTGTGGGTAGGATGTAAGGAGAGGCGATATCGCTGGTAGAGAATCAAATGATAAAAGTAGAAATATTCGCCTTGTATTCAACCTCCTAGCTGAGATAGAAAGGTAAACCTAACCTCAATTCTCGTCAGGGTTGGAATAAGTCATGACTTTTATAAAAAAGTCATCAATGTCCGACTTTTTGAAATAAGTCAGACTTTTTTGAATGAATTCATTTGAAATAAAAACAAATTTCATTTACCCAAAGCGAAATAGAAAAAAAGAAACAAAAAAACTATGTTTTTATTCCCTTCAGAAATCTTGTAGAATAACATCATAATATAACATGTCATTTTTTCAAAACGAAATTAAAAGTGATGATAGAATACAAAATGATAGATACATATACATAGATCCAGTATCATCCATAAAGCGCATAAAGTTCGTAACACATGGAGAAAAAGTTTATTAGTCATTTTTTCCCGGGGATCTATTATGCATGCGTCTGACTACTTAAAAGTCGATTTTGACACATGTCACTTGATCACTGGTATGGCGGTAAATTCAAAAAATTACGATGGCAAAAAGTGGGGTTAGATGGGAAGATGAAGTTATTTAAAAAAAATAAAAATAGCTATTTTCAGTTCTCTCAAATAATGGCTGGAAACTCCATATGTGAGCATGAAATTGAATTCTACCCAACTTGTACATCATCAACATCTCTACTGTAAAAAAAAAATGTAACGAAATTGAAGAATATTCGAAAAAATATAGCTATTTCCAATTCTCCTCCAAAAATTGCTCGAAACTGAATGTGTAATAGCAACTTAATAAGAAATATTTATGGATATTTTGTTATCTAACCCCACTTTTCGTCGCTTTATAGTATTATTCTTATTTATCACCATCATATCAGTGATCACGTGATATGTGTCAAAATCGATTTTCAAGTTATCGGATATGCATAATGGATCGCCGTGAGGAAAAAATTCGATGCTGTGATAATAAACCTGGTCTCATATGTTATGGATGATACTTGATACTGTATATTTCTGTTAGTAAAAATCTCTGTCATGCTTGAAATAACAAAGTCATGCCAAAATACGATCGAATTTTTCAGTTTAAACTAGTTAAAATCAAAGATGATAGTGCAATTTGTCTCATTTTTAAAAATTTGAATAAATTCATGACTTTCTCGAAAAAAGTCAATGGAATTAATTCACGAATTAAATCACTGATTTAATTCATATGAATTAATTCATGCCAACCCTGATTCTCGTATCTAGTGGCGCTCGATAAATCGATGATGTACTATACCTGCTGAGATTATCAGTTAATTTCATGAAATGATGTGGAAGGCCCTCTCAAAATCGAAATTTGTCTGTGTTACACACCGAATGACTTCACACCAACAAAGTATCGATATCTTTATTCAACCCCATAGAAATAAGAAAGCGCAATTGCGAGATGAAGCAGTAACTCATAGCTGTATATAGAAACCATGGAATTTAGAGGCGCAACACATACACGTGAGGTAGATTTCTCAAAGGAAATACGGTTCTTTGATAGCCCTCAGGCAACATTTTCCCCTGAACATGTTATAAGAAACAAACGGCCAGCACTACTTGTACCTGGCTTCACCACGGCAACAACCTCCTTTGCAGAGAGGGATTATTGTCACCAAAGCCGGTACACTCCCCTCGCAAGGGTACCTGACGTGTTTTCGTGCGGGAAAAGTCGACCGTTTCGTTATACTGTCGTACAATATATTCCTGAGAATGATCCATGTACATCTCACTACCTGAAATACCATGATATACTATACCAGCTAGAATTACCAATCCATTTATTGCTCAACACTTCCTCAGAATCAGAAAAATACCATTATTTCCAGAATATCCACATTTATTCACGATTCCGTTAACAATTTCCATTCTTAACACATGCAGTTCGGAATCACATCAATTTCAAATTTGATTGTCTTGACAAATAATCACCCCTAACACCGCTAGTTATCACAAAAAGTCAATACAAAAAACATTATTATGAAAGGACGGAATAATTCAGTTCATTGATAATAAAAATGATTCAATATGTTTTTCGCACAATGTCCGAAAGAAATCGAAATCGCCTTATTACCAAAATATTTGAAATTTCATTATTTTCCTAAATATTGTTGTCCCGATATTGATATTCTTGCAAATATCTCAAGAACGCTACAAAATATCGAGAATCTAGATCCAAAAATACCCTTACAACACTGGCCGTCTTAGGCTTAGTTCATTGAAAAAACAAGGGTGACAAGTGTATGTTTTCGCACGATATTCGATAGAAAACAAGACGACCAACAAAAAAGTTCCTTTACATTGTTACTCAAAATTGCATCATGACTTTAAAAGAAAACTGGAAACGTATTATGGAAATTCCATGTGGAATATCAGTATAGTGATGTTAGTGGTGCTGTGCAGTGTTTCCAAATAGAACCTCCAACTGATAAGGTAATATTTTTTGTATCAATGATAGTTCGAAGATATATGTTTGCGGAAGAGAGAAGGGATAGTGGTGACCGGGTTTTGGAAATTGAATCTGAAAGTTAGGGTATACCAATAACTAAGGAACATTGAAGATCACAAGACATATTGAAAAATTTTCGTTTTTCGTGATACAGTCTTCGGACTTTCTCCATGTGGTAGGCCGTTGTGAAAGTCGGCACGGGTGTTTCGATTTAGATTTTCGATATTTTGTGCCGTTCTCGAGATATTTGGGAAAATATGAATATCGGGACATAGAAAAATTTCATCAAGATAATACGTTTTCAATTTTTTTTTTTTTAAGTGATGATGCAATTTTGAGTAACAATGTAAGTAGAAGATTCTTGCGTGGTCTGAGACTCCTCCTCAAGGTTGGGAGGGAATATGACCTTGAGGAGGAGTGAATGCAGCCTTGAAGTCTGCTCGTGAACTTGAAGAGGAGTGAATTTGGCCTTGAAGTCTGCTCGTGACCTTGAGAGGAGTGAATGCGACCTTGAAGTGTGTTCGTGATCTTGAGAGGAGTGAACGGTTGCCGCGAGATTGGAGTAACCGTGAGAGTGGAGTAACTTCGAGAATTGAATGGCCTCGAGAGGAGTGCCGGTTGCCTCAAGAGTCATTCAGGGATGTTTTATGGAAGTGGGGTGATGATGATGGTGATGATACGTCACACATCTCAATATATATAAATATAACATTCTGCGTATATTAGAGCATAGTGCCAAAAATACCATTGAACATAGGCAATCTGCTCAGATACGTGAGAATGTATATATTGATATTGAGTGCGATAAAAGTGTTATCTGTTTCATGTGAGTACAATTATTAATATTATATATTTTTAATCCTCTTTTCACTCAACGGGAAAATGACTGCTTCAAAAATTGATCTAGTTGCAATTAATAATAGAATAAATGAAGAGAATGAAGTTATCAAACAAGTTCTCATATCATCATTACCCTTGAATAAAAATTATACCATACGAAAAATATCGTTATGTGGTACCAGATTTGGTAGGAGTGGTAGTGTATTATTGTATGATAATGAAAATGAAGTGTCTTTGAAATGCTGGTTACCAAAAAGAGTTTTAGATCTGATGGAAGAAAGTGACATTGATGAGATGAATTCTTCTAACGGCCTTTATACTTTAACATATTTGGGTCAGAGCGAACCTATATTTTCTGGTGCGAAAACGAGGGCTCTCATCAAGTTTGACACGTTAGGAATACATGGATAGAATAATATTCCTTCATTAATTTGGTAATTATAATAATAATAATAATAATAATAATAATAATGATAATAATAATAATGATAATCTTAAGAATGTTTAGAATAGTGAAAGGGGTTTAAAACTTATATATTAATAATTATTATACTTACATTCTACATATAAACTTCATCGCGAATTATTGATTGGATATTCCACTTTATTTTGGTAAGTAGTTCACTTTGATGCAAATGATTCAATGTGTACATATGATTCTCACCTCGATTAATTACCTTAATGTTTTTTTGTTTCCAGAAATAGACACACGTTCCTGATATTATGTGGATGCATTATTCTAGTCAATTTTGGCCGACTGCAGAAGATATCGAATCATCTGTGAGAAGGTTGAAATGTCAGTTCACGGAGTTGGAGCGCGACGCACTTCACGCAACAAATTATGACATAAGTATTTGCTTGGACCAAGAACAAGTTCAGCAACTACAAAAAAAAGCTGAAGAATATAGAATGGGTTATCTTCTATGTGCCAGATTTGAATATGGTAGTCTTACTTTAGAGCAATTCCTCGAAGCAATGATTGAAGAGGACATGGAACAATTTCTTCATGAATTATTCGATTTTATTCCAAATTATCTTATTCGTAAATATAATTTGGAAGAAATTCTAGAAGTATCCGACACCGAAGAAGAAGAACAAGAAGATTCCGGATATTCAACAGAACTTGAGAGCAATGAAGAAAGAGAGAAGAAAGAGGGGAGTTAGTGTTTCCATATCATAGGTACTCTATCCATATGATTCATAATCAACTAACCTAAGTCAACCTAACCTCTGATGTATATTTAATGAAATATAATGATAGTTAGAAATATTTTTGATGTGGCCAATAAAACAATCATTTTGTAGTGGGTGTAATCATTCGTCTTCCAATGATTTAACGAATCTTATTCATAAGGTGTGTATAAATAGTAGAGATCGAGAACTACTATATCTTTTCGGAAGAACATATTTTTCTTCAATGTTAAATTAATATTCGATTGCCTACCAAATAGAGGAGTACTTCTGGAAAAAAGTAAGCGTTTCCATATCATAATATATGCATGTCATACATACAGAGTGTTTCAGTTTGTTTCTGTCTAACTTCAATGTAATGCCCATTGAGGTGAGAAGAAACTCCTATGGTTCGGAAACATGTATGCACTACTGCTCTTTCTCCAAAATAAATGAGGATTCCAAAATTATTTTAATTTTCGGAAAAAAAGCAAGGGAGAAAAATCTCCAATATAATAAATCCCATACAGACATCACTGGTCGAAATATAAAATATCTTCAACATCAAAAAATGCTTATTGGTGCTCAGTGTAGGTGCATGTCAAATTTCGTGAAAATATCTAGAACAGTCGTATTTAGATTATGATGAGAAAACGAATCGTTTCTTAAAATTTCAAAACCCTATAGCTCGAAACTTAGGGCATATATGTTCATATATGAACTTTTTATTTTCAAGACGAGCTATGAAATCACATTCTATATATTTTTTTGCCATCAATTGAATTAAATCCTGTTATAACTCAATGAATTCGATCTTCGCATAATATTTATGTACATACCTACTTCGAAATAATTTCGAATAAGATTTCTCATTTTATGATCACAACGAATTTGGGCCTTTAGGAACCATTTTATGATCAGAACAATGTGTATAACACACAAAAGTTGCTATAAAGTATATGATAGGGTATGGGTGAGTAAAAATACAAATAGCGAAGTATTTGAAAATGAATAATGTTGTTTTTTGGAGAAAGTGTGAAAGTTTCAAAGTTTCATTATATCACAGAGAATGGTTTTCACAGGTATTCATTGAAGGAGTGTGGAACATTTGCTCCATTCTTGAAATTTAGTTGTTTGTCAAATGTAGAAAGCTGGTGCTATATAGGTACCTGATAATATTATACAAAAGGTAAGGTATAAAAGCTTCATTTGAAGGTGAATAATGTTTTTTTTGGAATAAGCGCCAAGGTTTTTATGGTTTCATTCTAATATAGAAAATCGCATGTTAAAATCATTATGATTGCCAGAAATGATTTTAAAAGGGTTACGACGATGGTATTCGAAAAATAAGTGTGAAGATTTCTAAAATATTTGCGCTATTGTTTAAATTCCGTTCTTTGTCAAAATGTAGAAAGTGGCTGCTATACCTACCTAGTAATATTCCACATTGTAGTAGAATGTAGGTAAGTATAAATATAATCTGAATTTTGGTTATTCACTTAGTCTTCTCACTAGTTTTCAGTGTTACAGTTGTAGTAGTATACCTATAAAATTTTTTGAAATGTCTACCACCAAGGAAATGCTTTACAATTTGTTCGGATATTCCGATAGTGAGTTGGATGAAATAATACAAGAGTTAGAAAATGGCGACGAATGCACTGAGTCGAATACTCGAGGTGGAAGTGATGGGAGTGATCCAACCGGGAACGTCGAGGACAGAGGTGTCCCCATCTCTTGTACCCCTATTCGGATTAACCTCAAGAGGAAGCCCTCGACGGACAACGGTGGAAATTGGGAAGTAACAAACCAAAAACTTTCAAATTCAGCAGATGCATCGAACAATAAGCTTGATATGGTGGCGTATGTTGAGTTGGGTGGAGCATTCGACAATATTTTGTCGTTCCCACCAATCAAGGCATATGCTGCCATAAGTAACAGGGCGAAGAAGGAGATTTCCGAGGAAACAAAAATTTTGGGAGAATGTTCGATAAGAGAACGCGAACTTGAGGAAGGTTTTCAGGAAATCGAGAAGGAAGAAGAGAGAATAAGAAAACGAATAAAGAAATTGGAGGAGGACAAAAAACAACATTTGATAAAACAGAGTGAGAATTGTTCTACAAGAAAACAAGCCAGCGAAAAGTTGAAGAATGCCGAAGAAGCATTAGGTGTGGCCACAAAGATGTACCAGGTGTGGCATAAACAGATGTCTGAAGCGTTCGAGGGCGACAGTCGATAATATGTAAGTAATTCAGTATTCTATGAGAAGTTCACAGTTCTTTTTTCTTTACTTTTTTTATTGGAAACTATTTCGCATGTCATAGTATAGAATATATATATATATATTTACAGGGTGATTCATGAAGAATGAACTAATGATAACAGAGATAACAGATATGTTGTTGAAATTCGAGATTATTCAATTTTAGGGATTTTTTTCATGTCTAATCATCAGTCATCAGTCATTATTGACCAAACCAGCTCACATGTTTTTTATCTTAACTTTTCATTCACTATCACTTAATATTGAACACATACAGAAATGGTGCAGAATTCTAAACTTATTTCCTCATAACAATTTTATTTTGATATTTTTCAATTTTCAATTATTCATATCACAGTATCGAATATATATATACAGGGTGATTCATTAAGAATGGACTAATGATAACAGAGATAACAGATAAGTTGTTGAAATCCAATTTTAGGAGTTTTTTTTGTGTCGAAACTATTCATTATTGACCAAACCAGCTCACATGTTCCTATCTTAACTTTTCATTCACTATCACTCAATATTGAACACATACATAGGTGGTGCAGAATTCTGAACTTATTTCCTAATAACAGTTTTATTCTGATATTTTTCAATTTTCAATTATTCTTATCATCACAATGAGGGAATTTTGTGAGAACAAGTATATTTCGCACATTTAATGTTGAATTATTTCCAAACTAATAATGATTTTACCATTCGCAGGTCCTGGTAGAAGTCACCTCGAGGCAGACCACCACACTATCATTATTATTATTATTATTATTATTATTATTATTATTTGAGTTTATATGATTCCAGTCACGACCCTGCGGCCTCCGACGTCACGCAGAGTCGTGCTGGACAAAATCCAGTGACTACTCCTCACAGCCTGTGAGGTGAGTAATCACTGGGACCAAGTACCGTGTGCCCTGAGTAGACGCAATGATCCTAGTATGACGGCCTTCTGCATTCCACCAGCCAGGATGTGTGCCTTATCACGGCACGCTGGGATTTTCTGGATCTCCGAGAGCAGCGTGTGTCGTGTTCCTCCTAGGGAGCCGATAATCAGGATGACCAATTCCACAGAATGGTCTGGATAGAGCCGGCGGAGTTCGAAGAGAAGATCTCGATATTTAGTCCGTTTTTCCTCCTCCTTCAAAACGATGTTCGTTTCGGCTGGCGCCGAAAACTCGATCACGAACATCGCTTTGGTTTGATGGTCGAGGAGGACTACATCAGGCTTGTTAGCTTGTATCTGCCTGAGGGTGGGGAATGAGAAGTTCCAATAAATTCGGCACCTCCCATTCTCCACTACGAAGTCAATATCCCCCAGACCATAAGGCAGCACTGGGGTCTCGTCTATTCCGTACGAGTGCCTCAAATAGTAGTAGAGCACTCGCAATGCCGCATTGTGTCTATGGATATAGGCCGAGACTGCATACACCGTGCAAGAAGACAGCAGGTGCATAATTGTCTCGGGCGCCCTGCGGCAGGCCCTGCAACTTGTGTCAGGGACCTCCATACCCATGACACGGCTACGGTAGACGAGAGTGTTGAAAACCCCATCCTGGCATGCCATGATGAACCCCTCTGTTTCCGATTTGAGCCCGCCTGACTTCAGAAAAGCAAAAGTCAGTTCTTTGGATAAGCCCCGGTCTTCAATGGTCTTGAAGTAGACCGAATGCATGGGCTTATCCATGTGAAGCTGCAGGAGCTTTTTCACTTCTGCAGCTTTGATGCGGGCTTTTCTCCGAGCGGGTTCTAGCTCAGTAACTGAGTCCTGAGCCTCGCGCTCGGAGTCGAAAATCAGAGACAATTCATCGGCTGCTCGACGTGCTGCCCTGAAAAGAAAAGCTCCTACTCCTGCCTCTTCATGGGTTTTAACCATTTGCAGAAGGGGATCCGAACTCCTGATGACTTTGCAGGCGCCATCCAGAACCATTCTGTTATGGAGATACTCCAAGCTCAAGAGTCCACGGCCACCCTGGTCTCTAGGTATGTATAACCGTGGAACGGACGAATTTGGATGCAGACTCCTATGGAGATGCATCATCTTGCGAGTACTTACGTCAAGTTGTCGCAGCTCGACTTGAGTCCACTTTATCACTCCAAATGAGTAAAGTGGGATCGGAACAGCAAGCATGTTAGTCGCAGCGACTTTGTTCTTCCCCGACAGTTCTGACGACCAGATCTGTCGGAGCCGCTGTCGATACTTGCTGCGGAGAGCGTCTTTTACCCGTTGTGCCTCCTGGATGTGAGTTTCCTCTACACCCAGGTAGGTGTACGTCTCTCCGGCATCCAGGTGGTGTAGGATGCTTCCGTCCACGAGCTGCGCGTCCTTGTCGTAGTTCTCGCATCGTCCTCTCTTGAGATGAACCAGTGCGCATTTGTCCATCCCGAATTCCATTCCAATTGCCTGCGTGTACTCCTGCACCACCCTGAGGGATTGGTCCATATCCCTCTCACCAGAGGCATAAAGTTTGAGGTCATCCACATAGAATAAGTGGGTGACTTTATGCCTCCGGTAACTGGGTGGGCCGCAGTTGTATCCTCTGGTTTTGCGGAGCTCAACGGATAGTGGCAGAAGTGAGATGCAGAATAGGAGAGGGCTAAGGGAGTCTCCTTGAAATACTCCTCTCCTTATGATAACTGGCTCTGTCTGAACTCTCGCATTACCTGATGTTATAGTAAAGCGGGTCTTCCAGACCAGCATCAGTTGTTCTATGCATCTCACTATAGAATCGGGTACCGAAAGACATTTGAGCAAGTACACGAGTAACTCATGTGACGTTGTGTCAAATGCTTTTCGGTAATCGATCCAGGCCACAGAAAGATTCCGCTTGTACTGCACAGAGTCCTGTGTAATAGATCTATCTATCAACAGGTTCTCCTTGCAGCCAGCGACACCTTTCTTCGACCCACGCTGCTCAAAAATCCGTTGGTAAACCGGATCAACTACTAGGAGTACTCGCATGTACAAGATGCGTGTGAACAACTTGTAACATGCATTCAGGCAGGTAATTGGTCTGTAATTCTTCGGATTGGACAAATCTCCAGTCTTAGGGAGAAGCACGGTTCGCCCCTCGATAAACCACTCAGGGATTTGCTGCTCCCCATTCAGCCAGCTATTGAATATCCTGGCTAAATGGTGGTGGGTAGAGGGAAACTTTTTCCACCAGATGTTATTGATCCCATCGGGACCAGGAGCAGCGAAGTTCTTGGAGCCTTTGAGGGCTTCTCGAACCTCCTCAGTGGTTATCGGTTGGCGCAGTAATTCGGGCTCAGGCTCTCGGTATCTTCCGCAGAAGGTACCGAACTGCGCCAGGGCTGGAGTATCTCTGTTGAATGGATGCCTCACCTCGTAAATACTCTTCCAGAAGGTTTCCACCTGATCAGCAGTCGGCGGATTGTCAATCACACTTGGAGGCGGTTGGAATAAGCGAGAGGGCTTTTCGCGAAATTGTTTATTTTCCGCCAGCCCTCTCGCTCGCCTCTTTAGTGACTGTTTTGCAGCCACTAACATCCGTATCCTTTCGAGGCAGTGCTGTTTGATGGTGGATAGCACTGCCTCATTTAGTGTGTGATGGGTGCGACGTAATTTAGTGGCCATCCGTCGCACCTTCGATGTGAATGGCCTGTTGGCACTCACATAATCCATCACACACTGGATACGGGAAGTGTGTTGTCTCGCCGACTGGATCTTGGCTTCCATCTTCTGTACACGCCGATCGGCCCTCTCAATCGGTGAGACCGTTTGTATAGGTCTCTCTGGCAGAGAGGACCGAACCACGTCATACACGGCACAATTGATGTGCCAGATGTCAGCCCCTTCCGGAAGTGTTTCTTGAAGCGATTCATCCATCCTTGCAAGGTCTCGGTTCCGCAGGTCCTTAATGTTGAGTAGGCTCCTGCGGTTCCTGATTTCGCTCACCTCAGGAAGCACACGGTCCCCTCTCTCGTTGTCGAGCAGGATGGTATTATTATTATTATTATTATAAGGTATTATCATTATTATTATTATTATTAGGTATTATTATTATTATTATTATTATTATTATTATTATTATTATTATTATTATTATTATTATTATTATTATTATTATTATTATTATTATTTGAGTTTATATGATTCCAGTCACGACCCTGCGGCCTCCGACGTCACGCAGAGTCGTGCTGGACAAAATCCAGTGACTACTCCTCACAGCCTGTGAGGTGAGTAATCACTGGGACCAAGTACCGTGTGCCCTGAGTAGACGCAATGATCCTAGTATGACGGCCTTCTGCATTCCACCAGCCAGGATGTGTGCCTTATCACGGCACGCTGGGATTTTCTGGATCTCCGAGAGCAGCGTGTGTCGTGTTCCTCCTAGGGAGCCGATAATCAGGATGACCAATTCCACAGAATGACCAATTCCACATTATTATTATTATTATTATTATTATTATTATTATTATTATTATTATTATTATTATTATTATTATTATTATTATTATTATTATTATTATTATTATTATTATTATTATTAGGTATTATCATTATTATCATTATTATTATTATTATTAGGTATCATTATTATTAATGCTGTAAACAATGATAATATCAATTTGGAACTCCAAGTTTCACTTCTCACATTACCCTTTACACGAATGTGAAATGGTATATTGGATAAATAAATGTTTTGTGTTCTATTCTTAACATGTGTATATATTTATGTGATAATAAAAGATACTTAAATCGCAGGCTGATCGAAAAAAAACATTTTCGCACATTTATTTTGAATCTTCAATATCAGAAAATATATCAGGGATATATCTAGTACAAAGTGAAAGTTATTCAAAAAAAAAAAAGAGAAGAATATAATTTGAATTTGTTCTAAAGGAACCTCTCACACATGATATCCTCGATATATCATTCAAAATACACATCACATCATTACCTCCTCGCAATAGACTATATGAATTTTTCTCAATATAAAACATACTTTTTTCAGAATATATATTTCACGCTATTGAACTAATAGTTGGAAAAAAATATTGAACAGCCATTTTCTGATTCGCCGTAGAAATAATAAAATTTTCATTGTACAGGGTGTTTCTTGAGTAGGTACGTGTAAAAAAAAATCAGGGACATGTTGCTGATGTCGAAATAAGAAGAAGAAGAAACGTTTGTATAAACATATGCCCGCAAGTTATTCATTTCTGAGATACAGATTGTCATAGTTTGCTTCTTATTTCAGTTTTTGAGAATGAATCCCAAAATAATCATGATATTCGAGTGAAATTTATTCTGACGTCAGCAACATTTTCCTGAGTTTCTTACACGTACTCAAGAAACACTCTATATACATGGTGATTCATTAGGAATGGGAAATCTCTGAACTACAGATAGTAAGCACTAAGTTTTTTCAAGTTTCAAGTTTATTCAAGTATTCCATGTACAAAAATATTACATTTTATTTTTTTTTTACAAAAATGGGGTTAGAGTTGCTCTCTGAGTACAACATACCTAGGCATAATAGCCTGTGTGTGGGTTGTATCCAGGGCTTCTCTAAAAACTATTTGTAACTGTACATGAACTAATGCTAGAAATTTAGGCGGGCAAAGATTTAAAAGAAGAAAGAAAAAAAAAGAAAAAAAAAAAATAAGTATAGAGACTTCACACGCATGTGTATTCAATATGTGTACATTAATTTTAACCAAAATTTTGTTGATATTTGATTTGACGGTTGGTAGAGGGCAGGGATAGCAGCAATGGTGGGATGAGCTTGTTTTTTTTTTTTTTTTTTTTTTTTTTTTTTTTTTTTTTTTTTTTTTTTTTTTGTAGTAACTATCGTTGTATTTTATAGAATATTTCCTTGTTTCTCAGGATATAGTTCTTTATTTCAGTTTTGAACTTATTTAGTGTGTTAATTTTTTTTTAAATGTACCGGTATTGAATTGTAAAATTTAGGACCGAAGAATAGAAATGTTCTCTGGGTTATAGTTTTTTTAAATGTATGTATTGCTAATTCTTCATTTCTAGTTTGTCTAGTTGGTTGAACAGATCTGCTTCGAAGTGAGTTTTTAGTTGTGTATACTCGAATTATACATTGATGAGCATACAATAGACTGATTGGAAGTATTTTTGTTTCTTCATACAGTAATGTTGTGGAATACTGTTTCCTTTTTCTGAAATGAACTAAAATATCAAGATTGAGCATAATATGCTCCAAAAGAATGTTGCTGGTTTAGGAGATAGAGGGTATTCTAGGGGAAGATTATACGTCAAAATTGCTCAATAACTTTGTAAATTTTAGCGGCATGAATATAAAATCTCGTAGTTTCAGGTTCTCTGAGAAAAGGGATACGAATTTGCAACTTATTTTGTGATTACTCATTATCGAAGTTAGATAAGTTAAACCTGAGACACCCTCTGTACCTATATTTCAATCTTGATTTCAATATAAAATTGTATCCACTTTTTTCATTGTTTCCAGGACCTATTCATATTTTTCATACAATAAATATCATCTGAGGTTATGATTAATGGTATTGCACCACCTGAAGTCAAATATGGAAAATATGAATTCAGGCTATAGGAAATCTGAATGGAATGAAAGACATTTGTAGTACTTTTCATTTTCACCTTTTATTGAATAAAATACATATACGATACAATAAGTTCCTGAATACCCAATTATAATATCAATTATAATAATAATTATTATTACATTGTGATATGTTTATGACGATCATCGAAAGGCGAATCGGTATAATATAGTGTTCATTCATTCATTCATTCATTTAGCACCCATCTGTATGGAACCATCCAGTGCGCTATACGTCAAGAATGCATCATGGAGAATCAGTGCGTAGACTTTAGTGTTAGATGGAAACTTTGTCTTGCGAGTTTCAAACTCCAACTTGATATCAACGGTTGAGGCTTTCATTGCATCAGGCTGATGGTAGCAATCGATGATGAAGAGAGGATTTTTCCTAAATTCCTCGATACTCATCATTGGTTCACCCATATCTTTACCGTAGTAACTCCGTTGAAAATTATCGTATGCATAATAAGCTATGGCGTCCAACTTTTTATCGAAATCCAAATTCCATCGCTCGTATGGGTAAACTTCTGAATTCAAATATAGCCGGATATTGTTGACTCCAGCATGAATGCATTTTGTGATGTCCTTGGAAACATTATCTGTATGATCGGTGTATTGGAATCCAATTATAACGTATCGAGGACGCTCGAGGCTCGAGGTTGTTTTTACAGCCCAAATATCTGAAGCTGTTTCACGAATGGTTGGTAACTCATACAGATCCCACATTCTGTATGCAATTTTTACTTTTGCCGTCGCATTTTTATTCAAACGGTTCAATAGTTTCAATTTCTGCTTATCTGACGGCATTACATGCCTTATTCTCCACTCGATTTTGTTTAACTCAATATCTGCATCACAGTCGCCCATGTAGGAATTTTTGAATGAGCGAGCAATGATGAGTATCAATTCCTGCTTTATATTCAGAATACCTTTATTGTAATCCTCAGCAAACCCCATTAAATATTTGAGCGGTAGTTTGCCGCTGAAAATATGGGTCGATTGATCAAGAATAACCTGTTTTTCATCACATAAACCCCATCCAACTGTTTCTAGGAATTTAACATTCGATGCACCATATGAGATCATAGTTTTCATTGTGGTAGTTATGCCGGGTTTTCTTACCATAGATACTTGTTCACCCCCCATTTCATCTCGGATTTCGTCGAAGAGAAAAGCCAGGGCATTATTAGATAGATAACATGGTTTTGCCGCTTCATGTGGTCTAAATTTTCCCTCAATATAAATGTAGCTTTCAGAAATGTCGAGTATCAGATCTTGAAAATTGACGGCAATTCGTATTTCATCGGAATTTTTGAATGATGGTGAACCGTATGGCTTGTACGTATGCTCATGTAGGCTGACAAGGGAATGATCGAAGATTGGTTCTTCGAATACCTCCAACTGTAAGCTGGTGGATGTCGTGGAAACCATTTTATTGCTGATTATAACTTTTTTCTTGGCTCCAAACCGATAGATTTCAAAAATTGAATGTCGCTCACAGACAATCTACGTCTATCCAGTTCAGCGGGTTCTGTTCGAATGAATCCAACACCGCGCTTTTTGCTCTTCTTATTACTATGGATGCCATAGAAGTTGGCGTTTGTTTTCGTTAGTGATACCAGCTTTGATTGGTTTCCAAAACAAAACCCCATTTTTTATCTTATATATATATATATATATATATATATATATATCGATAATGTTCAAGTGAGCTGTTTCAATTCCAGTTTCACTATAATTTTCTCTCCTCGAAAATCTATCGGGTGATTATCTTCATCCAAAATTCTCAGTGTGATGTTGTCGATTAACTGACGCCCAATTGGGCTGATCGGTAGATATATAACATTTGTCGGCTCCTTTGACAGCTTATATCCAGGTTCAACATCAATATCAAACTCATACAGAGTATGCGCCTCTGCACCATTGGTGTAAGCACCTGCGGTAATATTACAATCAACTCTCATTAGTCGCACCTTCATAATATTCACCGGTAATGTAGATATATGTAACTGATTGGGTGGGTATACCCTTATTTTTTTCTGCTCGAATGCCAACACGCTGGCTATGGAATTTTCACACGCCGTTAGTATATTATACATAGACTTCATTTCACACTTGAGGGTATTATTATTGGCGCGAAGAAAAAAAACTTCATCGATATCACGATCATTTTGTTGTGTTTCGTCAGCTATAGTTTTTTGTATGACTCTATTAATTTCATCTATCTCGTATACACCTGGCGGTATAGTAACTATGTGGGATGTAGAAACAGCTCCTTCGAAGGTGTAATAACCAATTTTATTGTTTTTCTCATCTATATTGAGTATAGAGTTGTATGAGTAGAATCCATGTAATCCTAAACCATAAGTTTTTTTCACATCTAGTTCAATGGGTGGGTAGAAATCAGCAGTCAAAACATTGCTATCTCCTGATATAGTGAACGTTTGTGACATGTTGTTTGATGTTTTTTGGAGGGGGAGATAAGAAAAAAACAGTGAAAACTATAGCATACGTCAATTTAAGCAGCGCGACTCATTAATGTGTGTCGGTCATACAACCTTATTGCTGCATGCACAAATGAAGAATGTTTCGGTTTTCAGTAGTCGAAGGGTTGATATCGAATTTATTTTCAGTTGCTACATTCACATCATTCATCTGACAGAAACAACAGAATATTCTTCTTGGTGTTGGCCCATCATTGGTGTCACTATCCTCCTCCTCCTTCTGTTTCGTGTAATGTTTCTCACAAATTCTATATTTTGATATATCTGGATCTTTTTGTAATTGTTCCGGCAACTTATCCCACACTAAAGCAATCTCATGTGAGGCACACCCTATGAGAACTTCTTTCGGCATGTCAGCAAGTTGTTTTTTCGACATTTTCAATAGAGAACGTAGTCGCGAATAAGCCAATAATGCATGCCCCATCCTCTTGATACTTTCCCTATCCATTTTTTTCACGATTTTTGGTGGTCCTGCTGGTGTTATTGTTAGACGATAGAAATTTCAAGCACAAGTGACCACACCAGACTGTGTTGTAATCCTGTTGACGCTCGTAGTTATATGTAATTTTGATGGCTCCTGTCGATTTAGATCCTCTTTTCAAATATTCCACCAACTCCTCAGGTGGCGGTAAATCACCATAACTATCATAATAATCCACTGTTCCATTCCATTTCTTCTTATATGCAACCCAATGTGTACCCCTACCTCGGCTACTATCGAGATTTATTATGGCTGATTCTATGCGACGCGGCCCTAGTTTGGGTAGATTGTCTCTCATAAATATACCTCGAAAGTGTGGTACTTTCATTATATCTATATATTGTAATAGATCAATGTCGGTTAAGGCCCTTCGAGGTAACTCATCTAGTTTTTCGAATTCTGCGGCTTTAGATAAATACCCAACCCTTTTCGGAACGGTTTCAAATTAACTCCTTTGCCAACCTTCCCAAGAGCGATCGCCTCCATATTTTCATTATGTCGATTCGCTTCGGCGAGTTGTTGTCTACTCTCTTTAGCCGAATTGATGGCGCGAGCTATACCAGCACTACCTGCAGCCAAACTTCCCAATGCTGATAAGCCTGCGAAAATGGGTATGAGCGGAAGAATACCGCCAACTTTTGGAATTGGTATTATCCGAGGTGTGCGAATATTATTCTTTCCACCAGCGATCTTAACGAATTTTCGAGCAGCTCCAATTGCCATTTTGGATGTCTTTGCCAAATTTGTGATGAGTTCCCCTTTTTTCCCAATTCCGCGTAATACGTTGCGGACTTTGTGGACTATTCCCGATCCAAAAGCAATTTTTTTTTTACCGCTCTTCGATTTATTCTTCCTTTTCCTAGGTGTGCGATTTTTTTTCATCCCACCACTTGCCGTCCCGCATCCCATACCGAAGCGCCTCTTTCCCTTCATTATGTTGGTGACCAACCAAGATGAAGTCCTCTCCCCTAATTTGGCGTCCTTCGATTTAACACGCTCCCAGGCAGCTTCCTCTAATTTTTTGTCAGCTAAATGTCTCGCTGATAAATCGTTCGGGTATTCAAGGTATGCTATGTCGTGTTGCCTGCAAGCTTTATCCAACTGATTTATACCAGGATCGCCGCGAGCCAGTCTTTTTTGTAGTTTTGTTCCGGGTCCGCAATATTGGTAACCACCAGGAATGTGTAATTCAAACGGTAATTTATTGATCAAGGTATTGACAACTCTTTCACCAATATTTTGTTTCCGACCACGCCCATTTCCTTTTTTATGATTAATATTTTTTTTTACAACTAATCGATGTGTTAGGCATCACCTTCATAATATAAATGAGTTGTGTAATGCTCGCACCGCCTTATATATCATTCAACCACCATACAATGAAGATAGTGCAACAGAAAGAAATATTCAATGTAAAAAACTTTGATGAGAAAGTAGGGTTAGGACACAATATTGGTTCAAACCGCCGACATGGACCTCTGTTTCCTAATACGATTCGCGCTCTCATAATTGGTCCATCGAATTGTGGAAAAACCAATGTTATGATATCACTTCTCACCAATGACAACGGCTTACGTTTCGCCAATATTTATCTCTATTCGAAATCATTATATCAACCCAAGTATGAGTACTTACGTGCGGTATTGGATCCGATCAAAGATTTGGGATTTTACACATTCAATAATAATGTGGATATAGTGGAGCCTGCAGATGCGAAATCTGATAGCATTTTCATATTTGATGATGTTATATGTGAAAAACAGGATGTGATCAGGTCATATTTTTCCATGGGTCGCCATAAGAATGTGGATTGCTTCTATCTGGCGCAGACATATTCCAGAGTACCTAAACAGCTGATCCGCGATAATTCAAACTTCATTGTCATGTTCAAACAAGACGATATGAATCTACACCACATTTTTTCCGATCACGTGTCTCCAGACGTGACATATAAACAGTTTCGAGAGATGTGTGCACAGACTTGGACAGATAAATATGGTTTTCTCGTTATCGATAAAGATAGTGAGATTCATGAGGGGCGTTATAGAAAAGGATTCGATAGCTTTATATATCCCTGACATTGTGTATTGTATAATTCATTTGATCTTCAGATACCGCAATGAGCATGTCTAGCGATAAGCAAAAAGAGGTGACTTCTGAAATACATCTCAAACGTGAACTTGTACAAGCAACCGATGCAGTTAGAAAGAAATTCAAAAGTATGAAAGCCGATCGTTTGGATAATCGAATTGCGCTCGAGAAAATATATGAACCACTGACAAATCCGCTGAAAATCATCTCAGCAGCTGCAACTTCATCAAGAGGGAATCATACTCCAACAGCCGCCGCCGCCGCCGCCGCCGCAGCAGCCACCTCACCATCCAAAATGAAGAATGTCAAGAAATTTTCGACATCATCTGTTTCTCAACCCACACATTATTCCACACCAAGGTCACATAACGATTTCGATGGTATGAAAACACCCATGAAGCACACAAATCCCGATGATTTTTCAACGCCATCATTATCATCATCATCATCATCATCATCTCAACCTGGATATACAACGGTGATGGATACGCCACCTTCATCTACTTCACACATATCTACCGACGGTATAAATACTCCTGATGGGACTATTACTGCCAATAGTTTAGAGAAGCAATTGGAAAAACATTTGAATAATTTGAAATCCGGCGATCCCAATTATGATAGAATATATGGCGTTTACATCGATTCTGAAACGCAAACATTGAAAATGGGTAATATGGAAATTCGTTTCCCATCAAACACAATCGAATTATGGCGTGATAATAGGAGGAGCATGGTTTATCCAGCTACATCTGAACTATATAATTTGATATTTATGAAACATGTGCCGAGATCAATTGACGTTCAAGATAAACGAGCATATGCTGCTTTACTAGAGATCACAAGAGCCCCATATAAGAATTATGATATCAGAGAGGGGCTGAATACAAGCGCTAATGCAAAGAAGAAATATACGCAAGTTATCAAACCATTAATTGGTTCACCACACAGAATGCGAAGTCAGCAGCAAAGGAAAATTAAAGGAGGTAGAGTGTCGATGCAGCCAAGTATACCTTTCAGAAAAGTTCTGGGTAAACAACGTAAAGAATACATTTATTGGAATAAAGCTAAAGAATTGGTCGATCGATTGCGATTATTGTGGGGCTCTAAAATGGCCGGCCATACCGGGCACGATAATGAAATCATGTCAATAATAGAGGAGTTGCGTGAGGAAGGTATTGTGTACTAATTTGAATAGCTATAATAAGTATAAAATATCTAATAAAACATTAGTATATGGTTGGAAACTGAGGTGATTGCATAGGAAACAAAATAAAACATCACAACAACAACAATGAACATTAGTGCAACTAAAAGGCAAATTGTTAATGAATTACATAAACCTGCGAGACGCAACTTCAAGAGAAGAAGGACCATTGTTAAAGGTTTTGCAGATTTGTGGCAAATAGATCTGGCTGAAATGCAAACATATTCTGAAAAAAACCGTGGCTACCGATATATATTATTTGTCATTGATTGCTATTCTAAATACCTGTGGACACAACCTATTCGAAATAAAACTGGACCAGAAGTGGTGCGTGCCATGAATAAAGTATTCGAGAGGGCAGACTATTCACCGAAGAGACTGCAAAGCGATCACGGAAAAGAATTCTACAATAGCGCCTTCAAAAAATTGATGGTACGATACAAAATAAAGCATTATTCAACATATAGCACAATGAAGGCCGCAATTGTTGAGAGAGTGATAAGAACTTTGGAAAATTGGATATATAAAGAATTCTCTGCACGTGGTGAATATAAGTGGTATGATATACTACCGCATCTCACAGAGGAGTACAATGATAGAGTTCATAGAACAATCGGTATAAAACCTTCTGAAGTTACACCTACTACAATTCTGAGGGCTTATAGCCATCCAAAAATAGCACCAACGGCGAAATATCAGGCTGGCGATATTGTTCGCATAAGCAAATATAAGAGTGTATTTGAGAAGGGGTACACTGCAAATTTTTCCATCGAACTCTTCAAAATAATCAAAGTGAATGTTACTAATCCTAGAACTTACAAACTCGAAGATATGGAGGGTAATCCAATCGAAGGGTCTTCTTATGAATTGGAATTATTGAAAACCAACAATCCTGATGCATACCTAGTGGAGAAAGTTTTGAAGACGAGGAGGAAGAAGAAAGGAAGGAAAGGGAATGAAATTTATGTCAAATGGCTTGGATTTTCTGATCAGCATAACTCTTGGATTGATGAATCTGCAATTATTTGAAATGTTGATGATAAAATTATTTCTGAATATTGAAAATAGAAATTAATTGAGTATGATTTTGTGTGTTTCTCACAATATAAGTTTCCAGCCATAAGGAATAGTTGAAAAAAAAAAATAATGTGGTCAATTATATGTATGTATATATATATATTTATATTTATATTTGTAATATAATACCTAATATATATATATACTACTTCATTGAACCTATAAATTAGCATGATAACTCGTCGTGGGTCCTAGTGTCTATACTCCATACTCTTCATGAACGAAGCTCGTTATAGGCTTGATTTTCTCATCAGCATCAGCTAAACCCGTTATAGACTTAGTTTTCCTGCGTAAAAGCGACATCGGAATGACGTCAGTATTAAATAAATAGTTTTTCAATTCATTCATATCATCGTCGATTCGTTTTTCAGTCCTAACGAGGACTTCAATCAATTTATTGTCTTGCTTTGTTAACAATTCTTTTATATGGTCATTGACTCGTACTAGCTTTTTATCGAATTGATCTACCAATTCAGCACACTGTTTTTCGATCAGTATTCTGACATCATGCATTTGCATAAAATCTGTATCATCCGTCGATTTACCTACATTCTTCAATCGTTTTCCCAACAAATTGTAATTTCCATCGGGATCTAGTGTGAATCCAACACCTTGTGGGCCTCGTATGGAATTCGATATTCTACCCCGTTTTCGACCAAATTTATCAATTGTTTTATTCATGCTTTCTCGTTGGAGTCTGAAGTGATAATGCCTAACTTTTTCAATATTTCAAAGTATATGAAGACAAAATGATGATACGAATGGAGGATATAGAATATTATAAGCCAACAAATAATTTATATATTATGTAAGAACAGGTGATAATTTGTTCTAGTAATAATTACGCCACTAATTCCATCTCTAATATGTGAAAGGAATGAAACACAGGAATTCGTCAGAATAAATATAATAATAATAATAATAATAATAATAATAATAATAATAATAATAATAATAATAATAATAATAATGATAATAATAATAATAATGGCAGGAGGGCTAATCTCTTAGAGGGTTGCCTATGGTGAGTAGCGACACCACCTTTCCGAGCTGAGGGTGCAAAATCGGACTGGCAGCGAGAGCGCACCCAGGAGGAGAAATCCATTTCTCCTTTTATGTCAGCCGTGGGCCTGCTAGGTTAACCACCTGGCAGGTCCGATTACTCTGGTTCCCATAAACCGAGGACAGGGCCCCCAAAACCGACCCCAGCCGGATAGGGGTCAAAGGCAAGGTGGTGAGGCCCAACAGGACGGACAGCCTGATAACGACCGCGAAGAAAATGGACGCTTTGAGTGGACAGATGATCTGAGGGACGACCTTCTGCAGTGCTTCGAGAGCAGCGATCCAGGGCGTAGGGGATACATGAGGCGGATGCATGCTCTGTGGATTGAACAACACCCAGAGCATGGAGCATTCACTGCTCAAAATCTGCGAGATTATGTATCTCACCTACGCGCTAGGCAATACGTGAGAGTCCCTTCTCGGCAGGAAGATGGTGTGGAGGAACAACAAGCTCCACCCATTCTGCCCGACAACGAGAGAAGGGACCGTGTGCTTCCTGAGGTGAACGAGATCAGGAACCGCAGGAGCCTACTCAACATTAAGGCCCTGCGGCCTCAAGACCTTGCAAGGATGGATGAATTACTTCGAGGCACACTTCCGGAAGGGGCTGACATCTGGCACATTAACTGTGCCGTGTATGACGTCGTTCGGTCCTCTCTACCGGAGAGACCTATACAAACGGTCTCACCGACTGAGAGGGCCGATCGGCGTGTACAAAAGATGGAAGCCAAGATCCAGTCGGCGAGACAACACACTTCCCGTATCCAGTGTGTGATGGATTATGTGAGGGCCAACAGGCCATTCACGTCGAAGGTGCGACGGATGGCCAATACATTGCGTCGCACCCATCACACACTCAATGAGGCAGTACTATCCACCATCAAACAGCACTGCCTCGAAAGGATACGGATGTTAGTGGCTGCAAAACAGTCACTAAAGAGGCGAGCGAGAGGGCTGGCGGAAAATAAACAATTCCGTGAAAAGCCCTCTCGCTTATTTCAACCGCCTCCAAGTGTGGTGAACAATCCGCCGACTGCTGATCAGGTGGAAACCTTTTGGAAGAGTATCTATGAGGTGAGACATCCATTCGACAGAGATACTCCAGCCCTGGCGCAGTTCGGTACCTTCTGCGAAAGATACCGAGAGCCCGAGCCCGAATTACTGCGCCAACCGATAACCACTGAGGAGGTTCGAGAAGCCCTCAAAGGCTCCAAGAACTTTGCTGCTCCTGGTCCCGACGGGATCAATAACTTCTGGTGGAAAAAGTTCCCCTCTACCCACCACCATTTAGCCAGTATATTCAATAGCTGGCTAAATGGGGAGCAGCAAATCCCTGAGTGGTTTATCGAGGGGCGAACCGTGCTTCTCCCTAAAACTGGAGATTTGTCCAATCCGAAGAATTACAGGCCAATTACCTGCCTGAATGCATGTTACAAGTTGTTCACACGCATCTTGTACATGCGAGTACTCCTAGTAGTTGACCCGGTTTACCAGCGGATTTTTGAGCAGCGTGGGTCGAAGAGAGGTGTCGCTGGCTGCAAGGAGAACCTGTTGATAGATAGAGCTATCACACAGGACTCCGTGCAGTACAAGCGGAATCTTTCTGTGGCCTGGATCGATTACCGAAAGGCATTTGACACAACGTCACATGAGTTACTCGTGTACTTGCTCAAGTGTCTTTCGGTACCCGATTCTATAGTGAGATGCATAGAACAACTGATGCTGGTCTGGAAGACCCGCTTTACCATAACATCAGGTGAAGCGAGAGTCCAAACAGAGCCAGTCATCATAAGGAGAGGAGTATTTCAAGGGGACTCCCTCAGCCCTCTCCTATTCTGCATCTCACTTCTGCCACTATCCGTTGAGCTCAGGAAAACCAGGGGATACAACTGCGGCCCACCCAGTTACCGGAGGCATAAGGTCGCCCACTTATTCTATGTGGATGACCTCAAACTTTATGCCTCTGATGAGAGGGATATGGACCAATCCCTCAGGGTGGTGCAGGAGTACACGCAGGCAATTGGAATGGAATTCGGGATGGACAAATGTGCACTGGTTCATCTCAAGAGAGGACGATGCGAGAACTACGACAAGGACGCGCAGCTCGTGGACGGAAGCATCCTACGCCACCTGGATGCCGGAGAGACGTACACCTACCTGGGTGTAGAGGAAACTCACATCCAGGAGGCACAACGGGTGAAAGACGCTCTCCGCAGCAAGTATCGGCAGCGGCTCCGACAGATCTGGTCGTCAGAACTGTCGGGGAAGAACAAAGTCGCTGCGACTAACATGCTTGCTGTTCCGATCCTACTTTACTCATTTGGAGTGATAAAGTGGACTCAAGTCGAGCTGCGACAACTTGACGTAAGTACTCGCAAGATGATGCATCTCCATAGGAGTCTGCATCCGAATTCGTCCGTTCCACGGTTATACATACCTAGAGACCAGGGTGGCCGTGGACTCTTGAGCTTGGAGTATCTCCATAACAGAATGGTTCTGGATGGCGCCTGCAAAGTCATCAGGAGTTCGGACCCCCTTCTGCAAATGGTTAAAACCCATGAAGATGCAGGAGTAGGAGCATTTCTTTTTAGGGCAGCACGTCGAGCAGCCGATGAATTGTCTCTGATTTTCGACTCCGAGCGCGAGGCTCAGGACTCAGTTACTGAGCTAGAACCCGCTCGGAGAAAAGCCCGCATCAAAGCTGCAGAAGTGAAAAAGCTCCTGCAGCTTCACATGGATAAGCCCATGCATTCGGTCTACTTCAAGACCATTGAAGACCGGGGCTTATCCAAAGAACTGACTTTCGCTTTTCTCAAGTCAGGCGGGCTTAAATCGGAAACAGAGGGGTTCATCATGGCATGCCAGGATGGGGTTTTCAACACTCTCGTCTACCGTAGCCGTGTCATGGGTATGGAGGTCCCTGACACAAATTGCAGGGCCTGCCGCAGGGCGCCCGAGACAATTATGCACCTGCTGTCTTCTTGCACGGTGTATGCAGTCTCGGCCTATATCCATAGACACAATGCGGCATTGCGAGTGCTCTATTATCACCTGAGGCACTCGTACGGAATAGACGAGACCCCAGTGCTGCCCTATGCTCCGGGGGATATTGAGTCCGTTGTGGAGAATGAGAGGTGCCGAATTTATTGGAACTTCTCATTCCCCACCCTCAGGCAAATACAAGCTAACAAGCCTGATGTAGTCCTCCTCGACCATCAGACCAAAGCGATGTTCGTGATCGAGTTTTCGGCGCCAGCCGAACCGAACATCGTTTTGAAGGAGGAGGAGAAACGGACTAAATATCGAGATCTTCTCTTCGAACTCCGCCGGCTCTATCCAGACCATTCTGTGGAATTGGTCATCCTGATTATCGGCTTCCTAGGAGGCACACGACACACGCTACTCTCGGAGATCCAGAAAATCCCAGCGTGCCGTGATAAGGCACACATCCTGGCTGGTGGTATGCAGAAGGCCGTCATACTTGGATCATTGCGTCTACTCAGGGCACACGGTACTTGGTCCCAGTGATTACTCACCTCACAGGCTGTGAGGAGTAGTCACTGGATTTTATCCAGCACGACTCTGCGTGACGTCGGAGGCCGCAGGGTCGTGACTGGAATTATATGAACTTAAAATAATAATAATAATAATAATAATGATAATGCTAATAATTGTTTGAAAAATAAAAAAGAGCAATTTACGATATTTTCATAATATATACATTGAAATAAATTGGAAAAATTCACAAGTACTCTGGTATAGAGTTCAAGGTTGTGATTGTTCCATCAACATTTTTAATAATCCATCTAACCTATCATCTGAATTACTTGCTTGATCGCTTTGTGTCAGTTCATTTATTGCTTGCTCCAACCATAGCATATTACGTTCGAGGCTGGTTTGATAGAATTCAATATCGTTATGACCCCAAGGTAGAGTCTTAACTGTGTTGGGTATAATGAATCGTTTATCGTCATGATGTGAAAGTGCGACTTTATTCTTCATCTCGGTATAAATATCATGGCGATCGCTGCGGAAAGTATTCATTTTTCTAAATATCAAACCACCCTTCTCCACAATGCTTTTATAATCGTCAATGGTTAATTGATCTCTGACAACTGCTTTGGAAATACCCTTAGCTTTTTTCAATTCATTACCCACAGATTGAACATAATATGCTTTGGCACCTGTACCATAGAAGCTTATGATAGGGTCGTTCGGGAACTCATCCTTCATGTTACCTACTATCGATTTAGTGATTGGCATATCAAACTTGTTATCTCTGGGATAATTAGACGTGTCGAAATATTCGATATTTTCCTTCATGAAATTGTAGAAGTTGTCTGTTTCTATCTTCAATATCAATGAATCTGTGTCAGTGTACAATAATTGTGACTTGTCACCGAATTTCTTCTTGATACATTCATATAGAAAGTCATATATAACAACTTTCGACACATCTAATATACTGAAGCCTAAATATAACGGTTTATCATAATGCACCCTTACTCTACCCATATGAATTGGTACGAAATTTTCGTGAAATACTTTACATGACTTGAAATGAGGTAGCGCTATCAATGCATTGGCCCCTTTCTTGGATCTAACACTTTCCCAATGGGTAACAAGTTTGATATCACATCTTTTGTCAACATTTTCCATTGTTTTACCATAAACTGAGTTGACCATACCCATATATAGATTTCTGTCTGCTTTATTCGTACTCTGATTACGCATTTCCGTATTTAAATCGACATAATTTTTCAACCAAGCTTTTTGTTGGAATTTCAATACTCTATGAATTTTCACTATCACTAAACCGTTTTTAATAGCCTGTTTGAGATTCCTATAGTGTACGATATAATTAACTTTATTCGACAGATTTGGAATCAGTTTTCTCAACTTAGATGCTGAACCGGGTGGTGCAATGGATTCAACAAGAAACGGGAGATCTGAGTGTGCATCATGTAATTCTTGGGGATAGTATACATCTACTTCAAGAACATATCCATAAGGGTCATCATCTGCAACGCTCATTATGTCTAACTCACTGATTTCCTGACTCATTAACCACCTGAAGCCGGAAGTTGGTAGCGGTTGTGACATACTATGACCATACAAGTTGGTTGCATATAAATACATGATGTATGAAGAGGGGTCTGTCGGATTGAAATTCGGGAGGAACTTATTGTTCGCTACATGACTTCTCAAACTACATTGACTTATGCCTCCTCTGATACCTTTCTTGAAAAAATTAACCATGTCAATGTCAGTCAACAATTCCAATTCTATTTTCGTATACCTCAACATAGCATCCAATGATAATCCGGGTGCTGTATAATATTGACATGGGTCTAACTTATAGTTTTTCAAACAAACTTTACGAAAGTTTTCGAAAACATCACAAAGCAATAAAACATCCGATTTCAAATAGACGTCTGAATAATCACCAAGTGATTTGCATTCGAATATATTCCACACACACTCAGCTCTTCGATAATCCTCATCTGAAATATGCTTATTGGATAAATTATCAAAGAAATCATTCTTCGTGGGAAATTCTTCATTATCCAATTCATCTATAGACGTTACGAAACTATATGGAAAAACACCTTTTTGTGTCATGTAGTTGAATTTTTCATGATTTGGAAAATATCTAGCAGTTTCCACAAATTGGTCTTTATCCAAATTTTCAGCCAACGATTGCAGGGGTTCCGTAAGGAATTTGTAACTATCCAGGAACCGCAGTTTCAGGAAAATGTCACGTTTTTCGCCATTTTTTCCCAAATAATCACCAACTAAAACATGTTTAGTAAATGACATATATTTTTCCTTAGTTTGAGCGACACAATCCACTCTTTCTTCTTTATCAAATAATTGCTTAATGAATAGATGGCTGTCATAGCCGCTCAAATTGTGGAAAAATATTGGTATAAAATTTGGGAGTTTGTAATTCAAATTACATGATGAATGTGCTGCTCCAAATCTTTTTCTACCGGTCAGATGACAATGATCTCTGACTTTCACATCATCGCATTGGAAATGTTTATCACAAATCCCACACTCGGTGGCATTAGCAAAGTCCGTTTCTTCTGCTCTGGTTAATTTTTTCATTGGTACTGCATTTTTCAGGTATAAATTATAAATGTTTTTCGCATCACTAATGAGATTAGATACAAATTCCTTTGCCACATCTTTTCCGCGAAATGTTACAAATTTCGTGATGGAATTATCGAAGGAGCATTTGATGAGATATGCGAATGAGTATGGTTCATGCACGAATGTTTTATTATTATAAGATTTTTTCGGGTCGGGTTCATTAGTATGTATAGGCTTCAAAACTGATTCAAAATCTGCATATATAACAAAGGGTACTTCCATCTGTTTCTCAAAATTTTCGAACTTCAAAATATTTTCGGGTACTGTTTTACCGAATTTATCAACTCTATCCACTGTCGATGGTATTGTAGTCAATGTGTGGTTACAATCACTCAATTCATGGCGCAACAGTCTAGTTTCATTGGGAAAATTCATTAAACAGCCGTCACAAAAATATCTTCTACCTTTGTTGGCAGATATTTGACTGGACACTAATCTAGATAAATTTTTTATCCAGCAATAGTGGCTATTGCCTGAATCATCGGTGATGAGAAGTAAATTCACATGCTTACTCACCTTTTTTTTAGAATAGTATAATGGACCGATGACTTGATATTTTAATTGTTGCTTTTCAAAAAATTTTTCTAATCCATAGACGTTGATGGAACAATCGTTGAGGTTTTCAAATTTTGAGATGTTACTTACTTTCATTGGGAACTCTATACCAGTCAAATTCAAAACTGATGAAAAGTGTGGATATGATGACATCTCACAGGGTTTAGCAGTTGCTGGCTACAGAGCAGACGTCACAGCCCATGCAAAGCAGTACACATCTTGATTCACCACATTGATGACAGCTTTCTTATGCTCGATGAAACTTGGTAGCCTTATGTAGGAACATCCACGTAGTGGGCTGAATTTATTGATATTGATTTCTAGGAATAATATTTTTTCAAGAGCCCAACCTGTAACAAAAAATTTTATCCTTTCACAATTCCAGTCAAAAATATGGATACATGAATAATAGTTATATAGAATTTTGATATCAACTCACCGGAATCGCGTTCCTCGAATTCCGTTGTTTGATTCACCATAATGTCCTTGAATGTGTTGAGATTGGTATCCAAATCGAGGGATGAATCTATGATATGATTTGGTGTCATAAAAGATTTAACATCGTGAAGATCCTGAGATTGAAGAATGTATCTACCAAATACCTCCATATTCACCTTGATGGTGTGGTGAATAGATATCATATTCCTTAATAAGGATGATATAGTAACCTTATTTTCGGTAAAGAATGTATTGTAGTCCAAAATATCTGTTTTACACTCCAACCTATAGCTGATAATGCGGCATTTGAATGCGTTATCAACCACATACACACCGTCGTTATAGTTGACACAGGAATTTGTACGGTGTTCTAATGTCCTTTTATGTGCAGCCATTTTATCGGCTGCAATGACTTTATTACAAATCGTGCATGTTTTCATGTTATTAGATATTGTTGGTGGTTTTGGGTGGACATCAGTCAACCGCGGCTCAATTGCATTAGAAGGACCGGTATTAGATGGGTCAGCATTAGGCGTTGCAGCATCAGACAAGTCAACATTTTGCAAACATGACACTCTTTGATGCCGTCGTAAATTATCACTTTGTGTGAAGGTCCGAGCACAAAAGTTGCAAGTCAACATTTTTTCGCATGTTGATGGTGGTTGTGGATTGACATCAGTCAACCGCGGCTTTTCCGCATCAGATGGGCCGGCATTAGATGGAGCACCATCAGACAAGCCAACATTTTGCACACATGACACTTTTTTGTGACGCCGTAAATTATCAATTCGTGTGAAGATCTTAGCACAAAAGTTGCAAGTCAACATCTTTTCGAAAACAACAAGAACTGAAGAGGAGAACACTCAATGAAACTCACAAGAACTATGCTCAGTTCAAGGCGTTGGCAGGTTTTATAGAGGAAGGTAGGCGTGGCGTTGCTCTATCCCACTCTTTTCCCAAGTCACTCACCCCAAGGTCACTCCACTCTTGCGGCAACCGACACTCCTATCAAGGTCATTAAACCCTCAAGGTCACTTCACTCTCAAAGTTACTCCAATCTCGCGGAAGCCGTTCACTCCTCTCAAGATCACGAACACACTTCAAGGTCGCATTCACTCCTCTCAAGGTCACGAGCAGACTTCAAGGCCAAATTCACTCCTCTTCAAGTTCACGAGCAGACTTCAAGGCTGCATTCACTCCTCCTCAAGGTCATATTCCCTCCCAACCTTGAGGAGGAGTCTCAGACCACGCAAGAAGCTTCTACTAATGTATAGGGACTTTTTCGTTAGTCGTCTTGTTTTTTATCGAATTCCGTGCGAAAAACATACACATGTCCCTCATTTTTTTTTCAATAAACTTAGAATTATTTTGCGTCATGACGTCATACTGAATTTTTTTGTTTTTCGTGATACAGTCTTCGGACTTTTTCCATGTGGTAGGCCGTTGTGAAAGTCGACAGGGGTGTTGGGGTATTTTTCGATTAAGATTTTCGATATTTTGTGCCGTTCTCGAGATATTTGAGAAAATATGAATATCGGGACAACAATATTTAGGAAAATAATGAGATTTCAAATTTTTTGGTAATAAGGCGATTTCGATTTCTTTCGGACATTGTGCGAAAAACATAGACTTGTGAATCATTTTCATTATCAATGGACTGATTTATTTCGCGTCCTATCATAATAATGTTTTTTGTATTGAATATACATTTTTTGTGGTAAATAGCGGTGTTAGGGGTGATTATTTGTCAAGACAATCAAATTTGAAGTTGATGTGATTCCGAACTGCATGTGTGAAGAGTGGAAATTGTTAACGAAATCGTGAATAAATGTGGATATTCTAGAAATAATGGTATTCTTCGGATTCTGAGGAAGTGTTGAGCAATAAATGAATTGGTAATTCTAGCTGGTATAGTACATCATGGTATTTCAGGTAGTGAGATATACATGGATCATTCTCAGGAATATATTGTACGACAGTATAACGAAACGGTCGACTTTTCCCGCACGAAAACACGTCAGGTACCCTTGCGAGGGGAGTGTACCGGCTTTGGTGACAATAATCCCTCTCTGCGAAGGAGGTTGTTGCCGTGGTGAAGCCAGGTATAAATAGTGCTGTTCGTTTGTTTCTTATAACAGGTTCAGGGGAAAATGTTGCCTGAAGGCTATCAAAGAACCGTATTTCCTTTGAGAAATCTACCTCAAGTGTATGTGTTACGCCTCTAAATTCAATGGTTTTCATATACAGCTATGAATTACTGCTTCATCTCGCAATTGCGCTTTCTTATTTCTCTGGGGTTGAATAAAGATATCGATACTTTGTTGGTGTGAAGTCATTCGGTGTGTAACACAGACAAATTTCGATTTTGAGAGGGCCTTTCACATCATTTCATGAAATTAACTGATAATCTCAGCTGGTATAGTACATCATGGTATTTCAGGTGATGCGATGTGCATTAGAATATCCTAAAGCAATAACATATACGGTTCCACCATTTATCATGATCTCATTCTATTGCAGCCGCCCCTATTGACCAGTCGTGTCTTCAGAGCTCATCCGATTTATCGAGCGCCAATAGATACGAGAATTGAGGTTAGGTTTACCTTTCTATCTAAGCTAGGAGGTTGAATACAAGGCGAATATTCCTGCTTTTATCATTTGATTCTCTACCAGCGATATCGCTTTTCCTTACATCCTACCCACAATTGTTTCTATCTTTCATATACAGGGTGGGTCACGGTCGATGGCACCTTAGACGTTTACGGAGAACGGGACATAAGATCATTCTGAAAATTTGGTTACTCAAGTAATTGCTTTTGATCTATCGATCTAAAATATTTTCAGCTCTGCGGCGTTGCCGCTTCTATCGAGAAGTAGCAACAACTTTGTTATTTTAAATGGAACACCCTGTATTTCATCGCATTTCCAGATTCTATCTGAAGAGCTGATTTCATCGATGTATCATACTTGGGGTCTAGCGGAAATGATTACAGAGATATAGGGTGTGAAATATCGACATTTTTCAACTTTAGGAATTTTTTTTGTCGAAACTATTCATTATTGGTCAAAACGGCTCACATGTCCTTATCCCAACTTTTGATCAACTATCTACTGACATTTATTTGAAACAAATACAGGGTGGTGCAGAATTCAGATTCTTGATCACCCGGTATATGTCCCAATTGAATATCAGTAGATAGTTAATCAAAAGTTGAGATAGGGACATGTAAGTAGGGGTCGGGGCACCCCAGTCCAGCTCCTCCACTCCACCTACCAAGTGACTCGGCCGACCAATCACGGCGCGCATTTCATTCCATTTTTTCACTTAACAACGGCTATATACAGGGTGTTTGAGTTGGGTAATAGTTTGGAAAAAAAATAAAGGGTGAACCCAAAAAGGCGTTATACCTCTCCGAAGAGTAGACTACCTACATATGAAGGCTACCCGCTATAACATGATATATACAGGGCGTTTGAGTTGGATAGCAATGAAAGAAAAAAAAATATACTGGACGCCTCACCCACTTTTGCGGGATTAGACAGCTGACGTATTACATAAGACATTTGACAGTTAACAAAGGATTGATGACACGACGTGACTAGATGACCTGCAAGTAGACTACCCGCTACCTAATAATTTAATATACTGGATGTTTGAGTTAGCAATAGCGATAAGAAATAGGGTGTCTCACAGGTACACTCAGCAAACATACGTATGATAGAGTATCCGTTTGATATACAGGTTGTTTGAATAGCAATACAAACTCACATAGGGCACTCATGGCCTGACGTTTGACATTTGACAGATGACCAAAAAAAACGCTATCATACCTACATCAATACTAGACAAACGATACAATGTTTTCGAGGTTATGTTCCATTTCAGACATTCGGTATAGCAAATTTATTTATTCTCTCTATGGTATGTTTTAACTCGTACAACATATATAATAATATAGTGCTACTAGGAATATTATACATATAGTGCCCTACTGACAAAAAAAGGTATTTCTTTTCGAGCCACCCTGTATAACATTGGCATTTTCAGTTCGGAGAAGATTAGAAGGGAAAGTATTCGAATATTCAATGATTCATTATAGGTGACTGAAACAGCCCGAGATTACGATTTCCTGTTTCTCGCTATCATCATATTTCCTGTGTGATTAAAGTTCGAATAACAATATTTCTTTCTATCATAAGAGTATTATTATTTCATTCGTGTAGGACATATGTTTTAGTGTGTTTTGCCAAAATTTGTGCCGTTGTGTGTGTGTGTATGGGAAAAAAATTACAGAGGTCCCGCGCATGAAAGCTGCAACGTTCGATACCTAGATTGTCATGTGGTGCCTGTGAAGTTCCAAAAATTTGAGTGGAAATGACACAAATTTCATCATCGGAGATATTGGGTCCAAAATGCATGTCCAGGCTGATTTTTACCAACCACCACCACCAAAGAAAATATATATCCTTCACTAAAACACAACGAGGATGCACGCCCTGGCTTCCGCTTGATCGCATCGTTTCGCTTCATGAACTTTTCTCTGGATATACTGTGGTAAGTTGCCTATTTCCTACTTTTTGTTGTATCTCTCACGTAAAATTCCCCACGATTCGTGACAGAGCCCTTGATGCTTTTTTCGAAACAATGTAGTCTGTGATAGGTAGCTAATATGTGAAAAGACCCGAACATTATAGTTATTGTTTCTTAGCGGTGAATTATAAAAAAAACATTGAACAGAGTTGAGAAATTTTGTAAAACGCGTAACAGGAATGTCGGGGGTGAAGAAAAAAAACAAACATTTCAAGAAATCTGTGTATAGTAATTCGATGTACAGGGTGTTTCGTAAAACATTAGGATTTTCAGTTTCATATTTTGCTAGATTTTCGGCTGACGAAAGAGTATACATCTGAAATAGGATTTTATTCATATACAGGGTGTTTCATACATCATTAAGATTTCCAGTTTTGAATTTTCAGCTTACCATAGTAGGAATTTTATTTTCATAGAGGATTGTCTTCGTAGTAGGGAGATTAAAGACAATAGATTTCAACTGATTGTTCACAATAATTGTTGCAACTGTCATCTTCAGTTTAGGGTCATCAGAAAAAAAAGTTTATCAATTCCAAAGTATAAAGTATACAGGTTGTTTGACTGTCTGTTTTGAAAAATATGCAGAGCATTTAGGAAAAAAAAAGTTTTTAAATCAAATAATTGAGTATAATGGATGTTTTCGGTTGTCTGTTTGATGAAAAATATACAGGGTCTTTAGAAAAAAAAGTTTCTCAATTTCAAATTACGAAGTATAATGGATGTTTTCGGCTGTCTATTTGGGGAAAAATATACAGGGTCTATAGAAAAAGTTATTCAATTTCAAATTATGAAGTATACAGGGCGTTTGACAGGCTGGTTTGAAAAGTATACAGAGCATCTATCAAATATTTTATTGACAAATGAGATAATCACAATCAATATCATTTTATATTTTTTTTCTTGAAACAATCTTCACACCATGCTGTGAAAATGTAGGCGCCTATCCCTTTTCTATCAGTGGCGTAGTCTTCGATCACATGACGAACCCCGTCTTTGCGGCAGAAAGAGCAGAAACTAGGTTTGCAGTCACTGCAATTGCATGGTCTACCCCAGGCACAGTTTGGCATTGCTGCTTACATCTGTACTGTTGGAGAGCTGCCGAAATACTGAAGTCATACATTGATATTAACCAGTTCGTATAAGGCCTGAAACATAGTATGAATAGCTTTGTTTCCACAGCACCCTCGGGGTAAAAGCCTTTTGGCGCGTTTTGCTTTTTTCTTTGTTCTGAATGTGGATAAAAGCATTCCCCTTTAGGCCTATACAAAACCACATACACTCTAAAGATTGGGGGTGAATAATTCATTATAGAACAGATGACTGTTGATATATGAAATCAGAGCAGTTTTTTGTTTGTTCTATATCTAGCTGCACGAAGATCGATTTCTAAATCAATAGAAACACTCCATTAATTTGCCAGATAATGCCCATTGTTTTTTTTTCAGTAGAACAGGTGGCTGTTGAAATATAAAATCAGAGCAGTTTTTGTTTGTTTTATTTGTAGCTGCACGAAGATCAATTTTTAACTTGATAACACTTCATTAGTTCGCTACATGGTTAGGGCCTTTTTTTTTCTTCGTTCATTGAACTATTCACCTCAAATTTTTTGAGTAGCCGTGGAAACGGCTGATTTGATCAAAAATTCATTGTATAGATCCGGTCGTGATAACGATTGCTTTTACTTTCTCTCTCTCTCGAGCTTTGTGCCGAATATTTTCAATCGAATTTTACACAGAACGCTGATAAAAAACTTCAATCGCAATTTGTTTACCACCATGTTTACCACTGTCTGATAAAGAGAAAAGAAAAAGGAATGACGATGCTGTGATTCATAGAATATTTATAATGATTTCCGCTTTTTGAAAATGTAAGGTACAGAAGTGTGATCTTCGAGAAATTTCCGCTTCAAACTTACAGGCTTGTACTTTTTGGTTACATCAACTGTGATGACCTCATGTTCCTTGGTTCGACGGAACTGTTTGCTCAAAATTTCGACAGGGGGACCAGGGTTCAGAATCATATCTCTAATTGATTCAAAGTTGACAAGCTGTGGAGCACCATAGTTAAGGGAGAGGCCTTTAACTTTACAAACAACTTTGAACTCTTGTTCCTTGGTTGACCATAGCTTGTAAGCATAATTTTTCGGGCCACCAGATACAAACTCTGTAATATGGGAATCAGGACCGTGACATTCCATTTCGTTGGTCATATCACCAATAAATTGACCAGTAGGAATGTCAAATTCCTCTGGCTTGGAAACATAGATTACAGAGTCCGTGTCATAGTATAACACCCTTTCCCCAAGCTGCTGTAAATAGCTGTAAAGTTTCAACCGAGCTAGGGCTGTTACATATGCAGCAATTACAACATTGACTGTGGAAAGAGTGTCATAGCTCTCCTCCTCATACTCCCAATTAACAATGAGGGTATCCTCGTTTATCGGGAGTTCTGTATTGACAATAAGGGAAGGATCCGTCATCATAGAAAAGAATTCCGAGGGCTGATTGATGATTGAAGTTTTCGGTTGGTTTTCACGCTGGCCAAACTTTCCCCAGAAGGAATTTAGCAAAAGCTTGGCCAGTGCTCTCAACCCGGGATTATCGGTGATTTTAGAAAATTCCAGCAAAACATCCTCCCGTTGTAAAAACTCATCAATATACTTTTCTTTTTTCTCTTTGGTCTTACAATGCTTTGGCCAATCTGATGACTCCTGTTTCACCTTGATGAATTTATTCATCATGTCTGTGAATAGACCAGAAACGTCCTCACCAAATTGCACAGTGTCGTTGGACCAAATCTCTTCGATCTCGATAATCCGATAGCCCACCTCAAGGGCTTTTAATATCTCTTCAACAGTCCATGTTCCTGTCAATGTACGCTCTTCATCAGTGTGATGACAACTACTAGTATTATAGTTTTCACCACATACACGACAAAGAACAAACATCAACTTGTTGTTCATTTTCTGCGGTAAAACAGGATGAAAAAGATCTTGAGGTGGGAGAATCGCACATTTAACGAGTCCAGAGATAGAGGAAAGTGACACAGTAGAAGCCTCCTCACCAACGAGTACTTTCGGATGACCCACAGAAAATTTGCCATATTTACACACCCATGGGTAGAGCGAACAAACGTCAACGTATTTAATTTGTTCACCATCCCCGGCCTTGTAATATTCGACAATATTTCCCGTTCGACCACCATAGAAAGCATCTCGAGGGTCAAGGGGTAGATTTCTAAGCAGGGGATGATCGTTTACAAAGTTGCAAAGTTCGTCACTGCTGGAAAGTTCCCTGCGAAAATCACACTCCCATTCTTCAATAACCTCATACCCTAAGGATTTGATTTTATTGATTTTGGCAATGGTTGTGTCATGACGATGGTTCATAGTTTCGGAAGGGCAGTTTTTGAGAGGAGTATCTCTCTGATCAATTTAGCAACGGGGACAACCGTGATAGAAGCAACCTTGAAACTCGAAAACTTGTTTTGTTTCCGCCGAATAGCCATCAACTTTGAGATTACCGATATGGGCCTCTGAAGATCGGCAAGCCTGTTGGATTTTCATATCCCGTAGTTTCTCCTCCCAAAGTTATCACTGGGTGGTTATCACAGATTGATTATCACGATGTCTGTAGCCGCCCTTGAGAATGATGCCTATGGTGTTTGGTTTGAGAAAATTTCTACGGAAAACCTTATTGCATGTCGAAGCGATCGTTACTGCTTCAGTGAACGGACATACATTAGTTTCAGACAACATGAGCTGTCGAAATTTCAAACAGGCCTTGGTCAGAATATCCACATCAAAAATGCAATAGTCTATGATTTCTCGAGAGAAATCGAAAACATAGTTTTCATCGACTCTTTCAGCATGCCATTTTATGAGAGATGCGCGAGCATCTGAAGTGAGATTGTCAGGAGTATAAAACTCCAGAGAAGGAATAGGGCCCTTGTAATTTTGATTCTCTATACGATTGAAAAGGTGAGGGAAATATCCCTTCTTCAATTCAGAGAATCCGAAAGATTTAGGCAGTTTTGCCAGGGCCATTGGGAAGTAATTGAGAGAGTCCAAGGACTTGACATTTCCAACAGTCATGGAAATCAATTGTGTACCTCTCATTATAGGATCAGGTTTTAGGGACGTTTTGGTTAAGATATAATTCAAAATGAAAGCATGATCGAATTTACCGCCGTTGTGGGCAATGACGATGACATTTTTAAATTTCTTCCTTATTGTCAATACATGATGAACAAATGGAGATATGGGGTCGTTACATTTGAGAATTTGTAAACGAAGCCCGCATTTCGAACAAATCTGCTGTGTAGTATCGATGCAAACGTCACAGCATTGACGGAAGACACACAGATTGGGCTCATGAAGAAGAGATCCGTCGGCTTGTACCCTCTCCTGACGAGTCTCCAGATCATAGAAGACAAACAAGAGATCATCAGTCTTGGGTACTTTCGTGTCGGGCTGGATGAAACATAAATGATCAGCGGACTGATGCTTGTTGCAAATCTTGCAATAGATCTCTCCGCAGGTGTGAGTTCTATTGGTGGGGACAATTTTGAAACATTCCTCACAACGTTTGATCTCACTACAAACGCCGTTCTGAATATGGTAATCAAAACAGCCCTGTCCACGGAAAGATCTTTTACAAGAGTTGCAGGCAACTTTTACACTATTTTTGGAACATGGTGGTGATGCTCGGCACGAAAAACAAGTACCACCACAGCGATGTTCGTGTTTATTGTTATAGGGGATATTGCATTCCTCACAATAAAACACACAACAAAAGGCGGATGTAAGTGAGGTAATGACATTATAGTGGCCCTCATGATGGAGTAAATTCAGTGAGAGACCCTCATTCCCACCCTTGAAAATGATGTTACGGCGCTTGTTCCCATATCGATATACTGTTATTTTATATGACGAGACATATTGCTGGAACTGTTGTAGCTCTGGTATTCCGCATCCCTCCGTAGGTACGGTAACCCCAGCATCAGAAACTAACTGCAGAGCACGCTGATTCTGCAATTTTCTAATATTCCTACGTACATCATTATATTTCGGGTCTTTGTCTGCGAATGCCTGAGCTACAACAAGTGCTCGAGGAAGACATAAATTGTCCTTATTCTTTATAGCTATAATCCCCTGACATTTGCTACATTCCTCGTCAAAAGAGTTGTAGCAACGCCCTCTTCCTTTGCCAGCAGGTAACCTACATAAGGTTACGCTGAGACAAAAGGTCTCGGTGTTTAGGCCACAAGAGTTTGTAACACTCCACACTCTGAGTTCAGAATTTGAAAAATTTTGAAACAAAAAATATGAAAGTTTATACTTATGCCTTTGGGCTGCTCAGATTGATGCGGTAGGGTGTGAGTTAAAAATTTACAATTTTGATATTGATGTGTTAAAAGTGATTAATCCAGATGGTGATTTTATGTAATCAATTTGACTGTTCGATAAATATGGGCGCCAGGCTTGCAACAGACAATAGCCAATTAGATATAGACACTTCCTAAAAAACCTTGCTTGGATGAGAAGACAAAACAATTATACAAGAAAATCGGTTCAACAATTTATTTAATAAAAATAAAATACAAGAAGGCTGGGGGCCAGATGAATTTGAAATTACAATAAGGTGTTGAATGAAGGCTGAAGGCCCTAGAATAAGGTTGAGAATGATGTGAAAAGGCTGAATATAAAAATTACAGTATTTTGAGTGGAGTGGCTGAAGGCCCTAGAATAATATTGAAAATTATTTGAAAATGTTTGAAAATGTTTGAATAGGAAAAGAGGAATGGAGCAAATAAAATCAGAACATTCCACTTTACAAGAGCAATTGATACATCTGATTCCAATCGAAGGTCGTGGCACTTGGATGGATTATACCTGGATGTTTCGATGAAGTATCCAGGAGGGTTTCCTTAGGGTAAATTTGGAGTTCAACCTTCAGTCAGTGCAGCTTCCAGCTCTCAATTTTGCTTCCAGAGCTATCTAGTACTGTGGTAGGTACTTCTTAGGATGGAAGTAGTTATAGTCTCCTTCAGTCAGTTCTGACTTCGTAGTAGGGAACCTCCTTTACCAGTCCGTTACAACCCTCTTTGGTTAACAAGGATCCTCGAGTCAGGTATCGTCGTAGAGTGCTTGCGGAAATATACGAGGAATCAGAGTTTTGTCGACAATGTGATCAAAGGGACGAAGGATATCCTTTGAACCGCTTGGTTAGCTTTGTGTTCTGATTTTTAAAATGTTGAAAAAGGTAAAAAAATTAATATTGAAAACTGAAAAGTTAGATTTGAAAATTTGAAACTTATCAAATTCAGAAAAGTAATGAATGCAATTAGACTACAATGGAAAAAAATTGTGTTGAGAAATTGATTTTAAATTATTAAATTGGGAAAGGAAATAATAATTATATTAATAATCCGTTATTCAACCAAAAAAATGAATTATTTGAATGAATCAAAATTTTGAGATATCCTGGTATATTGATATATTATATAAGAAAAATCAGTGACAATTTGACTTTTCTAATGGAAATGGAAACGGAAATGGAAAAAGCAATCAAAGAAATTACTGATTAAATGAAGGTGGCAAATCCTTCAACTAAAATGCCAAGAAACTACTTTGTAGTAAAAGTAAAAATTTGTATATTTATATACAGGGTGGCAAGTCCTGATTCCAAAAGTAAAATGCCAGATAATAGGTAATTTTTCAAGTTTGAAGTTGACAGGTCTGGAATTTATATCTGGTAGACTTTGAGATAATCAATTAGATACACACTGACATGTGGTTGGCTGAGTTGACTAAGAAAGTATCGACAGTAGATATAAAAAAAAAAAATATCACATCCAGGAAACCTGAACTATAGGTTGTGCTTTCGTCACAAGAAGGCAAAACCTATACAGGAAACAGACAAAGGTTGACTGGAGAGTCTATAGAGAGAAGGAAACCTTCCTCAGGTTGCATTTATTTCTCAGAGAGAAAGAAAAATAACTTGGAAATAAATTCTCAAGATAATAATAGAAATTAAATGCTCACCTGAGAAAGAATCCTGGAGAAGTACAGCCTGGACGTCAAAGTTCAACTTCGAGGCTCTAGGTCCTGTAGGTTCAAGGTTCCTGGACGAGAACTTCCAATACGTACCTAAAATATTTCAGAGAGTAGATACTGTTTTCAACTTATTGATATAGGAAAAAAATTAGCAAATAAGCTGTTGATAGCAACAAGTACAAAAAGCAGATTTAAGCGGCAAGGCAGGTGATACTTAACCTTTCACTGAAAAATAATTGTATATGATTTATTATATTATAAATCTGCCATTTTACAAAAATATTGTTATCAAGTGTTAATAAAAGATATGACGAACTCAAGTATCGAATAAATTGATATCGATGACCAACTATTACATAAGAAACAAGCAGTTATATATTATAACCTAACTCAACTCGAATGCAAAGATATGCAGTTATCTCTCTTAAATATGAAATTACATCAAAAATATATCAATTAATATTTAATTCAATATGTAATAATCAACTCTAACAACCCAAATGTCAGCGATGACTTGTTATTTCATTCGAAATATAAAGATAGATCCAGACCTACCAGATATTTTTCAATCCACCACCTATCACTTCAACCTTTCCAAGTCGGTAGCTAATATCAGAAGGACTTTGATTTTCCTATTCGTTCTTCGCGAAAGATCCTCTCATATCAATTCCTTCTCCTGATTGGTTATTTAGTCTCCCTTCTTCGATCTTCTGTGTCACTGTCTAGCGGGAAGGACGAGCGCGCAAGACTTGATAAATTCGATATGGTTATTGAACCGGTGAAGGGCTGATAAGTGGAAGTAGATAGAAGAACGAATGGACGTCAGATAATTGAATGGTTGATTGATTGAAAAACATCTTAATGGAACGGAATGATCGTTACACACCACCCTAACTCGGTGAAAAAAATTTGAAAACTCTAGGAGATTACAAATTTTTTTTATTGCAAAAAACATTATCCAAACCTTCATCTTAGTAAACCAAGTAGACAAGACACATTTTGAATTCAAATTTTCATTCACCTCAATATATATAGGTATTCATGAAATTCATATAGTAGGAGATAGAAAAAATTACAATATCTACAGAAGGTATTTACAAGATTTACAAATTCTACAGGATTCATTTTGTTTTTGATTCTCAATTAGTTCATAAGTTAAACATCGAAAGATAGGTCGGCAAGATGAAGGCTAAGACAAGGTATTCCGAATGAAATAACTCCTCATCAAATAGACATGAAAATTTCGAAAACATCCATACCAGAAAACTTCAAACCATTTTTGATTTTCAATTAGTTCATAAGTTAAACATCGAAAGATAGGTCGGCAAGATGAAGGCTAAGACAAGGTATTCCGAATGAAATAACTCCTCATCAAATAGACATGAAAATTTCGAAAACATCCATACCAGAAAACTTCAAACCGTCAAAAGTTACCTAAAAAAAAACTACATCGTTATGTAAACTCAAAAATCTTCACCGAATATAACTGGGATGCATATGGCCCAAGAGCAAACCATCCCCACCACCAGAACCCATCAACAGCATGTCCGAAACCAAATGTGGTGTAATCAGGGATGGAAGTTGACCCCACAAAACCAAAATTGCGCATCTCGAGAATGAGAGAGAAGCCTCACTTTTTGGTTTCCTCAAAGAGCACACTGACTCCGGACATCCTGCCGACAAGCCCCAGGGATGCAGACGGGAAACTCCAGGGACACACCCACCTCAATTGTCCAGCCTTAGGGAGAAGCGGCTATCCCAACAGTAGTATAGCCACTGTCATGCTGAAATTTCAAAAGTGCTACAAACAGTCCTAGAAGAGGCTGAATGTCGTGTTTCATCTACTCATAGATGAAAAATCGAAGGATAGGAAAGATAAGAGATAGAAGGGAAAACGAAGGAAGAATAGCGTTTAACCTGATTGGGAATCAAGATGGCTCAGAAGGATTCATTTGCCACCCGTCTCTAGCCTGTAGTTCATCAAAATGAACTCAGCAGACACTATCAAAAGTCGGTCGGTGAATAACGTTTGGGGAAGAAAAGAATAGTTTTTCTAAAGTGCTCTCTACACAACCATCGTACCCGTAGACCGAACTGAGAGGTGTAGGGAATATTCGATATTCTATAAAACAGTTTAGTGAAACTACCCTCTTAAAAAAACAGAGGGAGTGGGAGTTATTCAGCAACAGACCAATGAAGCTTGACAGAGTTCAAGTTGTGCCACCGCTCTAGAGACTAAGGAAAAGATAGAAAAGATAAAAGAGAAGAAAAGTACAAGGTATGAAGGCAGACCGAAGGAACCCGGAAATAATTCAAACTCAACCGAAACAAGTTTTGACATATCAGCTCATTGATTTACCGTTATTGATTCGTGAAGTATCTGACAAGAACAAAAGTCATCGAAAATTTTCGAATAAAAAGATAATATCAGTAAGTCAGTGACATAAAGGTTATTAGAAAACTTTCGAATGAAAAGATAATATCAGTGAAAGCAGTAAGTCACTGACATAAAGGTAATTAGATAACATTCGATGAATTCTACCACCTCAAACTAAGAGAAAAATAATGTTTGGACAATAAATCGATATTATTTTTTTGAAATAAGATACAAATTGTCCAAACGATAAGATAAGATAAGATAGTAGGCAAATGCTTGATTCCACTAACCAAATTTACTGAAAGATGAATAGATTTTTCTCAAATTTGAATCAATCACTTGAAGGAAAAAAATCACAGAGGAAATATAGAATCTGTCAAACAAATTTGTTGAAAAGTTATCTGTTCTGAAAGTTCAGAGATACCATTAAAAAAAAAAATTGTACAACTAAAATCAACAAGTATATGTTATTGGAACATCAGCATGTGCACTACTTTTTCACTCGAATGACTCTTTCTTGACGCAAGATACATGAGATACTTTCAAGATAATTGCAGATAAGTTACTGCAATGCAGTTTAGGTAATTTAGGTACAATTTTTACAGTTGAATGATGGAAAGATTCCTAGAAGTGGCCAGTTATAAGACTTTTACTTATCATCTGGTAAAATGCCATGGTGAGAGAATTCTTAGGCCCCTCTCACAGAGCCCAAAAGATAGAAAAAGTAAACGATAAAGGAAAGAGAAACGGCTAATATGTCAATTCACGATACAAAACGATAATAGGAGATATTTAACTATCCGAATCTTCGGAATCAGCGCTAAAATATTCATCTTCGGTTGGGTTTTCATCATTGTCGATAAATGAGGATTTTAAGTCTTTGACGTGCCAACGTCCTAAGTCTTTGACATCTATGTCTTTCAGCTCATATACTAGGTTCGATATTACTTTAGAAACAATACATGGTATGAATTTGGGAGCCAATTTAGAAGAATATTGATTAGGAGCTGAAGATAGAGTAATATTTTTCTTCCAAAGTCTGTCACCTACATGAAATTTAACTTCTCGTTTCCTCAAGTTATATTGATGAGAATTTCGAAGATAAGCTTTATGTAACTGTTTACGAACATCAACAAATAATTTTGGAAGTTCCTGAACATCATCAATTCGTTGTGATTTTTCAGAGATAATAGGTATGTTATTTTCATTTCCTGAAACTTTGCCATAGAAATCTCCTGTCACTGGAATATTCCTAGCAAAATTCAAGAAAGCTGGAGAATAGCCAGTTACATCATGTTTTGCTAGCCTTATGGCTTGAGCAACCTTGTAGATAGAAGTATCCCATGTTTTATGATTTTCATGAATATAACAGCGAATTGACGTTACAATGACCTTATTAACTCTCTCGGTAAAATAATTTGAGGATGATATTTGGCATTATACCAAATTTTCTGTACTCGATAATCTTCCATTAGTTTTTTAAACTCTTTACTGACAAATTGGCTTCCATTATCTACCATGATGATCTGAGGTACACCATAGATAAGAAAAACGTTATTTTCCAGAAATTTAATTATACCTTTGAGAGTAGCTTTAGACATTGGATGGACTAAGACATATTTCGTGAACCAGTCAGTGACAACCAAGACATACTGATTACCATTTTTGGATCGGGGATAGGGACCAAACAAATCTGCAGAGATACATTGAAAAGGAAAATTAATATTTTTGTAGGATCCCATATGACCAGCTTGAGGTAAATTCGAACTTTTACAGGCAGCACAAACAGGACATTTCATCACATACTTATAGACATCCTTGCGAATTTTAGGCCAGTAGTACAGTTCCAAGATACGAGAAAGAGTTTTAGATATTCCTAAATGTGCAGAAGTCTAAATACTGTCTGTAGGTTAATCGAGGAGGTGGTACATTCATTTTACTGGGTTCTTTGGGATTTTCTCTCCTCGTTTCTATAAAATAAAAGTATTCGTATTATTTCAATATATTTGTAGAGGGACAAATCAGATGATTTGCCCCAAAATGTCACTGCGTTTAACAAATTTTTCTATCAGGGAGTCTAAAAGAAAAATCCATTAGCTTGTCAGTGACAATTTGTTTGAAAAAATTTTTGAAGGAAAGAAATATAGATAGATATATTGAAAAAATATCGAATTTGTACTTATCTTTGGACGTTTCGGGACCGATTCTGCTCCCGTTCTCAACATGTAGTGTCAAACTATATACGCAGCACAACTTTCAAAGAAAAATAATTTGCATTTACATGTTGAGAACGGGAGCAGAATCGGTCCCGAAACGTCCAAAGATAAGTACAAATTCGATATTTTTTCAATATATCTATCTATATTTCTTTCCTTCAAAAATTTTTTCAAACAAATTGTCACTGACAAGCTACTGGATTTTTCTTTTAGACTCCCTGATAGAAAAATTTGTTAAACGCAGTGACATTTTGGGGCAAATCATCTGATTTGTCCCTCTACAAATATATTGAAATAATACGAATACTTTTATTTTATAGAAACGAGGAGAGAAAATCCCAAAGAACCAAGTAAAATGAATAAGTGTGCAGAAGTCTCTCTGTCATGATAAAAGTCAAGAATTTCCGGTCTATTTGCAGAAGGCACTATAATTTTCCAATCAGTGAGATTGATGACAATATTATGATCAGATGATATATGTTTATAGAGAATGCCATTCTCAACACGAAAAGAGGAATAATTTTCAGGATTTTCTTGAACTTTCTTCACCATAGAGGTATACCATTTATCGGGCTGGAAGGTAGATACATCGATAACAGATACATCAGCAACTGATCGAGATAAGGCATCTGCAACCACATTTAAAGAACCCTTTCGATGTTTAATGGTGAAATCAAACTGAGACAACTTTACTGCCCACCTAGTCAAACGTCCAGAGGGATTTGAGAGATTATGAAGGTAGATAAGAAAGGCATGGTCAGTTTCAATGGTGAACTTCGTACCTTCAACATAGCTTCGGAACTTTTCTATACCAAAAATGACAGCTAATAACTCTTTTTCAGTTACCGTATATTTTCTTTGACAAGCAGTGAGTGTTTTACTGGCATAAGCCACTGGATGTTCTACGCCATCACATTCTTGGTATAAAATAGCACCTACACCTGTGTCTGAAGCATCACACTGAATCACAAAAGGTTTTGTGAAGTCAGTCAAATAGATAATGAAAAATAGATAGTTGAGATAGGTTAAAAAAGTTGAAATACCAAGTTCTTCAGAATCAGATACGCAGATATGTCAAAATTTGTTATTGATAAATTCCAAACAATAATTTATTTGGTCTTCCGTCAAGCAAGGATGGGATAAGAGAAAACAGTCAAATCGGGCTCCACGTTGTGAGCGACAATTGTGTAACACTCCACACTCTGAGTTCAGAATTTGAAAAATTTTGAAACAAAAAATATGAAAGTTTATACTTATGCCTTTGGGCTGCTCAGATTGATGCGGTAGGGTGTGAGTTCAAAATTTACAATTTTAATATTGATGTGTTAAAAGTGATTAATCCAGATGGTGATTTTATGTAATCAATTTGACTGTTCGATAATCATGGGCGCCAGGCTTGCAACAGACAATAGCCAATTAGATATAGACACTTCCTAAAAAACCTTGCTTGGATGAGAAGACAAAACAATTATACAAGAAAATCGGTTCAACAATTTATTTAATAAAAATAAAATACAAGAAGGCTGAGGGCCAGATGAATTTGAAATTACAATAAGGTGTTGAATGAAGGCTGAAGGCCCTAGAATAAGGTTGAGAATGATGTGAAAAAGCTGAATATAAAAATTACAGTATTTTGAGTGGAGTGGCTGAAGGCCCTAGAATAATATTGAAAATTATTTGAAAATGTTTGAAAATGTTTGAATAGGAAAAGAGAAATGGAGCAAATAAAATCAGAACATTCCACTTTACAAGAGCAATTGATACATCTGATTCCAATCGAAGGTCGTGGCACTTGGATGGATTATACCTGGATGTTTCGATGAAGTATCCAAGAGGGTTTCCTTAGGGTAAATTTGGAGTTCAACCTTCAGTCAGTGCAGCTTCCAGCTCTCAATTCTGCTTCCAGAGCTATCTAGTACTGTGTTAGGTACTTCTTAGGATGGAAGTAGTTGAAGTCCCCTTCAGTTCTGACTTCGTAGTAGGGAACCTCCTTTACCAGTCCGTTACAACCCTCTTTGGTTGACAAGGATCCTCGAGTCAGGTATCGTCGTAGAGTGCATGCGGAAATATACGAGGAATCAGAGTTTTGTCGACAATGTGATTGAAGGGACGAAGGATATTCTTTGAACCGCTTGGTTAGCTTTGTGTTCTGATTTTTAAAATGTTGAAAAAGGTAAAAAAATTAATATTGAAAACTGAGAAGTTAGATTTGAAAATTTGAAACTTATTAAATTCAGAAAAGTAATGAATGCAATTAGACTACAATGGAAAAAAATTGTGTTGAGAAATTGATTTTAAATTATTAAATTGGGAAAGGAAATAATAATTATATTAATAATCCGTTATTCAACCAAAAAATGAATTGTTTGAATGAATCAAAATTTTGAGATATCCTGGTATATTGATATATTATATAAAAAAAATCAGTGACAATTTGACTTTTCTAATGGAAATGGAAACGGAAATGGAAAAAGCAATCAAAGAAATTACTGATTATGAATATTAAATGAAGGTGGCAAATCCTTCAACTAAAATGCCAAGAAACTACTTTGTTGTCAGTGCCTTTTAAAACAATGTCGGTGACTGCATCCTTGATATAGGCCACAGTAGATAAACAAAGGGATTGCACAGCTGCTCTCTCGTACATGCTTTCTTACCTATGAGAGTGCAGAAATTTTGAACGTACAGAATGAGCACCCCTTGCTCTCCCATACATATGTTTCCTTACCTATGGGAGTTCTGATATTTCAATATGAGTACCCCTTGCTCTCTCATACATGTTTCCTTACCTATGAGAGTATACCTTGCTCTCTCATATATGTTTCCTCACCTATGAGAGTACTCCTTGCTCTCTCATACATGTTTCCTTACCTATGAGAGTACACCTTGCTCTCTAATATATGTTCCCTTACCTATGAGAGTACCCCTTGCTCTCTCATACATGTTTCCTTACCTATGAGAGTTCGAACATACAGTATAAGTACACCTTGCTCATATTTCTGGTTGCGCCACAGCGCTCCATTCGAAAGCATTCCGAAATAAGTGCACCGAGTAGAAGTGAAAGCAATAGCTGTGACCATTGCGAAATCATTCCGATGTCACTCGTTCATACAATTTTGCGGAGGCTGGAACTTAATTAGCATATCCACGAGATTCTCGGTCGACGGACTTCAATGGGGATGCTAGTCGACAGAAATGGAAAGTATGTTATTAGTTTATAAAAATGCACTTGGAGGGCAATTGCTTATGCAACTTGTGCTACATACTTCCGAATCCATTTGATTAAATCAACATAATCTAGAACATTGATTCCCTATGATTCGATGTTTTTTTTTATCGGTTGGATCGCACGAAATTCCTGTTCGTTACCCCTTGCTCTCCCATTTACGAGTACTCCTCGAAGGCATTTGCTTATGCAACTTGTGCTACATACTCCCGAATCCATTTGATTTAATCAACATTATCTAGAACATTGATTTCCTATGATTCGATGTTTTTTTCATCGGTTGGATCGCACGAAATTCCTGTTCGTTACACCTTGCTCTCCCATTTGCGAGTATTCCTCGAAGGCAATTGCTTATGCAACTTGTGCTACGTACTTCCATTTGATTTAAACAACATTATCTAGAACATTGATTTTCAATGATTCGATGTTTTCCATGATTTCTATCAGTTGGAGCGCACGAAATTCCTATAATAAGAACATCGTGCGTACCTAGGCAGGATATAGGGAGAGGAGGTAGGTGTTTTTTTTTTACTTTTGGAGATCAAAAATTCTTGTTACTCAGGCAATGAATTACAGAGCTTTACCGTTCTATAGTCGAGTTTTGATAAAGTGCTGTTCGACATATTTCGAGGTTGACAACTAAAGGAAGTGCTGACTTGTCGAGTTCGTCTGACTGGTATTGATAGTGATGGATAGATTCATCTGTTCAGTGCTTCATGTATTCTCAATGATACTCATTGCCGTTGGATTTTTTTTTCAACTTCGCAATGAATTCCAGAGCTCACGAGTTTTGTGCTGGTTGGACATATGTCGAGGTTGATGACAATGAAAGGATGTGCTGAGTTCGTCTAACTGGTATTGATGGATATATTTGGATTTTTTTTCAAGCACGACTCTTTATGTATAGTCAATGATACTCAATGTCAGAATCCCAAGACCTCACTATTATTTCAGCAGACTCCAATAGTGTCCAGATAGAAAATTGGTTCTACATATTGAATTCAAGTTTCTACAATAATGTGCTGCTTGTTCGATTAGGCAAAGCCAAGGATATCTAAGGATATAGGGTGCTGATAGGGTGCTTCAATACGAGTTTATTAATTATATTTAAAACTATATAACGATGCTACTCAAATCCAGCTCTCATTTGGAATCTGCTGAAATAATAGTGAGGTCTTGGGATTCTGAACAAAAAGATCGTTTCCTAAAGCAACGAATTCCCGAGCTTCACCGTTCTATAGTCGAATAATGTGCTGTTCGACATATTTTGAGGTTGACAACAATGAAAGGACTTGGTCGAGTTCGTTTGACTGGTATAGATAGTGATGGATTTGGATTTTTCTGTCCAGTGCTTTATGTATTCTCATGATTTTGAACTCCCTAGAACTCACCTATGATTTGCCATGAATTCTTTTTTCAATGTTTCCCTACTAAGGTTTGTCATGGAACTCTGGTATTTACCACTTGAAGGCAATTACTATTGCAACTTGCGCTTCAAACGAATTAGTTATGTTTGATCATCGTTTTTCAATGATTCGGTATAATGTAATTAAACTATCTCTACTCTTATTAGGTTTGAATTGCTCATTTCGATGATCTAGAGTTCGGTGTGTCTACACATTGTCAGTATGGATGAATTCTCTAGGCATGTTCAATATTTCGAGCGTTAGGAGCGCACGAAAGGATATCTCTATCGAAACTGTGATTCTCGATTTGCCTGAGGAGGTTCATGAGAATGTAGATTTTGCAGGTACGTCGAAACAAATTCATTAAATTTTTGTGTGACTTTGTATGACATTGGAGAAATGGATTCATACCGAATTCTCTCTCTTAATTCCTTGGTATAATTTCCTTTTTCACTCCTCTCTTGTCATGAAGGAAGTCGCTCATGAAGATTTATAATTCGAAACATATTCATTATGTTTTTATAAACTATGGTTGATGAAATTTGGATGAATGGATGATGATCTCTTGATTCGATTTTTTTTTCCACTCCTCAGGTATACACCTCTTGAAGCATGCTGTATATATGCATATAAGCTCATCTATTGACAGACAATAATGAAATACTTTTAGAAAAATGGATGATTCTCATGATTTATACAGAATCGCTCATCTATTGACAGACAATAATGAAAAACTTTTATGGATGATTCTCATGATTTATACAGAATCCCTGGTATGATCTTCTACTTGGGCTCCCCATGAGAATGCCTGAAGAAAGTATTTCCAGCTTGCTGTGTGGAATTCATTATTAACGCTTGGGAGACAATCACTGAACGCCACTGTGCAGCAGTCAGATGATTTTCTCTTGTCATTACCAGATGATTTTTTTTCCACTCCTCAGGTATACACCTCTTGAAGTGGCCAGCATGCTGTATATATGGAATTCCATATAGGCTTACACAGACAATAATGAAATACTTTTATGGATGATTCTCATGAATAATACAGAATCCCTGTTTATTACTAGGGCTCCTCATGAGGATGCCTGAAGAAAGTATTCTTTGTGAAATTCATCATTAACGATTGGGAGATCACTGAACGCCACTGTTCAGCAGTCAGATGATTTTCTATTGTCATTACCAGATGCAATACCTCAATGGAAATTTTCTCAAGTTTTCTGGAAATTGCATTACAAAATATTGCAGATTTGTTCACAGGAATTTATTCGTTCTGATCTTGTAGGAGTTGCTAGGCTCCTAATTGTATCCTCGATGAATATTCATTACAGAACCCGCAACCCGATGTCTAGTGAATTCTTTCAAATTGAGTTTCCACCAGAAATGAATCGCAATCTTTAGTTTCATTTGAATGTTCACTACCCATTTCACATCTCACTTATATCCAATTATTCCAGAAAATTGTGTTTCAAAAAATTGGTTCGTGACGAGTTTCCAGTATGACTTATTAGGAATACCCATGGATATTTGCTAATAGGTTGCTTCAATAGAATGTTCAATCTTCACCCGATAAAACTCGAATGGGAGCTTGCTGCCACTGTTCAACAAGGAACTTAGAATTTCATGCGAATTCTACACGAATCAATTTGAATGCACGATGAAAAATATATCAGTCAGCAAGTGTAGAAAACGCGAAATATAATAAACAAAAAAAATTTCCATTTCGTCAGGATTTTTCATCTGACTAACTCGGAATAATGACTCCAGCCATCTATTGTGACACTGTATGAGAAAGTTGACCCATCGATATCCGCAACAACACTGCTCGCTATAACCAGTTTGATGTATTCGATTTTTGTGGAAACCATGAAGCTAGTAGTGTTATTTTTGAGAACGAAAGATTGCAACTCACCACCGTGATGAATAATTGGATTATTTGGATATCCATCAAGAAATATTTCGCCCTCATCAGAATCATTGGGTTTCGGAACAAAAAATTCCAGAAAATTCGTTGACTCGACCTTTTGAGTATTGTCAAATTGCACGCTGGAAATCCATCAGGAATATTTTCACCCAGGGCAGAAAATATTGAGTTTCGGAACTAAAATTGCAGAAAATTCCTTGATTCGACGTTTTTTAGTATTGTCAAGATTCATTAGGTAATTTGTGAAATTTTTTTCCTCCTAGATAGACTGACAGACAGCTACACTACTCAGGAAAATATGTGGATATTCCTAGCCAAATTCTATTGGATATTTCCGAGCAAAAATATTCCACACATTCCCGAAAAAGATTATACATAATTCAAATGATATCTTATCGAATAAATTATTCCAATGGCAGGTGTGATTGTCCTTCGGTATCGAGTTATCAATTTATAAAACTGGTTATAGCGAGCAGTGCATGTTGTCGCGGATATCAATCCTAGAATCCTTTTATGCTGATGAAACAATTGCTCCCCGAATAATCATCAGTTCATCATGATCATTTTGTATTCATAGGTAAATGACCGGAAAACTCAGACTGGGAATATCTTTGAATTTTGATTTAATTAAGAAGTATGCACATTTTTTTTTTTTATCGCTTGGAGCGCACGAGAGGGAATCCCTATAATGTTCAAAGAACATCGTGCGTTCCTAGGGAGGATAGGGATAGGAGGTAGGTATTGGAATTTTTTTTGAACTTCTGGAGATTATATGTTGTTGGGAATACTTCCTCAGGCAATGAATTCCAGAGCCCAGCCGTTCTATGGATGAAGGAGTTTTGATAAAGTGCTGTTCGGCATCTTTCGAGGTTGACAACGAAGGGATGTGCTGACTGGGCTTTTCTAGTTCGTCTGACTGGTATTGCTAGTGAAGGGATGATAGCAGAGATTTCCGAAGAACATTTCCCGTGGAAGTATCGATAGAAAAGTGAAAGGTCGCCGACCTTTCTACGGTGTTCCAATGATGTTAAAGAGCGAGTGAGTGTGGCGTCACCCACCAGGCGGATGGCTCTTCTCTGAATGGAATCTAAGAGCATCAGCGTATGTTTCGGTGCTGAACCCCATATGTGGGAACAGTATTCTAGAACAGGCCGTATCTGCGCTTTGTAGATCATGAGGAGCTGTTGAGGTGTAAAGTAGCATTTCGCACGGAACAAGAATCCGAGTTTTTGTGAAGCAGCTTTTGCGATGGATCTGACATGATTATCCCATGAAAGAGTGTTGCTGATGGAAATACCGAGCATAGATATGGTGGGCTTGGTGGGGATGGTGGTGCCAGACATTACAATGTCGGGCATACTGAAATCCGCCTTTCTAGAGAAAATACAGGCTTGAGTTTTGGTAGCGTTGAATTCAACTAGGTTGTTGGTTCCCCAGGCTGTGATTTCAGCAAGGTCTTCATTGACAGCATTGACCTGCCTGCGCCGTGTGTTCTTAGTTTCCTGGGAAGAAATAGGAATTCTGGAAGAGAACGCTGTATGTAGGGTACTATCATCTGCAAAGCTGTGGATGGGGCAAGTTGTTACTCCCAACAGATCATTGATATGAAGAAGGAATAATGTTGGTGCCAAAATTGATCCTTGTGGAACGCCGGAATTGATGCCAATTGTATCAGACGATACACCGTCCACCACCACATGAAGCGATCTGCCTGAAAAAAAACTCGATAAGAGATGGCATAGCTGAGGTGGTAAGCCGTATGATGGTAGTTTGTGGAGGAGTCCTTCGTGCCAAACACGGTCAAATGCTTCCGATATGTCCAAAGCGACAGCTAGAGATTCCCCGTGTTTTTCTAATGAAGCTTGCCATAAATGGGTGACGTAGGCAAGTAGATCTCCAGTAGATCTTCGGTGGCGAAAGCCGTATTGTCTATCATTGATGATTCCCGAGCTCTCCAGATATTTGATGAGCTCAATGTTGATGGCTTTCTCCATAACTTTGGAGATTACTGATAACAGAGCGATGGGCCTGTAGTTGTTGGGCAGGTTCTTGTTCCCTTTTTTGGGGATTGGTTGGACTCTAGCTGTCTTCCAGCATGATGGAAAAATACCCGACCTGTACGAGACGGTAAACAACTTGCAGAGAATCGGTGTTAATTCTGGTGCACATTTTTTGAGGATAATGGGTGGGATTCCATCAGGACCGTTAGCCTTATTCGTTTTGAGACCAAGCAAAATTCGTCTGATAGTGCGTTGACGGAAGATGATTTCGGGCATTCGACTCTCAACGGGTGGAATGTCTGGCGGCACTTTTCCTTGGGAATCTGATGTAGAGTTTGCTGCAAAAATCTCTGCAAAAATATTTGCTTTCTCCTGCGATGTTGTTGCTAATGTGCCGTCGGATTTGGACAGTGGTGAAAATGAACTATTAGTGAAATTTCTTCCGACCGCTTTAGCGAGGGACCAAAACGAACGGGAGCCATTGGGACAATCTATGAGTTTCGATCTTATCTTGGCATTGTATGTTTCTTTCGAAGCATCTATTGTTTGGCTGCAGTTATTTCTGGCATCAACGTATTCTGCTCTAGTCGCGAGGTTAGGGTTTTTGCGCCAGCGATGGTAGGCTGTTTGTTTCAAGGCAACAGTTCTAGAACAGTTTTTGTTGAACCAGGGTTTCGATGGAGATGATCTTTTTGAGGAATGGGGTATGTATGTGTCCATTCCGAGCATAATGATCTCGGATATTTCCGCAGCACACTGTGAAGGGTCCTCAGAGTCAAAGCATACTCTATGCCAAGGAAACTCGGAGAAGAACATGCGGAGACCGTCCCAATCTCCTGAATTGTAATGCCATATACGACGTGGGGGTGCCGAATCAGTTGATGGAATGAAAAATGGGCAGGTTGTGGAGATGAGTGTGTGGTCAGAATTGCCAAGTGGAGCTCGTACATCTATGGTGTAGGGTTCTGAATTATTAGTGAGGAATAAGTCAAGTATGTTAGCTGAATGGTTATTGGCATCGGGAATTCGTGTGGGTTCTTTGATAAGCTGCTCTAAGCCGTGAGTGATGGCGAAAGCTTCGGCTTGTCGCCCAGCTTCATCCGTTCTGTTAGAGTGTACGAGCCAAGCAGTGTTGTGTACATTGAAATCGCCCATGATGATGATTTCTGCTGCTGGATGGTTCTGTTGAATTTGGTCAAGCTTCAGAGACAAGAATTCGAAGAGCTCTTCATAGGATGGATCATTTGGTGATAAGTAGAGACAACAAAGGTATTTGGTCTGTTTCTGGCTATCGAGCTTGAACCACATGACATCAAACTTATTTGGTTCCAAAGTTTTTTCTCGTTGACATGAGAGATTCGTTTTAGAGTAGAGGCAGAATCTGAAACGTGTGTGGAGTTCGTACCCAGGACAGAGCAGATAGGTCGTATTGGTGGATGAATTGACCTGTGTCTCAGTAAGAGCCAATATGTCTGGCTTTTCAATTTGAAGGTGTCGATGGACTTCGTTGATGTTCTTACTTAGACCTCGGATGTTACATAGGTCTATCTTGAGGACTTTTTCAGTCGATGGTGAACCCCCTCTAGCACCTCTCGCCCGGAAATCCGAATGGAGAGGTATTTTACTTCCGGATAATTTTACTTGAGGAGAACTCATCATCGCTTATTCTGTATAGAGAAGGGAGGTTGGCGTGGAAGGAAAAGGAAATTGGGCTGGGTTGGGTTGGCCGGAACATCAACCAGCTACTGAAACACGGGTAAGTATACCCATTTCACAGTGCCTATGGTTGATGTGGTGGTATCGCACCGGGCGATGGCGTTAACCATCTTCCACCTATTGGCGTCCTTTTAGTCGCCTCCTACGACAGGCAGGACTTACCGTGGGGTTATTCTAATCCGACCACCACACGGTCAATCATAATGAAAGGTATATATATGTAAAAGAGGAATAAGAAGAAATTCATAAAGATTTGTGCTCGAAACTACACTTAATGGGTAGTGTATACTTCGAGCCTCTGGAAATTGCAGCCTGCGAGTTGCATGCATTTTTCCCAATAATACTGATAAGAACTATATCCATACATGAAATCACAGTTTATGTAAAATAATGACTGAATGTGGAAATTTTTTTTCCATATGGCTGGTGAAAAACAATTGGCAGTCTGGAATCTGCGTGAAACCAGTGAATTTCGATTGTGTTTGGAAATTATATGGCTAAGAAAAAATATCTAAGACGATTTTAGAGAGAAACATTTTTTTCCACCTAATTATTTTTTTTGACGAATTTTCATATAGTTGCCAATGATATACAGGGCGATAACTATATTTTGACAGAATTTCAGGTCTCTGAATAGATGGCATCTAGTGAAAAAATAGCTAGGACGATTTTAGAAGGAAAAATTTTTTTCCACCCAATTATTTTTTTGTGACGGATTTTCAGATAGTTGCCAATGATATACAGAGCGATAACTATATTTTGACAGAATTTCAGATCTCTAAATAGATGGCATTTAGTGAAAAAATATCTAAGACGATTTTAGAGAGAAACATTTTTTTCCACCTAATTATTTCTTGTGACGGATTTTCAGATAGTTACCAATGATATATAGGGCAATAACTATATTTTGACACAATATCAGGCCTCTAAAAAGATGGCATCTAGTGAAAAAATATCTGAGACAATTTTGGAAAAAAACATTTTTTCCACCTAAGTATTTTTTGTGACGGATTTTCAGATAGTTGCCAATGATATACAGGAAGATAACTATATTTTGGCAGAGTTTCAGGTCTCTAAATAGATGGCATTTAGTGAAAAAATATATCTAAGACGACTTTAGAGAGAAACATTTTTTCCACCTAATTATTTTTTGTGACGGATTTTCAGATAGTTGCCAATGATATACAGGGCGATAACTATATTTTGACAGAATTCCAGGTCTCTGAATAGATGGCATCTAGTGAAAAAATATCTAAGACGATTTTAGAGAGAAACATTTTTTTTTCCACCTTATTATTTTTTGTGACGGATTTTCAGATAGTTGCCAATGATATACAGGGCAATGACTATATTTTGACACAATATCAGGTCTCTAAAAAGATGGCATCTAGTGAAAAAATATCTGAGACAATTTTGGAAAAAAACATTTTTTTCACCTAATTATTTTTTGTGAAGTATTCTCAGATAGTTACCATCAATATACAGGGCGATAACTATAATTTGACAGAATTTCAGGTCTCTAAATAGATGGCATCTAGTGAAAAAATATCTGAGACGATTTTAGAGAGAAAAATTTTTTTTCCACCTAATTATTTTTTGTGACGGATTTTCAGATAGTTGCCAATGATATACAGGGCAATAACTATATTTTGACACAATATCAGGCCTCTAAAAAGATGGCATCTAGTGAAAAAATATCTGAGACAATTTTGGAAAAAAACATTTTTTCCACCTAAGTATTTTTTGTGAGGTATTCTCAGATAGTTACCATCAATATACAGGGCGATAACTATATTTTGACAGAATTTCAGGTCTCTAAATAGATGGCATCTAGTGAAAAAGTAACTAAGACGATTCTAGAGAGAAACATTTATTTCCACCTAATTATTTTTTGTGACGGATTTTCGGATAGTTGCCAATGATATACAGGGCAATAACTATATTTTGACACAATATCAGGTCTCTATAAAGATGGCATCTAGTGAAAAAATGTCTGAGACAATTTTGAAAGAAAAAAATTTTTTTCACCTAAGTATTTTTTGTGACGTATTCTCAGATACCACGATGTTCCTCGAACATAAGTGAAATTCATGCACATGAAAAATACAGTTGACAAAAAAAAATCATGTTAGCAGAAGGACAGATATACTCGCGAAAAGTCCGGAGAGTTTTTGTTCCGTTTTTCATGTATCTGCATTATGTTTCGATCATCGATGATCGTTCAAATTCAAACTGAAATGATGTATCGAAAAAATCGGTTCACACTTAATTTTTTGATAAATAATGACCACTTCAAAGATAAAACTCGTTTGAGTGAATTAATAATATTTTTGTCTAACTTCTGTACCAATTTTGTTAATGATTGTTGGTTTTTTTTTTGGGCTGTTCAGTCGGTTCAAAAATCAATGATTTGTTCAACGGACTGATTTTTGAATTGTACAACTTCCAATAATGTTCCTCCTTTCTACATGTACTATGCGTGTGAACCGAAACTAGTCACATTTTGTGTAACATAATTTTGTGGTCCACCTACTTTTGTGTTCTTCGAGAAAATTCTTAGATGGTTTTTATGACTCAATAATAACAATTCATATCAGAAATTATATCTGTGCTCGAAGTGAAACAAAATATCGTACACTGAATTTTTATGTGTACCAGAAAATATCATTTTCTACTGGGTGAGTTTGTTAATTTTTTGCTTTTGGGTGTATGATAAATTGACATTCATCATACAGGGCGTGGAAATGAATTCTGAATTGAGACTCTATCACGAATCTGCGATTAGAGGTCTATAAAAATCACAAGTTTCCATCGTTCAAGTTTGAACCCCCTGATTGGGTATGAAAGTGTTGAAAAGGAATATTCTCAGATAAATTATGAACATACAAAAATGGATATATATTTATATAAAGCAATACATTGAGAATTCGCATTCTCTATGTGATGAGAATAGTTACTCTTTTTCAGTTAATTCAATAGAAAACAACTACTTTCCTGGCTATATGCCACGACGAACATTGAATTATATCTATTGAACACACACGATAAGAGTTTGAAAATAAAATATAAAAAAATTTCTGAAATTGAGAATTTGCATTCTCCTTCAGACAAAAATATGTATATACACACATTATTCTGAATATTCAACAGAAAACAACTACTTTCCTGGCTATTTGCAACGTCGAACATTGAATTATATCTGATGAACATCCAAAAGGGGAACATGAAAAATAAAGAATAAAATCCTCCGAAATTGAGAATTGACATTCTTCTTCAAATCGGATGAATAATATGATGAATAATGATCTAGAAATATGACTTACCAATATATTCAGCATTGAAATGAAAATTTCGAAATGGGTTCATTGCAATAAAGTCATATAACCTGTGTGTGAGAGATAATATTTCCCATATCACTGATATGAATGATTATTTTTGGACGTTTTCAAGCTCATCAAGATCAGAGTTCATGCCAGTATACTTCTCCTATACATTCCAATTTTCATTTCAATGCTGAATATATTGGTGAGTCATATTTCTAGATCATTATTCATCATATTATTCATCCGATTTGAAGAAGAACGTCAATTCTCTATTTCGGAGGATTTTATTCTTTATTTTTCATGTTCCCCTTTTGAATGTTCATCAGATATAATTCAATGTTCGACGTGGCAAATAGCCAGGAAAGTAGTTGTTTTTTGTTGAATATTCAGAATGATGTGTGTATATACATATTTTTGTCTGAAGGAGAATGCAAATTCTCAATTTCAGAAATTTTTTTATATTTTATTTTCAAACTCTTATCGTGTGTGTTCAATAGATATAATTCAATGTTCGTCGTGGCATATAGCCAGGAAAGTAGTTGTTTTCTATTGAATTAACTGAAAAAGAGTAAATATTCTCATCACATAGAGAATGCGAATTCTCAATGTATTGCTTTATATAAATATATATCCATTTTTGTATGTTCATAATTTATCTGAGAATATTCCTTTTCAACACTTGTTAATTTTTATTTTGGTGGAAGAATGGATATCAAATTTCGATCATACTTGGTGAAGGAGATTCTTTGCCTCATTGAAGAAAATCTACGATTTCAATAGTTATGCAGCACAAGCGCCTCTCCAATATACAGGGTGTCAATTTGAAAACTTCCCACCCTCAATATCTCTCTCCAAGTCGATAATATGGAAAAACGAAAAGACAGGTCGATTTTATTTTCGAGGGGGACATGGTTCTAAAATATTTTCAGCCCCGCGGCGTTGCCGCTTCTAACGAAAAGAAGCAACAACTTTGTTATTTCAAATGGAACACCCTGTATTTTATTGCATTCTTAGATTCTCACTGAAAAGCTGATTTCATCAATGTATCACACTTGGGGTCTAGCAGGAATGATTACAGAGATATAGGGTGTTCAAAATCGAGATTTTACAACTTTAGGATTTTTTTGAGTCGAAACTATTCATTATTGGTCAAAACGGCTTTCATGTCCCTATCTCAACTTTTGATTTACTATCTACTGACATTTATTTGAAACAAATACAGGGTGGTTCAAGATTCAGACTTTTGATCACCCTGTATTTGTTTCAAATAAATGTCAGTAGATAGTAAATCAAAAGTTGGGATAGGGACATAAAAGCCGTTTCGACCAATAATGAGTAGTTTCGACTCAAAAAAAACCTAAAGTTGTAAAATCTCGATTTTGAACACCCTATATCTCTGTAATCATTCCTGCTAGACCCCAAGTGAGATACATTGATGAAATCAGCTTTTCAGGGAGAATCTTAAAATGCAATAGAATACAGGGTGTTCCATTTGAAATAACAAAGTTGTTGCTTCTTTTCGTTAGAAGCGGCAACGCCGCGGGGCTGAAAATATTTCAGAACCATGTCCGCCTCGAAAATAAAATCGACCTGTCTTTTCGTTTTTCCATATTATCGACTTGGAGGGAGATATTAAGGGTGGGAAGTTTTCAAATTGACACCCTGTATATACATAACTTTACTTGTAAAATTGATTCACTGAAGATTTCAATCATTGTACGTCGAATCAAGGCAATAAAAAATAATTTGCCGTCTTTTTTATAAACCAAAGGAATAATTTGTTACCACTTGTGAATTGACATTTCGATTGAAGAATTGAAATTGTTGAAGTATTTCACTTGTTTCCAAAACCACCCATGAGGTAAAGTGATCGGCTCGTTTTTTTTATTGTGGTTTCCCCCATTAGATAGCTTATATAGAATATCATATGAAGCTATTTATTGAGGCCTAATCCACATTACCTGTTTTCGGTTCTCAATTTCAATTTCTCAAACGATATATCAATTCTTAATACAATAATTCTTCTCATTCTTAGATGCAAGTTTTTTTTTTTTTCAAATTTTGAATCCTTTTTCTCAAATTCTTCATCATTTTTTGATATTTCAGATTCTTGGATTTTGATAAATTCCAATTCAATCTGAATTTGTGAATCATGGCACTATTCTGTATAATTTCTTTGTCTGAATTATAGAGGAAAGAATCACATCTTGTCAAATTTTTCATGATTTGAGAATTATTTAGTTTAAGAGATTCTATCATTTTGTTATTAGAATTTATCTCTGATTTAAAATCATTAATTTCACTATTCATTGTACCCCAGTTTAGTGAACAATTGTGTTTTAGTTTATCGTAATTTATTTTCAAATAGTTTTTTTCCAAATCTACAGTGAACGTTTTATTGTCAATACATCCTTCCAATAAAAATTTAAGATTCTCTACCTCGGATTTTAAATTCAAGATGACCTCGTTCTCTAAATTCACAATTTTTTCGAAACAATTTCTCTTATCAAAATAACACTGATTTCGATCACCTTTTAAATCTTTGCACCATGAATCACAAATTCTTTGTTTATCATATAAATTGACAAGTCCGAAAAAAAGAAAGAAACAAATTATTGCAATGACGGAGGACATTTTTGAAATATTCTCAAAGACTTTCGCGAGCAGAATGAATACAAATTGTTTCCAACTGAGAATTCACATTTTTTTTCTGTCGATATCATCAAAATCTCCTCTTTCAAATGAAACCTAGTGGAACAAGCAAAAAAATATTTTATCATCATGTAAAACAAAACGAACTTATGAGTGTATTCATGTTTCATGATGTCCTCGCAGTCAGCGATATAATTAACAAACGTAGGCCGATGGAAAAATCCTTTGTCGGAAAATTATATTGCAATAGCGATAATTCTTCGTAATTCGAAAAATTATTCATATGCTGTGATTTTCTCATGGGAATAGGATTCGGAGTTTTTCCTCAAGAAGAAGAATTATTTTTTCAGTCGATTCTCAATTTATTTTCAATAATTTGTTGGATTAAAGATTCCGTTGTAAAATTTTCAGAGGCATTCAAGCTAGGCCGTTCATGAAAAACTTTTTTGTTTCAGTATCGTCTGATGAGGTATCATCATGTATCGTCAGAATATCTAATATAGATGAATTATACAGGGTGGTGACTAAACTCAGTATCAAGATTCCAGGTGCTCTTTTCGAATAAACACTTCGTTACCCCGACAGAGCGTTGAAATTTCAAGATTTTCATATTTTTTCTTTATAGCTCTTTCAGTTTTCGAGATATTCAGATCAAATTTGAAAAAATGGGTTACGTCTCACAATTTACAGTATGTCGAGTTATTGTAAAAATCTACAGGGAAATATTTCTTCAGGGGGGTCAAACCCTTCTTCGCTTCATGAACTTTCTTGTGGTGCGCCTCTGTTACTCTTTGTTTCATTTGCGAACTTTTTTGTCTCTTGAAATATCAACGCACCTACGACAGTTATCAAGGAAAAAAAATCTTTCGTTCGCTAGATTTAATCAATATTTTTAACAAAAAGGAGGAACCTATTATCAAACGAGCAACGTACATATCCAGTTTCCAAACATAACCTCAAGAATTAGAAACCTCGACTTTCCATACGTTGAAAGTATAGAAATCTTTTTGTGAAGAATTAACCATAATTTTGAATTTGAGGAACAAATTGCAAATTTGTGAATTTTTTTTGTTGGCGAATATGAAAAATATTCATAACAATTTACAATGAATTGAAGTTCACTTAATTTTGAATTTCATCAAGGTTTATTACGACCAAAGTATTCCGAGAGCACATTGAAAAATCAACGCCCTGTAGAAAACAAAGTCTTTCAGGACCTATGATTATGGGTACTTCTATCATTTCTTTCGATACGTTCCAACACCCCTAGGAGTGTGTCCCACATGAAACTCCCTGTATAATTTTTTTTAGTCATTCGGGGAAATTTCACGAATGACACATGACCACTTCTTCTTTTCTACAAGTTTGCATTTCAAATAATCCAACGTATCCAGAAACCATCATCAACATTTTTTTTTCAATACGGACCTCGATTTTTTATCAAAAAGATGTTGAAGAAAATTCTCGAAACTCCCTGTATAATTTTTTTTTTCAGTCATTCGGGGAATTTTCACGAATGACACATGACCACTTCTTCTTTTCTACAAGTTTGCATTTCAAATAATCCAACGTATCCAGAAACTATCATGAAGATTTTTTTTCAATACGGATTTTTTATAAAAAAGATGTTGATGAAAATTCTCGAATATTCTTTTTGGACGAAAATTGCACAAGAATTCAATCCTAGTGACTTTCTCGAAATGCTAAATTTGTTGAAATGTACGTACTATTTTCTATGGAAAAATCATATTGCAGCTGGAAGAAAAATGGACTGAAATTCATGGTTCATATAACAGGCTGTGTTTCAATAACCACCTGAAAATAATTCGGTTGATAAAAAATGCATATTTGGGCGAAATTCACTGGTTCAACAAATTCCAACATAGTAGGCATTTCAGAATATTTTTTTGCTCAGTCATAGATACCGAACAAAATTGGATATGGTTCACGATTCCACGCGCCACCTATATCAACGGAACTTTGTTGAAGTGGACGTACTATTTGCTATGGAAATATCAAATTGCTAGCTGGAAGAAAAGTGGACTGAAATTAATGGTAAATATCATGTGTTTCAATAACCATCCGAAAATAATTCGGTTGATCAAAAATAAGCAAATGCATATTTGGGCGAAATTCATTGGTTCAACAGCTGTGAATTGATTGCCAATTTTTTTTTCAACATGGTAGGCATTTCAGAATATTTTTTGCTCATACATACCGAACAAAATTGGATATGTTTCACCATTCCACGCGCGTAGATCATTTGTCGGTAAAAATGCATTGCATGCACGCATGTGTTCTGGTTATTCAACTCGAGAACTGCCTTGGGCATAAAATTTCACTTTCACTCACCAGACTTGAAGTATACATTAAACCCAACAATTAGTTTCGATTATATATTTTCATGAAAAAAAAAAAAAGCGAAGGAAAGGTGATTTATGAATTGACCATTTTGATTATTTTTTCAGTTATTTTTGGAAATCATTTTCAATAATTTGTTGGCATATGGATTCCGTTGTGTAATTTCAATTTCGTTGAATCAGAATATCAACTATACTCTGAATTATATTCGAATTTCACCGAGAATAATTGGAATGATATCTACTGAGTATGGCTGATTTCGATCATGAGAATAGTGAACACACTATGTACCGGGTATATTTGATTTATTAGCTACTGAAATCATGGAAAATCTCGAGAATCGAAAACGAAATATTAGCCATATAATTTCCAAACACAATCGAAATTCACTGGTTTCACGCAGATTCCAGACTGCCAATTGTTTTTCACCAGCCATATGGAAAAAAATTTTCCACATTCAGTCATTATTTTACATAAACTGTGATTTCATGTATGGATATAGTTTTTATCAGTATTATTGGGAAAAATGCATGCAACTCGCAGGCTGCAATTTCCAGAGGCTCGAAGTATACACTACCCACCAAGTGTAGTTTCGAGCACAAATCTTTATGAATTTCTTCTTATTCCTCTTTTACATATATATACCTTTCATTGTGATGTGCATACTTCTTAATTAAATCAAAATTCGAAGATATTCCCAGTCTGAGTTTTCCGGTCATTCACCTATGAATACAAAATGATCATGATGAACTGATGATTATTCGGGGAGGAATTGTTTCATCAGCATAAAAGGATTCTAGGATTGATATCCGCAACAACACTGCTCGCTATAACCAGTTTTATAAATTGATAACTCGATACCGAAGGACAATCACACCTGCCATTGGAATAATTTATTCGATAAGATATCATTTGAATTATGTATAATCTTTTTCGGGAATGTGTGGAATATTTTTGCACGGAAATATCCAATAGAATTTGGCTAGGAATATCCACATATTTTCCTGAGCAGTGTAGCTGTCTGTCAGTCTATCTAGGAGGAAAAAAATTTCACAAATTACCTAATGAATCTTGACAATACTAAAAAACGTCGAATCAAGGAATTTTCTGCAATTTTAGTTCCGAAACTCAATATTTTCTGCCCTGGGTGAAAATATTCCTGATGGATTTCCAGCGTGCAATTTGACAATACTCAAAAGGTCGAGTCAACGAATTTTCTGGAATTTTTTGTTCCGAAACCCAATGATTCTGATGAGGGCGAAATATTTCCTGATGGATATCCAAATAATCCAATTATTCATTACGGTGGTGACTTGCAATCTTTCGTTCTCAAAAATAACACTACTAGCTTCATGGTTTCCACAAAAATCGAATACATCAAACTGGTTATAGTGAGCAGTGTTGTTGCGGATATCGATGAGTCAACTTTCTCATACAGTGTCACAATAGATGGCTGGAGTCATTATTCCGAGTTAGTCAGATGAAAAATCCTGACGAAATGAAACTTTTTTGTTTATTATATTTCGCGTTTTCTACACTTGCTGACTGATATATTTTTCATCGTGCATTCAAATTGATTCGTGTAGAATTCGCATGAGATTCTAAGTTCCTTGTTGAACAGTGGCAGCAAGCTCCCATTCGAGTTTTATCGGGTGAAGATTGAACATTCTATTGAAGCAACCTATTAGCAAATATCCATGGGTATTCCTAATAAGTCATACTGGAAACTCGTCACGAACCAATTTTTTGAAAAACAATATTCTGGAATAATCGGATATAAGTGAGATGTGAAATGGGTAGTGAACATTCAAATGAAACTAAAGATTGCGATTCATTTCTGGTGGAAACTCAATTTGAAAGAATTCACTCGACATCGGGTTGCGGGTTCTGTAATGAATATTCATCGAGGATACAATTAGGAGCCTAGCAACTCCTACAAGATCAGAACGAATAAATTCCTGTGAACAAATCTGCAATATTTTGTAATGCAATTTCCAGAAAACTTGAGAAAATTTCCATTGAGGTATTGCATCTGGTAATGTCAAGAGAAAAACATCTGACTGCTGAACAGTGGCGTTCAGTGATCTCCCAATCGTTAATGATGAATTTCACAAAGCATACTTTCTTCAGGCATCCTCATGAGGAGCCCTAGTAATAAACAGGGATTCTGTATAAATCATGAGAATCATCCATAAAAGTATTTCATTATTGTCTGTGTAAGCCTATATGGAATTCCATATATACAGCATGCTGGCTACTTCAAGAGGTGTATACCTGAGGAGTGGAAAAAAAAATCATCTGGTAATGACAAGAGAAAATCATCTGACTGCTGCACAGTGGCGTTCAGTGATTGTCTCCCAATCGTTAATAATGAATTCCACACAGCATGCTGGAAATACTTTCTTCAGGCATTCTCATGGGGAGCCCAAGTAGAAGATCATACCAGGGATTCTGTATAAATCATGAGAATCTTCCATAAAAGTTTTTCATTATTGTCTGTCAATAGATAAGCGATTCTGTATAAATCATGAGAATCATCCATTTTTCTAAGAGTATTTCATTATTGTCTGTCAATAGATGAGCTTATATGCATATATACAGCATGCTTCAAGAGGTGTATACCTGAGGAGTGGAAAAAAAATCGAATCAATAGATCATCATCCATTCATCCAAATTTCATCAACCATAGTTTATAAAAACATAATGAATATGTTTCGAATTATAAATCTTCATGAGCGACTTCCTTTATGACAAGAGAGGAGTGAAAATGGAAATTATACCAAGGAATTGAGAGAGAGAATTCGGTATGAATCCATTTCTCCAATGTCATACAAAGTCACACAAAAATTTAATAAATTTGTTTCGACGTACCTGCAAAATCTACATTCTCATGAACCTCCTCAGGCAAATCGAGAATCACAGTTTCGATAGAGATATCCTTTCGTGCGCTCCTAACGCTCGAAATATTGAACATGCCTAAAGAATTCATCCATACTGACAATGTGTAGACACACCGAACTCTAGATCATCGAAATGAGCATTTCAAACTTAATAAGAGTAGAGATAGTTTAATTACATTATACCGAATCATTGAAAAACGATGATCAAACATAACTAATTCGTTTGAAGCGCAAGTTGCAATAGTAATTGCCTTCAAGTGGTAAATACCAGAGTCCCATGACAAACCTTAGTAGGGAAACATTGAAAAAAGAATTCATGGCAAATCATAGGTGAGTTCTAGGGAGTTTGAAATCACGAGAATACATAAAGCACTGGACAGAAAAATCCAAATCCATCACTATCTATACCAGTCAGACGAACTCGACCAAGTCCTTTCATTGTTGTCAACCTCAAAATATGTCGAACAGCACATTATTCGACTATAGAACGGAAAAGCTCGGGAATTCGTTGCTTAAGGAAATGATCTTTTTGTTCAGAATCCCAAGACCTCACTATTATTTCAGCAGATTCCAAATGAGAGCTGGATTTGAGTAGCATCGTTATATAGTTTTAAATATAATTAATAAACTCGTATTGAAGCACCCTATCAGCACTCTATATCCTTAGATATCCTTGGCTTTGCCTAATCGAACAAGCAGCACATTATTGTAGAAACTTGAATTCAATATGTAGAACCAATTTTCTATCTGGACACTATTGGAGTCTGCTGAAATAATAGTGAGGTCTTGGGATTCTGACATTGAGTATCATTGACTATACATAAAGAGTCGTGCTAGAAAAAAAATCCAAATATATCCATCAATACCAGTTAGACGAACTCAGCACATCCTTTCATTGTCATCAACCTCGACATATGTCGAACCAGCACAAAACTCGTGAGCTCTGGAATTCATTGCGAAGTTGAAAAAAAAATCCAACGGCAATGAGTATCATTGAGAATACATAAAGCACTGGACAGATGAATCTATCCATCACTATCAATACCAGTCAGACGAACTCGACAAGTCAGCACTTCCTTCAGTTGTCAACCTCGAAATATGTCGAACAGCACTTTATTAAAACTCGACTATAGAACGGTAAAGCTCTGTAATTCATCGCCTGAGTAACAAGAATTTTTGATCTCCAAAAGTAAAAAAAAAACACCTACCTCCTCTCCCTATATCCTGCCTAGGTACGCACGATGTTCTTATTATAGGAATTTCGTGCGCTCCAACTGATAGAAATCATGGAAAACATCGAATCATTGAAAATCAATGTTCTAGATAATGTTGTTTAAATCAAATGGAAGTACGTAGCACAAGTTGCATAAGCAATTGCCTTCGAGGAATACTCGCAAATGGGAGAGCAAGGTGTAACGAACAGGAATTTCGTGCGATCCAACCGATGAAAAAAACATCGAATCATAGGAAATCAATGTTCTAGATAATCTTGATTTAATCAAATGGATTCGGAAGTATGTAGCACAAGTTGCATAAGCAATTGCCCTCCAAGTGCATTTTTATAAACTAATAACATACTTTCCATTCCTGTCGACTAGCATCCCCATCGAAGTCCGTCGACCGAGAATCTCGTGGATATGCTAATTAAGTTCCAGCCTCCGCAAAATTGTATGAACGAGTGACATCGGAATGATTTCGCAATGGTCACAGCTATTGCTTTCACTTCTACTCGGTGCACTTATTTCGGAATGCTTTCGAATGGAGCGCAGTGGCGCAACCAGAAATATGAGCAAGGTGTACTTATACTGTATGTTCGAACTCTCATAGGTAAGGAAACATGTATGAGAGAGCAAGGGGTACTCTCATAGGTAAGGGAACATATATTAGAGAGCAAGGTGTACTCTCATAGGTAAGGAAACATGTATGAGAGAGCAAGGAGTACTCTCATAGGTAAGGAAACATATATGAGAGAGCAAGGTGTACTCTCATAGGTAAGGAAACATGTATGAGAGAGCAAGGGGTACCCATATTGAAATATCAGAACTCCCATAGGTAAGGAAACATATGTATGGGAGAGCAAGGGGTACTCATTTTGTACGTTCAAAATTTCTGTACTCTCATAGGTAAGAAAGCATGTACGAGAGAGCAGCTGTGCAATCCCTTTGTTTATCTACTGGCCACCGGTTCCTTGTTTTGAGGAATAGGTTTTATATTAAACTCTAAAGTACGAGCCTGTACGCCGAAGCGATAATTTTTCATGACCACGTCTTTAACAATCAAAAATTTCTTCATTATGAATATAACACTCAAATAAATCACACTATCGTCGAATGATAAAAATCGAAGCAAGCACAACTATATATATATAGAGAAAACTGAAGGTAATGTCGGTGAGATGTAACGATTGAAATTTTCTAGAATCAGCAATTAAAAAAACTCAAAATTATCGACAAATCCAAAATTTCGAAAAAGTCAAAAATTTTAAAAAATCAATATCAACAAAGAAGCGAGCTGTATGCAAACTGCGAAACTGAAAAATAAGCAAAATAGATAATCAGATTATTTCTCACACAGAGAGACAGTGAGAGAGCAACCGATCACCACGAAGACTGAGCAGGAAATGAAGTTGGATCATCATTGCTATTAGGGTATTCGACACACCTAGGATGAGTTCATTATCGGTGAATAGGAGTGGAGGAGGTAGGATGAGCAGCTCTAATCACGTTTGGACGAGTCCATTATTTTGGAGAAAAAGGTAATGCAATAACTACACAGTGCTTCGACACGTGTCAAGGTCATTTTGTGGTAACTGAGAGTATATACCATGTCGATTAAACATGATTGTTTTGTATAAGGAACGATATGTAGTGGATCAATCTTCATCAATCTCCCTGTGAGATTTTATGGATGAAGTTAGTTGTCAATTCTGAAGTATATAGAATAATAAAAGGATTTGGTTGATCCAACATTTGATAGTTTTACTACAAAATTGGTGACCCCGACTAGTTCTGGATATGGTTAAGACGTCGATAAATGATTTCACAACTGAAGAATTGTCCATCGCACTCAAAAAACTTGGACTTGATGTTAGTGGTACCAAGGCTGACAAATTGATTCGATTAGAAAAAGGAATCGGAGAACTCCACGAAAATCCTTCCGAGCTCGATATTGCTTCTCTTTTAAGTTCCTGTTCGGAAGAAGGAGATGATAAATCAGAGAAAACATTACTTACTATAGCAGATTTTCAGAATATTCTTAGTGACTTCACCTCAGAAATTGTTTCCTAACAAAATCTTCTGAAAAGTTGCCTCCAAACAATAAGTGCCAAGCTAATATCTGATAAAGAAGAACTAATCAAGAAGATAGAAGAGGTTCGTCAAGAAAAAAATTATTCCTCGTCAGTTGCTGCCCTCAATCCACCCAATTCCTCAACATCTCTGTTTTCATCCAACGAAGTTTCCAATTCTGTCCATTCACACATGAAGTTTTCGTTGCCCCAGTTTTGGAAGCATGAAACTGAAATTTGGTTCATCAATGCTGAAGAAAAGTTTGAAGAAGCCAAAATAACTTGCAACAGGGTGAAATATCATAAAGTTATTGATTCATTAGATTCAAGTATAATCACACAGGTATCGAATATCATGCGAAAACCTTATAATGAACAAAAATATTATGAATTAAAAAATCAACTGATTGAATTATTCACGATTAGTGAAGAATCGAAAATAAATAGAATACTTAGCGGTTTCGAGCTTGGTGAAGAGAAACCAAGTGTCCTTTTTAGGCAAATGTGTGATATGTCTTGCAATAAGATTGATCAGGAGGTGATAATTTCTCTGTGGCTACAAAAATTACCCAGAGAAATTGAGAGACATCTAAGAGGATTAAGAAAAATCGTTAAATCGGATCAACTTCCAATAATTGCAGATGGGATGGTAGAATGTCCTATCAAAGAAGTAAATGTAGTGCAGCCACCTCCAAGTCTACCACCGTCTGACAATAATTTTATGGAAGAAATATTGAGGATACTGAGAAAACTGGAAAAGTCAGAGCAAAATAGTTCAAGTAATATTTCGAGAAGTAGAAGTCGAGACGTTCGATTTCAGAGAAGTTTACAATCAAGATCTCCGTCTCCTCTTCCTAGTATTTGCTGGTATCATCGTCAATTCAAAAAGAATGCCACCAAGTGTATTAAACCATGTAATTTCAATAAAAATTCGGAAAACTTATTAATGGCGACTAATGAATATGGCATTAAGAACAGTCGCCTTTTTATATTTGACCCCACAACTAGAATAGAATTTCTCATTGATACCGGTGCAGATATCGCCGTCATTCCTCAAACAACTGAAGAAACCCCAACCATTAGACCACTTTATGCAGCCAATGGAAGTAAAATCAATACATTCGGAGAGAAATTATTGACTCTCAGTTTAGGACTGCGTCGAAGTTTCACTTGGAAATTCATTGTTGCTGATGTTAAAAAGTCTATCATTGGTGCAGATTTCCTCAAAGAATTTGGTCTTCTGATAGATCTGGCTAGAGGAAAGTTGATAGATCGAATAACCCATTTGGAGAACACTGGAATAATTCGAAATTCTGATATACCAATTATCAAATCTATCAATATCGAATTACCCTTCTATGAAATTTTGGCAGATTTTCCAGATTTAATGAAACCCTTATCGAACAAATTCCATGTCACTACTCCAGTTTCTCACCAAATTGTGACTCATGGCCCCCCAATTCATTCAGCTAAACGAGAATTCCAATACATGTTAGAAAATGGTATCATTAGGCCATCAAAAAGTTGTTGGGCGAGTCCATTACATTTAGTCAAAAAACCTAATGGTGATTGGCGACCCTGTGGCGATTTTAGATTACTCAATGCTAAAAGTGTTCCAGATCGTTATCCCATTCCAAACATCAAAGATTTTGTGAATGATCTATCTGGTAAACGAATTTTTCCTAAAATCGACTTGGTAAGAGCTTTTCATCAAATCCCAATGGCAGAAGAAGACATCGAGAAAACTGCAGTCATCACTCCTTTTGGTTTGTTCGAGTTTTTGAAAATGCCGTTTGGATTGCGTAATGCTGCACAAACCTGTCAACGTTTTGTTCACGAAGTAGTTCGAAATTAGGATTGCTGTTTTCCCTATATAGACGACTTTCTTATTAGTTCAAGAAATGAGACTGAACATAAGGAACATCTGAGGGAGGTTTTCTAAAGATTTTAAACCGCTGGTATAATAATAAATCCCGAAAAATCTGAGTTTGGGAAGACCAACATCGATTTTCTGGGATATTCGATATCTGCAGAGGGAATAAAACCATTAAAAAATAAAGTTGAGGCTTTGGTGAATTTTCAACGTCCTGACGATATACGTTCTTTGAGAAGATTTCTTGGGATGATCAACTTCTATCGAGGATCTATTTCAAATGCCGCTGCTATTTTATCACCATTGAATCGTTTTCTACAAGGTAACCCGAAGGACAGAGCTACAATTGTTTGGTTACCGGAACATATAGCTGCCTTCGAACAGATAAAAGCTGCCTTAGTAAACGCCGCTCTACTAGTACACCCCTCAATTTCGGCACCACTGTCAATCATGGTTGATGCATCTAGCTCTTCAATTGGTGCTTGTGTTCAGCAGAATCAAGAGAACATTTGGCAACCATTAGGATTCTTTTCTAAAAAACTATCACCAGCACAAGTTAAGTACAGTACTTATGATCGGGAGCTACTTGCTATATACGAGGCTATAAAGTATTTCAGATACCTATTAGAAGGCCGAGAATTTATAATTTTTACTGACCACATGCCTCCAACGTTTGCTTTCACAAAGAATTCCGAAAATGTGTCTCCTAGACAAACAAGATACTTAGATTCCATTGCACAGTTCTCTACCGATATAAGACATATCGAAGGAAGGAATAATATGGTTGCAGATGCTTTCTCAAGAGTAGATACAATTGATATTCTAAATAATATCGATCTCAAATGTTTTGAAGAAAAGCAGAAGACTGATCCAGAGTTAAGATCAATCATTTCAAGCTCCGCTACTTCTTTAAAACTAACAAAATTGAAGATTCCTGATACAGATTTCGAGATTTATTGTGAATTGGCAAATAATACAATCAGGCCATTCGTTCCGAAGGAATTTAGGTTCCAGATATTCCTACAGTTACATAATCTTTCTCATCCGGGTGCGAAAGCAACAATCAAGCTAATCAAAAGTAAATATATCTGGCCAAGGATCGATAAAGATTTAAGACTTTGGACTCAACAGTGTATTCCTTGCCAAAAGTCGAAAATTTACAGACATACTAAAAGTCCCATAAGCCAGTTTCAAATAGTTTCGTCCAGGTTTGAGCACATAAATTTGGATATTATTGGTCCTTTACCATCGTCTGATGGGTACACTTATTGTCTCACGTGTATAGACCGTTTCTCTAGATGGCCAGAAGTATTTCCTATCAAAGATATAAGGGCAGAGACAGTGGCATCACACTTTTACAATGGTTGGATCTCCAGATTCGGTGTCCCACTTAGAGTAACCACTGATCAGGGTCGACAGTTTGAATCGACGTTGTTCAGAGAATTAGCTAAGTTATTGGGAATTAAACATATTCACATAACACCATACCATTCTTGTTCAAATGGAATGGTGGAAAGGATGCACAGGACATTGGAAGCTGCTCTAAAGTGCCATGACAATGAGAAATGGACTGAAGTGTTTACCAACTGTCCTTCTCGGACTCAGAACTTCTTTTAAAGAAGACATTGGAGCAACAAGTGCAGAGATGATTTATGGTACAACTTTACGTATTCCTGGCGATTTTATTCAACCAAGCAAGGTTGAAGATTCATCTATATGCAATCAAGAAGGATTCGTTATTCAATTGAGAAACTACTTCCAAAAATTCCAGCCAATACGAGGCTCCAGTCATTCCAAAATTACAGGCTTCATCTATAAGGATTTATTCAAGTCACCTCATGTTTTCATACGAGTCGATTCTGTAAAAAAACCTCTACAAGCACCATACGATGGCCCATACAAAGTCCTTGACAGAAATAACAAAGTTTTCAAGATTCTGTTGAATGGAAAAGAAAAGTACATTTCGATAGACCGACTTAAGCCTGCTTATTTGGAGAACTGTGAAATTGAAGGAGAAATGAGAATTTAATTCCTTGGTGGAATTACTGTTTCAATAATTTGATTCCATAATTTTTCTTTTGAGAATGTATATATATATATATTTTTTTTGTGGAAGGGGAGTATTGTAGTGGATCAATCTTCATCAATCTCCCTGTGAGATTTTATGGATGGAGTTAGTTGTCAATTCTGAAGTATATAGAATAATAAAAGGATTTGGTTGATCCAACATTCGATAGTTTTACTACAGATATATTATGTGAAAAAATACGAAAAGTCCCAGATAAAACTGGAAAAGCACTTTTAGCAAAACCGATATCGTTTCCTTTCTTTCTGCGCGGAAAAAACATCTCATTAGCCTTTCCTTTCAGTAATCATGTTTTGTGGTTTCCGTTCGCTTATTGTATGAGAAAACGTTTTTCAATCTCTCCCAGTTTTCATTCATATTTTGTTGTGAAAACTTTTGCAAAATAAGTGGATGCGAGTGCTTAGTAAAATTCAATATACTCACAGAAAATTTTGTCTATATTAACTTTAAATTAGACGCTGTTGAACAGATAAATTCTTATATTTTGATTAGTTGCAAAATAAATAATCAGTTATTCCGGTATGAAGTTACCCTAGGTGACAATTATGACGAAGGTGATGTGTTACAACTTCAATTTTACCGTGACGGTGTGCTTTGCTGGGGATATAATTTTTTCATGTGTGAAGACATCTTTGAGACTGTGGACGATGATTATTTATTCATCAATGCGAAAACGAAAAACACTAAATCAGGAAATTGGCAGAGGGCACAATTTTACTAGAGGCCGATCAAACAAACCGTTGGCAGTCTCAACTTGCGCTATTCCAGACACTCCATCCCCTCCAACAGAAAGAGACCTTATGCGCCCTAATGGCCACTGCAAAGGAGGCGTTTGATCATTTTTGATTAAGACTACAGTTCCGGGTTGCACAGGAACTTGTGGATCTAGCCATTTACTCTTCTGTTGGAGTGTATGGAGGTACTCCTTTCGATACCTCTTCCAAAAGTCATGATGTATATGTTGTAATAACTGCCAACGATTGAGTCTATTTAGGGGTGTGGATGACAGATCTGGCATTGATATTGCAGACAGCGGAGCGAGTGTTAAGAAATGGCCGGGCGTTAAAACAGCTATATCATTCGGGTCAGAGCTTAGTGACAATAGAGGGCGTGAATTCAAGACACTTTCGATCAAAACTAAAACAGTATACATTTCTTCATATGACAGAATTTGTTGACCAATTACGCGAACTAAATGCCCTTTGAACGATTTTACTCCGGCCTCCCATAAACCACCAAAATGTGGTGAACTTGGGGCGTTATAGTGCCAGTCAATACTTTCGGTGTTCGATGCCTGTTTCATCAATTCCTTCAACTGTCGATTAGCACCGACAAAATTGGTACCACAGTTTGAATAAAGATGACTGGGATGCACGCGTCGACCGATAAATCGTTGCAGCGCAGCGAGAAAGACGAGTGAAGACAAATCACTACACAATTCTAAGTGAATTGCCTTCGTAGCGAAACATACAAAAACGCAGACATACGATTTGGTAGATTTAGCTCCTCTATGGCGATGCATAGTAATTTGAAAAGGCCCTGCGAAGTCAACACCAGTGTGCGTGAAAGCCTTAGCTTCCGTGATTCTCGAATGGGGTAAGTTACCCATGGGTGGTTGAAAAGTCTTCGGATCGATTTTCCAGCATGTCAAACATTTCGAGAGTACTGAGCGAATAGCCCGTTTTGGCGACAAAATCCAAAACTGTTTTGTGAGGAGAAACTGAACAGTTCTCAAACCTGCGTGTAAATATTTCTTATGATAATAATCTATCAAAAGGTGTGTTAGGCGAGAACTGCGAGGTAACACTACAGGATGTTTCACATCATAAGATAAGGTTGAGTACTCCAACCGACCACCGACCCTAAGAAGACCCTTATCATCGAGAAAGACACCCAACTTCCGAAGGGGTTTGGAAAAGCCCTTCCCTTTCAATTCGTCTGCAAAAAAAATTCTTTGCGTGTGCTTAACCATGAACATAAGTGATTCATAAAGTTCTTGTGTAGACAACGACTCATGTTTTTTATGATTAGGTAATCTACAGTTATGCACAAAACGTAACATGAACGCAAGTTGGCGTTGTACGGTGCGGAAAGAAGAGTGGTGCTCTAAAATATCATTAAGAACGTAATTGTCCTCGGAAATTGCGATTAATACCGTCTTAACTTCTTCCTCAGAAGCTTCTGAGGGGGTAAGGCAGATTGGCGGAGATTTGGTCCAAATATCACTCCTTTCTCGAAGAAAATCAGGACCTTGGAACCAAAAATTATTATTGACCATTTGCAAGGGCAGCAATCCTCTTGACGCAACATCGGCAGGATTCTCCTCCGATTTAACATAGAACCAGTGAGTCGGAGCTAGGTTTTCTTGAATTTGACTCACGCGGTTTGAGACAAAAGTGGGCCAGCGATGAGGAGAAGATTTGATCCATGTAAGTGCTACCTCAGAATCAGACCAAGCGCAAACCTGATTGAAGGTTAGATTATCTCTATACAGCGTCAACACAAATTTGATCAATTTCGCCAACAAAAGCGCAGCGCAGAGCTTCAACTTAGGAATGGTTATACGTTTGAGCGGTGCCACTTTGCTTTTGGCACATAAAAACATGGTAGAGATGTCAAATTCCCCACCAAGACGTCTGATGTAAACAACAGCCCCATAGCCTTTGATGGAGGCATCACAAAAACCATGAAGTTCATATGATTTATGAACATTGGTCAGAATATATCGTGGAATGTGCAGGGAAGACAATAAACCTAATTCTGATCTGAATTTGGACCAAGTGCGACAGATTTCCTCCTCAGGGGGTTGGTCCCATTCAACCCCTGATATCCACAATTGTTGTAAGAGATGTTTTGTTAGAAATGTCACTGGAACCAACAGGCCAATCGGATCGTACAACCGTGCGATGTCAGATAGCATAGTGCGCTTGGTAAACGGTCTGTCGAGTGATGGAACACTGAAGGAAAAATGATTAGTTGTAGGATTCCAGTTCAGCCCCAGAATTTTTATAGATGAATTCTCGGATTCATGCTCGAATGACAAAGGATGATTGGTGCGATGCGACTCAGGCAGGTCAAGGAGTAGGGAATGTTCATTCGAGCACCACTTGCGCAACTCGAAACCACCCTTCCGGAATAGTTCGATAAGCTCATCACGAAGGCAAAATGCCTCTTCTAATGATGAAGCTCCGGTGGCGATGTCATCTACAAACGTATCGCGGCGAATGGCTAATGCAGCCCTTGGAAACCTCTTCCCTTCCTGCTCTGCGAGTTCAATTAGCGTCCGTAATGCCAAATACGGAGAAGATTTAACACCATAAGTAACCGTACGAAGTCTAAATTCCTGAATCGGATCATTTGGCGAAAATATCCATATAATTCGTTGCAAGTCACGTTGCTCAGGAGCGACAAGAATCATTCGATACATCTGTTTAACATCAGAGCATATAACATATTTATGTAATCTGAAATTTAATAAAATTGAACAAATGTCCTTTTGTAATTTTCGGCCAGTAAACAATTGATCATTCAAAGAATAACCACTTACACTCAAGATTGTTATTTTGGTGCCCCAGGCTTTTTGCATTTGGGAACACTAATTTTTGTTGATTCTATTCTCATACCTGATGGAAAAAACACCCATCTAACCCCTTCCCCAAATTTGCTGATTACCCAGTATAATCCTTGACATGTATTCTGAATAGAGCTCTGCAATCGGTCAAGAAAGCAGCAGGATCCTTATGTTTCAAATTTGAGATAACTCCAGTCCGAATCCTACTATTAAAAGCAGATTGGAAGTCTTCCCAACGAACTCTGTACCAAGCAGTTTCCTTTCTTGATGCAAGTCCGGCTCCCTTCTTCTGAAGTGCTTTCATCTGGTTCCGGAGAGTTTTCAGATTTCGTAGGAAAGCTTCGAGATGCTGCTTCTCACCGAAATTATCAGAATTCTTCAAAGCCCTGTTGAGCCGCTTTATTCCTTTTCCGCATTCTCGTATTCCTTCCTGTGCAACTTTCTCATTATAATTCGGAGTTAGAAGCCCCAAAATGGATGCGATATGCTTAACCAAATCGACAAACAGCGACATTTTTTCACAACTAGAAAAATAACAACTCTAATTGTTGATTCATCCAACACCTTTGAGCTCTGCTATTGAAATCTGCCTGAAAATATCCCATTTTGGCATTTTAGGCTCAATCCTCTACTTTTTTTTTTGTTGCATTTTCGCAAAACCAACTAGTTTTCCATTTATACATACATATATGATCTGAATAATATCATTATTGTGGAAATATTTTCGAAAGGATTAACGATGGGTTTGCTCTTCATTCATCCGAGATTGAAGCAGTGGGGGTTTTAGTGGAGGATGAAAAGAGCTGTCCAAGACTGGGTCCCAACCCCAGTGGCGGATTTTTCCATCTAAACCTTGAAATATTTTCATATTATAATGAACTTCATTTGTACACATACTGAGACCTTGCGTCTCATGCTCTACTGCAGTTTCAGATTACATCTGATACTGCTTTATATGTTCTGGCAGAATGTATAAATAAATCATTCGAGTCAGGGTCATTTCCCGCTTTTCTGAAAAATGCTATTGTAATTCCACTTCACAAAGGTGGTGAAACCAACGATCCATTAAATTACCGTCCGATATCGCTGCTATCTACGCTTTCTAAAATCATAGAGAAACTTGTTAAAAAGAGAATGATTAAATACTTACAAAAACATAATATACTGTCGCGATATCAATTTGGATTTCAAAGTTCAAAAAAAACAACTGATGTAATTTTTTCATTCCTTGAGAATGTATATCTTAGTCTGAATGAGGGCGAGGTAGTAGCAGCAGTATTCTGCGATTTTTCGAAAGCATTCGATTGTGTTGATCACAGAATACTGCTGGAAAAACTACATTATTAACCCTTAAATTTTCTAGCGAAACTTCTGGCTTCTCACATGTCAAATCAGGTGTTTCTCAAGGATCAGTGCTTGGCCCAGTTCTTTTCCTATTATACCTAAATGATCTAAGTAGCTTACCAATCACGGGAAAATTCACTCTATTTGCTGACGATACTACCCTCCTTTGGCATGGAAAAAATGTAGAAAACCTAAAATTAGTTGTAGCCCAGGAACTCGACGAAGTCAAATCTTGGTGCGATTCGAACTCTCTATGCTTCAATGTGGAGAAAACAAATATTATTACTTTCAAATTTGAGTTTGACAATCTGACATTGGATACAC